>OY292334.1:2410000-3152500 GCA_958496145.1 Heliothis peltigera
TTCGCCAGCAGTTTCACCACCTTCTTCAGGCATCTACCTCTAGCACTTGGATAAAAGGTAGCCTGTATGTTATTCTGATGTTTAAGCTATATTACTGACGAGTTTAATCAAAATCCGTTAAGCTGTTAGGGCGCGAAAGGTAACAAACATAATTATGTATGTACACACACATACTCACAAACTTTCGCATGTATACTATATTAGTGTGATATTATGATGTGAATGAAAAAAATGTGAATGTTGTATGAAAAAATGTTTTTTGACTTTTGACAAAACAGGTTCCTGACCCGTTTCTTGACATGGACCTGATGTGAGGGGTTAGATACAAAGGAGCTAAAATTTGAGTTTTTACTTCTCATAAGTCCATCATTTTTGGTAAGCTCGAAGTAATGCAGGCAATTTTCTATACCGACTTTCAACTGTTTTTGTTGGCCTTATTAAGTTTGCAACATGCTTCAAATTTGCTATGGCCAGTGCATAATTTATCCATGAACAATACTGCGGCTGACAGGTTAGAAAATTGTTCCACAGAGCAATTTGAATGAAATTGTATAGTTATAAATACACTCATTGTTGCTGTCATTTTAATTTAGCGATGAGCATTGAGTTGTAGTGAATAAATAATTGTAATCAGTGGTTGTTTTAACTTGTTAACCCATAGAAAAATTATATCGGGACACCTTTTAGCTCTAAGGAAAGCTATTGATTAGCTTGTGTTATGGATACCAACACAATTGACAAAGTACTTTACACATACAAATTTGTAAATACAAAATATAACACCCAGGCCACAGTCAACTAGCATGCTCATGATACAAATAATGACCGTACAGAGAATCGAACCCGGGACACTCAGCTCGGCAGTCCGGCGTCGTTTCTATTGCGCAATCCGGCAGATTTAGCATAAAAATTTTGAGCATCATGATGACCTAAAAAATATCATGACAAATACCTATAAAAATGCCCACCTTATATGAAATAGTTCCATATGGTTCAGCAACCAAACAGTAAACAGCCTCCTGGGCTGAACTGCGAGATGCCATTAACAAAAAAAAAGAAAAGGTCCTAACAATAACTGTCATTATCACATTCATAGTTGGAACAGAATGGACGTCCACTCATTAAGTTCAAAAGCTCCGTAAGCTTCATTAATAAACGATAGAATATGTCGAGTATGCAAGGACTTCGCAATTCTATGAATGTCAAGCCCGCATTTGATTATAAATTAGAAGGAAAGGACAATTTAGTTCTTGGAATGTAAATTGGTTTTCCTAACTGTTATCCCTAAAGTTTTAAATAACATTGAATAACAAACTGTTTAATTTTATAGAAACGGTTTTTGGAAGTTTCGCTTTTAATTGAAAGATTTGGTGCTGTTATGTTATTTTAAATTACCTATTCATTATCCTGGACTGCTTCATTGGCGCATGGCGTATAGCGTCTGTACATGGGGTTCTCGGGTTTGATTCCCGGGTAGGACCGAAATTGATTAAAGCACCAGCCTTTCGAGTATGAGGGTGCGGATTCGATTCCAGGTCAGGCAAGTACCAATGTAACTTCTCTAAGTTATACGTATTTTTTAAGTTTATCTTGGACACCAATGACTGATTAAAGGTGAAGGAAAACATCTCGAGGAAACCTGGACTATAAAGTCTGAAATAACCAACCGCATTGAGCAAGTGTGGTGATTAACGCTCAATCCTTCTCCGTGAGAGAGGAGGCCTGTGCCCAGCAGTGGGACAGTAAAAAATGAATTTGTGCAGTATACTATATATAGTATCTAGACTTTTTCGTTTACAATATTTGTAGTGTGTAGTATTCGTGACTTTATTTTCTCGATATAAAAATTAAACAGAATACAAATCCAATGGGGTGTTTAATCAGGTCAAATCTACCCACTGATCTATAAAATAAATTATCGCGGCACAGAAAAGGGAACATTTCTTTCACAATCAAGCGAAATTGATTCTCCTACAAACAGCAAAATACGGGTGGAACCGGCGGTAATTATGGGCTGTTCCGAAGACAGGACAAATTCAATGGATTACTGACCTCTATGGACTCGCAATCAATTTTGTGGGGTCCTGTTTTAGAAAGGATCAATCATTGGTTTACAAAGTTTGTTTTAATCCTGTTTAACTTTCATGCTTTTAGCGTTTGAAATAAGTTTTGTATAAAACATTTCAATTTAGTGTGACACAGTGACAGGTTTTGAAATAAGTTTTCATAGATGGTAGACAACTTGAGCTCCGCTTCGCCGCCAATTGCTGCGCTGCGCAGTGCCGTGTGTTAATCGCCTTATGGTTTATTTTAAGGTTTGAAATATATATTTGTGAAAAGGCGACTCAAAATATTATTAAGTTAAATAATTAGAAAAAGACGTTCTTTGTTTTCCTGGTAGCAGGATTTAAAAAAAAATCAAAATGTATAAAATTCGAAACCAAGTAGGTACAGACGTCAGTACATCAAAGCTTAATAGCTAATAGCTTAATAGAGTTTCAACTTTATCGCTGAAGCATATGGTTCAAAGTTGATTGGGAAAATTTGTTAGTTTGATAGCATGATGTGCTGGCATCTATACAAATCATATGTAATTTATTTATTCACAAAATGATCCTATTTCACGCGTAAGCAAATAAACCCTGCTCAGACACTAAAGAACACAAATTACTTGTAATGATGCTATAAAAACTTAATTAGCATCAATTTTCCTTAAATGGAACATTTATTTTAATTGAAGGACTGGTACTAGTTTTAAACAAACATTACAACTTAAATTCGCTACTCATACTAATAGAAACAAACAAAATTTTTGTAATTGTAAACTTAATACTTAAATTTAAACTCTTGCTGGGGAGTTTGTTGCGCCACTTCTTCTTCCCAGCAAAAACACATAGGAAGTGGTGAAGGGTGGGCGTTTTGGGGGCTGACTATTGTAATATTTGACGTTCAAAAAGTGCTGTTTTACAGCCAAATTTGAATAAATGATTTTGAGTTTGAGTTTGAAAAAAACAAATGTGGAGCTATTGATTTACCAAAAGGAAGTTCTAGAAAGGTACGAATACTCAGAAAAGAACAATAAAAATATCTTTTTGAGACTTCTTCTTACGGCAATACAAAGCTCAGATATAAGGTGGTATTTGTAGTCTTCTCTAGGCGACTACCGCAATACAAATTTGTGTTGTCTACAAACAGCTTTAGTCTTCTTTGATCATAATTTCTTCGTAAAATGTGAGAAAACATATTTAAGTTTTCACACGAAAATGTGACATTAATGTATTAAGAAAATATAGAACATAATTTGCAGCCGTTCCGCGAAACCTTTGTCGTTTATAACAAATTATGTCGGATAAGGAAAATCCTTTGTGCTTAAATGTAGGTGTTCTCAAACGAGGCCACGCATAAGATCTGCTCGGCCCACTTTGAGTACAAAACCTTATAATGTTCAGTTCAGAAACCTGCGCTCTAGTTAAGTAAACAAATTGACGATCGGACGCGCTAGGTACCTCAAATGGAGCCAGTAAATTCAATTAGAGAATTTGGCCAATTCTAAAATCGAATATATTCATTGGGCAACTCGATACCCCTTGGTGTGATCGGTTATCAAATGTTCTGGCTTCTGACTATCGGGTAACTACTGCCAAAGATGTATAAATGATAGCCGGGACCCACCAATTTAGCAAGCCTTCTGAAACCCAGAGGAACTTGTCATTACAAGATGGCTAAGAGTTGCTTAACCTTATAATCATTCGACCCGTGCGGCTGTTACTTAGCGATAAGCTTATCGACTACTACTACGCCACATTGCACCAATACTTAAAATGCAATAATTCGTGAGCCAGTCGCGTGCGCATTACTTTTTGTAGTCTTTTTTTAATGTGATACTTTTCCCAGCACCAAGATTTTCTCCTGTTTCCAGAAATACAACCCACGGTCGATCACTGCGGCATACGTCGCATCAATAGCACTTGTAATACAGTAATTATTTTTTTCTCGTAATCCTAGATACTAGAACCTCGTTACTGTATATTTTTGATCGCATTTCACAATATGTTGCATGTCATTAATGATGAGGTGACTTAAGAGTGCATATTCCAAAAGTTGGCAACGTCGCAAATAGCTGTCAAATATTTACAAATTTAAGGGCCAGTTTCACAGGTTGCTGATAAGTTCGAGATAGTTTATCTGGCAGATAATTTAATACAAATTCCGTTCCATTTTTTAATTTATCTGGTAGATAGTGGCTATCCGTAACCGGTGAAACTGGCCCTTAATTAATTTGGCAATGGTACTGTATGAAAATAAGAGATAATGCTCTGTCATCATCATCACCCGAGCCTTTTCCCGATTATGTTGGGGTCGGCTTCCAGTCTAACCGGTTTCGGCTGAGTACCAATGTTTTACAAGGAGCGACTGCCTATCTGACCTCCTCAATTCAAGAGATAATGCTCTGTAGTGCACTAAAAAAAATATTACGGAATACAATAAAATATGTTAATATTTGACAGCTATCTGCGACGTTGCCAACTTTCGCTATATGTGCTCTTAAAATAACCCAGTTTTAGGTTTTGGGTTTTAAGATCGGTTGCTTCAAGCAGAGAAATTGCACGATGAAAGGGATGAAGTATGATGGTACTCCTCAGTTTTGACAGATCATTAGTCATTAGACTGCGAGGCTTTGTTCCACTGGCGTGCTCTTGCATTTTGATTTAATTAAATGTTATTATTTGTGAGGGTTCCGGGCTTTGCAAATGTATTGAAAATTGAGATTGTTTATACTTCAATTTCATAGTTTTTCAGACTGAAATAAATTTAAATTTTCAATTGAACATTGAAGTCTGAACTTTCAAGCGATCAAAGAAAATAAAGTTCAAAAACTTTATTAAATATGAAAATTACATTGAAGGGGTGATTTGAATCAGGGAAAAAATCTATTAACCTTTATAAAATATTCAACCTTTGAAGTTAGTTGTACAGACGCCAGCACATCAAGCTACCATAATCTGTCAAAACTTCCGATTTTCAACTTTAGATATAGCTGAAGCATATCTAGGATAATTATACATTTTCGGGTAGCCTAATGTGCTGGCGTCTGTGTACCAGAAAGCAAAGATTGAAGTGTTCCTAAAGATTGACTGGTTCCAACTAATTGCTAGCATTTACCGTCATCGGTCCCATCTTGAGGCCTATTGAACGTTCGTTTATTTTGCCGGGCTATTGTAGGCCTAACCGAAATAGACGATAGTTCGAAATAAGTGAGGTACTCTAACGATCCATTCATAAGTACATTGTACGGCCCATTTCAATCAAACTATTATACAGGGTATCGTGTTGCTATTAGTCTAAATTTGGACTACTAGTTACCGTTCTGAGCTATTCAAACTTCAGTCAATAGTTTAGGAGTGATGTCGCTATCCCTCAGTAATTGGTGTGTCTCGGAGAATTCTAGATTACCTCTAATTAATAGTATGCCAATGAAGCGACTAGTTTCGTGATTGGGATTAATATCTACATGTCAGGCCATCACGCGTGAACGGCTGGACTGATTTATATAAAATTTGGTAGACATTGCCAGAGTCAGAAAAAGAAAATAGGCTACTCTTTATAAAGGTGCTGGTAGTAGTTCTTTCGGGCGGTGGGTGGAACCGCGGAAAACAGCTAGTTGTTTATAAAACTTGAAGTTTAAGTCTCGAAATTTTTATAATTCATCCTCCCAAAGTATGTTATGTACAAAATTAATTCAAAGCTATGTATATATGAATAAATAGGTATCTACTGTTAAAGAAAATACTACATAGTCTAACTGAAATTATGTATAGATATTGTTTTAGTGTCCAATAATTCTAGGCTAAGACTGTGTATAACAAATTAAGATATCATATTACAGACAAGACACAGATCTTACTCGCTATAAAGTTATAAAGGTACCTATGCACGCTACCTCTATTTCTCTCGACGATTCGCCCGAATTACACCGACAGTGATCACGGCTGAACTTAGACATGATTATAATGAATATGTCTTGCACTAAATGGAAATTTTGCCTGTCATCATGTCTGTGACAAAAAAAAAACACAAAAATCTTTTAGTTGTAGTGTTGATTGTATTAATTTCCTGTTTTGTTTGTAAAATCCTGTTGTCTCTGAAAAGGAGATATGTACTCTCAAAAGAGATATTTAAAGTTAGATAGCAGTAATTACTACTTTCGTCACTGTATAAAAAAAATATAAGATTGAACATAACATGCCTAGGTAACATAATTATACCTAAAAAATAATACACCTTTATTAGACAATATAACATGGCCAGCTTACGCAGTCACAAGCTCATTAGCAAGCCATTAGGCTGTTACTACACCTACCAATATGGGAGGTGGCCCTTTCTAGGAAATAATTACTAAATGTGTCATATGGTAGGCGCGTATTTCCTAATCGAATTTGGAACCTACCGGCGTGATATAGAGAGGGTCATATTGCAAACTTGGGTTTACTCTTATTTTTAGAAAATGAAATGGCGTTAACGTGAGTATATTTGTTTGATATGTTGCATATTAACACTTGACTGACTCGTTAGTCTAGTGGTAGTAAGGCGTGCCTGCTGTGCACGGGGTCTCGGGTTCGATTCAAGGGTCGGGCCGAAATCGCTTTGTGGGTTTTGAGAAACTTTCATAAAAGCAGCCTGGAGTCTGGAAGTTGGTGATTGATTCACCCGTGCATCGACCGACATTTACATACTCTCATGTAAATGTCGGTCAACTCGCATATAATCACTTGTAAACTTATGTCGATCGAAAAAATGAAAAATTTCTTTGCTACGTTTCAAAATAAATTACGTCAATCTGAAACTTATACATATACATATATATCTGTCATTATGTCCATTCTCCGGTAGACAAAACTTGTTTCTACGGTTGTCATGCGTAGCCTGCAAGAGTAAACATATCTCGTAAAATAGTCATTGTTATGTTATATTATTAAGATCAAACTTAAAGAACTAAATGTTAAAAATAGTCATTAAATATAAAAACAAAAAAAAAATATATATAAGCAACAGAAATCATTTTGCCGTAAAAGTGACGGTGTTGACCCTTCTAGTGTTAATTATGAATTCAACCCTTGTCTGAGAGTCACGTGTGCAGTCACTATTACGGTCAAGATGGCCGCATGCGCCGCAATAGATTTACGGCAGCATTTAGCCGGTGACCCGAGGAGAGGGTCAAATGGTAACTCATTTATGTCTAGTGTATAGGAGTAGCATTGGGGCTCTTTAATGATATTATGGAATCTAGGAAAATTTTGAAAATGATACTGGTAGAAAGATACCGTTTTGTAAAGTTTTTTTTGAAAATTAAATATGCCATGTTAGTTATTATTGGGTCTCGGTTTCGATTACCGTGTCGGGCCAAAATCGTTTAGAGGGTCTTAAGACTTTCATAAAGCAGCTTGAAGTTGGTTAATTGAGATGAAGTTGAAAAAGTGTTTATGTATCTTGAGTAGTTGCGATTTTGACTTGTAATATTATAATAAAAAGTTTTCCTTGTCATCAAGTATGTCATCAATTACTATTTAATTTAGTTCAATTTAAAATCAGTACCTAATAATTACACGAGAAAAAAATATGTAAACTCTACAAAAGATTTCTAATTTTCACTTTACTACCTTGATTTAATTTCTTTCTTTCAAATTAATATACAAATTATATATTTTTCTTATTAATACAATATAATATACAGAGGTAATAATTATATTTTCTTAATAAATTAGATTACCACGAAACCTGTGTCACTCCAACTACATCGTTATTATTCAAAACGAGCATACTATTAACGCATATACTACGATGTATATCTTATACCTGTAGGTATAATACCGTATGTTATGCAGGAAATCAGAGGTATAAGCTACCCGCAAACATCCGCCGGCCGCCCCCTTTGTACCGGTAGTGGTATGAACCGGTTTTAACCGGCTACTACGAGTAGAACAATTATGGTACATGAAATATTATTTATGTGTTGGAAAAATGGTTCAGTTGATGCCAGATTTTCACAAGTGGCTAACGTAGATGATAGTCTCACGAATTATTAAAAAAAAAATGAAATTACAAAATTGAAAAAAGAACATGTGCCTCTCGCATTTTGTTTTTGTAATACTGATTTTCCTGTTTGAAACTTCTTTAACTGATAGATACCGCGGTATCAGTGTCGATTTTCCACAACTTCATTCTTCATTCATTCCAGAAATTCCATTCATCATCAGGATGTAGTATTGTGTTTATAGATTACAAAAGTAAAGATAAATTAGAGATTATATTTTATCATGTTTTTTTTCATACAAAAAAAATGTACGCATACTCGTACATAGATACGTATAAAAATGTACGTAGAACCAATGTTAAATTGAATCAACTGCTCTGGGGTACGAAAGTTCTTCACTATTGTAATCTATACACACAACACTACCTCCCGTTAAAGCCATGGCAGATATTTTTAAAGCGCCTTATGTATTTACAAAAGGGGATATATTAAATCCCTATAAATTACAATGCAGATAGAAGTTTAAAAAATCGAATAAAGTAACTGTTTAAGTTTTTAATTAATTACAATTTTACCGCTAAATTCATTGGGCGTTGAAAAATATAAACGAGCTAACGAACATGACCAACCTTTAGTTAATTACAAATTAACGTATCAAATTACGTTAAATTTAATCCGATGAACATTCACGTCAAATTGATTGGACAAATGATGCAAATAATTTTGAACAAAAAATTATATTAAACAAAGCATATTATTATACCTGTAATTGCTTTTCTACAAAATTTTAAACGCAAAATGTATAGGTAATAGATTATACAAATATAGATCCTCTGTCTAGTCTTTTCCTAAGCTGTGTACCATTGTACCCCTTGGTAAGACTGGTTATCAGACATTCTGGTTTCTGACTACCCGTAACGACTGCCAAAGATGTACAAATGACAGCCGGGACCCACCAATTTAAAGTGCCTTCTGAAACACGTAGGAACTCGTCATGGCAAGATGTTCACCCACCCATGGACCGACCGCGCCAAGCATTGCTTAAAGCGATCTTACAATCCGTGCGGCTTTTACTTAGCCACGAGCTCCTCTATTATACAAATATAGATGTTTGTAGTAATAAATAAGCTTCATTTATTAGCTTAAGAGCTGGAAAATCTCAATGTAATATATTTTATACATAACTCATCTCGCCCTCTTTTTTTCAGATAACAAAACAGCATCACCAGTGACCGCCTCCCAAACGTAAGTTCCAAAAACTATTTATTTCCAAAAGAATAAAACTCGTATCATTTAGTTACGGTCGACCGACATCACGTACAATCAAAAAGAAAACAGTTTGGCCAATAAATATTACTCTCACATGATAGATTTTCTCGATAAACGCCTGTTTCTATTATGAATCGATTTCGGGTACTATAAATAAGCCTAGTAATTCACCGGTGGCTGATAAGTTCAAGATAGTTTATCTAGCAGATAATTTCATACAAATTCTGTTCCATTTTTTAATTTATCTGGCAGATAATGGCTATCCGTAACCTGTGAAACTGGCCTTAAGTCTTATTTCGATGCCTGGGCTACGGAATGTAAGTATAAGTTACCGTGGCCCTGGCACACAGGTAGGTACCTCTAGAAGGAACATAATGGGTTTTAGTCAGTAAAAACCCTCAGCGGGAGGGGTCATTTGATGACTTCCCACGAAAAAAATCCTTGCCTTCGAATATATTATATCCTAACTTTGTTAATCCTTCCTCCGCTCAATCCTTTTCTGTGAGAAAGGAGGCCTGTGCCTAGCAGTGGGACGGTAAAAAGGCTGATAATGATAACTTTGTTACGGCCATGCCTTAAATAACAAACATTTGTATAAGTGTTAGGTTATCTGACCACCGGTTATCGAACAAAGATTTATAGCGCTTGATATATCGAGGAAATTGCAATGTTGGTGGATGAAATTCCATTGTTATCATTAAACTACATTCATAACTCATCTGAATGGATTTAGTAAATTACCTGAACCAGCCTATTTGCAAACTTTAAATAGAATTTGACTGTGGCTAACGGAAATGTCTCTAGCGGGAATAGGCACTCTGGTTTTTGTAAATAAAATATACCTATAAAATGTTAAAACAATTTCTTGCGGATTTTGCCTGGTTCTATAAATATAGCCTATGATTATCTCAAATAACGTGGCGAAATTTTCAGCGAGACAGAGATTAACCCAAAAAAAAATATTCTTGTCAATCAAACAAATTACTATGAATTTGATCACTAATGTTACCTTAGAAATAATCCATGAAACTGACAGAATACCAGTACCTATGTACAGATACCACCACATGAAGCTACTACAATCTGTCAAATTTCCTTATTAGAATTTCAACTTTATCATCGAAGCATTATGGTTCAAACTTGTTTGGGAATTTTTTTCAGTTTTGGTTAGCTTGTGCTGGCGTCTTTACCAATATACATTGATAAACAACGATTAGAAGTTTTAATGACGAACACACGACAACGTACCCAAAAGACAAAAGATAAACAGCTTGAATCGAACACTGATGTCCCATGTATTCCCCCAAGGAATACATGAAGACCGGTTCCAATCATGGTCCAATTCGAACATAATTCGGGTTCAAAGCATGTACCGCAACGAAATAGCGGAGCACACGCCGAACCTAATTGATACGGTCCACTCAGCTCTTGGAGTATACAAAGTGTACGGTGGAATGGATACTTTAAGATATAGGAGAACGTAATTTACCTAGTTCATATTTCTGCCGCTTGCGTTCTGTGGCGCTATTGTTGTAAAATGTATTTTTTGCCTATATTAGTCTTGTTGCCTTTTTCGAAAATCGTCGACTAATGGCAGACGTTTGCTTATCACCAGAAGCGTCTTAGGCGACTAGAAACTACCAAAAAGGTCGAGCAAAAATTCTCGCATAAATTTTGAACGATAAATCGGTGACGTACTACGTATGACGTACGCATGACAGTGTTTAAAGGATTAGGAGGGATATTTTTTTATCTATAGCTTCTCGCAGGTCAGCGTTTGAGGTCATTGACTGTTTAATCAAAAAATAATACCATTTTAAAGCGTCCAACCAAAGCTTACAATAAACTACGCTCCGGTTTAGCGCGTTTAGATTTTGTATGACAATACCATATATGGTGTATAGCATTTCAATCGTTGCATAATTCATACTCAGCGCCATATGTAGGTACTGTCATAGTCCAACATCCAACTTATCTTGTCACGTTTGGCATCATATTCCCAAGTCCCGTCACGTTGTTTACGGGCCTATGTTAACGAATCTCACTATTTGCTCCCAACTTTTCTTCTCTAGAAATATCGTGAAAAACTAGGTGATAATTTAAAATAGAAAAAAAATATCTAATATTTCTTTCTTATTCTATCTATAAGACGTGACATGTTTCTATAGAATATAAGTTTGAACCTTTTTATGAGTATACAAAGCGAATAGAAAATATTTTTCATTTTTGTGCTAGGTAAAATCTTATAGTAACACACATTCACCAAAAAAGTTCAAAGATAAAAATGTCGATAGCAAGTTAGTTTTGATATATTATAGCTAAGTATCTGTAAAGTCATAAATCCTCTGATAAACTTAGTTTTCAAGACATACGCGGGATATCTTAAAAGGAAAAACAATAAGTTATTGTTGTCTAGAAAATTTTAGTATTCTCTAGGTGTGAGCGTATGGTGGGAGAATAAGAATCGATAGCAGCGCGCACCGTGATCAAAAAATGAACTATCGGCATAACTGTGTATGTTTTTGTTTTGTTTTTTTTTTATAGAATTAATTATTTCAAAAATGGAATTTAAATAAAAGCAAACGTAATTCAGTGTACTTTTTTTCTAAAATATCCTGTTTATTTTCTTGGGAAATCATCAAATTGCAGCTAGAGGGAGTGTCAGACTCTTACTGACTAAAACCTACTATATTCCTTCTGGAGGTCCATGTGTGCCTCGGGCCACGGTAACTCTTGCAAACAACCCGCAGCCCAGGTAGACCCTGGTAAATTTGTTCATTTGGAGTTAATCTTAAACAAAAAAAAAACATAATTCTATCATAACCTTTAGTACTAATTTTAAAATAAATAAGCAATCTGGAACGACTGTGAGAACGCGCCACAGGTTTCCTGGCTCCCTATCTATACTACTCCGAACCATGAGTCTGTGGCTGTCCGCCATATGCAAGATATTGTCGGTAGTAAAACTGATTTTAAAGCCCATAAAATTTTTATATCAAAACAAATAAATCCAAATTTAATCTTGCATTTTAAATCTTTTGGCTTACATTCCTCATATCAATATAAGACCAAGTACTTTATAGATCTCATCTTTCAGTATAATTAATTGATTAAAATGCGTAGGAAATCATCCTAAACCGATCGAGTGTTTAAACTGCTGAAAAGCAACAAGTCTCAGTCAAAAATATTGTTTACACATAAGACAAAAGTATTTATTGTAGAACCCATAAAAAAAGATTCCCTCCAATTTTAAGTAAAAGCTAAAATTATAAGTAGTGTATGGGAATTTGAATTTCGAAAGAATTTGTTGTGTTAGTGCCAATTATTCTACTGGCTGTTAGAATATCTATCCGTTAAAGAATGGAATCAATATTGATGTCAAAGAAAGAATTTACAGAATTCAATCAGTAAAAATTGTTTAACGGATAATAATGAATATCATACAGTATCGTAGAAGTAATAGTATCAAATATTTCATACGAACGTGATCAATTTCAAAAGATACGACACGTACTCGCAAGAAATAATGCGGCCATAATAAAATACGAGACACCAGTTATCTAGAAAATTGTCTATACTTAATTTACTGTCTTACTGTTGGATATTTATCTTACTAATATTTGCCTCATTGGTCTAGTAGTTATCTGGCGTGGCTGCTGGGCACGGGGTCTTGTGTTCGGTTCCAGGTTCGGGCCAAATTGCTTTATGGATTTTAAGAAACTTTCTTAAAAGCAGTTATGAATCTCGAAGTTGGTGATTGATACACCCGTGCATCGGCCGCATCGCCAACACATCGGGCTATGTGTCAGGAAATAAAAAGTGCACCAGTGTCTCTGCGCCAATGTTTGTATGTTTTAATACATATGCCCTGCGCAGTTGACTGATTTCCTTAGACAGGCGCCGTGGTCGATAATCGTGCTGGACGTCATTATTGTAGAGTTTGATTTACAGTTTTTTTTTTTTAGGTATAGACTATACTTTGTTCAAACCTCGTTACTTGAGTGAAACCAGGGAAAACCTTTCTCCGTTCATATTTATCTTGAAAATAAAGTACCAACCAAATAATAAAAAATAATAAACCCAAACCTAACCCTATTTGGAATCTATAAAAAAAACGAAGCCAGCTCCAAAGAACACCAATTCGAACAATTTTAATTGAAGATCGATTTCAGTTGAGACTTTAAAATGCACGTAGTTCGTTCGAAAATCAAAGTCGGTACCCGTCCTACCACCATGCAAGCTCGCTGCCGACTGATTCAACTCACTGAAATACTTACTTTGAATGAACTTTCAACTACCTTCCCTTTCGCATGGTTGAATTTTGTGAATTGTACGCTGCATTTATTTTTTGCTTCGAAGTTTAAAATTTGAAAATTTAAATGTAGTTTTTTTGTTCTAAAGTTGAGCGTGGTTGAGCTGTGCCAGCAGTTTATAAAAGAAACGATTTTATCGTCAGCTATTAAATACTAAGAGCTGTTTTTAGGGTTCCGTACCCAAAAGGTAAAACTGGACCCTATTATTATTACTATATTACTAAGACTTCACCGTTTGTCAGTTCGAACCAAATCTTTGCGAACCGTGATAGCCAGAAAATTGTCATTTTCACCGCTGTTATAACAAAAACTATAACAAAATTCTTTTTTTACATATAAATAATTTATAATGATATATTTACTTGTTGACTATATAATATTATATCTATAGGTAATGGGTCTCCTAGAAGAGATTTCTTAAGAAATAAGCAGTACCTTTGTACTTGATTATTCATACCAATTATCTCATTAATTGTGTACATAAACCGTTAAATAAATATAACGGTATCATAAAACACGATAATACCCCAACTGTAATAGCCAAAATGATAACCAAAAAGGGCGCTCAACAAATGACCACGAGGTAGTAAGTCAAACAAAAATCACACAAAGGTAAATACAACAGTAAAGCCTTGACACACGGTCGGAAAGGTGAGGCTTAAACAAACGCAAGCTTAACCTGTGTGCTTGCAAAGGTTACGGCTTCAGTACTTGTTAAAGTGGTCAGTTAACTGTCGTGAATTTGTTAGAAATCTGTATTTAGAAGGTCATCATCAGATATCAGCTTTTTATCGCCCCACTGCTGGGCACAGGCCTTCTCTCACAAAAAGAAGGATTGAGCGTTAGTCACCGTTTAATTAAATGGTTTTTCTTTCTTCTTTCTTTCACGCTTGCTCAATATTGATTGGAGATTTCAGACTTCACAGTTTCCTCGAGATGTTTTCTTCACCTTTGATCTGTCATTGGTGTCTAAGATATACTTTGAACTTAAAGACGCCAGCACACCACGCTCCCCGAACGTGTCAAATGTTCCCAATCAACTCTGAACCATAATGGTTCAACGATAAAGTTGAGAATCTATTACGGAAATTTGACAGATTATAGTAGCTTGATGTACTGGCGTTGGTCCTCATGGCAAACTTCCATTTTGTCAATGGAATTAAAACTCCTCGAATTTATCGTACGGCCTTAAGGCCTGATAGTAACAACGTTGTTTTAAATAAAATCCAACATAAACTTTCACAGGTTATGTAAGACGACTAAAAAATCACGGTGTATTTATTTTTCTTCGTTCGCAGACACGGGTTTCCCGTTCGGCGATGAATGAACATAATTCTTCCTCACTTCCAAGAACAAAAGAATATTAAACTAAAACTTTTACGAATGGTTTACATCAAAACGTGGAAATCTCCAGTAGACCAACTGTAACTAACAAAATAAGCAATAGCTGAAATAAATCATCTTCAACATTCAAACTGTTTCAGTAGCAATGTTTATGAAAACTACGGATATTATTCGAAAAAAAAAGACTTATTCATTGCCATTACCTCGCATACTAACGTACGGATAGAAAAACAGGCAAAGCATATTTCGGTGTATGAATTTTGTTGACTATTCTTTATGACCTTACTAACGTGTTTAAAAGTTTTTTTTATTTAATACTAGCTTCCATCAAAGGTTTCACCCGCTTCTTAAGGGAACTGATTCCCGCACCTGGATAAAATGTAGTGTGTATGTTTTTCTGATGTATAAGTTATATTACAGCCAAGTGTTATTAATATACATTCAGTAGTTTTTGATTCTTCTCATTGCTGACCACTTGTTTTTTTCTAAAATTAAATAAATAATATTTGTCTCCAATATCTATTAGTATTATAACAAGTGGCCGATTTCTTTCTGAAAAGTCGTGGTGGCCTAGTGGTTAAAGAGCCAATCTCTCAAGTGTGAAGGCGTGGGTTCGATTCCAGGTCGGGCAAGTACCAATGCAACTTTTCTAAGTTTGTATGTACTTTCTAAGTATATCTTGGACACCAATGACTGTGTTTCGGATGGCACGTTAAACTGTAGGTCCCGGCTGTCATTGAACCTCCTTGGCAGTTGTTACGGGTAGTCAGAAACCAGTAAGTCTGACGCCAGTCTAACCAAGGGGTATTGGGTTGCCCGGGTAACTAGGTTGAGGAGGTCAGATAGGCAGTCGCTCCTTGTAAAACACTGGTACTCAGCCGAAACCGGTTAGGTTGGAAGCCGACCCCAACATAGTTGGGAAAAAGGCTCGGGAGATGATTATAACAAGTGGCCGAGTATTTTCGTTATAGTAAGAAAAACAAGGTTTCAAGATGAAAAACAAGGTCTACTTAGTACCAGGAGAACAAATAGCTTGATTGATCTAGCCGTATCAATTGCGGTTCGAAACATCGCCTGATGTATTGACTACTTTAGTTGTAACCTTACGTTAGATTGTTTTCTGCGCTTATTTTTAGGGTTCCTTACGAAATTTGTTGAAAATAAACCTACTTTTTAAGATTTCAGATAGAGCTGTGTTATTTAAAAAAAACAGTGTATTACGTGTACTTAATAAACATCAAATTTGGACTTGATGAAATTGAACGGAAATGTTTTAATTTTAAATATCTATATTATAACTAACTAACCCGCATATTCGAAAGGCTGGTGCTTTTACCACTAAGCCACTACGACTTTTTTTGTCATTGTAAGACAAAAAGCGAAAAAAAAAAATCTAACAGTAGGTATAAGAATTTCTTAAATAATTGCTCCTGAAATAAGCACATTCAAGCAAACAATCAAAGAAACTCTTTACTTTTATATTATTAGTAGGTCTAGGTTTTAAAAGGAATATATTACACTACAACCAGCTGTCCACGAATATTAACCAAAGATGACATAATATAAATTCATCTTTTACATACATGAGTAGGGTCTAGAATTCACTCCACACCACCTCACTCCTAGACGTCTACCACAAATTCGTAGGGAAGACAGGTAGGGACATATTCTATTTTAAATATATTTTTATTTATGATAGAATGGTAGTCTAAATAGATTTTTTTTATTCATTTGAGAATGTTATATTGAGTTTGCCTTTATGTATTTGTTGTAGGATTATAAGATGTAGCTCTTTTGTGTGATTGGCAACTCTAATTTCCGATGATAATGTTTATGAATAAAGAACGGAGATAACTTTGAAGTGTGGTTTAGGAATTCTAAAATTGAAAGAATTATTCTTTTTGATTGTAAATATTAATCTGATATATTTTCGGAGATTTTTTTTTCTGGTAAATACTATAAAAGTTCTTTTAAGGATGGAGATACAAGCTCACAAAAGCCATGTTATATTTTATTTTTTAAATCGCACCTAAAAAAATAAAATATAACTTAAAATTTTGAAGAAGGTTTTCCAACATTTACCCACAAATACTTTAAGTGGTGAAAATACCCCTCTGTGAAAATAATAAATAAAATAAAGGTATGCACACTCCAATAAATTCTTCCTATACAAAAGTGTAGTCATAAATCTTTTGCAGGAAGCATTAGTTGGTTTAAACACCTAGCAATTTTGTAAACGGTCGTAGGTATACATTCTCAGAGTTTGGAACTAGCTAACTTTGAATTTCCTTTTAAAATATCGCTTTCTTTTTCAACTAACGTTTGTATTTTAAAAAAGGAATGTGTTGCCTTTCGATCCGGATACTACCGGATCTACAAATCGTGGTGGCCTAGTGGTTAAAGCACCAGCCTTTCAAGCATGAGGCTGCGGGTTCGATTCCAGGTCAGGCAAGTGCCAATGTAACTTTGCTAAGTTATACGTACTTTCTTAGTTTATCTTGGACACCAATGACTAATTTAAGAAAGGAAAGCATCTCGAGGAAACCTGGACTATGAAGTCTGAAATCACCAACTCGCATTGAGACCCTCCCTCAATCCTTCTCCGTGGGAGAGGAGAACGGTGTCCAGCAGTGGAACGATAAAAAAAAAAGCTGTGATGATGTGTTGGCTTTTGTTCTTTTTGGAATATAAAAATGGTTTTATTTTAATCTTTTATTTAATGCCAGTATGATTTTTTCGTTCTAAACTTGGAAGAAGTTCACTCTTGCAAAGTAATGTTTTTGTGGCATCTTCGTGCAGTCTTTTATGCATGACGCTATTCTATTGTTCTATGTAGATTTTTTAAATTAAAACGTTTGTAATTAGTAGGATGGAGAACTTCAATAGTTATAAGAACAAAGACAGAAGACAGACTTAATCTTGAAATTGCAGACATCTAAATATACATTACTGTAGAATAAAAATACAGGTGTACGCGAAGTATTGTTACCGCAAAGTATTAATAAAAACTAAAACAGCAACACTTCCTAGAGATGATAAAAATAAACAAATTCAAAATTATAATCATCATCAGCCTTTTTTTTATATCATCCCACTGCTGGGCCCAGGCCTCCTCTCACGCTGAGAAGGTTTGAGCGTTAATCACCACGCTTGCTCATTGCGAGTTGGTGATTTCAGACTTTATAGTCCAGATTAACCCGAGATGTTTTCCTTTACCTTTGATCAGTCAATGATGTCCAAGATATGTATACTTAGAAAGTACATATTATAACTTAGAAAAGTTACATTGATAATTGCCTAATCTGGAATCGAATCCGCACACTCTTACTTGAGAGACTTGTGCTTTAACCACTAGGCCACCACGACTGTGATATTATCACTTTATAACAAATGACGGCGCAAAGTTCAAGTTACCTGTGGCACGTTTCAAAATGAGTTACAAAACGAACAAAGTTTTCCGTCCCTTATGACGAAATCTCATAATATTTTACTTTAGCCTGACGAGCAAGTTTCTAACCAAGAATATAGGAATCCTTTTACAAGCCAAAGAAACTTTCTTAGAAAAAAAAAAGTTTATCACATTGACAGAGCAATCGGATTTCTTGGAACTAGTCCAATCTTATGAGATATGGTCAGTTTGGCATTCATGTCAATGTTCTATCTAGTATTAGCTTCCATAAGCAGTTTCATCCGGGTCCTGGGGGCAAACACTCCCACAACTCGGATGAAAAGTTGCTTATGTACGTCTCCAGTGTCCGTCCCATTTATGCAACTAATATAACAATCGGCGAAGCGGTTTTAGCGTGATTGCTGAAACAAGGTATACAGGAAATTCTGACCTTATCACGTTAAAAAAAATGTGTTTAAGTGTTGATTTCAACCTATTTGCAAAATAAATACCATTTATAACTTTTGTAAGGTACAATAGCAAACCTACTTTGAGGTTAACTAAGCCTCCGAGAGTCAAATGAAAAACATATATGTTCATGGTGTCGTATGAATAAAATAATAAAAACGTATGTTTTTTTAATTTGAAGATGTGAATATTTTCAAATAAAATTATGAAATGTCTTCTTTCATTTGTTTTATATTACTTAAGAAATTCGACGGATAGTATATTTAGGATAATACCAGATGGTTCCTTTCACTAATGGCTGATAAATAACTTAGCTGATAATCACGTAGCATTCAACAATTTGGCAGCAACTTAGAACGCTCATACAAGCTCTATTAGCCAATAAATCAGTAAAACGGATCCTTAGTCTATATTTTATATCCATAATATTTTATATTTTATGAGTACTACGCCTACATAACCACGCTATTACATTGCTTCATTCAAATGACGCTAGCTTGCCAAATTACATTAACAAGCCAACATATTGTATTCTACATGTAAAAATATTCGTGACAATCCTAACTGTTAAAACTTGCAATGAAAATATGCGTTTTTTTCGTGTTAATTTTACGGACTATCATGTCTTGATACATTTTTAGGCAATCTATGTCCCTTTTACAAAATATTTTTTGCATCAAATTATAATTGTCTTATGTACATAGTCTGGATATTTGCGATGAAAGAAAATGTTTTGAAAAGCGTGTTGTATAAATAAATGTAGTCAGTGAATCTTAAACAAATCACAAAGAATAATTGATGACTACAAAGTCAGTACCTATGTAAATTATTATTTACATATTAAGGCTACCTATACAATTAAGCAAAAATAACTCTTTCACTCAGGTACCCGGTTAATATCTTTTCAAAGCGACAATAAAAGAGAAAATCCCCCGCTACAAATCCGGAGGAAATTAATAAATTACAATGAAACGCCAGAAAATGTTAAAACATGACATTATAAAAACATGTATAAAGGAATTATTACTCAAATTTAAAACAGAAATATAAATCGAATGTATGACAAAGGATCTTACCGAAACCTCCTTCAATTTGTTACTCTCTTTTGGCAATATTTTTGTTTTAGCACACGAAATTCTTTTTTGGGAAAAAGCAGTCATACAAGTCAGTGAAACCCACTCCCTTCCTACACGAGAGGAAGTTAACATGACTCCGTGTAACATTACCTAAAATAGAAAACATATCCTCGTGTACATGACGTCAGACTATAAATAATACTTGGCTAACGAATGTACCTACCCTTTACTTACACATGAGTACGGGTAATTAATTTAATGCGCGAGTACTTCAAATACGAATTTTATGAAAAGTAGACTTGGAAACAAGATATGTACAGACAAGTCCCATAATCTGACAAATTTCCTTAATATATTTTCAACTTTATCGCTGAAGCATACGATTCTAATTTGATTAGGAAAATTTATCAGTTTCTTGTTGCCTGATTTGCTGGTGGCATCTGTACTTTGTACCATTGCACTAGTTCAAAATATTATTATTTACTCCTTTTTGACTGGGAAATCATTATTTGACTCCGGCTGCTGTCAGCTAGATGGAGTGTCCTGCTCCTGATTTATCTCCGGTCGGGTGTCATGGCCGTCCTGTTACAAAGAGAGTGGACCTGTGTTTGCACAAAAGGTAATGCACTACAATATGTCCTGCGCGGCTGATTGCCTTAGTGAGAACAGCCACCGTATCTGACAAACGGTCTGGGTGCTGGAGTTGTGTTACAAATTAAGAGCAGAGGTAATTATAGCGCTCTTTGAGGAGAAGGCATCATTGGAGGAGCCGAAGGGCCGAGATCTGCCGGTGCTGTGGATTGTTCGCAAGAATTACCGTAGCCCTAGCACACAAAGACCTCCAGAAGGTGGCTAAAGGCTAAAGTGGGCTTTAGTCAGCTAGAATGTAACATTCCTTCTAGCTACATCCACACCAGAATTATTTGAGGATTAAAAAAAAATAAGGAAAAAATTACATAATAGTGTGATAGATTCATTAACGTTGTTACTAAACAAGAAACATCGCCCTACGTTACATGTAAACAAAACACAATACTTCACAAAAAGACAAACTATATCCTACAAGAAAAATAACAATTTCATCCTACGAGCTGAAAGCCGCAATTTCCTATAACATGTTATTAGTAATTCAACCCTTATTAGTTGTGATTACATGTTACTTACCACGGCCGTTCGTCGTGAAGATCGAATGAGGCTGATCGTAAAATTCGTCTTTTTGGGACAAAATGGCGACTGCCTGTGATGTGATTTTCGTTCCGTGTAGACTTTTTCTAGCAGTATTTTTTAAGGTGACTTGATGTGACATTAGCCTAAAATAACACTTATAAATGTACTGGATTTTATTTTCTAAAATGAAACAAATCTTAAATTTTTAATATTTTTAAATGATTGTTGGCTATACTATCCTTGTTGTTGGATTGGAATTTAACAGCGAAACATAACAGACAGACATCGCATAAAATGTGTGCCAACTAAGACAACAAAGTCTTATATTCCACTCTGCCTTGTTTATTCTTATAGAACTTTATGTTCTCAAGCATCAGCATAAAAGGAAGCCTCCACAAAAATATGACAATAATACTGACAAAAATTGACGCAAATAAGTAGTACATTTACTCAATATTGCGTAAAGAACACGTGCCATTACATCCAAAAAACAAAACACAATCACTACCAATATTGAGCTATCTATCGATACTGATAAATGACGTCACAGAAAAAAATAAACGATCCCACATTCATAGTCACGGCTACGATATGGATATGTCAATACCGAATAGATGTTCACGAGTGTTTACATTGGTTCACGTCAAATTGTGTAAACTTTGCCGACCAGCATGTCTTGATACTTGCGAGGAAGGAAACTGTCTTGGAAAGCTTGTGCTGTGTACAGACACGAAGTCAGTGAATCGTAAAAGAATCGCAAAGAAAATTGTAGTCGTATAAGGAAAAGTAAACGTAAAAGAACTGTGAACACAAGAAAAACAAAACGTATTTGTTCACCGAAAAAGTTTGTATATGAAATGATTTCCAAATGTATAGAAGGATAAATTGTCAAATATCGGAAAAATTACGCTGATAGCAGACGTGACGTGATGTCTCCGCTACCATACACTTCATCATATATAACGTCATCATAAGAATAACGTCAGATTATTTTTTAAGTCACTCTCAATAAGCCCTTTCATTTGATACCCATATTGTTGAAATTCATTAAAAATAACTACTCCGCCATCTTGGACGGCCCGCCATATTGGATTTGGAATAACGTCATATAACATATCTTGCATTGTCATCCAAACTGAACGTGTATATAAAATTTCAGCTCAATCGGTTGAAGATATCTATCTACTTCAAAATTGAGTTCAAAGAATCCACCGTAACATACATAAACGGCAAGTTAAATAAAAGCTTTTAAAAAGGAGGAGGTTCTCAATTCAATCGGCATATTTTTTTGTATAAAATATTGCTCAAAATCAGACAAGAGCCAGTCCTCTTTTTGTCAGATGTCTTAAAAACCAGATACGTCGTTACCGCTCAATGTATACCATATACCTTAATGGACACCCATACCTACGACATTAATAATCCTCTGTTTTTCATACAACTGTCTTCAGAAAAGGTTTTCATCAGTCATTTGACACCTCTGTCGGGTAAAGAAAATAGCTTTTCAGGTCAGGGGCGCCAAACAGTTTTGATACTGTCAAAATAGAATGGGAAAACAACGTTCGGTGGAAAACTAGACAATGTTGATACGTTGACATTTTGAAGGGTATTCGTTATGGTTTTTGACGTTTGAAACTTGATAACGCTCTGTCGAATGTGTATGAATATGTATTGATTTTATTGTCCATAGTTTGTAGATAGAAAAAGGTTTACCAAAAATATGATATTTCAGACCGCTATCATAATTAACTTGTGCTAAAAAGCTAAGGGCCAAAATCTGCAAGGGCTGTGGGTTGTATGCAAGAGTTACCGTGGCCCTGGCACACAGGGACTTCAAGAAGGAACATAGTTGGTTTTAGTCAGGCAGAGTCTAACACTAGCTGCGTCCTCAGCGGGAGGTGTCATTTGACGATAAAAATTAAGAAAAAAAATACCTAAATAAAATACGATTTAACTAACTACTAACTAGAGTTTATTTTTATCAAAGATATTAATACCTCTACAAACGATATTCCACACGTTTTCAAAATAACAGACTGTCATGCTTGTACCACAAATTCTATTTCTGTATATCTCGATTATATTCAGTTGTTTGAGTACACAAGCGAAGATAAAAGTATATTTATCCGTAAGCGTCGACGTGAACCTTTCAAACAAATGTAAGCTTTGTGTCGGTTGTAATAAAGTTGAAAATAAATAAATCATAATGTAGAAATCTAATAGCACTACACTTCGACAGAAAAGTGTATGTGAGAAAATAAAGCCTGAACGGTTCTTAACGATCTATATCCTATCATTATCTACCGAGCCTTTATCCCAAGCGTGGGGTCGGCTTCCAGTCTAACCGGATTTAGCTGTATACCAGTGTTTTACAAGGAGCGACTGCCTATCTGACCTCCTCAACCCAATTACCCGGGCAACCCAATACACCTCGGTTAGGCTGGCATCAAACTTACTGGCTTCTTACTTACTGTTATGCAATATCCTGTCAAAACTTTTTAAAACACCAATCTATACTTATAATAATGTATAATATAGTCCTTGATGAGTTCGATCAGCTGTTCAAGTTCAATAGTTTTCTGTCCGTCCTTCTATGTGTTGTCTCTTTCTACTTATAAATCTAACAAACAGGGTGGGATCCTTCCACGTTATGAATTTTATTTTATAAGTGAAATATTTGCGTAAGAAAGAAAGCAGACTTAATATTTAAAATGCAATTTACCTAGAGGCCCAATAACCAAATATAGCCAAAAATAACAAAAGACAAAACAGTAGATTTATAAAATAACTGTAGGTAACACTTGCGACAAAATCCCTAATTTATTTAATGGCCGACTCAACCGTGATGGGCTATTTAACTTTTAAATTCTCTCTAGACCTTGTTTGTAAGCTTAAAAGAAAACAGATGCTGCTATTGTGCTTAGGTATATCCTTAGGTACTTATATGTACAGACGCTAGCAGCACATCAAGCTACCCGAAACCACCACCTTCACAACAGTCACCTTGGTCCATTTGGTGAAAATCTGGGCGGACTCAAACGACTTTGGACGACCTTGGTCAAGAGCCCATCCATCGCGACAGTGACCGTGGTCGGCTCAAAGACGACGGGAGACGCCACCATGGTCACCTCAGTCAGCGGTCTGTTACATTCCTGTAAGGATAATCATATTTTGTCATGAACCCAACGATTGAAATTCCTTCGGCAAGGATCAATTCAGGATTCCGGAATGTGTACACAGATGCAGTGGAATGGCCCCCGGTTTTACATACCATTACCGTTAAGCTAGCGGTCGCATGATCACGAACGTGGACCACGTATTGAAATCCAAGTTTTGAATATATTTGAATTCCTGTTTCTTCCATAATAATTATGTAATGTCTTTTGTCATTTTCAAATTTATTTCTAAGGTTGTTCTTACCGCGGCCCTGGTACACAAAGAAACAAAGAAACCTCCTTTAGAAGGAACTAAAGTAAACATTTCCTCCAGCTTTACCCACAGTGGAAAATGACCCCCATTTGATGATTGCCCTCGAAAAAAAATCATGAAAGATTAGAAATACAATAGAAGAATTGTTCATGATTTTTTTTGCAACTTGGGAAAATTACTTTAAATACCCTTAATAAACTATCCTTTGTTAATCCCAGACTTCAACCTATCTCAACACAAAATTTCATTAAAACCTGATCACCTTTATAACAGTGAAAACTTAAAAAATAAACAAACTCTTTTTCAGTCACACATTCATCCAATTAATGGGAAAGTTACATTTAAACCCAGTTAACATCCACTGGACTAATATTTAACTACATTAAAACCGGTTCGCCAACTGAAATGCATTAGCTAACGGTTATGGCGGTTAAAATTTGGCAAACTCGTGAACTTACGTAATTGATGCGGTCTAATCTTCAATTTCATAGTACGCTGTTAGGTTTAAAACTGCCACCAACTTTCGTGTACTGTATTCACCTTAACAGTTTTGTTTAGTGAGATTGAGTCAATATAAAGAAGCTTTCTAATCTTAAAGATGACACTAATCTACTAGCGTCCCGAATAAAAGGCCGTCTTTGAACAATAGGTTATCTCACACTGAAAGATTTTTTATAATCAAGCAAACAAGCTTTATAATATTTATTAGCTTAAATAATATTGTCCATAAATCGTAACGATCGTAGCATTGAGCTACGCAGTTGCTACGCCGTAGCATGTTGAACTTAAATACTACTATGTTCTAAACTTCTTATCTTATTAGATTCTAGGTAGATTATATAGATTTTGTAGGTATCGAAAGACCTACAGAATTATTTTTCTACTTTATTTTATTTTAGATTCAGGACACTCACAACGCAATTTACGAAATAGGCAGGTACTCGTCGGCTACTCCCAAATCTATTCAGTATTTTAAACTTCACTGATCAAAGTAGACTTGAATTTAATTAAAATACTTTCAGCCATTTTCGAAGTGGCAATCCATTCCAAAGATGGTTTAAAATAAAATGTGAAATTCATTTGTTTGTACGAGTACATATCTTGGGACCGCCATCTTTGGAACTGTTGGACTAATTTTAAAATATTCCTTTAGTAATTCATTTATCTTTTTCTACATTCGCCCTGAGTAGTAGCATTTCAAGATATATTATAAAATTTTCTAAGTAAAAAATTTGTTTGCTATTTATGTATACCCTTTATGTGTACCTAAATAATTAATTGTATCTCAAAAATAGAGTACCCTTGAAACAAGTACCTATTTTTTCCTCTTGAGGCTAGGTACTAAGACATTGATTGGGTGTTGTGGGAAAGAGACGGGGAAGACGAGAGAGGGAGAGAGAGATCAATATCTATTGAGAATCAGCCCTTAATCGCCACATTAGCCTTGTCTTTAGTCAAAGACTTGCTACCATTCGTCAACGCAATGTTCCAAATAAAATACAAAATACTTAGGGCTTGTTTCACCACTTACGAATAAGTTCCAGTTAGTTTATTTGGTAGATAATTTCATACAAATTCTGTTCCATTTTTTAATTTATTTGGCATATAGTGGCTATTTGGACATTGTGAAACAGACCCTTAAGGCAATAAATAAGCTAGTAATAAATTAAATTCATTGTCACGCACATTTTCCTTCGTAATTTCGTAAACCGTCAAGTGTTATCGCATATTTGCTTTGCTTAAGAAATAACTATGCCAAAAAAATTAACTCAAAGAAATAACGATCGTAAAACAAAATTAAAACTCAAAAAAAATATGAAAATAAAAATCAAGTAATTTAATAATTTTGAATGAAATTTGTTTGGACCCAATTTGCCTAATAAGGTAACAGAATTTTTTGATGTTAACAGTTAAGAAATATTTTAGCATTTTTTTTTTAAATTGCTTCGACTTCCCGGTTTATGAAGGAAGTTAAAATCCTGTTCTCATTACTCGAGTTTTTTAATAAAATTATTTCAGGGAAGTTATTAAGTATTAACGACATACTTAGCTGTGGCAATAGTCAATTCAATTCCCAGTACGATAACGTTTGCGTCATTAATATTTCTTTTGACTGTGGTCTGAGGTATAAAATATTTAAGAATATTCTTTAATATTATATTTAATACTTTATACCTCAGATCACTAATTATCTAATCATATGTAGTATAATTATACAAGTTGCGTATAAAAAATAATCTATAAATGTTCTTCAAACCAACAAACAGACATGGAATTGGAGGGGAGTTTGTTGCGCCAATTTTTTCCCAGCAAAAATATACAGGGAGTGGTGAAGGGTGGGCGTTTTGGGGACCGACTTTCGTGATTTTTGACGTTCAAAAAGTGCTGTTTTGCAGCCAAGTTTGAATTAATGATTTTTAGTTTGGATATAAGATATAATGACGTAGTTTATCAGTCACAAGCCAACCAAGACGTTATTTTTTGGGGCTAATCTACTTTGTTTAAAGCTTGCCTCGATTAAGTTCGATAAAGTAAGGTTACACAACCTTATAAAAACATGAAAACTCTTAACATAAAGTCAGTGTCATTTTCAATTTTGTTTTAATTACCAGCAGGCTCAGCATGACGATTCTATATCTATTCTATCAAGAAATGCCAAAGCTCTTTCTGTCAATGTCAACATGTCAACTCGCATATAATTACTTGTAGACTTTATGTCGGTCGAAGAAAAGAAAAAAATATTTCCTACTTGTCAAAAATAACTTTCGTCAATCTGTCACTTATCTGTCATTATCTCCATTCTCTGGTACACAAAACTTTGTATCTACGGTTGTCAGAATAAGCTTGCGGAGTTATTGTTTTGCTTATTATCATTTTCCGCACATTTGATCCGCACCGAGGGTCATTTTCGCGCTAAATTTATCCGTGTTTACTCAGTGACTCATCGTAATGACATGGCGACCAACAATATCCTATTTCGCTAAATCAATAATAACATTCGATTGTTTTTCATGATTGATTGAAATGTAAACGAAATTGATACCACGGATTAATTTATTGTTCCCTTTTTTTATTCTCGTAAATTCGTTTACCCAAACGTAAAGGCGATTTTGTTAGGATTGCGATATTTTCGCTGTCGACAAACCGATTTTGTAGCGGTACTTTATTCAAATAAACTGTACATACACTTCAAACGAGGTTATAAATATAATATGTATATCCTTATATGCTGTTCTACAAATGCTTGTATATTTTACGAAGGAAAAATAAACTTGAATATAAAAAAAACATCTTAGCAAATTCATAACTGAATTAAAAATATTCCTACTTTCGTACTCGTACTATATACATATGTACATAACTTGAACACTACGAAAAAGTACAGACGCCAGTACATCAAGCTACTACAAACTGTAAAATTTCCTTTATAGATTATTAACTTTATCGCTGAAGCATCTGGTTCCAAGTTGATTAGGAAAAAAATGTGTTTATAATTATTAAGTTCATCAAAACCATAAGTAACAATTAATTAATTATTCTATAAAAGAAAAACACTTCTTCAAACATAAACTCAACAAATTGCCGAGGAAAAACGTTAACCAATTGTGGCAACAATTTAAAATTCTAAATTACCGTTTATGTAACAAACTTTACGTAATAAATTTTATCTTAGTACGAACAATGTATTGTGATGCTCCCTAAATTAATTTTAGGTAATGTTATTTTTAATTAATGTTACATAATTGTAATGTTACGTTACCGATGTTAAGTTTAATTTACAACGTTCCCGTGTAACAAACACTTAAGATTGCATGACGAACGAGGTTATTAGGTATTTATTTTTTGATTAATTTCATTATTAGGGGCATTACTCCTGAAATACTTTTTTTATAAAGAAAAAAATATTTGCACTTTTTGTATAAATGGTACTGACACACTTTAATATTTTACAATAAGGTAGGTTAAAAAGTATTACCTTAACCTTTCGACTGAAAGGTTTTAGTTTTTAGGCTTCGGCTAAGCAATCGAGCAGTAGTGGTGTATATTCTTTCTATTTTCTGTTAGTATGTACTATGAGTATAATTGCTTTGAGGACCAATTTAATCGACGGATAGTTTTGTTTTAAAATCATTTCTTCGGTTCTTGTCTTTATTCCGACAAGGAAAAATTATATTTATTATTAATCAGCTTATGTACTGCTAATTGATGAAAGCGCAATTTTTGCGCAGTCATTATTAAAACATTAAGGCAATAAAAGACGACGTTATCACCTATAATTCCCCTTAATTTGCGTTATTGCTTTTAATATTCCTTTCATGTTATATTTTCGAACAAAACGTTTTTCGCAAACAAAATGGCAGTCGCCTCTCCGCCTCATAATTATGTGAGTAAATAGCTTTTAATCATGAATGCAAAAAGCTATTTACTCACAAATGTGTAGGTGTATATATATAATGTACTCATAATATACTGTCCTTTTAGTAAATATGCTATTTAAATCATATAAA
The DNA here is from genome assembly GCA_958496145.1 of Heliothis peltigera. Classification (NCBI taxonomy): domain Eukaryota; kingdom Metazoa; phylum Arthropoda; class Insecta; order Lepidoptera; family Noctuidae; genus Heliothis; species Heliothis peltigera. The sequence continues at coordinate 2,438,995 of OY292334.1, forward strand.
CATAGCAAAGTTTCATGAATAAACTCTGTACTGCATTTTATAAAAGGAATTCTCTAAATATAATATGTTTATTTAGTCGCTTTTATGAAAAATTGTTTATTATCCTACAGTTTTATTTAAATGCTGTATTAATTGTCTTCTTAAATTTACATTTCTAAGCAAATAAGGACAATCTTTTAAGAGTAAAGCGTATAAGTAGCTCAAACTCAAACTCAAAATCATTTATTCAAACTTCTTCAAGCTTTTTCGTTAATAAATAAAATAATAAAAAGTGACGTCAAACATGTACAATTAGATTTGCGCTACAAATGAAATGGAATTCAAAATAAATCTGTACTTTATTTCTTAAAAAGTTTTAATAAAAACTACAATTAAGGGCCAGTTTAATAGGTTACGGATAGCCACTATCTATTAGATAAATTCATAAATTATTTGCCAGATAAATTATCTGGAACTTATCAGCAAACTGTGAAACTGACCCTTAATATTGTAAAGCTGAAGAGTTTGTTTGTATGTACATATGTTCGGACGCGCTAATCTAAGGAATTACTTGACTGATGTAAAAGTTCTTTCAATGTTAGATAGATTCGCTACGGGACACTGAAGGAAGCTAGAATTTAATTACTGAGGAACATACTCGTAGCTTTAGCTACTTTACCTATGTCTTATACCTAGATTAGTTTCTTCAGGAAGTCATAAAATAAATTAGTGCTTATATTATTAGGGTTTTCCATAAAAATCCTTGAATTTTATTACATGCAACGTTGATATTATGTTCTAGTCGGTATTTTTCATAAAATGCGAGTCATAAAGAAATCTTGACGCCTCGCGCAACTTTAATATACAGGTGTATGAAACATTGCTTTAAAACATACCTTCATGACTTAAATTGTCAAGTGAATATGCTAGATTCTAGATATCACCATCACCATTATCATCATCAGCCTTTTTATCTTCCCACTGCTGGGCACAGGCCTCCTCTCACACAGAGAGGGAATGAGCGTTAATCACCACGCTTGCTCAATGCGGGTTGGTAATTTCAGTCTTTCCTCGAGATGTTTTCCTTTACCTTTAATCATTTTTTTGGTGTCCAAGATACACTTAGAAAGTACATAAAACGTAGAAAAGTTGCATTGGTACTTGCCTGACCTGGAATCCAACCCACACTCATACTTGAGAGGCTATTGCTTTAACCATTAGGCCACCATGACTTCAACATATATGTATATTATGTACTCTTCCATATATGTACTCACTTTCATATGTACATATATGTACTTATTTCCATATATGTACCTACTCACTTTCATATATGTACTCACTTCCATATAATATGTACTCTACGCTAATCTATAATAATTAACATAGCAAATAGTAATAAAATAATAAGTCAAGACAAAACCCGACTTCAAAATAAGCAAGTTAACCGTTAAATCCTTATTCCACAGGCATCGTTACAATATTCATTTGTATCCTTCTGCATACGGCAGCCAGTATTTTCTAAAATCTAGCTTCATTTTGTTGGCGTGCTGCCAAAGCCCAGTGGCTAGAGTGTTGACTCTCAACTTACGCTGGCAAGAGCACTGACCTGCTTATGTTGTTTAATATTTTTCTTGCATTTTTATTAGTCGGGCTATTAGATTGAGAAGTTTTCTAAACTTGTTACACTCTTATGAGCTAAGTTGATGGTTATATAGAAGTTAGGTGGTGTAGTGTTATGGAAAATTCACTTATGGTGACATTATATACGAGAACATAGTATGTATATGACAGTAATAATATCATGTTGACTGCCTCGTTGGTCTAGTAGTCGCAAGGCGCGACTGCTGTGCACGGGGTCTAGGGTTCGATTCCATAAAAGAGACAATCGACCTGGATGCCATTATTATTATGTTCGTAACTTGAAAAAAATAATTGGAGTTATTAAAATAGACACACGTTTCACACAATAACAATAGATATAGATAGTCTTTTTTTAAATACCAATACACGTTTTTTAATATTAAAATAGAGTACAAAATTTGTTTTCCACACGTGTTAACGTCCGCTTATCCTGTTTTTTATTCAACCTTTGTAGACACGAAATATATTTTCGAATATAGATACCTATTTGAATAAATATTATTATGATTAGGAATATAGATATATAGTGACATTAACAATACAATATGTGTAAATCTGAACAGTATTTTTTTTATAATTTAAAATAATGTATCAAAAATTTAATTAGTTGTCAATTTCTTCAATTTTTAAAATCCAGTAATTCTACAATATTGGAATGTATTACAAAATGTATGCCACAAATACAAATACAATATTATGTAAACCGAATATGTTGACAGAGCAAACCCTAGAGTGACGCGGGTCACTTTATAGCTATTTATCACGCGAACATCCAACTAAGAGACGAATAAAACTTTTCTTATTAAAACCGAAATTCTGTTTATTTGACTATCAAGTTTATTATTGAGTTTTCAGTTTGGTATTTCGATATATTTAATTAGATTGAAGTATTGGATGACAAAAGTCTTTGGTACCGATTTCGATTGCTGTAAATTATTATTTTGATAATTAGTTTTAGTTTTTATGAGCAGCCAGGATTTTTTCCCGTTTTATTTACTTGGGATCTCCATATGATACATTAACTAAATGTATATTTATCTTGTCAACGATCTGATTAATAAGACATCAATATTTTTCCTGAATATATATTCATATTATTATAGACAAAGAATAAGCATTGGCGTTCAACTTTGTAACATCCAATAAACAACGACACGAATGAATTTTCAAAGCCATTTTATGTTTATACTTTTTTTATTGACTATAAAAATACATATGTTTATAATTACCTATGGTCGAGAAATATATTTACATAAGTATTTTGTATATAATAATAGTTACTTTTATCATATATATTTTTCACTTACCTATTTGATAAAGTATAATATTAATTTCAAATATAGACAAATTCTAGCTACCCCTATCTCGTAAAATGACCGCGATCAGTATGCTGCCCGCACTTTAAGCCACCCGTCTCGAAATTATGCGCACGTGCACTGAGGATTATGATTCAAATATATACGGGAACTTTGCTCAAACTAAGTTTAAGCTCATGATATATGTAAAGTTCTAGAATAATCTTAGACGTATCAAACACATACTATCATGCGCTGTGACAGTCTCGAAGTGATATTCTAAGAGCAATATAAGTTGAGTGTATCTTTGAATTTTATTAAAAAGTTGGTACTTTACTTTTTGTATATATTAGGGTGTGATTCCACTGGTAAGAGGTACTGTAGCCCATACAAACGTTTCTTCTGCAGGTTTAGCAACTGCTGCTGCATGGCAACCGTAGAAACAAATTATGTCTACCGAAAAATGGACATAATGACAGAAAAGTGACAGATTGACGTAAGATTTCTTTTGACAATCTTTTCTTCGGTCGACATAGGTCTACAAGTGATTATATGCGAGTTGACAGATCGCGCCATGCTCGGGAAGAAGACATGTTGACATTGACAGAAAGAGCTTTGTCTTTTCTTGACAGAATAGATATAGAATCGCCATGCTAAACCAGCAGGTCTACTCACTAGCAAAGGAATTGCGTGCCAACATTTCTAAAATGATCGCGATATTGCAATTCTTGTGCGCGAACCCTTAAACGGTTTTTGTTCACGAACAATTTTGGTGGAAGCTCACCATAACAGTGTTTTGTTTTAATTTTGGGATGTGACTTTTACGATTCATTGTCTATTCAATGTTAGCGAGGTTAAGAAACTTTGTTTTTTATTAATTTAGTTTCTTTGTAGTCTTGTGTTGTTTTATTGTGTCAACTACACGAATATTTGGCAACCAAACATTGCTTGTTTGAAAAAACAAAATTTATGAACGTGAACTATACATAAATACAGATTCTTAAGCTTTAATAGAAAATATACATTTAGTAATGTATCTTATGATAATATCGGGACACTTTCTCATACACGGTCGGTTAGCCCCAAGGCAAGCTATTATTTAGCTGGTGTTATGGGCGCCAACAGAACTGATAAACTACCTCTACCTAGATATACTTTACAAATATATACATATTACAACGCCCAGACCACAGCCGGCAAGCATGCTCATCACACAAATGTCGACCGTGCCGGGAACCGTGCTCAGCTCGGCAGTCCGGAGTGGTTACCATCGTCAAAACATAATCTCAATAGATTGATGCCTATTCATTGAATATTCTTTTAGCTGTAGTTATTTTTTCTTAATTTACCCAAAAGATATATCATTATCGTAGTTGTTTACCAACTTATGTAAAAATAGCCGTACAATTATTCAAAATAAAACACGATTATGTAAAAAGGTAAATAATTATTCTATTTGAGGAATATTAGCTTACCACATATATGTAACTTTATTTACATACCCAAAGAAAACAGATTATAATAACGGTAATATTTTTCTTTTTATTTAAGAAAACGTTGTTGGGAAACATTAGTACTTATACAGTCAATGTATATGTTTTTGCGATTTGCATTTGTTTTTTTTTTAATAAACTTAGGTACGTTTGAACAAGTAATATTATCGAGTTTGGAGGTAATAATGTTTAGCAGGCTTAGCATGGCAACCGTAGAAACAAGTTTTGTTTACCGGATAATGGACATAATGACAAAAAAGTGACAGATTGACGCAAGATATTTCTTTTGATATTTTTTGAAGAATTCTTTAGTTTCTTCGATCGACATAATGTGTGAGTGATTATATGCAAGTTGACAGGTCGCGCCATGCTCGGGCAGAAGACATGTTGACATTGACGGAAAATGCTTTGTCTTTTCTTGTTAGAATAGACATAGAATCACCATGCTGAGCCTGCAGATACATTGTTTTAAATAAGGTGATATAGACGATGATAAACTAAGACAAAACATTAATTTATTAAACTGCCTATATTGGCTTGTAACTATAGTTAAGCATTGGAACATCTACATCGGCAGGTCAAGCATATCCCACGATAGTATTGTGTTAAGTGCCTGTTTCACCACCTACGAATAAGTTCCTGTTAGTTTATCTGGTAGATAATTTCATACAAATTCTGTTTTTCACTTTCGAAATGTATTCGGTAGATAGTGTCTATTCGGATATTGTGAAACTGGCCCTAAGAAAAACAACCTTTCAATTTTCTGCTAGAAAACTAGGCGACTTATAAATACGAGAAATCTTCACTCAGGCCTAATCCTTTCATTTCCTAGCACGACACGCGCGATACGATTCCCCGTCCACCAGACGTACAGACGCCAGCACATCAAGCTACTACAATCTGTCCTTTTCCTTAATAGATTTCCAACTTTAATACTGAAGCATATGGCTCAAAGTTGATTGGGATTTTTTTACAGTTTCGGGTAGCTCGATGTGCTGGCTGTATAACAAAATATCATGATATAAATCTTCCTCAAACAACCTTTATTATATTTGCTTTTGTTCCACACATTCTTTAAGCGAACGTTAAATAATGCCCCAAACAAATAGAGGCTTATAGACAACTCGTATGATACAAGATTCGGGTGACGGTTCCAGTCGGGAATTGGTAAAAGTAATCGCTAAAATAAGATAAAGTAAATGTAACCCAGTTCAAAATAAGAAGCTTAATGCACCCTATCAATTTGCGGAGGACTGTCCCTTACACCCTGTATTTATGTAGATATATACTAGCAGATCCGACCATTCATTGCGTTGCTGTGGTTGAGATTTTCGTTATAATAATACACAAATAATTTGCAATAAAATAATATTACGCCTATAAATTTAGATTTAAATAAGAGAATAGCTTAATCCTACCTTTCAACTGGAACATGGTAAGCAAAATTTTATTGTTATAAAATCGGTTCAGTAGTTTAGAAGTCCATTGCGGACAAACGACGTCACATGTAATCTATTAATATTCTTTGTATGACTGCATAACACACAGTCAGTTTACTTTCATATAATAAAATACGTATATATGTATTTACATGCGTCGTTTTGGTTTCCGCTCACCTTATCGGAAATAACCTGCCATTTGATAAGGACAATGAGTTAAAAAGGCAGTCTGGTGACGTCATTTTTCTGATATTGTTCTGTAAAAGTACTGAGTTCATTCGTGTTGACAGCAAATGGGAATATAATGTGCTGATCGCTTAGGACGTGGGTAGTCTGTGGTCGTATGGGTTTTGAGTGAAGAGTGCGGGTAGGTTTAATGTGCGCTGGTTGTAACTGGAAAGGATGTATGTTTTATCATTTTTTAAAGGCTACAGTAAATTTTATATTACATTATCCAAATAAATAATTAACCACGTAAAGTACTGTAGAGATGTAACCTCTTACATTATATTTTATAACAGGCCGGAACATCAATTAAATATAGAATAGTTTTTATTATAAAGTAGTTAGTCTTTAGTTTGACACAAAGTCGCCCGTCAGCTCCCGAACAACGAATACAGCTTGAAGTGAAATATTAATAGTTTCATTGAAGATCCCAAATGCGGTACCTGGAAGCCTTCATCTTCACGAGAAGAAGATAGGTTTCAGTTAGAAGAAGATAGGTTAGTACAGACGACAGCACATCAAGCTACCCGAAACTATAAAACTTTCCCAATCAACTTTAAACCATGCTTCAGCGACAAAGTTATTAAGGTTTGACAGATTGTAGTAGCTTGACATGAAACTCAAACTCGTTTATTCAAATAAGGCTGATAAATCAGTACTTTCCGAACGTTAAAACAGAAGACAGCCACCAAAACAAGCACCCTTCACCACTTCCTATGTGTTTTCGCTGGGAAGATGAAATGGCGCATTAAACTCCCCAGCAACACATGTGTGCTTACTAGTTATATAAAACAAGTCCAATCTCAAATTATTTATTAATAGAAATACGATCATTTCTTCATCATGAATAACAATTTATAAAAAATAAACAATAACAAACAGCTTACATAACAAAAACCTGTTCCATAATATCAATCCTTAACGTGGGTGGTGACGGAATGGACAGTGCGTAGGCGCTTACAGGTTTCACGCATCACGTAACAACCCCCTTTTGTCTTTAGTCCTATTCAAATACAGTGTAAAAGTAAACACTGAAAGTTTCAAAATAGATGTGTCTGTAATGTACCTATTGTTTTCAGGTAACTCTTATATATTTTCTTATTTTGACAAGATTTGCGTCGTATCAGCGGACGCGCTACGTATCGCGGGTTCAATGCTCTGACGTATTAGCTCAAATTGTTCTCCAACTGGGTATTCAGTGAATCAGATTATAAATGCCACCATACAAGAACAATTCGAAATCTGCTGAATAGTAAGACTAGTAACAGTTCAAGCAACGGCGTGGTCGGTCCTTAAATGGGTGATCATCTTGTCATTACGAGTTGCTCCGTGTTCCGGAAGGCACGTTAAATTTGTCAGTCCCGGCTGTCATTTTAATATCTTTGGTAGTTTTTAGGGTACCAAGAGTTGCCCTGGTAACTACGGTTGAGGAGGTCAGATAGGTAGTTGCTCCGCTTAAAACACTGGTACTCAGCTGCATCCGATTAAGACTGAAAGACAGCCATCCCCAAAATAGCTTGGGAAAAGGCTAATACATATAAAACTGTCTACATCCCTTTTTATTCCTATTTTCCTTTAGTAGGTAAGCTGGAAGAGATTTCTTTAGAAATAAGCATTACCTTTGTAAATTCTTTCTTTCCGGCAGGCTTAGCATGGCAACCGTAGAAACAAGTTTTGTCTTCCAAATAATGGACATAATGAAAGAAAAGTGACAGATTGACGTAAGATTTCTATTGACATTTTTTAAAATAATTTTAAGAAGACGATGTTGACATCAACAGAAAGAGCTTTGTCTTTTCTTGATAGAATAGATATAAAATCGCCATGCTAAGCCTGCTGTTGTGTTTCTCTATCGTGTGTGTACATAAATCCGTAAATAAATATAAAAGTCAATCAAATTAAAATGACGAATGGAACCATTATTATACATAGTTTTCTATTCAAACTGCAATGAGAACTTCAAACAGTGTTACCGCGAAACCAGTTGTAAAATTATACAAACAAACAACAACAAGCACTCAGAAAGTCGTAAAACAATTATTAAAGCTAATCTTACAAGTTCGAGGAGTGTCGTTACTCTTAAGGGTGATACATTTGTCTTGGCAAAGTAAATGTTGTAATGGATTTAGAACATTTAGGCGGATCACACACACTCTAATATAATACGGTTCGGTACGCCAGAGTATTTTTTTTGACCTTGGCAGTGAGTACTACTCTTGTTTTATTGCACGACTGAGCAAAGCAAATGAGAATAGTCTTGATTTTTTTTCTACTTTACTGAAATTACAAGCTGTGTGTGTGTAGTGTCAGCGTTTTTGACACATACTGGATTTTAGGAGCTAGAATACTTTATTTTTTGACTAGATGTTTCCCGCGGCATAAGTCGTTGTGGCCTACTGGTTAAAGAGCCAACTTCTCAAGTATGACGGCGTGGGTTCGATTCCAGATCAGGCAAGTACCAATGCAACTTTTCTAAGTTAGTATGTACTTTCTAACTATATCTTGGACACCAATGACTGTGTTTCGGATCCGACCCCAACATAGTTGGGAAAAGGCTCGGGAGATGTTCCTCGCGGCTCCACCTAACTTATTACTTCGAGCATCCGGATAAAATGTACCCTATATCCTTCTTCAAGATTTAGACTATCTGTGTAACAAATTTCATTAAAATCCGTTCAGTAGTTTTGGCGTGAAAGCGCGACATACAGAAAGAAAGACTCTTACTCTCGCATTCATTATCGATAGTATCAAGATAAAGACACTTCGACCCATGCACCGATTTCCGCGCACGCTATTGTGAGATTGCCGTAATGGAGTTAGAACATAAACCGCTAAGCCAAACGGAATTACTAACCGTATTGGAGGTAATAGCAGGTACTTATGGGATTAAACGTCAGTTAATGGAATACTATTGGTTATATTGACCAAGTATTAAATGAACAGACGCCAGCACATCAAACTACTACAATCTGTAAAATTTGCTTAATAGATTTTCAACTTCATCGCTGAAGCATATGGTTCAAAGTTGATTGGGATTTTTTTTCAGTTTCGGGTAGCTTGACATACTGGCATCTATGCAAGGTGTTGAAAGTTCGGCGATCAGTTACAATTACATCGATGGTATGCTCACATGTCCACAATGTGCACGGATATTTCTAAAGAAGATTGGATATATAAGCCACATGAGAGCACACGAAACTCCTTTGTAGTTGCCGTTCGTGTGCTCTTCAGAGCAATCGCCCTGGCCGAAATCAGTCGCATCACATCACATCACTGATTTTTTTTTTTGTCCACATAGTCGTCGCACATAGTTTTTTTGTGTCCCAGGTAACGGATGTACAGGATAAATAGATGCCTATAGTCCAGGGTACCTACTACCTATCTCTGTGGCAAATTTCACCTTAATCGGTTAACTAATTTTAGCGTGAAGGCGGTACAAACAAACAAGCTCAATTGTGTGACAATTTTTACATCTGTTACATAAAACATCATGCAATTTAAGGCGTATATTTAAAATGATCCTCGATTTCAAACTTAAAACAGCAATAAAAATATACCCTACGCATAATAAAAAAGGCAATCAATTTGATTTAATTCAATCAGCCGGATTACAATATTTAAACCAATTGTATAACAAAGGTAATAATTAAAAAGCGATAACAATTTACTATTTATTGATTTCACATTTATTTGTCCATGCAACGACTACCAGAGCTTATCGCCTACCTCCATAATTAAAATTGACACGTACATATTATTTTTCAGTCCTTTTAACTTAATTAATAAATTCATGTGGTTAGCAACTAAGTGCGTGTTTTCCATCCGTTAAGTACTTGTTGATGGAAAAATCCATAAAATGAGTTGTTAAGCAAATTGTTAAATATGAAAATGTGATAGCAGTTAGCTTGTTGTACTGTTAGTTAATGGTATTTGAAATTATGAGGGAGCATTATGCATTTTAGGTTCTTAGTTCAATTTTTTAGCTAGAATATTCTTTTTTTTTCAATGACTCCTCCCGCTGTAGGTGCAGTTTAAGGGAGTGTCAGACTTTTACTAACTAGAACCAACTTCTATTCTTTCTGGAGGTCTTTGTGTACCAGGGCTATGGTAGGTAACTCTCGAGAACAACCCGCAGCCCCGGCAGAACTAGAATACTTATGTATCTATAATAATATAATATATCGGACAATTGGTTTAGCCGCTATTGAGTAAAATTAAAAGTGTATTAACGTGACTATCTTTTTTATATAAACATTTCATATCAACTTAACACTCCGTTGGAAAAATCGAAATGTAGCGTCACTCAAATTGGCTCCAATAATTTTAAATTCGTTGAAAATGAACCGACTTATTACGTAACACACTCTCCCCTAGTAGGCATGACGAATAAAAAAAGTAATAAGTCCATACTAAAAGAAAACTAAAAGTAGTCTAATCTAAAATATTGGACATGTAATTTTTCATTTCTCCCACAAACGAATAACGACGAAGATACAACGCGTTGAAATGTTGTGTTACGTCACTTTTAGGCACTAAATTTACATTAGCGTGACGTCACACTGCCCCACTCCCGATCTTTATACGTTAATATCTTCGTACTTTTATTACGCTTTGTTAAAACAAAAAATACTTCTCCAATATATGTTACTAATCTAAAAGGCTGAGTAATTAGTGTAACTATTTATTGATCCTGTCGTCATGCCGATAATTAATTTCCATCAAAGCAAGATTTTTTTAACACAAACCTTTCAGAACCAATTCAAAAAAACAAATGAGAGCCCTAACTCCAATTTTGTTAATATCGGCGTGTCCTTCAAAAGGACGACAAATGAATTGCGCAAAGGATTGAGTCTCAGTTAATTTGTGTCGTAATTAATTCAGTTTTAATGACCCTAGATGTTTTCGTGTCGCGATTACGATTTTAGGTGCGTACTCTGATTTTGTTGTGGTCTAAATGTAGAATATCAGCGTGTATATCTTTGATAGATTCTCTTTCGAGATGTCATATAAAACATTTTTATAATTCTCTATAGTTGTTATTTTATGTTTTCCCCGAAATGCAGAATGAAGGAATCATCAATTTGTGATGATTGCAAAAACAATATGAACTATGAGTTTTATGACGCGATATTTTAATTGACCGTTTTTTATTTTTATTTAATTTTTAGGTTAGGTTTTTAAGGTAATTAAATTGTTAATATGTATGATAGAAAAATATCGCAAAATATACTAAATTATTTAGGATGTTGGTTATTGATGCAATATGGCCGGTTTTTTTTTGTCAATTTCGATATAACCTCAATCCTTATTATTTATTGTGTGTTTCAGTACAGCCGCTAACACATAAAGCTACCCGAAACTGACAAATTTTTCGAATCAACTTTGAACCATGTCTTTCAGCGATAAAGTTGAAAACGTATTAAGGAAATTTAACAGATTGTAGTACCCAAAACTCAAAAAAGTGATATCACGACAATATTTTCGCGAAAAATACGGTATGCTGCTTTCAACAAATATTTATAAAACGCCATAAAACAAACACAATACTGTGCATTGAAGAGGAAAATAATAAAATTCCACTTATAATAAAATATAAAAACAATGGCTGCTATTTGCCGTAGCGTGGCAGTTTTGTTTATTGATGTTTATCTAAAACATAAAAAAGGTTGGACAGTGGAATGCAGTATAAACATTCAAAATACATACAATAAATATCAATAGTTTATTAGTGTAACAATGTTCGATATTTTACACCCACTGGAAATATTTAAACAACGGGTAAATAGACCGACTTGCATTTATACATATGTAGTTATAAAAAAAGCGGAACTGATATGCTTAGGTTATTATCATACTGTTTTTTTTTTGTTATATTAAAAATTAAAAAATTAAATACTACAAAACCCGCTACAAATGTCAGTATCGGTTTTCAAACTGACAAATCGAATAAATGAATTATTGAAGTACAGATTTCAGTACCGGGTTTAGTGCTAGGTTTAGGCCATCAACTTTGTTCGAGATGGCGGTTTAAACCTAGTACTAAAGCTGGTACTTTTTTAGACCATGTTTTATAATAAGGGGGCCAGAGTTTATTGTTAGTCTTAGAATTAATCTAAAGGTAAGATTCCACCAGTATGCGGGACTGTGACGAACACAAGTGTGTCTTGCGGTCTATTTTGGTCTCGCCATCTCATTTCTCTGATTATTTTTTATTTCTATTTATTTTTTCAATGTTACAAGCTAACAGATGATCAAAAACGCTTATAACGTTATTATTCAATCATACCTACCTACTTTTATTTGACTGCTTTTTGAAAAGATCCCATTTATTCTGGTTGAATTTGTTTTACGATACATTTCTTAATAATTCAGTACAGTTGAAAATAAACTTTAGTCTTTCACTTAAACCATCCTTAAAGGCCTTAAACAAAACACCTTTTAAATTTGATTTTATTCTCCAGAACACCTTAATTCTGAACAAACAATAAACAAGCCATTAGGAGACGAATCTTGGGAATGGCCCTCAGAAATAAATCCCATTAATTTTGTAATGCCGTACAAAATTACAAATTTTAGTACAAACGCCAGCACATCAAGCTACTACAATCTGTAAAATTTTCAACTTTACCGCTCAAGCATATGGTTTAAAGTTGATTGCTAAAATTTACAGTTTCGGGTATCTTGATGTGCTGGCGTCTGTACATGTAACACGGTTTTAGTCTTAAGAATATATTTTTTCTTAACAATTCAGGGGTTTTTGTCCAATAAGGATATGGCAACTCCATCATACATATTTTTGCAGCTGGAGGGAGTGTCAGACATTTACTGACTAAAACCCACTATGTTCCTTCTAGAGGTCCCTGTGTGCCAAGGCCACGGTAACTCTTGCGAACAACCCGTAGCCCAGACAGACCCTGGCCCCAAGGGGTCCCTCCTAACCCCATCATACCTTGATGATGATGGCATCCAAACCGATTGTCGGCTACGGCGGCCGTTCTCTTTTAAGGAGATCAGCCACCTGCGCAGGACATATTATAATGCACAAGCTTTCGCGCAGACACAGGTGCACTCTCCATTCCCTCACTCTCCTAGCCCGCTGGGACGGCAATCCGACACGACCGGCGAGAGATCAGGCGCAGGACCGACATTTACGTGCTCTCCAATACACGGATGAATCCATCACCAACTTTCAGACTCCAGGCTGCTTTATGAAAGTTTCTCAAAACCCATCGGCCCGATCCGGGAATCGAACCCCTCGTCCCCGTGCACAGCAGTCGCGCCTTACGACTACTAGACCAACGAGGCAGTCACACCTTTTAACCTTATAACCATCATACCTTATAACAAGTTCAAACCACTTCCACCTTATTATAAAACAAGAAAATTACTTTCGAAGTGAATATGCCAATGTTAAAAGAGTTCCTTGACTTCATAATTAGGAAGTTTTGAATTTCAACTTGTTTGACATAAAGGAAATTTTGTTACCCAACGGTATTAAAATACTTTGAGATTCGAATTCTCGTTAACGTCAGAACGTACACCTACGACTACCTTTGTCAAAAGTAGTCAAAACTTTTCTATAGGTAGGTATATACTGTTTTCATAAAGTTTATTCATTTCTAATTCTAAACGTGTATAAGTTATTGTTATCATGTAAAATGATAGGCCTTGGAATGTTATACTTATTGTGTCAAAACGTATGTATGTTCCCGGCCAGATTCCGTTTAAATTAACGTCACTCTAGCCAGAAAGTCTGACAACCAATCTTACCAAGGGGTATCAGGTTGTCCAGGTAACTGGGTTGAGGAGGTCAGACAAGCAGTCACTCCACGTAAAACACTGCATCCGGTTAAAACTGGAAGCAACATAGCTTGGAAAAAGGCTATGCAGATGATGGTCAAACTTGCGTGACTAATAGATAATTAATACATACAACAGGCCTACCATAACTTGATGTAAATTCTGGCTTCGTGTTGTTGCTAATGACTCTATTTTAGGTAAAACTTCAATATTATCATTGCTATAATACCTAGTAACTTAAAGCTAGCTTATATGTAGAATACAATATAATTTACATAATGATAAATCACACTAATATTATAAAGTTTGAGAGTGTCTGTGTATTTGTTACTTCTTCACGCACAAACGGCTCAACGAATTTTCATGAAACATGGCAATAATATAGCTTATTCATTTAACTTATTAATACGGCGAGTAGCCCTTCAGGAACTGGGTGAAAGATAGAATTACATATTTGTTTAGAATAAGCTGGTTCCTTTATGCGTACAATTAAAATTATAAGTAGGGATTACCATGATACATTTCATGGTATCCTCTCTTACACTGAAAAACAACCAACATCATTGTTCCCAGTAAAATGGCTTATGTTACTCTCCCTATTCGATTAACAAAGTTAAATTTACACTTAATACAAGCTCATAATAATATGTTTTGATCAAACATAATAGGCTTATAGGGGTATTTAGTACCCCCATCCAGTCATGTAGAACTGTTGTGTAAATCCCTATGTAAATACACGGAGTTTTACAAAAGGATTACATGACAATTACAGGGTTATACCGCTAAGCGTGGTGAGTTTAGGGTTTTATTGTCCTTCGCAGTAATTTGAGGGTTAATTGGGATATGAATTTACATTATAATATTAATTGATTTATTTTAATTTGTTTTGAAATGTACTATTTGCAGATACAAAGATTCGAAACAAAATAATAAATGCTTACTCGTAAAACTGAAAGCCCAAATGAATATTTTGCACCCTCAAACATAATTTGTGTCTCTTGAATAATTAAACAGGTGATAATAATGAAAAATAAATGTAAATATCGAGGTTAGGGGGTTCCGGAGGACATATAGGCAGTCGATTCATGGAAAATGACGACCCGTTGGCGCAATGGTAAACAATCCGGAATGCCGAGCTGAGGGTCGCGGCTTCAATTCCCGGCACGGTCGACATTTGTGTGATGAGCTTGCTCGTTGACTGTGGTCTGGATGTTATAATGTGTATTTATTAATGAATATAAATGTGTAAAGTATATTGGCGATTGCACTACCGTGCCCTTCGATGTTTCTCAGTTTTGTTGGCACCCATAACACAAGCTAATCAATAGCTTACTATGGGGCTAACCGACCGTGTGTGAAAAAGGTGGACGAATATATTATATAAAATACTGGTACTGGGCTGTAAGCCCACCCCAGCATAGTTTGGGAAAAGTCTAGGCAGATGATAATAATGCAACATAAGATACTATTTGTGACACCTGAGATTAACGATGGTAAAGTTTTAAACAAACAAATTAAAATAGTATTTTTGTTACCTAAACATATGGTGCCGAAGCGTACTGCGTCATATAATGTACCTACGCCATCCACAATAATGTTTTGGGTTTATTAGCGATCGTTCCAGTTGCCATGGCAACCGAGCACGGCACATTATCTCAGAAATTCTGTTAATCAGTCAAACGACATTAATCTTTACGTGGTTGTCTGAAAGTCTAAAATTAAAGTTAGAATGTGGCAAAGTTCAATTAGGCGTTGTCTTTGAAGGCTTGTCGTTGGCTTTGAAATATTGTAAGATACGTTTATATTTTAAGAAGTTTTAAACAACACTTATTGCTAATAATATTAGCCTTTATATATGATTAGTCTTTATATAGATGAAACTAGCTAACTCGATTTGAACAATAGGTACTTAATAACTGATTCTTATAGTGATGTAACCTAACGAAATTTAATCGATTATTTGATCAAATCGCATCGCTTGGCAACAAAAATAGAAGCGTCTTTACCGATTTTAAGAAAAAAACTCCTCTTCATTGATTTTTGTTGATTCAGTAACGTCAATCCCTATTAACGCAAGTTCCATTTAATGGTTCTGACGTTTGTGACAAGTTCGTAGGTAATTCATAATGATTGTATTTATTTAGCTTAGTAACAATTAGTAGTAATTTAATTTGTTAATAAAAATATATTACTTGGTAATATAAGAAGAGAGCTTTTTTATAATTTAATTTGTATTACATTAAAAGAATAGGCGTGTTAGAAAAATATCTACTATCGGGGAAAAAATAATAACGCGAAATAAGTATAAACACCGATCCAATTTCATAATTATATAAGTACCTACATATTTCATTCCATTTCGTAATATTTTATATTATGTTCCAAAACTATTGATTTACCAATAATTTCCTTGTCCACAGATGGATTGGCGAACACCTGAAGTTCACACCACGAAGATAATTTCTCGCTAACATGCTGTCTGCCTACAACACTAGTCCTGACGATGTGGCGTGGCTAGCAAGCCGATATGTCCCCGCGGCGATGTCGCTCAACGGTTCCACCTACATAGGTGGAGGAGTACTCATCCTGACTAAAACCCTCACTGGAGAATCTGTCGAAGTCATAGACGAACCTAAAGCCAACAAAACTACAGATATCATCGATGTCAAAATAGTACAAGTTGCTTTCTGCATTCTCTACACCGTCATCTTCGTACTGGGAGTTTTTGGGAACGTCCTGGTCTGCTATGTTGTCTTCAGAAACAGAGCAATGCAAACAGTCACCAACCTCTTCATAACGAATTTAGCCCTCTCAGACATATTGCTTTGTATATTCGCTGTGCCTTTGACGCCTATGTACACGTTCCTAGGAAGATGGGTTTTCGGAAGACTCCTTTGTCATCTCATGCCGTACGCTCAAGGAACAAGTGTTTACATATCTACGCTTACCTTAACGTCGATAGCCATAGACCGATTCTTTGTCATCATATACCCATTTCATCCTCGGATGAAATTGAACACCTGTATACTTATTATAATATTCATATGGGTGTTCTCCCTGGTCGTAACTTGTCCCTACGGCCTCTTCATGGGAATACAAACGACGAACAATAGGACCTACTATTGCGAAGAAAGTTGGCCTTCGGATAAATCTAGAAAAATATTCGGAGTTTTCACAACTGTTTTGCAATTTCTAATACCGTTTTTAATAATAGCCATTTGTTATACATGTGTTAGTATAAGATTGAATGACCGAGCGAGGTCGAAACCGGGTGCTAAGAATACCAGGAGAGAAGAAGCGGACAGAGATAGGAAAAGGCGCACAAATAGAATGCTCATATCGATGGTGGCTATATTTGGGATATCGTGGCTGCCTATAAACTTGATCAATATATTTAATGACTTCTACGCACAAATGACGGAGTGGAACTATTACTTTGTGTCGTTCTTTCTCGCTCATTCAATGGCGATGGCGTCGACGTGTTACAACCCATTTCTATACGCATGGTTGAACGAAAACTTTAGGAAGGAGTTCAAACAAGTGCTTCCTTTTTTTGAGTCAACTGGTGGCGTGAGAAACAGTTACCATTCTGGGCGCATGCCAACTCACAAAGCTGACAAAATATGTAACGGTAATGACACGATACAAGAAACTTTGTTGGCTTCGTCTTTCAACAGAGGGCCGTCGATAAAGCAGCGGATCTTAGAAGGCAATGGGAAAAAAGATAATGGCGTCGAAGTGGAGAACATTATTTTAGAAGATAAGACAATATCAGCAACTTTTCATACGAAAAGTGAAAACGTTAATTTGCAATTAATAGACGAGGAATCACAACTTAGTGAGCCGAGAGAAACAAAATCTCCAATATAATTTGTGAGTATAACAAATACATTTTTATGACCATTTTATCACATGCGAAAACGTTTAGATAAAAATTCTGAACATCATTAACAAATATTTCACTTTTACGAGTGTCAATATGGCTGAAATAACATTTTGCGGTACACATTACGAAACGGAATATTCTTTATCTATTATTTCACGAGAGTACCTGTGATATAGAAAATATACTTCGTATTGAACAAAAGAGTTCCGTGACATTCTTGCAAAAGGCAAGTTACAATCACCACGTAACCTAACTTTACAACTTCGATTTTCACCACTTTCTCTTTAATTTGCGTAATTGAGAAAGTTTCTTGCAGACGTCGTGAAAACTTTCAATAAAACCAATTACAAAAGAGACTGCTTCCAACTCTCAATTTAGAGTACAAGTTTCGATATAAAAATCGGGTGATAAAAGCGCGTTATTGGAAGTTGTGGAATCGATAATGTTCGGATTCCGTGGACATGTTCATAGTCGGCGAGTTTGTTGGTAAACAGTATCACATGATATGCAAGTTATATGAGCTTGTTTTTAGTTTGAATTTAAGTACGATGTTGAAGAGTATAATCCTTGAAAAATAAAGCAATTACAGTAAAACCTTGATAGTAAAATTTATATAAGAAAAATACTAGTAAAGAATATATAATAGCTCAAAACAACTTTATGACGAAACCTTCGGTCAAGTAATAAAAATATCTAAAGTAAATAAAAACTCGAGAAAGTTTCTGAAGCTTAACTTGCTGTATAAAGTTAATTATCCTTTTTTGAGTGGAGCAAATCATCAAGTAATTCACCTTGCCCGCTATGAGTGCATCTGGAGGGAGTGTCATCAAACATTTACTGACTAAAACCCACTTTTCTGCCTTCTGGTCTTTGTATGCCAGGGCCTGTAACTTTTGCCAACAACCCTCGGCAATTTCTTTAAATTACAATATTGCTAATTCAAATTGGTTTTCTTATACTATAATTACCAATAACAAAGCCTCAGATCTTAAAGTTATATCAACAATAATTAGAGACGACACCACCAATTCAATTTGTCAACTATTATAAACAACAATTGCCTAACATGATACCAATTTACATCGGAATTCATCGAGAACCTGATAAGCCTCATTCCGTATAAATTATCGTATATCGTGTCACTGGATATGAATAACGTCATCGGAATTTTGAATTTTAATGAAAGCTTTAATGACAAACTGTCTATTGAAATTGACGTTTTGACTTTCGCTAATCATTGTTGTCATGGTAACAACCGTTTTGTTGTATTAATATTCTATGTATATTAGTAATTTCAACCAGCAGGCTTAGCATGGCAACCGTAGAAACAAGTTTTGTTTACCGGAGATAGGATATAATGACAGAAAAGTGACATATTGACGTAAGATCTCTTTTGATATTTTTTGAAGTTATTTTTCTTTTCTTCGATTGACATAAGTCTCCAAGTGATTATTATGCGAATTGACAGGTCGCGCCATGCTCGGGCAGAAGACATGTTGACATTGAAAGAAAGAGCTTTGTCTTTTCTTGACACAATAGATATAAAATCGCCATGCTAAGCCGGCAGCAGGCTTAGGGCGATTTTATATCTATTCTATTGAGAAAAGACAAAAGCCCCTTCTGCCAATGTCAACATGTCTTCTGCTCAAGCATGGCACGACCTGTCAACTCGCATAAAATCACTTGTAGACTTATGTCGGTCGAAAAAGAGAAAAATTTCTCTTCTACGTGTCAAAAGAAATCTTACGTCTTACTTATCTGTCACTTTTCTGTCATTATGTCCATTCGTCGGTAGACAAAACTTATTTCTACGGTTGTCATGCTAAGCCTGCAGGGGTACGGCCGACTCGGTGTTTAAACCTTACTTGATAAAAAGAACATAAAACAACATCCCTCTTAGAAAAGTGATCTTCTGTAAAAAAAGTGGTCTTACAAAAACACCAGCTCAGTACAAGGTGTAAACCACCATCTCGAACAAAGTGATAGGCATAAAACTAGCAATGAACCTTTATAAACCACATTTTATAATATTTTGTCCGGAAAATTCGGATTACCGAGTATATTGTTAAATTTTAATGGTAGTTGACAGACACATCGCGGTAGCCATATTTGTCACTCTAGACATAGACGCGTTTGAAGTCTTGGGAGACCAGCTAGTAGCTTTATATTCCATTTCATTTGTTTGTCCTTCGTTCAGAATTTTTAGCACTCTTCATTTTATTGTCTTGTATATTTTCGCAAATCTTGTTTACTTATTTAAGACTTTACTATCGTATAAAATTCAGATTTAATGGAAATTAATGTGTTTGTTACTTTGACTTTTAAATTTACGACTGAGAATATAAAATCTTTGTTATCATTAATGTCTAGAGTATTTTATTGATCTTTGATAGAACAACCATATGCTGTGTTACTATTTTATTACAGTTCGTCTCGAAGATAAATTGTGCTGATAAATCAATACTAGAGAAAATACCTTTAACTTCAAAGAAGAATAAAAATATGAATTCTATTTTTGTACAGACGCCATCACATCAAGCTACATTTTTTTTTCGAGGGAAATCATCAAATGGTCCCTCCCACTGAGGGTGCAGCTGGAGGGAGTGTCAGACTCTTACTGACTAAAACCCACTATGTTCCTTCGGGAGGTCCCTGTGTGCCAGGGCCACGGTAACTCTTGCGAACAACCCGCAACTTAGCTACCTGAAACTAACAATATTTCCCAATCGACTTTGAACCATAATTCAGCCATAAAGTTTAAAATCTATTAAGGAAATTTGACAGATTGCACTAGCTTGATGTGCCTACGTTTGTACCTATATTATTTTCTTGTCGAAATCGAGTTAACAAGGCATATACAGAAAATTAAATTTCCATCTACCACGCTAGAAGACAAGAGCAGGCTTTAATTAAACTAACGATCTGCGATAATAATTTATGAGAAACGCGCCTCATATTTGCATATGAACCGAGCCGAGCAAATTATGGCATTGTTTGCCGAGATTCAGTTAGCTGAAGTTCAAATTGATTTCTAACTTTCAGACCAACTTTTAATCTGGTTTTTATGCGATATTTTCCTCTTTAATAAACCGACAGCTGTTGTGGGTGTTATTTCTTTAATGGTTTTAGCCGTAATACTAGGAACGAAGGAGATGTTTTTATACTAAACACGAATGACATTACAAGAATGTCATATTTGGCTGGTTTCTGAGCATCTTTATCGGTCGTTTATTCATTAATTTTCCCCGGTAAAGAACTTGGAAGAAAAATCTAGTTTATTTCAATAAAATTAACACGGTCGCGATACAAAATATGATAAAAGATACTGACATCATCTGCTTAGCTTTTTCCCAACTATGTTAGGGTCGGCTTCCAGTCTAACCGAATGCAGCTAGGTATCGGTGTTTTAGATGGAGCGACTACCTATCTCACCTCTTTTAACCCAGTTATACTTGCTGGCTTCTGACTACCTCATGACTTGTCCCATCCATGGACCACGCGAAGTATTCTTTAGAATGGTTTAAGCTTATGATCCATCGACCCGTGAAGTTCTTACTTTACCTAGAATTTAGCTCCAAAAATACTGACATATTTTTTGCTTGTTACAGAACCAGTTTCGTGACAACGATTTTGAAACGAAGAATAATTCATGTTATGTAATATAATGTACGTTAAAAATGTTAATTGAGTGTGTTTTTTACCATTTTTTATTAAATAAAATTGTATAGATATTTAAATTGCTTTGCTTACTGTGATCAATGTGTTAAATAATGCTATTATAATAGATTTGGTTAGTGTAAATAAAAAATATTGTAAAATAGTATAAAGTTTAATATTCTTATTACAAGCTAGTCGATAAAACAAAGCAAGTATCCAAATGGCCTACTATTGTTATTATTTTCTATCTCAACGACAGTAAAACTGTCTAATTTTATGTAAATAAGTAATTTGTTCTCTGATTCGTGTTTTTTGATTAGACTGTTGAGCCCAGTTTCAAACATCACATTTTTGTATTATTGGGATGCTCCCACACAGCAGTTATATAACGTTATACAACAATGTGTAACACGATAATATTATGAATTTTGTCGTGTTACACATCGTGTTATAATGTTGTATAACATTATATATTTGCTATGTGGAAGCCACCTTTGATTCCGTTGCTTACATTTAAATCAAAATTTAATTTTCAAGTTTTAAAATTTTATGCGAAATTTATATTGTAGTTTCCAGACATATTTTTTTATTGTCTAGACTAGGTCTATGTATTGACTGTTTTTTTACCGTGTCGTGTTTAGTTAAAATAAAAATGTAAGCATCAGAATTACAAACAACTCCTGTTTGATGAAAATAATTACATAAAAAAATGTTGATGCTTGAAATTATGAGTTTATTAGGAAACACGAATTAAGAATCTGTAGTATTAATAATTATATCTCATATAAATGAAAGTGTACAAATCTAACTTAGTATTACATAGTTTTAAATAGAGAGATTTGTAAATAGAATTCGAACTCACTGTAAAATCAAATTTCGGAGCAGTATTTCGTAAATTGCTTGGTAGTATTAATTGTAAACCAAATGATTCAATGTTTTAGTTCTTAGCATAATAATATATATGTTTACTGTTATACTTGTGAGAAATAAACGATGGTTGTTTTGTAAACTTGTCGTTTTAATCATTCCTTTTGATTGAAGACTAACGATGCTATTCTTAGAACAATAGCCTACAGCTAAGATTCTGATACTGTAATCTAAATTAAAATGTAATACCTACCTTAAAGCTGTTAGAAAAAGACTCATCTTTTTTTTTTACTGGAATATTTTAGTATTTCTTTTGTTTTATGGTGTGGAATACGGAATTCTGATAAGCTTTACATTTAAAAACTCTTCTGGAGTTCTTCTTAATGGAATAGCGTCAATCGTAAATGGGTCACTGAAATAATTTTATAGGACCTATTTTCTGAGATTGGTTTGTTCAAGCAAACAAACATATAAAGTCTTCAGATTTATAATATTAGTTAAGATATTCTCATGGGCTCTCAACCAATTTGTTATCATCTATTATCATTTCCTACTATAGCCTGAGAAAAAGAAGAGAGACGAATTGAAACACCAAAAAAACACTCAATTTAAACACGCTTAATTTTGAAATTAAAAAAGAAACACATTTAATGTATAATAATGAAACAAACAAAAGAATCGCTGAATCGTCAAAAAAGGTCGTCACATTATTTCGTGGTTTTGAAAAGAAACACTTATATGTATATACACTACATAGCTTTCCTTGAACTACATTGGCTTCGGCTTCCAGTTGAACTGGATGAACCTGGTTACCAATGTTTCCGACGAACGACTGCCTATCTGACCCCTTTCAATCCCAAGACTTTCTGGTTTCTGACCAGAACGACAATATACACAATAAATGGCAGTCGAAATTCACAATTTAACTTGTCTACCGAAATTACGAATGAGATGTAGGAAATTTTACACGTAAATTAGAACTGTGCACTTAGCTAATTACTGAGCAAACATTCTGCTAATTACCTACATGCTTTCACAAAAATTATGGCAACTACGAGTATCTTCTCTCTAAGGCGTCGTACGCTTGCACAAGGTTAGAAAATACATCGGCGACATTAGTCACTAAAACGCTAAATGGTGATATTTTAACATACATGTATAGTTGTATGATGATGATGATGATGGCATCCAGGCCGATTGTCAGATACGGCGGGGCGCGGTCGTTCTCTTTTAAGGAAATCAGCCAGCTGCATAGGACATATTATAGTACACAAGCATTCGCGCAGATATTGGGTTGCCCGGGTAACTGGGTTGAGGAGGTCAGATAGGAAGTCGCTCCTTGTAAAATACTGGTACTCAGCCGAATCCGGTTAGACTGGAAGCCGACCCCAACATAGTTAGGAAAAGTCTCGGGAGATGGAAGCATTCGCGCAGATACATGTACACTCTCTATTCCCTCACTCTCATAGTCCGATAGGATGGCAATCCGACAGGCCAGACAGACTCCAGGCCGCTTTATGAAAGTTTTCACAAAACCCACAAAGCGATTTCGGCCCGACCCGGGAATCGAACCCGAGACCCCGTGCACAGCAGTCGACCTTGCGACCATTACACCAACGAGACAGTCAGTTGGGAGATAGTTGTATATATAGTATACAAACATACATTACATTACCTAAAACTGGTAGACTTATAAGTGAAAAGAAATACGGCGGCTTTTGAACGTCAAATAGTACATTAGACAAGCCCCTAAAAGGCCCACCATTCACCAGTTTCTATGTAGTGTTGCTGGTAAGAAGAAGCGGTGCAACAATACGTCACAGTTCGTTTAATTTAAAATAGAGCAATATCCATGGATCAAAGGGCAAGTATAACCGAGAGACAAAGCCACATTTATCATCTCCCGAGCCTTTTCCCAACTATATTGGGGTCGGCTTCCAGTCTAACCGGATGCAGCTGAGTACCAGTGTTTTACAAGAAGCAAC
This sequence comes from Heliothis peltigera, assembly GCA_958496145.1. Taxonomy (NCBI): domain Eukaryota; kingdom Metazoa; phylum Arthropoda; class Insecta; order Lepidoptera; family Noctuidae; genus Heliothis; species Heliothis peltigera. The sequence continues at coordinate 2,463,265 of OY292334.1, forward strand.
TGCCCATCTGACCTCCTAAGCCCAGGCGTCTAGCGTCAGACTTACTAACTTCTGCGCGTAAAGACTGCCAAGGATGTTCAATGACAGCCGAAACGCGGTCAAAGCTAGCAACATTTATAATCAAATAAAAAAACAGTAGTTTATTTGTTAGTTTGTTTGAAACATGATTAAGGGTTAAATAGCTTATTTATCTTGTACCTATTGCATGAAGTACTGTAGCTTTAACAAGGGGTATGGGGTCGTCCAGGTAACTAGGTTAAAGAGACCGATATAGCTAATCGCTTTATCTAAAACACTAGTGCTCAGTGCACCGGTACTCAACTACATGCGATTAAGACTGGAAGACAACCCCAACATAGTTTGTGAAAAGGCTAGACAAATGGAAAAGTACCCACGAGCCACGAGCAAATCCGCAGGCAGGATCTAGTCATAATATCAAAGACGACGTAGGTAACTAAGGAGCAGATATTAAACGTTCAATTTGTAACAAATTCAATATCCCAGTCATTCGTCGCTATCACAACCAGTTGCCATGGTACTAAAATCTCAATAACTTACAATTTAATATTAGATCCAAATTAATGGTCGCTCCACACTTTCGATTGTAACGACCACAAAGCAAGGGATTAAATTGTCTAGAAAGTGAAATTTCAATTACAATATTATATCTGTTAAATATCTCAACTTTGCGTTTGAGTTTAATCTCATTGAAGTGGCTGGCGGTATTGCTTTCTGTAAGATAGAATGCAGTTTCATTAATATTTTAAAATTGAATTCAAGATCTGGTATTGGAATTCAATACTTTTTCTGTTATTAAGTCCTGGAGCTCTTGAAAGCAGGAATTGCTTAGCGATTATTGAACGTCTTGTTCACTAAGTATTATATTGTTTGTTTAAAATTGATAGAGAATTTTATTTAGGGGTCGAATTTACATAGAATTGTGTATGTATTTCTAATAATAATATTCCGAGATTAATTCTAAGGAGATGAAAAATAAATGAATAATCTAAATTTAATTTTGCACAATTTGTGCTGTTTCAAAAGTTGCACAATTTCAATTTATTTACATTCGATAAAAAATTACATACAAAATTATATATATATTTTTTTTATTTGTCTTGTTTGCTCGTGGACTTCGTGTATGAGCGGGTCGCCATGTTTGGTAGTATAAGCAAAGGATTTTTATTATTTAAAATTATGAGTAAATATAAGCTACGAGTTTCTGAGAAAGGACAATACCATAAATCGCAGCCTTCACGACTTCTCAACGCTGGATGCAGGTCGCTTCCAACCGGTATGTCTGGAAATCTAAAGGGGAGGCCTATGTTCAGCAGTGGACGTCCTATGGCTGAGATGATGATGATGATAGTAGATAGTGAAAATAACGAGTAGGTATGGCGATCCAAATTGTCAGATATCTTCTATGGTAATTGGGGCGCAGAATTAAGTTAAAAATATACAACAAACATCGTTAAATGAACCGATGAAAGATTAAGTATAAGATGTCCTTAGTCTCATTTATTTTCAAGATCTTAAGAAGCTGCTTGCTCCTTCCATTAGTCACTGCTGCACTTAATGTCCCTAATTAAATACAGAAGCGTAACTATGTATTTCTTTGAAAGTATTTTCATTCTGGAATAAACTAAGAGCAAATAATCCGAAAACATTTGAAGTGATCTACCTCTAAGTGGGTATAATCTATAGTGTTATAAGGCTGAGATGCTAATGGCTAAGTAAGAGCCGCACGGGTCGATTGATCATAGGATAAGCAACGCTCCAAACGGTTGGTCGTGGTTTGTGTTGTTTTAATGTAAAAAAGATGCGTTTGAATATTTATAAAATGTTTAGCAGCCAATGGCTAAGTATTGCAATACAACGTGGCAATGCTTTGGGTACATTCCCAGTGGGCAGCGATAAAAATACGTAGGTCTTCTACATATATATATGAATGTATTTAATTTACAAATTAGTTGTAAACATGTACAATAATAAATTTTATTTTATACTTTATCATAAACAACTTGTTTCCTAATGCTGCCTGCACTCTTTTTGACAACATCGTTAAAGCAAAATACAACATGTTCCGTAAAAGCAAGTACTCTATACAAACACACTCCGGTCTAAAGACCAAGCTACGAGTTTCTGAGAAAGGACAATACCATAAATCGCAGCCTTCACGACTTCTCAACGAGCTAGAGAAAACGACCTCTTAGTGCAGGGGTGGCGAACCTTAACTTACATGCATGGCAAAATTATAAGAATATTGCGAACCGACCTTTCATAGTAGGTAAAGATTTTACCTGACAAAAATATTTTAAAGGTTACGTAAATATTCAGTTTCATTTTCTGCAATTTAAAAGTTATTGCATCTTATTTAAATAATTGTAATTTACAAGCAAAATATTGTCTAGTCCAAAGCATTTTGCTGTACATGTTCCAGGGGTTTGTCACCCCTGTCTTAGGGTGTTCACCCGAGCGGCGCGTATTAGCGTAATGGCAAATTGCTGGGACCAGGTCAATGATAGCTGCTGCCTTATACATGAAGAAGTTTCTTAGAATAAGAGTAAGCTCTACGATGTTCTAGACTCCTGGTACTATTTTATACAATATTATATTTTTAAAATAATATCTGTACCTACCTGCAGAACATTACGAGTAACAGAAAAAAGAGCTTTAAAAAATGTCCGTAATAATAATTAAAAACAGATCCAGCTTGTTGCTATCCTTCCCCCCAACGACAACCTGAGCCGAGATCCTACCCCCACAGGGGGTGGATGCCCTTGGCCCTTAGCTCAGTCACTTAGATTTTAAGTAAATTACGGGCTTAAATTTTAGTTCAGAATTCCACAGACGGCCTCCTATGTTGACATGCGAACAGCCATACTAAAAAAACAATGGTATACTACCTGAATGCTATGGAGTTACATATCAATAGCTAGTGAGTGTTATATGACGTCATAACACAGACGTGACGTCACGCTTTCATTGTCTGTGATCGCATTTCCAAATTCTATTAATACTTCTACAAACCCCGTCAATATTCCTTCAAAGTAATTTCAGCTGATTTATTCTGATTGATTCCGTAATATAACTCAATTCACACGTAGATAAGTAAGTATAAGTATATCTGAGCTGACAAAATCAATCGTGGATGTGACGTCACTGAGACATATTGGAATAAATTGAAACCTTTGATAGAAATGTAAGATGAAGGAGATTATTTACTTCCGTAAAAATGTCTACGTAATTTGGTTATTCGTTATAATAAGACATATTCGCGGGTTTTCTCGCATATTACTGTATAGGTACTGTAAAGGTTTGATCTCTCTATGTTTTTTAATTTAATTATTTTACCGGCCAAGACTTCGTTTAAATATGGAAGATAAAAAGTAGTTCGTTTTTTTTTTAATTGACATTATGATTGCGCGATCAGATCCCTACAAGAAATACATATACTAGAAATCAAATACAACTGATAAACTACATTATACTTACTTACTGATTACACTCAGACAACACCCAACAAGCGTGCTAAATGTTGACCGTGCCGGGAATCGAACCCGCGGCCAGCGGGGTCATCATTATGAAGGTAGGCAGTATTGGAATCCAAATTTCACAGTAATCATTTCAAAATAAAAAATACGTAAAACGGTATCTTAAATTAATTCGTTAAAAGTCTCAAAGGATTATTTCCATTAAACAGATTAAGCTCAATCAATACATATTTATAAAATTATCAAAATTAAAGTATTCTCCGTCTATAAGCTGCTAATTTCCCTAGAGCTTGAACCCTTTAATACAAAGATGACAATGGAGTTTTATCTCGCCTTTGCGAATGCAGACTGGCTCGAATTAAATATTATTTTATTTATGTAACCTTTTTTTTTTTTTTTTTTTTTTTCGTGGGAAATCATCAAATGACCCCTCCCGCTGAGGGTGCAGCTGGAGGGAGTGTCAGACTTTTACTGACTAAAACCCACTATGTTCCTTCTGGGGGTCCCTGTGTGCCAGGGCCGCGGTATCTCTCACGAACAACCCGAAGCCCAAGCAGACCCTGGCCCTAAAGGGGCCCCTCCCATGTTGCTGACATCTCTTCGAGGAGCGCGTGGAACAGAACGCGCCGCCGACACGGGCCTGTCGTCCCTAGACGTACGGACGATGAGCTACCCACACTCACCGCCCACAAGCCCGCGCCTACGGTGGTCGGGAGTCATCCCTTGACACCCGGCGCCCGTGGTGTCGACCGGTACCAGCCCTGCCGCGACGGCTGGGATGAGCGGTGCGGTCTCTCAGCCGCTCCGCCGCCTCCTTCGCTAGCATAACGGCTTCACAGAAGGAGGCGACGGCATCCCATTCTCCCTCGCTCCGGACCATGGCCTGGATCAGGGCCGGACGCGAGAGGTCGCCGCCGCCAATTGCCGCTGTGAGGACACGGCGGTGCTCCGCCCAGGCAGAACACTCCTCCACCGTGTGCTCCACCGTGTCCTCTATTTATGTAACCTTCTGTTCTGATTTACAAAGGATTGTAGAAAAAAAAAAAAAAAAAAAAAAAAAAATCATTATTTTCGTTTTGTAGTTGGTGATTGATACAGCCGTGCATTGGAGAGCAAGTATTTACAACTCACATTATAGGTTGAAGGTTTTTTTGTCGTGGGAAATCATCAAATAACACCTCCCACTGTGGCTGGAAGGAGTGACATAATCTTACTGACTAAAACCCATTTTGTTCTTTCTGAAGGTCCCTGCGTGCCAGGGTAACCGCGCTTTCCGAAAAGTCAGCTGCTGTAAATCGTCCCAGCATCTTTAACTGGACTGAAATTCTATTGTTATGATAGTTTTTTAATGTCATTTTAAACCCTAAAATATACAGCAGGCTCCGCATGGCAACCGTAGAGACAAGTTTTGTTTACCGGAGATTGGACATAATTACAGAAAAGTGACAGATTGACGTAAGATTTCTTTTGAAATTTTTTGAAGTAATTTTTCTTTTCTTCGATCGACATAACGCTACAAGTAATTATAATCGAGTCGATAGCTCGCGCCATGCTCGGGCAGAAGACATGTCGACGTTGACAGAAAGAGCTTTGTCTTTTCTTGACAGAATAGATATGAAATCGTTATGCTGAGTCTGCTGGTAACTATTGATGCATAGGCCGCGCACAAGCCGACTTTTACGACCGAATAAATACACTTTCGAAAGAACACAAAATAGATCTAGGTATACCATTTATCAAATATAACATCTAATTTAGGTATATTGGACCCAATCAATAACCAATCATTACGGCTGTCTATCCGAAGAATAATGTATTGAGGTTACCGTCTAAGGTTGAAAAGAACATAAATTACCTTTTCGAAGAAATTAGGGGCTTAAATACTATTATTACTTTTCTTACAAATTAGTGATTCTTTTGATTTTATTTTTACTTACAAAATTTTTACCGATGTTTTCTTGTTTACAAGAAAATGCGTAATCAAGTCAGTATTAAAAACAGAATAATTTTCTATACTGCCAGTATTTGTTATCGGTTGAGTAGGTCTTATAACAATATTCCTCACACATTCACACAACGGCATCTAGTCTGAAACTAAGTAGAGCTTGTACTATGGGTTCTAGACAACTGATAGACGTACTTAATTATTTTTTTTGTAGAACATATTATGTAGTAATTTGTCAGAATAAATCAACTGAACACCTAGACTAAGTCAAACATCCATGTTCATGCACACAAATGTTTGACTTATGCGGGATTCGAAATTTGCGACCTCCGGCTAAGCAGGCAGGTTCAGTTACTACTACGCCATCAGCAGGCTCATCATGACAACCGTAGAAACAAGTTTTGTCTACCGGAGACTAGACATAATGACAGATATGGGACAGATAGACGTAAGATTTCTTTTGACACGTAGAAATGTTTTTTTTTTCTTTTCTTCGACCGACATAAGTCTACAAGTGACTCAGGCAGAAGACATGTTGACATTGATAGAAAGATCTTTGTCTTTTCTTGATAGAATAGACATAGAATCGCCATGCTGAGCCTGCAGTTGTCTAAATTTATTAAAATAAAAATCTCTCAATAGAAAAACCTCTTTACACTGAAACCTGAATTTAAACCTTCACGTTCACAAACATGATATTTATTTAAAACCAAAAGTCACATTTCCTGACTACGTTCCCCTTCAACGTGACTGCAACTTAAATACATTTGAATCATAATAAAACGTCGTTGCGTACATTTGCATCGAACGTTACGAGTTCGTGACGTCATAATGATGACGTATGCGAGTCTTATGCAGACGCTATTGAACTTAATGATCTGTTACGTTTTAGAATTTGAAATTTATGTTTATATGTATGTGTAAGACTGAGTGTTTATTTAGTAGGTAGTTTATATTTAATACTTTACCAGCTTTTCTTTTTCGTATCAAATGACCCCTCTCGCTGAGGGTGCATCTGGAGGGAGTGTCAAACTCTTACTGACTAAAACCCACTATGCTCCTTCTGGAGGTCCTTGTGTGCCAGGGCCGCGGTAAATCTTGCGAACAATTCGCAGCTCAGGCAGACCCTGGCCCTAAGGGATCCTTTATTTTTTATCCTTTGTTGCTGACATCTCTTCGTCGAGCGCGTGGCACAGAACGCGCTGCCGACACGGTAGACTTTACCAGCTGATTTTTGTCGGGGAAGGTAGTGGTTTTAAAAAAGGACAACAAAGGAATGCATCTGCTTACATTAAAACAATTTCAAATGAGAAATAATGCTGGAATGTTTCAACAGATGGCAGAACGCTTATCTCTGCTTCTTTTTCAATCTCGATATCTCATCCACATCACTTAATTACCCATTATATACTATTTTATCTAACTAATCTACTGCCTACTAATTTGCACGTCTCAATCAAAAATATTAGCTCTTCCCTTGCCTAACATGGTCATAAATCACATCATCATACACACAAACATACATACATATGATTGATTATAACTCACAATATTCCTCCATAATTCAGGTCGTGTTCATTCGGAGACAGAGATTTTATTAGAATTAAGCTCGTGATTAATTGATGAAGTAAATGGTACGTAATTGTCACAATGATACATCGGTATTTGTTTGTTTTTGGAATGGTACTTTTTGGGAAAAATAATTCTATCGAGGGCTATAAGTTGAATGATTTTTTAAAGTTTTGTAAATAAAATGTAAATCGCGTTAAATCACCACGCTTTTGCTAAATGCGGGTTCTTGATTTCAGACTTTATAGTCCAGGTTTCCTCGAGATGTTTTTCCTTCACCTTTAATCAGTCATTGGTGTCCAAGATATACTTAAAAAGTACATCTTTTCACTGTCTACATCTTACTACTCTAACACCTCCATTACGGGTTGCCGGAGCAACGTTATTACTTCATATGTCTGTCACAAACAAATAAATAAACCTACCATTATAAACATCAAAATAATTTCCAAAAATGTTACTGATGATATAAACCGCACGCATTACAACATTTGGATCAAACAAAATAAAAAAATCGGCGAAATGTTGGCAACACAAAATAAAAGATAATATAGAGCAGATATGCACAACATTTTGGCGTGTAACTTTACTTTTATTTACAGCGATCAAGATACCCTAGATTTTAATTTAGATTAAAATGGAACAGACACTTCCAGTTAAAAGTGGTCCATTCACTACAGGTACAGGAATATACATCACTTTATCATCAAACTACGAAGAGACATCAAAAGCAATCGATCACTTTTCGCAATTCATATGTCACTAAGGCTATAGGGTATTATCAACTCCTATGCGTTCTCGTTGATACTCAAGCCTAGAACATTTATCATGTTTGATGAAAACTTTAGACATGGAAAAATTCGGTTCGGAATATATAAAGGTGAAAGAAAATATTGTGCGGAAAGCTACGATTACTTATTTCTATGTGAAAATGGTCTAAAAATATGGATTATGGTGAGACATTTGTACCCTTAAATCAGTAGTAGATAACTAATATTAATATAGTGATGTGTCTCATATAAAATATATGGTCCTAAACCATATGTCCTTGCTACGGCTGTAGACCACCTGAGTACCAAATTTCATTTAATTCGGTTCTGTAGTTTTGGGGCGAAATCACAGACAGTCGGACGAGACAGTATGTATGTGTGCAGAGATAGGGAGCGCCAGATTTTCACTGGCTAACACACTTTTTCATAGTAATTATTGACCTGGATATAATTAGAAGAGACAGACAGCACATCAAGCTACGCGAAACTATAATTTTTTCCCAATCAACTTTGAACCATATGCCTCAGAGATAAAGTTTTAAATCTATTCTATTGAGGAAATTTGACAGATTGTAGTAGCTTGATGTGCGTCTGTACATTAGTAAAGTTACATTCGTACCTACTCATGAACTCTAATCGAACCCGCTTTTTGTACTTGAGAGGCTGGTGCTTTAACCACTAGCGGCCGAAATTAATAACCTATCTATCCGTTGTTTTACTTACTAGAGATAGGAATTTGACACAAATTATATGGGGCTAATGTCAAATTCCTATCTCTAGTAAGCAAAACAACGGATAGATAGGTACTTAATTTCGGCCATAGATCAGTAAGACTTCATTAGATAATAAAATACATAATTAATATTTAACAATTACATTCAGAACAATGAAGCTGGATGTTAAGAATGATGAATTCTGCGAAGTGTTATCAATTTAAAGCAAGATACGTGTAGGTAATATACTTATATATTGTATAATATGCACCAGACATAAAGAAAGGAGTATTTTAATGAGATTCATGCTCATAAAGTATCACATTTACCTCTCTAAATGTAACTCAGTTAATTTCGAAACATAATGAACGTGCCGTCATGGCTGGCAATTTTCAGGTAGGTATTCGAATAAATTTGTCAATTATAATTAAGTAAAAACGAGTTTTATCAAAACAATAGTGTGGTCAAAGTTACGGAGTATTCAATATACAAGATCTACAGACACCAGCAGATCAAGCTATCCGAAATTGTCAATTTTTTACAATCAACTTGGAACCATATATGCTTCAGCGCTGAAGTTGAAAATCTATCTAATTGAAGTAACTGTTTTTATACCATATGTTTAAAATTGTCAGTTACGGGTAGCTTGATATGCTAGCTGTCTGTACAATAATCGTATATTTTTGAACAGTTCATATTCTCAAACAAGTTTTATTCACAAACCTCTTGAACTTCAAATATAAATTGACACAGAAATATTTCACTTATTATATATACAGTATTAATTTCAGAATCAAAGAAGGCCTAAATACCAAAGAAAGTCTATGCTATGCCCTAATAAATACATACGTTGAGAAATTCAGCAAATTAGTCTTTAATTACTAGATAAGATATTAAGTTTTAGATTATATAATCATTCATTTGAAAATTACTTGTATAAGATTTGGAAAATTTGAGCTTTTGAACATCACAAGCGAAGATTTGTTTGTTTCTTTGAGATTTCATTACGCCATCTAAGATAGAAACCTATTCCGAATTTGAATCATGGAAAATTACTAAAGACCTAAGCTTTCCAACTTCTAAAATTATTATAATAATAGGGAATATCAAGCTTATTTATACTAAGATTTCAAACTATATACTTAGGGCCTGTTTCACCAACCTCATCATAGAAATTCTGTTCCATTTTTGAATTTATTTTTTAGATAGTGGATATTCGGACATTGTGAAACTGGCCGTAATGTTTACACGTACAATGGTTCATTCTGAAAAACTTGGCGCGAATTTAAATTTAACGATGGAGGTTATACATATGTACATATATCTGTTGTATCTGTACCAAATATTCCGCAACGGTCGTGAATTACACAGATCGCGGGCAAAAGTCTAAAAATTAATACAAACAAATGTTAATATAAAACATTACATAACACAAAAAAACAATTTCTAAAAAAATGGCAAGACATTTTTCTTAGAAACCTGTTTCAACACGTTAGATACACCCCATGACGTACATTGTAAGCGTAATGTAGTGTAGTCATTTGGCCCACTTATTCACAATTTGGCAGCCCTGGCACCTATGTGGCGGCATACTTATTCCGGTCAGCTTTAGGGAACAATATTTTTGGCAGTAGCGTGCAAAAATATATCAACTTTTCATACGAAAACATTGAATAGACACTTGTCTCCAATTGCCAGCTGTACTCAAGAAAAGGCTTGTAGAATTGAAGTGCAGCGCATTTTGTGATTTAGATTTTATTAATGAAATTTTGAAGATTTTATTTCACAGTTAAATCTCCTACTAATAGGTACAGCCAGCACATCAAGCTACCCACCACAAATATCAAATTTTCCCAATCAATTTTGAACCATATGCTTGAACGATAAAGTTGAAAATCGAATGAGAAAATTTGACAGATTTTTGTAGCTTAATACTGGCGTCTGGTGGATTGTATAGACAATCTCATCCTATTATGAGCTGTGTAACTGTCGCCTTAATGGCGGAATAAGGCCATTTTGTTTTTCGTGGAAAATCGTCAAATGACTCTTTTCGCTGTTCGTTTAGCTGAAGGGAGTGTCAGACTCTTACAGACTAAAACCCAATTAGTTCCTTCTGGAAGTCTCTGTGTGCCTGAGTCACGGTAATTCTTGCGAACAACCCGCAGTCGGGTCAAAATAAAACCTTAGAGAGTTAAAAAAGATTGTTATCACGACCAAGAAATCGGCAAAGCTGTTGCCAAGTTATTTAAAATCAGAATAAGAAGGCGTTGCTAAAGCAACCAATAGCAAGCAACGGAATAATTTCTAGGACCGTCTAATTGAAAATTTGGGATAATGTAACGTATAAGCAATTGTTTTTCTAATCGTCCCATTTGTTTCATAAAATTGTGTAACTCGATTCAAATAACACCTGTTTAGGTAAACATTTCATTATTTATAAAATGTTCAACGGGACGACTCCGTTGTCGCCAACTGCCGAGCTGAGAATCTCGGGTTTGATTCCCGGTACGATCGACATAATTCGTGTGATAAACATGCTTGTTGGCTGTGGTCTGGGTGTTATAATAATTATGTACCTATTTATAATTACATAAATATAAAGTATATGTAGTTTATCAGTTGTATTGGCACCCATAACACAAGCTAATCAATAGCTTACCTTGGGACTAACCGACCGTGTGTGAAATAAAATACCGTAACAGCAACCTGATGTCCTTTTCATTATTTTCATTATTTTTATTTAAATTCGTAAAACTTGTCGTGATTTGTCATCAATCGCTGAGGTAAAACTGCGCTTGTCAAGATCATTGTATGGATGGGTGACCTAATAAATTACTGCAGTATGAAATATCACAATATTTTTATAAATAAGAATGCAATATAAGATTACATTTGCCAATAACATACTTATTGTTATAAAAGTCATAAGCAATCAAATGCGAGTTATTCTGGTATACCGATGAGGCTTATTTTTCGGGTCAATTGTTTAACATTGAACTGAGATGAGGGATGATTGTTCACATTTTACGATTATTAACTTAATTGGTATAACTTTTCCGTTCTTGTTAGGGGTTATTGGGTCGTTTTATTATTGTTCAATAACAATAAAGAGAGCAAACGAAAAATATATGCGGATATTTTTTGGTTGGAAATCGAAATTGAATTTTCCCTTGATCCAGCTGCCTAGACTTGACTTGGTCATTAGACCATTGGCCGTAACGACAATCGGCACGATGATAGCCATGTCGACATCCCACATGGCGACAACCTCGTGCGCTAAGTCGAGATACTTCATTTGTTTCAAGACAGAGCAAAACAAAGAAAATGCGGATTTTCTTGGTTCGACATCTCTCCGAATAGGGTAGTTGACAACAAGTCAAATTCATCATAACTTTTAATGAACTGTAAACGGTAACATTTTTTTCATATCAAGCTATATACAGGGTGTCCGGTGGCAGAATTAGGTTTTGAATCTAAAGCTTTTCCGTTATTTTTCAGCATAAGAGGGGGGAGGGGGGTGCATTAGCTTCGTTATACCTGCGGATTTTTTCGTCAAGATGTCGCAGTGGACGGGTGAACAACGTGCGTTCGCAATCGAGGCTTATTTCAAGGCTAATGATTCGTCTGCAACTGCTCGTCGTAGGTTTTGTTCACGTTACAATATTCGCCGTTTACGTGATGCTCCAAGTGAAGATTTGATTCGATCATGGGTGCGAAGGTTCCGGACAACAAGTTCAGCAGCAAACAGACCACGTCCGGGGCCCAGCCGGACATCGAGAACAAATGAAAATATTGAACTCGTCGCGATCAGTTTGAACGACAATCCGCGTCAGTCCGTGCGCAAGAGAGCGGCTGCCCTGGGACTTCCAAAAACTATTGTGCATGAAATATTGAAGAAGGATCTTAGATTTCACCCTTTCAAAATTCAAATTGTGCAAGCGCTCAAACCTAACGATTACAATTTACGTAAAACTTTCTGTGAAACAATGTTAGAGCGCTTTCGTACAGTAAACACTATTTTCTGGAGTGATGAAGCCCATTTTCATTTAAATGGAAGCGTGAACAAGCAAAATTGTCGCTATTGGTCACCTAAAGGACAGAACCCCCGTTTAAAACATCAAAAGCCACTTCACAGTCCCAAAGTGACGGTTTGGTGTGCATTATCAAGCAATGCAATAATCGGACCATATTTTTTTGAAAATCGTCGTGATCAAGCAACTTCGGTGGACGGTGTCTCTTATCGGCGTATGCTGAACGAATATTTTCTGCCAAAAATAAGAGAACATCCTTCTTTCAGTACACACACGTGGTTTCAGCAAGATGGCGCCACGCCACACACGGCCAGAGAGACCATGGCGATACTGCGTGGTTTCTTTCCTAACAAGTTGATAAGCCGTTTCGGAGACATATTCTGGCCACCCAGGTCTCCGGATCTTACCCCTATGGACTTTTTTCTGTGGGGGTACCTCAAGTCTAAAGTTTATGCAACAAATCCAGCGACCATTTCAACATTAAAAGAAAATATCGTTCACGAAGTGAACAGCATCCCGACATCACTTCTTCAGCGTGTGGCAAGAAATACGGAGGCTAGATTCCTAGAGTGTGTTAGACGTGATGGTCGACATTTAGACGACATAACTTTTAAAAAATAAAATCCGCACTTGTCTTCTATATAATAATTTTTAAAATAAATGTTTATTATTAAAAGTTATTTTTTAATTTAATTTTTAATTCCGGATTCTGCCACCGGACACCCTGTACCTAAATTATCAAAAAAAAATTGATTTTTCTTTTTTCTCAAAACGAGAAATGAAATTGACATCATTTAGGATACTTTACCAAATTAATATCATAAAGGATTTTATTTTTGACCTAGTCAACTACCCAATTCTGTCATCAGCTTCAGACTATAGGCATATGTAACTATGAACTACATAGCAATATTTGTAGGCTTTTAACCTGTCAAATCAAACTTATATTGCTTCCGAAAAGGACTACACAACTATTTAGAAACTCGAAAAAAATAAAAATAAATTACCCAGAATTTTCCGTCTCCATAAGCTTCTAATAAAATGTCAAAAGTTAAGTCAAATGTAATCACCTCGTAAAATATGTTTTTTCCTTCATCCCAAATTATATCTAGTATTGGCCTTTGGCGGTTATATGAATCTAATAAAAATTGAAATAAGTGGAAAATTACTCTCTTTAGAAACTATTTTTATCGAAACCATTTCTTGAAAAAAAAAATCTATATAATGTCTAGGTTCGAGAGAGGAGGAGCTTTTTGATAGCTTTTGTATCTATTGATTCTACGAAATTTTGTGACTTTACTAATGAAAATATTAGCGTTCAGATCGAGTGTCAGCCATGGCGGCTGTTTTGTTTTGCCAGCTACGCGGAACATATGTATTATAGCACACAAGCATTTGAGGTGCACTCTCTATTCCCTGTCTCCACTAGACCGATGGGTCGGCATTCTGACAAGACTAGAGAGATCAGGCGCAGGACCGATATTTATATAGAATCTGATGAACGAGTGTATCAATCACCAAATTCCAAACACCTGGCTGCTTTTTGTGCAAGTTTCTTAAAACCCACAAAGCAATTTCGGACAGAACCTGAAACCGAACCCAAAACAACACTACTAGACCAAAGAGGTAGTTGTTCTAGTTACACTAGTCGCGATCAAACAAGAAGTGACGGAACAAATGCTACAAGGAATTTTTATTCTACATAATGAAAGGGCTATCTAAAAAGTGCATCTTGCCTTAATAAATTAAAAAACCAAATTTTATTATCAGAATAAATAAATCACAGAAAGAAAACACCTACGCGAAAATTTGCAATCAAAATTTAGTTAAAATTCTCAACCAAAAAGTCTATATTGAATTTGCCATCAATCCATTTGTCTAATGTATTTATCAAAGCAAAGCATGCGTCTGTGTGCAACACGATCCATTTTCTAACCAAACGCATTCGGAATATTAGTTACGGTTAAAGAATCCTTTGTAAATACAGCCCAAACATCCCAAGAGCTTTTACAATAGATGATATTATGAGAATGGAGAACTCAATTTTGTTTTGTCGAAAGTTCGAAACGGATTGCCCTGTTCGGTATAGAAATATGTGAGTTTCCTAGACATGATATTGTTTTTTAATTGGGTCGCGGATGAACTCGCAGAAAACCGCAGCGATAGATAAAAAAATAAATTTTATTGTCTAACTAGTCAATTCCCATAGGATATACAAAATGTATATAATTAGGAAGGTAATTTACGTCTTTTAACAAATATAAAATTGCACTTTTCAATAGGTATTTTACATAAAATAAATAGGTACACGCTATTTGACGATGCGTACCATATCCAGAAGTACAGCTTTCTGCATAAATATAACTGTATATAACGAGAGCCTCTTTAGGCATGAATCGAGGCTCTTGGCTATCAAGCCATTTGCTGAAACGAATACCGGCACAATAACTGCGGAATCAATATTACAAATGTTAACAAGACGGTACTTATATTATGAGCAGTACTAATTATATATTTCTTAATATAAGGATCATGACTTCACGAATAAGGCACGCCCACGCAATCTTTTTACCTTACCACTCCATTTGTTTCGTCTCTATGTCTCAAGATCGATCAATGCTCTGACAAGTCACGTGATCACGGCCCCAGTTGACTTGAATGTATTTACTTGCTGGAGTTTTCCCAAAGAAACTTCTCGAAACTCTCTTTCCTTGTATGTACAGTTTCAGTTATAAGTTTCGTCAATACAAGGAGGAATTATAATATTTTTGTCAGATAGGTATATCACTTCTTCATTACTGAGAAAATGTAGGTAATTACGTGAAATAGTATCGTAAAACTATTAAATTATACTAGTATATAGATAGAAATACATCATCATCATCATCATCAACAGCCTATCGCAGTCCACTGCTGGACATAGGCCTCTCCAAGTGATCGAAATACATCATTTTTATTATTTGCGATTTTTGTAGACATACTTCAGTGGATGTTCATTTTCTATGGGAGTGAAAAGACATTATGTAGCTTGGGAAAAGCCTAGGCATATGATGTATACTAATAGTACCAACATGTAAGAATAGTCTGTAACTTTCAGTTTAATAAAATAGTTACAATTATATTTGCAAATGAAGTTCTGTTATTTGAGATACTACTCAAACATTGAAACTGAAAACTCTTCATACAACTTTAATTAAATGCTTAAATTTCATAACGTATATGAACTTGATAATCGGAAAATAAAAACTTTCTGGTTGCTAAGCCATATTCAATAATCAAATTTTGTAAGCAGAATCTTTCAAGAGCCATTCAGGGATAGGTTATAATAATAATTTGATAAATAAATGCCCGCAGGGCATCTGAGGCGGATGTCGGGGAGTAGCGACCCCGCGGGTACCGAGTGCTCCAGGGAGAGGATACTGTCCCTCATCTCCGGCTCGCCGGAGTGAACTGTGGCTTGCCTTCATTGGCCGTCCAGAGTGGAGTCGCTAGAGCAATGCTCGGAGGGTGAATGCCTCGGGTAAGTGGCGAGTGGGCACAGAGATGCTGGACCCTGGCTTGATGCCGGTTTTAAGGCGCGTGATCTGGGTAGAAAGCCGGCCGGGGCAACCTCACCCTTCAGCCGCTCACGTCCCCGTTGCCCCCTTGTTGCGACTTAGCGACTAGTTCCCGGGGGCCCGGTAAGTGAGCTGGCGAGTCTCCTCCTGCCATTTTTACATGTATTTATTACATTGTTATCGGCAGGGGTCATAGTCCCCATAGTTTTCCCTTCCCTAGTCCACTAGCATCCCATCACAATAACCCAAGTAGATTTTCTTCCATACTTAGCAATAGTTTAGCACAAACCGGGGGTTGTCCTTGGGTACATTTCTATAGTGTACACAGGGATAATCGTCGCTTCAGCGTGTTGGCTTCGGCCACACGTTCGCCTTCTAAAAATCCGGGACTCTGTAGTCCCGTGGTCTAGTAGAGACATACAAGATAATAATTTGATAATTATATTTAATCTGAACAAAATCCATGCTTAATATAATAAATCTGCAGTTTGTTTTTTTTTCAGTGCGTTAATCTCAGGAACTACTTAACCGATTTGAAAATTTATTTCAGTTTTAGAAAGCTCATTTATCCAGGAAGGAGGAATCATGTCTATACGTGACATGTAAACCTTAAGGTGAGTTTCCATCACATTTTTTGCGAACACGTATGAGTAAACTGCTAGCATGTATGTACTATCGTGGACACAAAAAAATACACACAGTTTGTTACTTACTGTTTGTTTTAATTTTGCTATAATATATGTATATAATGACGAGTATGTGTAATACTGAATTGTTAATCTTATGAGCGTTTTGGATGTGTCATCTCACATCTGTTAGCTTGTAAGATGAAATGAAATAAATGAATAAATAAAGCAAGTCGGTTTGCTAGAGCGAGAAAACCAGAAGAAACATTTGTGTTGTACGTACTTGCCGTGGTGGTATCTCACCTTTACGATAAATGCGATAGATTTTCTGTGAAATGTTTTTCCATTTTTCTTGCGTTTTCGAGTGATTTCTGTATTTCTTTTAAAGATCGTCGATTTCTTATTTTAGTCTTGGTATTATTTACGGGCGATAGAGGCTTGTTGGGAGCAACACTGTATCTTGATAGCATCGATATGTAGCTATAGGTACCTACTATGATATAGGTATTATAATATTGTGAATCTTAAGATTAAGAATATTATAGAACATAACTCCTTTCACGCACGGTTGGTTAGCAACACAACTAATAAACTACATAAATAATATTTACAACATCTATATAAATACATTACCTACTATAACACCCAGACCACAGCCAACCAACGAGCTCATCACATCCATGTTTATCGTACCTATATCCAAAATGTCTGTTCGGCAGTCTTTTACTCAATACCTCTGAGGAAATATTAAAAAAAAAAATAATTTTAAGAGACAACCCAAAAATATAGCTAACATTATAACAGCAAAACACAATTACGTACAAATCCATCACGTGTCAAAGAAAAAGACCTTCTTTTGTTATTGCAAACACCCAGTAAGCATGTCAACATTTACATAATACGGAAAAAAGACAGCCAAATCCCTCTTTACAGTTCTCGGTCGTGTAATCCTTTAACCCGTTCACAACCATCAAAAGAGGATTTTCAAACAAACTGTCAATCCACGATCACGCTCCACACGCTCGTATATAAAGAGGGGGGGTCCGGACCACCCCCATTTATATATATCTTACTTGTCAAACAGAAAAAAATACATGCTCCGCGTCTCTTGTAGAAAACGACACTTGCTTTGGTGCGTGTCCGTCTGTACTTGCGTATTACACTCGTAGCCGGCATTGTTTTGTTTGTAAATTATACACCGTGATTTTTTAGTCGTCTTATAAAAGCTGCCTCCAGTTCATATCTCCAATAACTAGAAAGCGTTCATAATAAAAAAATCTGAATTTATGAAATTTGAACAATAAAATAAAACATTAGTTAGAAACTCCCTTGTCTTGAAATGAAAAAAAAAAAATGATCTGCTCGTCTCGTGCACTGGGTAGGTATACTCTACCGTTTGATAAGTTAACATTTTTAATAGGGTGTTTCATTCTAATTTATTAATTTTTTTAATTATTATTAATGATATAAAAACAATAATCGCATCTAAAGGTATTTTATGTCGGATAATTTAGGTGGACCACTTTTGTAAGACAACTAAAAAGTTACTGTGTATACTCAACTGGAGTTAGGGCTCTGTTTTTGGGGACCTTGTCAAAGCTATAGCTACGTCCGTGATGCCCGAACATCCCCGATCATGCCCGAACGGATTTAGACCCACTTAACCATATCCCACACGAGGCGATGTAGGCCGGTTCTACCATAAATATACATTACGAGTAATTGCCTCGACAGAGGACCATTTAATTTTCTGTTCTATAAGCAATTTTCTGTGTGTTTTGCTAAAAAAATATAATCTAGAGTGTGGGATGAAAAAAAAGCTGACTAAATACCTACGTATTTTTTTAAACAGACCATGTTTGTGGATTTTACATATTTTTGCAAAGTTGAAATGTAGTTAGTAACTGCCTTTAGCTAACCTTTTCATGGGGCACATGGCAAACATTAATACATAAACACCCAAGATTCCCAATCAACGGGCTGCGGGTTGTTCGTAAGAGTTGCCGTGGCCCTGGCACACAGGGACCTCCAGAAGGAACATAGTGGTTTTTAATCATTAAGAGTCTGACATATGATGATACCACGAAAAAACCAGGCACATTTTCAAAGACATTGTATATAGACATACGAGCAGACCCAGCCACGCGTGGCTGTGGTTAAGGTTTCTGTTATAACAACAGACAAATAACTTTCAATAAAATAATATTGCGACTATAAATTCAGATATAAGCTAGCCTGTCTTTCAAGTTGGATCAAACTGCACACGGTATCAAAATTTGATTAAAATCGGTTAAGTTGTTTAGGTCCATTGCGCACAAACTACGTGACAGATAATTTATATATATTGAAATAGATTATTATATAGATATGAATCAATGCTAGAATCAAAGGTATTAACAGCACGCTAATCGCAGATCAAGTGCGGTGTGGACAGTAAAGTGTTAATTAATTAATTAACAAGTCTTCATTTTCAATTCTGTTTGACACTAGTCTTATCTCAATGCATTGCATAATGACCAAAGATAATTATACAAGTTAATGTATGTATGTGCAGACGCCAGCACATCAAGCTACCCAATAATGTCAAATTTTCCCAATCATATTTGAACCAGCAATAAAGTTCAAAATGTATTAAGGAAATTGTGAGATAGTAGTAGCTTCAGGTGCTGGCGCCTGTACTTACATAAAAATATTTTATTTTTAAAATGTTTAATTTCCTCGTACTACCATATTTAATTTTGAACTATTGTTTTAATTTCATTGCTATAGCCCTATATCGTGTAGGTTCTTTTAGATATTTGGCTATAAAATACATCAATATAATCTATTAAACACAAAACAAGAAACAATGCCTAGAACTGATGGAAAGGTAATTATTCTGTATCTAATTCTTAATCTGGTCAATTTATAAAGCAACATAGGGGGCCCTTTAGGGCCGGGGTCTGCCTGGGCTGCGGGTTGTTCGTAAGAGATACCGTGGCCCTGGCACACAGGGACCTCCAGAAGGAACATAGTGGGTTTTAGTCAGTAAGAGTCTGACACTCCCTCCAGCTACACTCTCAGCGGGAGGGGTCATCTGATGATTTCCCATGAAAAAAAAGAGCAAACAAATAAACAATATTTGTTTGCTTAAGCGCGTCTATCTCTGGAACAAATGAACCGATTTGAAAAATTATTTCAGTGTTACATAGCCCATTTATAAAAAGGCCCGCGAAAGGCTTCAGGTTACTTTTTATCCGGGTCCGCAGAAGGTAGTTAATAATAAAGTCTATCTCACTTACTTATTAAGTACCGTACAAAATCATAAATCTTCACTCTGAAACATCAAACTTACAAAACTCGACACATTTCCGTCCACATTGTCCAGATCGGTCCATATTATAAAACTAACGATGAAAAATGGACTTTCTGTGTACCTCCATTAGTTCGTTATTACATCAAATCATAACTTCGCGACTTCATCTTTCTATAAAATAATATTAACTTAGTTTTGACGAGTTTGACCTTATCTTATTAAGATTGGCAGCAACAGTGTGTCTTGTATTAATACGAAATTGCCTTTTTTGTATTTTATTTTCTTTTTTTTTAAATTATATTCGTAATGGCATTTCTATTTTTGGAACTTAAATCGTGGGGGTTTAATGTTAAAATAAATAATTATCAAAATAAAATACTGGAACAGTGTTATAAAGTTCTGAAGATTATTTCAAACATAATGTTCTGTTATTAGGACATAAATGATAAGAAAATCTTGGAGATTTTTATTTTAACTCATTAGTTGTAGTAGTAGTAGAGTATACTCCGACCTTCAAACGTACAAACCGCAGCTCTTCAAACTACTATAATCTTTCAAATTTCCTTAAAAAAAATCAACTTTATCGCTGAAGCGTACTGTTCAAAATTGATTAGGAGAATTTGACAGTTGCGTCTCTACAAAGATCACATTTTTTTAATAATTCATGACGATACCAAAGAAGTCTTTAAATAAAATGAAGACCAAATTTTTCCTACCACAATTTAAATTGCGAACTGTCCATAAACCGCAGCCAATTACTTTTCAACCAACACGTTAATACCACCAACAAATGAACCCTGCCTTCACATCAGCATCAGCAGCTTATAGAGTGCTAGTTTTTGAGTTCTAGATGACTGCTGCATACAGACCTCTTATCCTACATAGAAGGAATGAGTGTTAAATGACAACACTTGCTCAATACGGGTTGGCGATTTGAGAGTTGTAAAATCCAGGTTTCCTCGAGACATTTTCCTTCACCTTTCTTTCCTAATTGGTGTCTTAGAAACACTTAGGCAGTACATATAACTTAAAAGTTATATTTGTACTTACCTGACCTGGAATTGCACCCGCACACTCGTACTTGAGAGGCTAGCGCTTTTATCACTAAGTCATTCAACTACACACTACAAAGTTTTAGAGAGAACTGTAGATATCAACATCTCTACTTATATTGTAAAATAAAGACCTCAGTCGCTTCTTCCTCTATCTCTTTCTGTCTACCTAATGATTTGCGATAAACTCAAAAGTGTATGTATTTTGTGTCGTTTTCAGTAATATATGCAGTGTCTCATAAAGGAATACTTAGGTAAATAGACATACTCCGGGCGCAACCAATGCAGCCTACTACTTATGTTAATAACATTTTCCTAACGCAAGCAAAACTCTAAGTTTCTTCCTAAGTTGCGTCTAAGCTGGTTATAACAATTCAGTCTAAGTATACCTATTAACTTAAGCAAAACTGCAAACACAAACTTAACCTGTTTCGACACTATTCGATAGTAAATGCAGTTTAAGTTCGGTTAAGTTTAAAATGTAGTTTCGAAGTGAAGTTTAATTAACCTCTCTAGTAGATTCCTTGCTCTGGTATTGGTTTATACCGTTTTGAATATGTTTACTTTTCTTTACTCGTTTTGGAAACTGTTGAAGCTGGAAAATAGGAATGCAATCTACTTGGGTGCGTTTTTTCACCTACTGTCTATGTTCGTACAGACGCCAGCACATCAACTTACCTCAATCGATCTTTTTTTTTTAAATTTTCAATCACAAAAAAAGCCTTCCAGTATTGTTTTTTAATTTCACTGAATAGGTATCCAACAAAATTCATGTCTGCTTATTAGTCTCTTTTTAATTCAAAATTAAAATTTTCGAGAATTGTACTTCAAATCCCAATATATCCCAAACTTATTTTCCCGTATTAGAACCAAACTACTTTGGGCTCCTTCTTCCCAGCAGAAACACATAGGAAGTGGTGAAGGGTGAGCGTTTTGGGGCTGTCTTTTCTAATTTTTGACGCTCAAAAAAGTCAGTTTTGCAGCCAAGTTTGAACAAAAGATTTTGAATTTGAGTTTGAAGATTTGTGTCCACAGTTCTTGACCGAGGAGGTCATAGCAATTTTCCACTCAAATTTCACACGTCGAACACTAATAAAATGGTCGAAAATATTTGTGTTCTGATAAAACCAATATCGTACGATGGGTTGGTGTCAAATATCTCTCGGTTTGCTATGCCATTATTTTCTTTGGTAACTCCATTTTCCTTATTGACTCTTACTTTACCGTCACCCAAGTCATCGTAAAGGGTGAATACCACAGATATAGAAAGGTATAGACAGTTCTATTTTATTAATTTAAAAATACCGTGACAATAGGAAGCCTCGGCAGGAAGAATAGTGAGGAGAGAATAGAGAATAAAAACAGTTTTTTTTTTAAATATATTACACATAGTTGAAGCTATAACATTATACATATTATTGTCAAGTTATTCCACGTGCACTGGCAATGCCATGTCATTTCGACCAAAATTTAATGAATTTCATGTGGACTATTAATATAAAAAAGATAATTGTTTTAGACATCAGTTCAGACTTTCAATATAACTTTTTGTTTATCTTCTATAGATATTTTAAAGCTATTCTTGGGTTATTTCTAATATTAACGGTAAAGGATAGGTTTTTGTCACTGGAGATATTTAATTTAGTAAAATGGCCCCTTTATTACATATATCTGTGTGCATTTTACAGCCATACGCCTTCTTCGGTTACTGACATGTTCCCTCTAAACATATCTAGGTCTATGATGAACACTTGCAAGTGTTATCAACACGAGTATCGCCGTGAGCAGTGCTTTGTAAGCAATAATATATTAGAGTTGCTATTCAAACATTTTCTTTGATATACGATAGTTTCTCAATGGAAACTTCTCGTAGTTATTTTCTAGAGTTGATGAATTTTGAGTGTGAGTGAGAGTGAGATTTTGAGTGAATTGAAAGATGAGTTTTTAGTAAATAGTTGTATTGTAACATCATCATCAGTGGCCTTTACATCTTTGACTTTCATTTCATAGAAAGATGATTAAAACGCGCTGATGGCTAGCAAGGTCTATACGAGATATAACGTACCTATATAACATTTTTTTTTTTTGCTTTGTAAATAACTTGTAAATATTCTTCTATCCATAAATAAGAGCTTATAAAAATACGTGAGTTGGTATATTAAATTTAAGCTAAAATAACGGTTGATATTTCAATATCCATGAAAAACTGTATATCCGTCAAAAATGGCCGCCATCGCCGTGTGGACCAGCCCTGGCTTTTTACGCGCCAAGTAAAAGGCTTTTTATTGCACATAAAATTATTTTCGTATGGAGCGCCCGCGCTTCTGTGGCCCGTATAATGTAATTGTTATAAGTCATAAGAAACAGCGGATTATATCATCCGCTCAAAATTGATACATGTGTGTGCTCTAAATATCCAATCAATTTATTTATTATTAAGTGTTTTGGTCTCAGCTTCATGCCTACAAAATAGTTTTTTTTTAATCCACTGCATATCTTATGTTCAGACGCCAGCAGATCAACCTACTTCAATCTGTCAAATTCTTTTAACACATTTTCAAACTTATCACATTATTGGAAGGTTAATATTTGATTGGCAAAATCTGAGAGATACAATTTTGAATAATTACCAAGCTTATTTTGACATAATGACGTAAATCGTATGAAGACACATTTTGACTAGTGACAATACCATGCTGCGATACTCGACCACTTAGGTACTTAATTTCATATAGGTAGTTTGTGTACCTAAGCAAGGAAGTCCATAACAGTGCTAACTAACCTTTGAATATTAAGTTCGGAATTTGAAACATTTTTAAACAATATTTCATATCTGAACTCTTTTAACTTCGACCACACGGCGTCACGTCACGACATATTGAATTCTTTTCGTTAAATGAGTGAGAGTAGACCTACATACCTACAAATATACATCTTATGCTGATGGTAAGCCTTACAGGATTAATACGGGAGTCTCTTCGAATAATTTGTTTACGGAAATATCAAGAGTGCCAACGATAGAATTGTAAGGGCCAGTTACACCGTTTGCTAATAAGTTCCAGATAGTTTATCTGGCAAATAATTTCATACAAATTCTATTCTATTATTTAATTTATCTGGTAGATAGTGGCTATCCGTAACCTGTGAAACTGGCCCTAAGTGTTGGGTAAAACAAATGCAATACATACATTAAAATATAGACTAGTATTATTGTCATCGGATTTTATAGAAATCTATATGAACTATTTATAAACTTAGACCTTTTTATAACTATATGCCTAGTGAGATAGTAAAGAATCGCTTTCGTTTATCAATGTTCCGGTGTATAATTATATCCCTAGGTATATAACTATATTACGGCTTTATCTATCTTACTGCGACATACATAAAAATGAATCCCTATTTCCCTTGGTCACGCCATCACTTGTTGCGGTTACATCAACGGTTGGGTCAACTTAAATAACATTTAGTAATACTCATAGTCTAGAGTCTGAGAAAGGACATATGTATGCTACTTATCCGGGTGCAAGAAGTGGTTGCTTCAGGCGCGGGGAACAGCTAAAACAAATTGAAACTAACTGAGACTATTAGAATATCATCTCCCGAGCCTTTTCTCAACTATTTTGGGGTCGGCTTCCATCGGCTTCGGCTTCGTCTAACCGGATTTAGCTGAGTATCAGTGTCTTACAAGGAGCGACTGCCTATCTGACCTCCTCAACCCAGTTACCCGGGCAACCCAATACCCCTTGGTTAGACTGGCGTCAGACTTACTGGCTTCTGAATACCCGTAATGACTGCTAAGGATGTTCAATGACAGCCAGGACCTACAGTTTAACGTGCCATCCGAAACACAGTCATTGGTGTCCAAGATATACTAATATACAAGAGACTATTAGAATATATCAAGACATATTTCTGAGAGTACATAAAATAGACAGACAGATAGAATTCCATTAATTGCACAGCAATACAAAGACAAAACAATACCAGAATATACAAACGAAACAAATAAGCAGCATACAATAGGCGGTCTAAAAGCAATTTAGAAGCAACCTTCAGAAAGTACTAAAACAACAATTTCTCAAGTAACCAAATTGAACTTAGTAACTTTTACATACAGATGTTGTCATTTATGCTCATGTTTAAAATATTACGTCCCGAAGGCATATTGGTATTTCAAGGACAGCGCTTTCAATTTCAAATTCTGACGATTCAGTAATATCGTTTGAAGATATTCTGAAACCAGGAGATTTGATTAAATTCTTAGTTTGTTACATTTACAAGAAAATTAAAGGTTTCATTGGGAGTTGAATTTGAGTTCATCTAAGATTTTGACAACTATATTAGGAATGGTTTGCAGTCTTTGTACCTACGACTACACAGGTTATATAATAATAATAGGAATGATACATCCAGACTGACTGTCGTTCATGACGGCTGTTCTCTCTTCAAGGAGATCAAGGATATTCAAGGATCAAGGAGATCAAGGATATTCAAGGATCAAGGAGATCAGCCACACACCTCGTTATTTTGTTCTCCGTGGTGCACACGCTTTTGCGTGGACACAGGTGTACTCTCTATTCCCTCATATTGCCCGATGAGCTGAAAATCCAACATGACAGGAAAGAGATCAGGCACAGGACCGACATTTACGTGCTCTCCGATAACCGAATGTACTAATCGCCAACTTCCAGGCTTCGGGCTGCTTTTGTAAATGCTTCTGAAAACCCACAAAGCAATTTCAACCCCAGAAAAGCCATGCTCAATAGTAGCGCCATTTGACAACTAGGACACAGTACTACACTGTAAGATAGTTATAATACGTACGTATATATACTGTATATAGGAGACACGGTAGGCACAAGTTACATTTAAGCATAGCTTGTGACAAGGAGAAACGTTGCTAAGACTACAAACAACCCTAGATTCCACTGTCCAAATGGCAAATCCTTTGAACACTGTTTGTACAAGGCTACTAGTAATAAATAGACAATGTATGTATATCATTTATCTCAAAATTAATCAGCAGACTTAGAATGACAACCGTAGAAACAAGTTTTGTTTACCGGAGAATGGACATAATGACAGAAAAGTGACAGATTGATGTAAAATTTCTTTTGAAATTTTTTTAAGTTTTTTTTTCTTTCTTAAAAATAAGTCTATAAGTGATTATATGCGAGATGAAAGGTCGCGCCATGCTCGGGTAGAAGACATGTTGACATTGATAGAATAGACATAAAATCGCCATGCTAAGCCTGCTGATCTATGCCTAGAATAGAAACGCTATTTTTTCACACTCAAAAAAGTTAAAACTGTGAAATAAAGTTATTGATTAATCCATTCTTATTCTTTGCTCAAAATTAAAGGCAGCTTTTTAGGTCATGACAAGCGTCAATCATCTGCCTGGATTAAAAGCTTGTCTAGGTTTTACGACTGTGACCTACATAAGAAATAGCCATTTAGATGACAAGACTAAATTGCTCAAAAATCCACTTGAGGACCTTTGAGTGCGAAAATTACTTTACCATCGTTAATTAACATGAAAAATTGCAGAAAAAAATCTTATCATTTTTACAGTCAAAACTTTTCCACCTTATCCTCTATAAATTAAAACTTATAATTACTTTTATTAATTTTCATAGCTTGCTTGCGTTTTAATAAGATAAAAATTTAAAATTCACTACGCAGGTTGTTTTTCATGGTAAAAAGCCAATCTGTACTGACTTAATTAAAAAGGTATGATCCCACTTGTGTATTAATGGAGGAGATATTTTCAATTTTTATGATAAGTTCCGTCTGGAACTGAGATAGACTAAAAATTTATTATACTATGTACATTTTTAGACTGTTATTAGTATTCAGAGATTGTGTTTGCAGTAGGTCGTTTAAGAAAAGACCAGATGGAAACAGAAGAAAATAAAAGTTGTATTTTCAGTTAGCTTTTTGTTTCTATACATATTTACAAAATGGAGAGATGGGACTAAACCAACCAGCACACTAAACCAACGTAGTAGTTCAGTATTTATAACCAGCAAAGTTTAAATATAATTTAAAATAAAAAAAACCCCATGTCAATTAAAAACCTCTCTTAGTAATAAGACCCGTCCGATTTGAAACAGAAATAAATGATGACTAAAATTTCTCAAGACGGATGGCTAAAACACTCTCCCCAAAGTAAGTGTTACCAACAAAATTAATTAAGTCTTAAGAATGATTGAGAACACCAATTCTAGTAAAATTAATTTGTTTAATTAGAAAATTAAAACAAACGCCGAGACCGGCCCGCGGTGTAAAATTATTTTGCTCTCATTTATAAATTAGAAAATAAAACGTTTTTATAACCTGCTTGTGATTTCTCGTTGCTAAAGTGATTTGTAATCGCGCACGGAACGTTATTTCTTTTTACAGTTTTCTATTTATTAAAGTATTACGGACTTCAATTAATTTTTATACTTTAGAATGGATTAATTGATAGCTCTGCTCTTAAGTATATTTATTTATGTCAAACTGTAGAATAATAAAACTTTAACTTTAGATACAGATTTAGCCTTTTTTCCTGGGAAATCATCAAATGACCCCTCCCACTAAGGGTACAGCTAGAGAGAGCATCAGGCTCTCACGGACTAAAACCCACTATGATCCTTTTGGAGGTCCCTGTGTGCCAAGAACAAGGTAACTCATACGAACAACCCGCAGCCCAGGCAGACATTACAAATTTAGCCTAAACACGGTACCTACCTATAAATATACTACATCCCGACAAGGACATCATAATCAGCCGTGTTACAAGGTGAACGGCAAATCAGAATATTGAATTCAGATGTTTTTTTTTTATTAATTTATCACAACCATCCTCGTACTCCAAGGAACATTTTAAATAAAGAATTAGGAAAATCGGTTCAGCTGCTCTCGATATTTGCGCTTAGCAACACATTCAGCGATTATCTTTTATTTCATAGTAGATTTACTTACTCAACAATAGTTTTCGTACAATATCCGAAAGATTCTAAATTTAAAATTTAATACGGAACTATTAAGAAAGCTGACAAGTGATGACGTGGGTTGGGACCATGAAAGTATTAGACCGCTCGCTAAGTCTTACTCTTGCCAACTAGCAATACATCTCAGACTGCTATATATCTAGAATTAATATACGCAAGTTCTAAATTAGTCCCACAGGTTAGCAATATGAGCATCTAGAACATGCATGAAGTAAATCGGCTTCATAAACTCTACACCTAGCACACGCAGCTCAAAGCGCTTTACAGCAGTTGCAGCACTTCGCTGCATAGTATTTAGTTAGGGCGCGTCTCGATCTTCTAGGTAACATTACTTACTTGTTGGAGCGGAATTTCTGAAGATCGCTTTAAGTTAGCGAGTTCAGCCTAAGTTTTTACGTTGAGGGAAGTGTTTTGGTCTCAGCTTCATGCCTATAAAATAGTTTTGTTAAATCGACTGCATATTTTATGTTCAGACGCCAGCATGTCAAGCTACTACAATCTTTAATTTTTTAAATAGATTTTTAACTTTATCGCTGAAGCATATGCTTCAAAGTGGATTGGGATAATTTTACAGTTTCAGTGGTAGCTTGATGTGCTGGCGAGTGTACGTGATATTTTGTCCTGTAGTTTAACTATAAAAATAACAATACAATTTTAGTCACGATTAATTAATTCACTCAAACATACAAATGAATTCTGTATTCTGAATAGAGCTTGAATATTTAAAAAAAGCATCAATTGTGACTAGTTGTAAAATGTATTTTAAAACAGATGTAATATTCAAACGCGTTGTCGACAATAGCGGTTTTGAACGTCAAAAACATTAATTTTAAATGTCTTATCTAAACGAAATTCAATGGAAAATAATAAATGAAAATAGAAAATAAAATGGTAAATTATGCGGACGGGAATCCATTTTTCTATCAAAATTCAGTCACAGTCAAACCTTGTTTACGAGTCATTTGTTCATAAAGGAAAATCACTTATTTACGCAAAATATTGTTCGATAAAATATAGTTCTATTGTAAATAATGATAAACTAGTAAATTGAGTAATGAAAATTTATAAATTTGTAAGATACATCTCCCGAACCTTTTCCCAACTATGTTGGGGTCGGCTTTCAGTCTAACCGGATTCAGCTGAGTACCAGTGTTTTACAAGGAGCGACTGCCTATCTGACCTCCTCAACCCAGTTATCCAGGTAACCCAATACCCCTAGGTTAGACTGTCGTCAGACTTACTGGCTTCTGACTACCCCCGTATCGACTGCCAAGGATGTTCAATGACAGCCGGCACCTACAGTTTAACGTGCCATCCGAAACACAGTCATTGGTGTCCAAGATATACTTAGAAAGTACATACAAACTTAAAAAAGTTGCGTTGGTACTTGCCTGAACTGGAATCGAACCCCCGCCCTCATACTTGAGAGGCTGGCTCTTTAACCACTAGGCCACCACGACTTTTTTATAAATTTGTAAGATACGTTATAAAAAAATATAAGGTAATGTTGCAGGTATTATGAGAATATAACCTCAAAGGTTCGAACTTTGTGGCAATCTAGTACTTAGTCGATTTATTTTTAGACTACCATATAAATGAATATGCACCAGTTTTAAATGGATTCGAAAAAATCCCTCGGAATCGCAGATTTTTTACGTCAACTTATATGAAAGCTACTACCTTAAATAATCTCATAAAGCAAAGGAAAGAGTTAGTTCAAAAGTTATCATCAAAAACAAAATAAACTATTATTACTCACCCTTTATTATTAATACTTTAAACACAATACACACAGAACATGAAACACTTATTGACACCTTTGTTTATACTGCAACCAGCACTGAGCACTATTACACTTTAATATTCAAATGTTGGTCTACTCGACGTCCAAACGTCATTGCTGGGATCCAGCAGAATACAGCGTCAGGTATTCTACCTGACACATGCTGAGCTGTGAGCTGGACTCACATTCGGTGCAAACTTAAGACACACCGCATCGCACCATCATATTTTTTATTGCTTTCATTTTTCTACCCACTTTTATTTGCATTATTTGCAATTTCCATGGGTTGCCGGTATCGAAACTGATAAGGAGGACTTTTACATCATATGTTAATGATCCCGTTGGCGCAATGGTAATCACGCTGGACTGCTGAGCCGAGGGTCCGGGGTTCTATTTTTGGCTGTGGTCTGACTGTTATAATATGTATTTATGAATGTATATGTAGTAATAAAGTATATGTAGTTAATCAGTAGTGTAAGCACCCATAACACAAGCTAATTAATAGCTTACCTTGGGGCTAACCGATGTGAAAAAGGTGTACCTACCCGTATTATACGAATATAATATGTATCTAAAATCGGCACAGGGTGCCTCACAAACCACATCTTTAGTTCTTACCCATCACCGGTCTCCTGCACTAGCCCTAACAAATGCGAAGACCCATTAGTGTGTCAACTGACGATCCCGTGAACAAATACAGCAAGCGAGCTGTGTACATAGTCCGTGTCTGTACATTGTGATTTCAACCGTAGTGTTCAAGGCTTCGGCCGTGAGTGAGGGCACTTATGGCTTCAGGGAATTTGTATTGTACTGGGTGGTCGGTTAATAATGAGTGCTTTGATCAGTTGCCATGGTGGTCTGTAGGACTATGTAACACTATCAGCTGTGGGCACGTTATTAATCTGCCTGTTCGATGAAGCGAAGCGAGGTTGTAGTACGAAAAACCAATAGGATCGATTTTTCGATCAGATAGCGTGGTGGTTAGTGAACCTGCCTGCCACGCTAGAGGTCGCGGGTTCGATTCCCGCATAAGTCAAACATTTGTGCGCATGAACATGAGTGTTTGACTTAGGGACTAGATGACGTTGTGTGAATATGTGAGGGATATTATATATTATATTATATTTTATGAATTGTTGTAGGTTTTATGCAATGGTTTATATTTCTCCGTATCTCCGCACCACAGGCTTGCTCCTCTTCTGTGGACGGGTAGGACTTAATAAGTGAGATCAGAATCAATATTAGTTGCTATATTATTAACTTATAATATAGTCTTATCCAATATTTGATTACCTGATTAGGTATTGGGTTAGGTAATTAACCTAATTAATTATACGTGTAAATAATTCCCGCAGAGAAGGATTGATTAACGCTCAATCCTTCTCCGCGGGAGAGGAGGCCTGTGCCCAGCAGTGGGATGATAAAAAGGCTGTGATGATTATTATATTATTTTAAAAATGAATTCAGACTGATTAGAAAGTTCAGTGTGTGGAATATTTTATACTAATTTGTGGGAAAAGCTTATGTAGGTTTATCAAGGAATATAATTCATAGTAATAAACGGTTACATAATATACTTGACTTACAAGTTTCTATTGACATACCTATTTCAAAATTGATACAGTAACAACTAAAATTGCTTACAAAATCTCTACAAATAAACTCGTTTGTTTGAGTACAATCCAACAACTTCAGTATCGAGCGATTGCAATTATTCTTGCAACAAATAGGGATACATTTAAAAGTTTTGGCGCGCACAGAAACTTTCCAATGTTTCAAGCCAGCAATCGATGTGCAATATTAATTACTTCAGTATATCCGAGTCTCGCTTTTGAATGTTGGACTATAAGTAATCTGAATGTGTTTTAAATTCCGAACTCAAATTGAGATATGACGTCAATAAGCCGCAAGTCACGCGTCATTGGCTAACACAAACCGTGAAGTGCCATAACAGGAAAGAAGAAAAAAAGAAAGCGGCAAGTTCTGAATTCAAATAAAGGTTTTTGTAATTTCGTACGCTATGGGTAAAATGGCCCGAATATTGTATCACTTCGATATACATAGGTAATTTTGATAAATTTCAGAAAAAAATACATTCTACACTCATCGAAACACTCTAAACTAACAAAATCTATCTCTGTACTGTTCATGAACTCCTGTATTCCGCTTAAATAAAAAAAAGTCAAATTGTATTTATGTGTGGGCAATAAAGAATAATAATAATATAAGCTTATAAAGTTCAGATATAGTGCTAAAGGAGAGTTTAAAATGTTAAAATAAAAATTTTGACATTACGAGCACATAGAATATAATAAAAGAATATTTACACAGTTAGAGGAAGGACTACAACTGCATTTGACCATACATCAAATATTGTTACAAGGGTTGACCCAACCTCCCTACAAATGTACCAATGGTCACACAAGTGGTCCTAATAGTAAACGAAAATGTCCACAGCTTTAAAAAATATATAGGTATATCTTTAAAATGACTAAGCAATATTTCAAACAAATTAATACACCAACATAACATAATTTTCCTTTAAGAAATGAGTTGCTCCACCTGTTACATTTTAATTAATAAATTAAACAAACGGAGACCAGTATTAAATGAATTAACTCGTGTACTTGCCAGAAATAGTCCTTCTGCTTGTCAAACAAAAACGAACGAAATTCTGATTTGAGGAGGTTCTAAAATGAATTTAGAATCACCAGCCGTATTATAACTGTCTTGAAATATTTTTGATACAAGATAAAAAGCCCTTTTCAGCAAGCTTAGCGTGGCGATTCTATATCTATTCTATCAAGAAAAGACAAAGGTCTTTCTGTCTATGTCAACATGTCTTCTGCCCGAGCATGGTGCGACTTGTCAACTCGCATATAATCACTTGTAAACTTATGTCGAACGAAGAAACGAAAATTTCTTCAAAAAATGTCAAAAGAAATCTTATGTCAATCTGTCACTTTTCTGCCATTATATCCAATCTCCGGTAGACAAAACTTGTTTCTACGGTTGCCATGCTAACCCTGCTGGTCGTTTCTTAAACGACCTACTGCAAACACAATCTCTGAATACGAATTACAGTCTAAAAATGTATTATACTATATACATTCATTCTATATAGTTCCAGACGGAACTTGTCATAAAAATTGAAAATATCTCCTCCATTAATACACAAGTGGGATCATACCTTTTTAATTAAGTCCAGGCGACGCTCATGGAATTCGATTATTTTCAGATTGGCTTTTTACCATGAAAAACAACCTGCGTAGTGAATTTTAAATTTTTATCTTATTAAAACGCAAGCAAGCTATGAAAATTAATAAAAGTAATTATAAGTTGTAATTTATCGAGGATAAGGTGGAAAAGTTTTGACTGTGAAAATGATAAGATTTTTTTTCTGCAATTTTTCATGATAATTAACTATGGTAAAGCAATTTTCGCACTCAAAGGTCCTCAAGTGGATTTTTGAGCAATTTAGTCTTGTGATCTAAATGGCCATTTCTTATGTAGGTCACAGTCGTAAAACCTAGACAAGCTTTTAATCCAGGCAGATGATCTAAAACGCTGCCTTTAATTTTGAGCATAGAATAAGAATTGATAAATCAATTACTTTATTTCACACAGTTTCAACTTTTTTGAGTGTGACAAAATAGCGTTTCTATTCTAGGCATAGATCAGCAGGCTTAGCATCGCGATTTTATATCTATTATTTCAATTTCAACATGTCTTACGGCAATCTGACATTCAATTGCATATTATCCAAGACAACTGAAGAAAATATAAAATATTTTAATGAGAAATACACGTTTGAAATACCCAATAGTGTGCGTGATGTGATAATTAACTCTAATCACCAACATAATAAGCAAAGTGCTTCAAGACAAACTATCTCAATATCTCCGCAATCATATCGATTATATTTCAAACAGTTTATGTAAATACAGAAAGTTTTACAGATCACTACAGCCTCCGGCGTTAATTAAGAGGAGTCAGTTGCAAATAACCCATTACCAGTAACTGTAAATATTTTGAATGTTGGTTCACTGTTAAGCTAACTAAAGTAATGGTTCATTCAACTCTAGGCAAACTTAAGAGCGGATAATCGGGTTCACGCCCTAAAAAGTTCTTAATATGTAAACAACACACATGTAACTATCATTATGAAAGACACAAACCTCCCCGTCCGTTGTTTTTTTTTTTAATTATTTTAAATCGCGCTAGTCCTCTTTATAAGTAAGTTCTTCTTCCCAGCAAAAACACATACGAAGTGGTGAAGGGCGGGCGTTTTGGGGACTGTCTTTTGTAGTATTTGACGGATGGTATTTAAAAGTACTTCAATTTATTCCCATTTCATTTACCTAATTTTGTCTGTGTTCCACCAAATATACTGAATGTGCACCAAAATATGTTCATTAAAATATGTCATAACTAGCATCTATTTAACAACTGTTGCAAATTTGTAAAAATAGTAATACACCTAATTTTAAAAACAAGCATTTATTTTTTTAGTTTTACTTTAGATAATGCAATGCTAAATGTATTTGAATCAAACACCAATTAATGCCCAATATAGCTTTATTAATAAAAAATGAACACATTATAAAATGTAATGCTTACTAAAAAGGTTTTTTTTTTAACACTAATCAGTTGTTCACTAATCACTAATTTAAATGGGTATACGGTACTAGGATGCATACTAAATATTTTGTGTAACATTCAGGAATATTTGGTGCACGAACAGTATTTTTCGGGGAGGAATAAAATACTTATTGTTACAATAGAATATTGGCAGCGCAGTACAATAAAAAAGTGTTATATCTTGGTGTTAATTTGGAATTTGTTTGATGGAACATATTTTGTTGGCCGAGTAGTTTAATTATAGTAAAAAAATTAAACGGGTTTAAGATCAATATTTTAGAAATGCATACATAGATGTACCATTAGATTTTTGGTGAACGCAAAAATATTATCCGTATTTGACGTTCAAAAAGTGCTGTTTACAGCCATGTTTGAATAAATGATTTTGAGTTTGAGTTTGAGTAAATAGTAAAACGCAAAAAGGTAAATTATAAAATTTATAATTCTATTTTTGTTACTCATTAAATGGCAATACCAAAATTATTATACCTATGATAAAAATAAATAATTAAAAAAAAATACTATACTGGGCATTTGACGCGTACAATTGGGGGTGTACATCCCTTCGGATCCTCTTTCCGTATTATACCGTGATCCGATATCTTATACCGTGTATACCTAGATACCCCGTCCATGTAGTATTCTTGTATACAACATACATTAGTGATACAGACGCACATTAAGCTACTACAATCTGTCAAACCTTAATACATTTTCAACTTTATCGTTGAAGTGTATGGTATGGTTCAAAGTTGAATGGGAAAAATTGACAGTTTCGAGCAGCTTGATGTGCTGGCGTCTGTACAATATCAGTAGGTCCTCGCTAAAAAAAGAAACTTAAGTAATAACTTTATCATTTTTAGCAAAAGAATGGCTAAAAAACATTTAGTATGCGCAGGCCATTCTACGTTATCTAAAAGATTCTAACTGTACCTATAATAACCATTCGATCACCAATTATGATAAAGGCAATTTGCCTTTAAAAACTTAATTTCTTTTGCGAAAAGAAACGACGCAAATTGAGGTAAACGATTTCAATCGATAATGATTACTTAGTAACCATTATTTATCATCGATATAAGGCATTTTCTTTTTCTTTCCAGTGGAATATAGTTCCAAGGAATTTATTATTATAGGGTTCATGGAAGCATTGTAATTTCTGCGTCTACATAGGTTTTTCCCAACTATGTTGAGGTCGGTCTTCCATTCTCACCCGGTGCAGCTGATTACCGCCATTTTACATGGAGCGAATACCTATCTGACCTCTTTAATACATTGACATGGGGAGCCTTATACCCGTTGGTAAAACCGGTTGTGAAACCTTCTTTTTATTTGCTCAAAACGGGCTCGACATGACAAACGGACTTTCAGACTTAGGCGCAATGCAAGCCGGTTGAGGCGCGGCGAATATACTGTGAATAAAACTATTCAAAATTAAGCTTAAATCCTAAAAACGGCAGTCACCTCACTTTGCCGGTTTACTTTAAATAGATTTTTTTTTAGTATCTTCGCCGCGCTTCCGCCGGTTTGTGCTGCACCTTATAACTCCAGATTTCCTCACAAAGTTATATTTTGCCAAAAGTGTTCAAAATACAAAACAAAATACATAAATTTGAACTTTTTTTTTCATAATAAGAAGAGGAAAATAATTATTTTAATTTATATCGTATTTTTTCAGTTACTCCAAAAGCGTCGTCAGTACGCCTGCCTTTTCAAAAAGGAGTAGGATTACATACATCATCGTATGAAATAACTCCCCGCATTGTGTTCTATGTTTGACCAGAGGATAAGATTACCAATATGCAGGCACATAGCCCAAACAGGCAACAACATTGCATGGTAATATCGGGTTTACGAGCCGTCGGAATGCCACAGCATATCTCCCAGGGCTCATAGTTCCGATGCTAGCGCAATTTCACGGATAATTCGACGCGCTATACCAATTGCGATTCGTAAGCCTCTGGAATTAGCGTTGATGCTGTGGTTGGAGACCAAACTGGGTTGTTATTGGGAATATGACCCTTTGATATTGGAAATTTATATTTTTTTGCATACTTCGTTCACACGGATATAAAAATAAGCCTTTAGGGACTATTTTCCTTCTGCATGTTTTAACTTATTAATCTCAGGAGCTACTACTTCTATTTAGTTTGATAGCCTATTGGGTTGTTCGCAAAAGAAACCGTGGTGCTGGTACATAAAGCCTACCAGAAGGAACAAAAATGGATTTTACTCAGTAAGAGTCTAACCCGAAAAAAAATAATGCTTGCCTAAGTATATATTATGCCTTATTTTACCGACTCGGATAATCGCTACGGCGCAGGCGGTGTAGCCTTGATGTGACTGCTACGTCGTAGCAACAAGAATCCTTTGGATTTGGGCAACTACGAATATGACGCTGTTGTATTAGAACCTTTGAACTATGTGCGGTTTCCATTCAATTATATAATGGCCTTGTTTTCAACAGATTGCATGGCAACGATGAACTGAGCTGAGAATGCTATCAAGAAACTCACAGCGTATTCAGATGTGAATTTTATAATGAAAACACACCCCTGCTATAACAGTCTTTGATCGGATGCAGATGTTGCGTAGAAATAAAATATAATAATATGCAGAAAAAAAATATTTGCTATCTAACTAGTTTATCAATAAATATACAAAACTAGAATATGAAATGTGAAAAAAAAATCTAAATCAGTTGAAAAACAAACGAGATATAACAATTTTAAATAAGTATACCTGTCCCTCTCACCAAAACGCTATATTCAATGACAGACTTGCGGGCGTGTGTAGTTGTGACGTAAATTTCACACTCGGACTTCTCTTTCTATTAGCAGTTTTGAAGTTTTATAACTTCTTGTCGATAGATAGTATTTTAAAAATTCTTTCATATTTATTTATTATAGCGAAAAGTGTATTAATTTTTTAAATTGTTCACATTGTCATTTACTTCGCGAAGATTTATAATAGAGTAACGTAGCCTATTTAGTGCAAGAAGGCTGTAAACTGCAGGAAATGCTTCGGTCACGAGGCAAGCTGAGGCTTTGTTCTTACGGCGCTTGTGTTTAATTGTATTGACGTTGAGGGTGCTCGGTTATTCTCGTAATTACTTGACGTTTGCTACTGGATTTACGCTTTGTTTCGCGTGTGTTCGCAAATTAGCTGGAATACTAGCGTCTGCCGGCGATTTTGCCCACTTCTCATGGGAAATACTGCGTATATTGATGTAAAAAGTTGCCTATAGCCTTTTTTGTGCGAAATAATCAAATGACCCCTCCGCTTGCAGGTGGAGGGAGTGTCAGACTCTTACTGATTAAAACCCACTATGTTTCTTCTGTAGGTCTCTGTGTGCCAAGCTCTTGCGAACAACCCCAGCAAAAGGTGTAAGGCTTTGCTCGAGAAACGGACTATTTAACACCGAAAGAAATCAAACATACAAAAAACTGTTCAGCTTTATATTATTACCTAGTATATGTAGCTAAAGCCCGAAATCTGATGGATTCTGTGAGTAAAGATTATTGACGCCGAGGGACGTTCACTATAAGAAACGTCGGATTATTGATAAGCATATTCAAAATATATGCACGGTAAATTGAGGACCTCGATTTTGGTAAGTCGGTTAACAAAACAAGGCTGCAATTAATTAGTTTAAACAAACATTCAGATTCTCAATTATATTAGTGTTAAACTTTATGTAACCGCAACTAATACAATTTGGAGTATGTTGAACAAGTTGTTTCAGTCAGTCCGCATGTCAAAAGGTAACAAAGAGACTAATGTCATTTGAAGAGAACTGGAACACTTTCGTTAATGTCAGTTTATTCGGTACTGTGTATTTAAAATAGGTATATTTATATTTGTTTTTCCAAAATTTCGATGGATATCTTTAAAAAGTAAGTTTTCAAGCAAAAACATATTTTTATGAAATTTTATTGCACACTTAAAATATCGAAACATGTAATTATGATCAATTTTAGAATTATGTTCATCATCCTCCTGCCCTAATCCCAAATTTTTATTTGGGGTGGGCAACATGTTTTTGTCTTCCACGCTCTACTATCTGGCGTCACCTCACAAGTTACGTTACGTTTTCTTCCTTGTCTATGTTCTTTCTGGGGTATAAAATTATGTTTACTCTTCGGAAGTTTGATTAGACATCATAAATAAAGAAAAAGAAAAGAAATCATAAAGCAATATCAAAATCAAAAATCATTTATTTAAATTAGGCTGATAAATCAGCACTTTTCGAACGTCAAAAAACAAAAGACAGCCCCAGAAACGCCGACCCTTCACCACTTCCTATGTGTTTTCGCTGGGAAGAAGAAGTGGCGCAAAAAACACCCCAGCAAGCAGGTGCAGCTCATTGTTAAAATGCCAATGTGTTAATGGACGCGATACAAGTAATAAAGTTAATATTTTTATGATCCTTCTGGTTAAACTGGAGTGTAAAATTTTAATTTACTATCTGTTTTACTGGTTTGGATTTTAAGGCACTTTTATGGCGCATAAAGTCGTTCGATCACTGATCCAGAACTTTTTAGGAGTTTGTACGGAGCTAAGACTTAAGTTATGTTTATCATAGTTTTACAACCTGCTCTATGAAATTGAAGTAATTAATTATTTTTCAAGTAATGGCCTGAAAATTTGAGAATTTAAATTTTATGTTCTTTTAAGCGCCTTCAAAAAAATATCTCTTTTTGACCTGTAAGTATGTATTTATGTTTTCCAGCGATTCGGCTTAACCGATTTCGTAAAAGTGTTTGTTACGTTCATAGAGGGTTTTAGTGTTTTAATGTTATAAAACGTATATCGCATGAGTTTTTCCACGAAACTTAATATAAACGTTTTATTTTTTCGTTATTTATTATAATTAATTTTAGTCACTATAACACATATATCTGCTGGTAAAAAAAGATACCAATGTTTATAATATATGTATAATGTACGATCATAAAATTATAAACACATTTTTTATATCATGGGTATCTAACACACTGACCGTACAGCGAGTGATACGGGCAAGCTTGCACATGACAGGCCTATTGTTGCCATATAACGTCATTGTTTTGTGCTCAACCGACAATTGTTGTAATCGGAACCAGAGTTAATATACTACCGAATTATAGCTATGAATATATTACGCTCAATCATACAGTGTTTGGGTAAATTGTTGCTGTATTTCATTTTGACTTTTAAGTGACTTGCAACTGAAAAGCGAAGTAATATGCAATTACTATAAGCCTGTAAATTGCATATAAGTACTTAGAAACTAAATAATCGTCACCGTCATCACGCTTTTTTTTTATCGTCCCACTGCTGGGCACAGGCCTCCTCTCCCTCGGAGAAGGATTGAGCGTTAATCACCACGCTTGTTCAATGCGGGTTGGTGATTTCAGACTTTATAGTCCAGGTTTCCTCAAGATGTTTTCCTTCACCTTTTAATCAGTCATTGGTGTCCAAGATAAACTTAGAAACTACATATAACTTAGGAAAGTTATATTGGTACTTGCCTGACCTGAAATCGAACGAGCACCCTCATACTCGAAAGGCTGGTGCTTTAACCACTAGGCCACCACGACTTCTTGATAAATAAATAGTAGTTCCACAATACTACGCTAGTCAAAAACTTGAATGTCATTACAAAAGGACTATAAGTAGGTTCTTGACCTGTAAAGGACGCATAGAGGTATATTTTTTTCTGAAAAAAGCGCTGACACCAACAGATCAACGTTTTAAGGCAAGAAATACTTAAAAGACTTATTGTCACATTGATAAAACCATACTTAAGAAGCTCTATCAATTTTAGTATCTTAACTATTATTCACATAAATATTTACAATGTATTTACAAATAAAATATAAATTAATATATACAAGTAAAAAAAAAAAACCTTATTAATAAATTGCGTCAAAAAATTCTTCCTTATCGCTGCCCGCCGGGAGAGTACCCAAAAGGCTGGCAGCATTGCCACGTTGTATGGCAATGCTTAATCGTTGACCGAAATAAAAGCCAGCCCTTGGGTCGCGGGAAGTGTCAGCGAGTCTCTTGTCTCTCAATTTTAGTATCTGTATAAAACCGCTGCTTTTTGGCCATCCAATCCAAGCATCCAAGCAAAGTTTTAAACAAGCCATCATTTGATGATAACCCAAGAAAAAAAAATTAAGAAGGCTATCCCACAAGTTAGATCACGTGGGGGGGTCATTTGTCATGATAACCCACGAAAAAAATCCATCCAATCATTTCCTTCTAAGCCGGTTGTCTAATATCATTATTTTTTATTGCCGACCCACTATGCCAGCCATACTACTAATACAAACATCATCTCCCGAGCCTTTTCCCAACTAAGTTGGGGTCGGCTTCCAGTCTAACCGGATTCAGCTGAGTACCAGTGTTTTACAAGGAGCGACTGCTTATCTGACCTCCTCAACCCAGTTAAAACCCGGGCAACCCAATACCCCTTGGTTAGACTGGCGTCAGACTTACTGGCTTCTGACTACCCGTAACGACTGCCAAGGATGTTCAATGACAGCCGGGACCTACAGTTTAACGTGCCATCCGAAACACAGTCATTGGTGTCCAAGATATACTTAGAAAGTACATACAAACTTAGAAAAGTTGCATTGGTACTTGCCTGACCTGGAATCGAACCCACGCCCTCACACTTGAGAGGTAGGCTCTTTAACCGCTAAGCCACCACGACTATACTACTAATACAAACATACCCCAATAAAAAATTTATGAACACAAATAAAATTTGCGTACGCTAAAATTATCTTGCCCATCAGTTTGGCGACGTTCTCTATGCCAACGAAGTCATTTCCAGACAATTAAGTTCGCCCCATAAATTTTTATCACGTTTTGCGGGAACCCCGCGGTTAAACCCATTATATAATACATTGAATTATGTCGGGTCTTTGACAGTATCTGTTTTGTTATGCGCTTGGAATTAAAATCTTGATTACTTATTTACGTAAAAGGGTAATTAAGAGAGGCGCGTGTAGTTAATTGAGTAGGTATATGTAATTTTGCAGATTATAACATACAACTATAGAAGTATGTGTATATTGCGGAAGATAAAGGCATCCAGACCGATTGTTGTTCACGCCGGCTGTTCTCTCTTTGTAAATCAGCCAACTGCGGAGGACATAATATTACAGTGCACATGCAAGTACTCTCATAGTCCGAAAGGACAATCCGACACGATCACAGAGGGATCAGGCGCAGGACTGACAATCACGTGCTCTCTGATGCATGGGTGTATCAATCACCAACTTATGGACTCCGAGCTTCTTTATGAAAGTGATTTCGGCCCGACCCGGGAAATGAACCCGAGACCCCGCACCCAGCAGTCACACTATGCAGATAATATAAAAGGAGTGCTCCCGGTTACCATTAATGATTATCCTACCAAGGTTACTTTATTTTCAAAATTATGAAGGTGTGATATGTTCTGTTTTGTTAGATCGAAAACGAACACCCTATATTTTAACAACAGACTGAGAAGACCATCAGTGAACGAAAACAACCGAGCATAAAATTCCAAAAGTCAATTTTATTCAAATTCATATCAATAAGCTACCGCAAGGGCGCAAACCATAACGCGGAACAATAAAATCAAATTCACCCACCTCCACATTTTTCCAGAAAATTCTTTGTCAATCATTCGATAATCCATTTCTACATCCGATCATAGAGTAGGAATTTGAGGCAGACACTTTAGCTACGGAAATCTGTCCTTTTATGCCTAATAGAGCGTGGTGCGTTCAGTGCTTGAGTTACTTACGAATGGATACTCAAAGAAGCGAACCTTTTTGGAGATAGAATTACAGGTGTGTAAGAGATCCTGTGGGCGTAGGTAGTGGTAAGGAATTGAGAGAATTCAAGTCACCTAATGTAGTATTTC
Organism: Heliothis peltigera; assembly: GCA_958496145.1. Lineage (NCBI taxonomy): Eukaryota > Metazoa > Arthropoda > Insecta > Lepidoptera > Noctuidae > Heliothis > Heliothis peltigera. Next base: position 2,505,648 of record OY292334.1, read on the forward strand.
AAGCAAACATTTATTTATATTATTATTACACATATTTATAATATATGTAATTAATACCATACCTTGCAACCTCCTCATTAATAATTTTGTGAATTTATTAATGTATGAGTCTCATTTTATTTTATTCAATTTTAATCAATTCTAATTTTGTTATTATCATTGTAGTTCTGTTTATGCATATATAGTTTATTAACACTCAATATTAATAAATCCATTTATATTCGTGAATGGTGGTTCACCAGTTATTGCAGCTATATAACCCTTTTAAGTAACCCATAACTTCCTACTCTTTTCTTAAAATCTATACAATATAGAAGCTGTTGGAATAACATTTGAATTTCTCAATAATAAATTATAGTAATATAAATTATTTCTAAATAGTTAATTAATTATAGTTCGGAAAAACATTAAAATATTAAGTAACAAATTTAATGTTCAAAATAAAAATTTACAAAGCTTTTTCACCAACACTTTATTTCGAAACATTTCTTAAAGGCGGGGAGTAAACTCTCTTTGGTTGTGACAATCGATGCCGTTTCTTTGAAAAGATTGAAATAGAAACTTTTCTTCGGGTAAAGAAAGAAATAACTCTTTCCAGCTAACATACATAAAGGTACTGTTATGTGTTACTGTAAGATTTCTTTTTAATACGATACACGTGTCTGGAGTAAAATGCTCTGTCTCTTTCATCGATCGTATGGCTATCTCTGGACTGATGGACACAAAATCTCCTTTATCCCGCATTGAGTGGAAAAAAATTGATAGGTAGCGTTTGGAGTAAAGTGGGTTTCTTCTTATAAAACAATGTAATTTCGCTAGTGTGTATTTGATTGAAGTACCCCGTTCCACGCGGTTCCAACCACCGCCTGACGGAACTACTTTGCGCACTTGGATAAAAAGTTGCCTATGTCTATTCTCTGACTCTAAAGTATTATGTGTCTACCAAATTTTATTTAAATTGATCTAGCCGTTCACGCGCGATGGCGTGACCAAGGGAAAGAGGGATTCATTTTTATTAGATACAAGTGTATAATTTGTCAAACAACTAATTTTATTTTTGCGCGAATGCGGTTGCAAGCCACTAGTAGGTAAATATATTATTAGTATTTAATACTTTCATTGAACTGTCAAACGATTACTTTCTATGCAATTCGTATGAAAATAAGAATAGTGACGTCACTGATTTTTCACATCAAGCTGTATACTTATTGTGCTCAAATTATCAATAAAAAGAAATCTATCAAAGTGGTAAATGAAACCGACATCATTTTAGGATGTTTTAACAAATGAAAATGATAAAGGATTTTATTTTTGACCTAATCAACTATCCACCATCTATCCGGCCGATTTACGGGTTTTCTAATTGTAAGCGTAAGAAATATTTATTTTTATTGATATAATAATTTATAAAGTTGTTAAAGAAATCCCTTTTTAAAATAAAGCCATTAAAATCCATCACCATTTAAATCATACGTACTAAATTGAACGAGGAAACTTAATTACAGCGTTCTTCGCGAAAACGGGTCAATTATACGAAATAACCCTACGTACCTTGAAATTTTAATGGCTCATTTATATTTCCCTTGAGCCTTAAGCTCTTTCACACTAGCTGTTCGATCCAACAATAATTAACCTTTTGACCGCCATTGTCACGTATAAATGACAAACCAAAAATTGCACGGCACGACGCGGTCACGACGTTTTTACATGAAGTTCAAAATTAATAGTCAGTTTTAATTGATATAATTCCGAACTCACTCTACTTAATATATTGTAGTTATTTAGAGATGGAATTCTTAGCTTGGCGATGAGGGCACTTCTTTCTTCTTTTGGTTGAAAAGGTTGAACCGAAAACAGTGTCTGTGTGCTTGTTTACCGGGAAATAACCCGGGACCTTCAGCTCAGCAGATCGGCGTGGTTACCATTGCACTAACGGGGTCAGTGTTTATGTATTTTAATATCCAAGTTCAAAAAAAACCTTAAAACAAGATATCTTTGACCTTTATTTCCTAAGCCCTCAAATATAGAAGACCCGCGCGATTCACTAGCAGATTTTCCGCTCGGTTTTTCCAAGTGGCAACGCTCGCTTCGCACCTCGGTGTTCGACGTCATCACCGGTGGTACACGCGACAGCAAACAATTGACAACTATCGTTGCGAAAGATGACGTTTAAAATCGCGAGACAGAATTTATGTACTCGGAAAGCTCGCGTGTACGCTTGGTTTTTCTACGCGCGATATACAGCTTATGTGAAAGCGGTCTAACAACGCTTACAACAGCGTATATGATAAGGAAGCTTAGGTGGTATTTCATTGATTATAATTGTATGGAGAAACGTGTATTTTCAGTGATTGGTGAACATGGGTAAATACACGCTATTTTCTTTTCTTCTAAAATTCATGTAATATTATTGAGAATGAGAAATGTTTCAAATTATATTTAATTTCGATCGTGACTTTGTCCTCGAGGAGTGGTCTACTTTCAATACCTGAGTACTTAGACAAAAACTTAGCTTTTTTCCTCCTCCAGAATACCATCTATCTCCATGAGAAATATCATCCAAATTGGTTCGGCGATTATGGGAGAAAGCGTAACGAGTACAGTCACAGAAAACACACAGAAAAGATTATTTAAGTCAATAACATGCAATCAAGTTTTGTTAATTTGGAGTTCCTGCATACTACAGACTAAACTGTCCTAATGGTCCTGGCCGACTAAAAGTTGGCGGTGTGCGTAGGCGCTTATTTTCTTAATTATGCGTCTTGTTAAGAAAATGCGGTAAATTAAAACGTGAAATAATTACGCCGTATTATGCTAATTTTTATTTTAATACGGTATAATTCTTAGATTACTTTTGGCGGAGTCGGTAATTGTGAAATATTAATTTTCCGGTTTATTTTTTGTTTAAATATTAATACTTCTAAATATTTTTTTGTTGTTTTGAGATTTCTGTGCTCTTTTGAAAATATCTAAGTGTTATATTAACAAGGAATACTATAATTAGTTTGTTGGTTTTCTTGGACGCGCTAATCTAAGGAGCAACTGTACCAATACGATTTTTTTTGTATACTGCCCGATAGCCCAATTGTTGGTGTAAAGGCTTACTTTTGATCTGGGTGCGCGTATTAGTAGCTACGGACCACGAAACTACTGGCGGAAGAAATACTTTTAAATTAAAAAAAAAACTTACAAAAGTAACATTTAAAAAAAACAAGAGAAATACATCACGCATGTCGACCACGTTCGGATTTCAAAACTAATCCTCGACCAAATTCTATAAAACAATCGTCAAAGGAAAATACCAGAAAATTCCTTTTTCAAAAACAGTACCTATTGTTAGAACCAGCCTGTAGCAAAACACGAAGTTGTAGGTCGAAATACCCAAACACGACATAATCCGGGCTTGTCAACTCTTCAAAGGGTTTAAAAGGGTTCCATTGAATCATCGGCCGACAATATTGGATACATTTTATTTCCCTGCGGCTACGACTTGCGACCTTGTTGGAGCTCTGCCTTTTTGCTGGAACAGATGTTGTGTTCTTTTTTTGAACATATTCGAAATTAGAATTATTTTCCAAGATGTTAAACCTACATACGAAATGTGGGTTTAACAACTACAGATTATATTAGACGAAAGGGTTTTTTCTTAAATTATTATATTACTCGTATAATAATTTTCTATGTTATACTATTTTTTATATGTTATAATTTTCGAAATCTCCGTTATTTATGAACTACATATTTATAAACTTTTATTAATAAAATATATGATACGAAATGTACAATAGAAACGATAATTCGTCATTCAATTAATTAATGTACGAAATCTTTGATTTGAAATTCCGTAAGGACATCGTTGATTATACCTTAGAGTAGAGTGATTGATGATAGAAACGATATTACTTGATTTGATGTTAATTTGAATGCCTTAAACATAAGGATAATTCAGAGAAAATCAACAAAAATCCTATAACTAATATAAACTTATTTGTTTCTAACCTCACAGTATAATTGAATAAGCAATTGAGATAAAATTTGGCAATGAGGTAAATAGAACCGTAGAGACAGGTATACCCTATCGAGTAATGTGTAAGCAGTTATGTCTTTAGGTTGCAGGAATAATCTACTAAGCCATATGTAGGAAATTAAATGATGTATCAAGGACCAGGACCAAAGAAAAACCAGTATGAAAAACTTTATCGATTGATATGTATACGTATAGTAGTATTTTTAGTAGTTGTGTGTATTGTGCCAATAAAATATTTTTCTTTTATTTCTTTCTAGTAGTGGCCTAGTGGTTACAGCACCAACCTTCCTAGTATGATTGAGTGGCTTCAATTCCAGGTCTGGCAGGTACCAATGCAAATTTTCTAAGTTATATGTATTTTATAAGTATCTTTTGGACACCAATGACAGATTAAAGGTAAAGAAATCTCGAGGAAACCTGTACCATAGAGTCTGAAATCACCAACCCGCATTGAGCAAGCGTGATGATTAACGCTCTATCCTTCTTTGTGTGAGAGGAGGCATGTGCCCATCAGTGGTACGATAAATAGGCTAATGATGATCGATAGATAGGCGAAGTAACACTACTTGCATTGATAATGAGTATCAATTTGTGTTTATCCAGCTTGTTGTCATGGACCATGAATTTTAATATTCCCAGAGCCAATTTACTGTCTGATCGGTTATTCAGAGGGGACCCAGTGGGATGTCTCCAAGCACACAGGATGTTTTCGATACACGACTGTAATTTGAATTGATGAATTATATAGACGAGGATTGATTTTGTATGGTGCTGAAAATTCCATCGTAATTGTATACAGAGTGTTGTTAAATGTTCGTAATAAAAAAGTTGATAAAATATCGTCTCACTTTAGGATGTGAGTGCAGCTGTAGGGAGTGTCAGACTTCTAATTGAGATAACGTAAATAGATTTATTGAGGTAATAAAAAAAAACAATAAAAATATTAAGTTATCACGCTCTTTTTTAGTATATTTATATTATTATATTAGTTGTAAGTATTTTATAAGTGTGTATATATTTAGTGTAGTAATAAGTTTTTAAATAATATCAAGTAAGTAAATTAAGTAAGTTGAATGTAATGACGGTTACAAATGAACTGCTAATATTTCTTGTAGTCCTTCAAGTAAATTCATAAATTTATCATCAGCCATTTTATTTTCACAATGCAGGACACAGATCCTGTCTCATACGGATAAAGAGTAACTGTTAATCACCACGCTTTCTCAAAGCGGGTTGGCGATTTCATACTTTTCAAAGCCCAGCTTTCCACAGAATGTTTGTTTTCCTTCACCTAGAATCAGCTATTGGGTCTAAGACATAATTAAAAAGTACAAATAACTAAGATTGGGTACATTGGTACCTGCCTGAACTGAAATCGAACCCACACACTCGCACTTAAGTGGTTCCTTAACCACTAGGCAACCAAGACTTAAAATCAAGTCACGAAGAAAGTCATGAATTAATCTTCTATAAAACTAGTAGTTTGCCCGATCACTCGAGCGGTTTTCAAGAGCTCTATACATTGTAACCTCTATGAAAGACTAGAGGGTCTATTGTTCTATCAGCTATTATACCTACTAGCGAAGAGCCCTTAACATTTAAAAGGGTAGCAGAATTATATATAATGTTAGGTGTATTTATAATCTTCCTTGTCAACTGAAATGATTAAATTTCGTTGGGTGTCACTGAGTGTGTGCCTTGCTTAGCATATCGCCAATTATGTATGTCATCTGCCTAGTCCTGTCCTAAGCATTGTTGGATCGGCTTCCAGTCTCACCAGGTGCAGATGAGTACCAGTGTTTTACATGGAGCGACTGCCCATCTGACGTCATACTCTTGATTAAATTGTTTTTACATTTTCTGACCTTTGACTACCCGTAACGACTGCTAAATATGTAAAATGACAACCGGGACGCACCAATTGTGTGTGGCTTCCAAAAAATGGATTAACTCGTCATGACGAGATCATCACCATTCATCCACAGATCTTATGCTTGATCGACCCGTGCGGAAGCCACTACCTTTTGCATGCCCCAGTTATGGAAATAAAATTCAATACAAAAAACAATATGCATCTTCATGTTTGTTAGAAAGAGTAGAGTAGCATAGCATACGTGAAACATAGTAAAAAACATAGCTATGTTATAGTCAAGACCGCACCTGAATATAAATACCTTACATAAAAATCCTCTATGTCATTCTGGTCTAGTTATACTGGGCCTACTGTTGCAATAATAAATGGCGGATCGCGTGTTATTGGCCATTAGCTCCTTATTGCTTATTTACATTTCTAATCGATTGTGATATGGCTTCAAAATTAAGTGTTTACAAATAACGGACTGTCTGCGTGATAAGAAAATTACTGACATTTTGTATTGTTTCTTGGAAAGCAATATTTCCATAGATAGGTTGTTTATTGCTTTCAAAATTAGATTTATTTCATTAATATTTTCACAGAATATTTAGTGGGTAGTTTTGTGTTAGTTGGAAGTGTTTCCGATAAAAACTAAATATAATTGAGAATAGAAATATGAATGGTTTATCGGGATTGAATTCTACAGAATGAATTACAAACGAGGTAGAATATGGATGATTTTACATGTATTTAAAATTACATTGGTGGGTCCCGGCTGTCATTTGAACATGCAGCTTTCATTACGGGTCATCAGAAGAATGAAATTATGACATCTAGTCTTGCCAAGGGGATTGCCCAGGTAACTGGGTTGAGAAGGTCAGATAGGCAATCGCTCCATGTAAAAACACTAGCACTCAACTGCATCCGATTAAGACTGGAAGCCGACCCCAATATAGCTTGGGAAATGGCTACCCAGATGGGACAGATGATTAATAATTACATCATTTTGCTCATTTTCTATGGAGTTAAAAAATCACAGAAATACATAGATATGTAGATACGCCAACTTCGAATTTTTCACTGAAGATAAAAAACGGATTGAAAAACAACATCTGTTTAGAATCCCACAGTATTTTTAAGAAAACTGAGGCAAAAATAAATGTTATGCTTTTGCCTGAAATGTTAACAATGAAGAACTTTTTACGCGTTTGTTTCTGAATAGTAGCTGTTTTGTCTGCGAACTATTTGTATTGTAAATTCTTTTGTAAGTGTCTCTAAAGGTCATTAAAACAAACTGCGTCATCATTTTGTTACAAGCCTTTTTTAAAACTATTTTCCATTACTTTTGAGTCATGGTGGCCTAGTGGTTAAAACAGCCAACCTCTCAAGTGTGAGGGCGTGGGTTCGATTCCAGGTCGGGCAAGTACCAATGCAACTTTTCTAAGTTTGTATGCAGTTTTTGAGTATATCTTGGACACCAATGACTGTGTTTCGGATGGCACGTTAAACTGTAGGTCCCGGCTGTCATTGAACATCCTTGGCAGTCGTTACGGGTAGTCAGAAGCCAGTAAGTCTGACGCCTGTCTAACCAAGGGGTATTGGGTTGCCCAGGTAACTAACTGGGTTGAGGAGGTCAGATAGGCAGTCGCTCCTTGTAAAACACTGGTATTCAGCCGAAACCGGTTAGACTGGAAGCCGACCCCAACATAGTTGGGAAAAGGCTCGGGAGATGATTTTCCATTACTTTTACTAAAAGAAAGAGGTTTTATGTTTCAAATGGTTTACTGCTGTCTAGTTCATTTTTCTGTTTTTCCATTTCTATATGAGAGAGAGCATGTGCGCCAATGGGACGATAAAAAGACACTAAGAAGACGATGAATGAATAAACACTTTTATAAATTCAAAAGTCATGAATAATTTTTATGGTCTGTATACTCGTATGACGTTGCCGGATTGCTCAAAAGATTTACCGCTGTCTTAGACCACGTGAGACTCTAAAAGGAAACAAGGCTCCTAGCCTTTCTTCCAAGCTATGTTAGAGTTGGCTTCCAGTCTAACCCAATGCAGCTGAGTACTAGTGTTCTTTTTATATTTATAGTTGTATTTAAGGTAAGTTAAAAAAAATCAAAAATATTATAAAACAAAACGTGATATATGTATAGACGCCAGCACATCAAGCTACCCGTAAACTGTCAACTTTTCACAGTCAACTTAGAACCATCAGTGATACGGTTGAAAATCTGTTAAGGAAATTTGACAGATTGTAGTAGCTTGATGCGCTGGCGTCTTATGCAAGTGAAACCTTGAGTAGTTTTCCATACCACACCAAAGTTGATGCCTTTCTCAAACGTTTGTCCATTCAAAATGCTGCATAAGAAGCCTCTCATACTACAGACCACAACTCTCCATCCACGTGCATAACCAGTTATTTATGGCTAAGCCGAGACGCTAAGCAACGTGACTTTATCGTCAAGTACTACGTAAAGCCTCACGACAGCTTGATCATAACAAACAACTTAACTCCTGCTTCTATGTATACATAAGTTAGGTAATTACGCCTCAAATGCCCAACGCGTGTGTGGAACTAAGAAGTAATACGTTGGTGTACAGATACCAGCACATCAAGCTAGCAAACTGACAAAGCTACCAAGCTACGAAATTGACAAATTTTCCCAATCAACTTTGAACCATAAGCTTCAGCGATAAAACTGAAAATACAATTTTTATATCTCATTATTCTTATGGAAATATAAAAATAAAGAATACAGAATACCCTTGGCAGTCGTTACGGGTAGTCAAAAGCTAGTAAGTCTGACAATAGTCTAACCAAGGGGTATTGGGTTGCCCGGGTAACTGGCTTGAGGAGGTCAGATAGGCAGTCGCTCCTTGCAAAACACTGGTACTCAGCTAAATCCGGTTAAACTGGAAGCCGACCCCAACATATGTACTTGGGAAAAGGCTCGGGAGATGATGATATTTATAAATATACCCACAATTATATGCTTTTGTTGAAATTAATTACATGCTATGATTATTCTATCACCAACCGGCAGTGATTAACGCTCAATCCTTCTCCGTGGGAGAGGAGGCCAGTGGGACGATAAAAAGGCTGTGATGATGACGATTATTCTAAATAAGGAGAAAAAAGACAGGGTAGCATAAGCATAGCATAAGCTGTCTTAAATCTTAATAATCGATCAATAGTTGAAACCAACCAACCTCTTGAAGCAATAACTTATTTGACCTTCGTAGGTAACGAATCTCGAATGTCATAGGAACTTCTGAAACTAATAAATAGGCTTACTATTTCCGTTCCGTTATAATTAATAGAATTAACTTGGTAATTGTATAATTTACCCAGAAAGACAGACAAGGTTCTAACTTGATTTTAAGTTTGAAGCACTTTAAGTTAGTGTTGGAATTAAATGATAGATTTACTTAGCCTTACGCTTAATATCATCATCAGCCTTTTTATCGCCCTACTGCTGGGCACAGGCCTCCTCTCTAAGGATTGAGCGTTAATCACCACGCTTGCTCAATGCGGGTTTATAACTTTATAGTCCAAGCTTCCTCGAGATGATTTAATTCACCTTTAATCAGTCATTGGTGTCCAAGATATATTCTAAGAAAGTACATACAACTTAGAAAAGTTGCATTGGTACTTGCCTGACCTGGATTCGAACCCGCAAACTCATACTTGAGAAGCTGGTGCTTTAACCACTAGCCCACCACGACTTAAGCTTAATATAATCTTTCTTTATGAGAAAACAATACTACCTAGCTTTTCGAAGAGGTGTACAGGGGGTACAAAATATTCTACTGGTATTTTGCATGCATAATTCTGTACAGACGCCAGCACATAAATTACTACAATCTGTCAAATTTCCTTATTAGATTTTCAACTTTATCGCTAAAGAATATGGTTCAAAATTGGTTGGGAAAATAATTTTGACAGTTAGTTTCTTGATGTGCTAGCGTCTGCCTACATTTGTGTATACAGTTGTATGGTACTCCACAATTTAAGCAAAACAAAACAGTGTCAAAAGTAATACTAATAATAATTGTTGCTAACATCATTAAACCGACCACGTTGATCTAAAATTATCGGCAACCGATTGAAACGGCTTACGGACTATTGAAATCATTATTTCGGGATCAAGCCCGATTTCATGAAAATACACTGCTTCGGTCGGAAATGCAACTTTTGACTCTATTTCGTGTATTTTCTACAATTCTGTGCTAAAAACTAAGTACTCAGATACAGGCAAATCACAGGGTTTTTTCGTTAAAAAGAATACATAGTCAAATTTACGAATATCACCCTCATTCTCCTGCCCTTATCCCAATTTTTATTTGGGATCAGCGCAGCATGTTTTCTTCTTCCACATTCTTCTATCTGCCGTCATCTCACAAGTAACATTCTTTGTAGCTATAACGCCTTTCAAACAATCCATTCATAGTTTATTTGGTCATCCCCTTCCTTTATATCCATCCTTGTTCATGCTCAAAACCTTCTTCACAACATAATCCTCATTCCTTCACAGCACATGCCCATTCCTACGAAGGAACTACTAAAGCCAGCTACTAATACCCGGATAAAAGCTCAAGAAAAGCCTGTTCATATTATTTCTAAATACAACGTTTTATCAAATTTCGTTGAGTATTTTTTGTATGAAATAAATCAGTTGGTCAGCAAATCCATCCATCTACATATCCAGAATTTCACGTTTCAAATATTGTGATCTGCAACCCATGAGAAGACATTCTTCTAAGACAACGAAAATGGCTGTTCGCTAGTTATAAACCTTTGAACACACATTTATGTAAATTTAACCGATACCACATCAAACATGCATTATTATGGTAAACAACCTTGATCCCAACGCTTTCTGTCTTTCAAGATCTTGATAAAATATCTATGATATACAGTTTTCATATCATGTTTACATGATCGGTTATCACCAAAATTACGGGAAAAATTTTGCTTCAAACTGAAATATGCCTTATTTTTTAGAGACAAAAGATCAATACCAAAGCTACATATAACAGCAGCAGGCTTAGCATGGCGATTCCTTGTCTATTCTATCAAGAAAAGACAAAGCCATTTCTGTCAATGTCAACATGTCTTCTGCCCGAGCATGGTCAACTCGCATATCTTAATATAATAATCACTTGTAAACTTATGTCGATCGAAGAAAAGAAAAATTTCTTTGCTATGTGTCAAAAGAAATCTTACGTCAATCTGTCACTTATCTGTCATAATGTCCATTTTCCGGTAGACAAAACTTGTTTCTACGGTTGCCATGCTAAGCCTGCAGCCTTCAAAAGTTTTCTACCTACAAATCTTGTCATGATTTTTTCATTACCAATCGTTAAATAAGGAAACTCATCAAAGACGCTGTAGATTAGCTGGAGAGCCCTCATCTTGTGGCTCCTGACAGACTTCGGACAAATATTAATTGAGTTTACGAACTTGTTATTGAGATAAAAGCGAGGACATGTAGCCATTTTGCCAAGAGCTTTTGAGGAACTCGTCGACTAGGTTTCGTCGAAAAACGGCCAAGAAACTGGTCTATCAGGTTTGATAACTTTTTTGTTAGATCTTATATCGCTTAAGTTTTTATTTAGGGTTATCATTAGCTTATTGTAGTTTGCAAGGGCTCATACAAAACAACTGAAATTGACCTCTTCAGTTGAGGGAGATAGACAAGTTATATTATATAGCAGATAGAGGAGTAAGCCTTTTACCATGAAGGTTTAAATCCAAATCAAAGGTCCAACCTAACACCCGCCTGTAACTAACCAGGGAAAACAGCACTGACTTGCATAATATTTAAAAACAGCAGACATTTAATTTTCCTTTTGTTAGAGAGAAAATGTACTTTAGTTTTTCCCCTATTTATGTTTCGAGATACAGCATTATCAATATTTTTAACCTAATCCTATCTAAATAAACACTCCATATGCATTCTTAAATTTATAAAATCCTACACCAGAAAGCACTAAATTCAAAATGAATTTGCGCTCCGCCCTTAAGTGGCGGAATGAAAAAAATAATGTTAACATCCGCCAAAGACGACCAGATGGCGCGGTGGTTAGTGAACCTGCCTGCCACGCTATAGGTCGCGGGTTCGATTCCCGCATAAGTCAAACATTTGTGTGCATGAACATGGGTGTTTGAGTTAGTCTGGGTGTTTCTATGTATAATATGTATGTATTTACAAAAGAAAAGTATATAAGTATGTTTATCAGTTGTCGAGTACCCATAGTACAAGCTCTGCTTAGTTTGGGGCTAGATGACGTTGTGTGAATGTGTGAGGAATATTATATATTATTATTATTTTGTATGTCTCTTCTAGACCACGGGACTACAGAGTCCCGGATTTTTAGAAGGCGAACGTGGGGCCGAAGCCAACACGCTGAAGCCCTTTTGAGACAACTTTAATATATGTAATGGTTACACAAAACCGACGATTATCCCTGTATACACTATAGAAATGTACCCAAGGACAACCCCCGGTTTGTGCTAAACTATTGCTAAGTATGGAAGAAAATCTACTTGGGTTATTGTGATGGGATGCTAGTGGACTAGGGAAGGGAAAACTATGGGGACTATGACCCCTGCCGATGACAATGTAATAAATACATGTAAAAATGGCAGGAGGAGACTCGCCAGCTCACTTACCGGGCCCCCGGGAACTAGTCGCTTAGTCGCAACAAGGGGGCAACGGGTTATTATTATTATTTTGTATGTCTTTTTCCGACCACGGGACTATAGAGTCCCGGATTTTTGGAAGGCGAACGTGGGGCCGAAGCCAACACGCTGAAGCCCTTTTAAGACAACTTTAATATTATGTAATGGTGACACAAAACCGACGATTATCCCTGTATACACTATGGAAATGTACCCAAGGACAACCCCCGGTTTGTGCTAAACTATTGCTAAGTGTGGAAGAAAATCTACTTGGGTTATTGTGATGGGATGCTAGTGGACGAGGGAAGGGAAAACTATGGGGACTATGGCCCCTGCCGATAACAATGTAATAAATACATGTAAAAATGGCAGGAGGAGACTCGCCAGCTCACTTACCGGGCCCCCGGGAACTAGTCGCTAAGTCGCAACAAGGGGGCAACGGGGACGTGAGCGGCTGAAGGGTGAGGTTGCCCCGGCCGGCTTTCTACCCAGATCACGCGCCTTAAAACCGGCATCAAGCCAGGGTCCAGCATCTCTGTGCCCACTCGCCACTTACCCGAGGCATTCACCCTCCGAGCATTGCTCTAGCGACTCCACTCTGGACGGCCAATGAAGGCAAGCCAGAGGCGGGAGACCTGTCCCCCCTCAGGGTTCACTCCGGCGAGCTGGAGATGAGGGACAGTATCCTCTCCCTGGAGCACTCGGTACCCGCGGGATCGCTACTCCCCGACATCCGCCTCAGATGCCCTGCGGGCTTTATTATTATTATTATTATAAAGAATTTCCTGACTTCCAGTAAATATCCCGACTCGTTTGCCGGTTAACGTTTGATTTGCCGCAAAATTAGATTTTTTTGCCACCCTTTGGCACACCGTCTTAGGAATATTCAGTGAATTAACACCATATTTAGTATACATGAACTTATTTATTATTTACTGATTGAGATTTTTTAATAATGTGTTCTATCTTTTCAGCTGATTTTCACACATACTAGCAGTTACGCGTGGTTTCTCCCATGTCACTGGAGAACTTCTTCCCGACTTGTACCCGAATAAAACATAACCTATGTTCACCGGGGATAGTGTAGCTTCCCAACAGTGAAGGAATTTTTCAAATCGGGCAAATACTAATACTAAGTAAAGTAATCGGTCAACAAATAATCAAACCTTCCCTCTCTATAAAATTAGTGGCAACGGTACTTTATTGTTATTCATACGATTTTATAGCTAAAATCCCCATTTCGATACAACATTTAAAAATCTAGAAAAAAAACTATTTATATGCGTCTAAACACGAGATAAAAAATCGGTCGACCTTTTGTATTCAAGCAGTTCGGACAAACAAAAGCTACTTTCTCAAACTATGTAAGTACTTGATACTCTCAAATATTACTAGCCATTACCCGTGGTTCTTCGGCGCCGCCCGAAGGAACTACTTTCCGCACATTGACAAAAACTAGCCTATATCCTTTATCAGACTTTAGACTATATGTATCTACCAATTTTTATTTAAATCGCTTCAGTAGTTTTGACGTGAAAGCGTGACAAAGTGACAGACGGAGTTACTCTCGCATTTACAATATTATAGTAAGGATTTTATTCAAAAAGTTTAGGTAAGCATACATCGTGGGTCCCACTTTCACGCATCATAGATTGCAATTGGATAACCAGACTTATCTTTGCTCCACACAAGTCGAGAGGATTTTGATTAGATTTTCTATATAAAAATATCTCGCATCTCAATACACCCCACGCGAGAGCTTGAAATGATCGTACTACAGAGTAATATTCTTACTTACTTATAAAATTATCTTATGTAGTTAACCTTGTGTATTGAACAAAACTATAGAACTAATTATACAAAGTCTTTTACCATCATCTCCCGAGCCTTTTTCCCAACTATGTTGGGGTCAGCTTCCAGTCTAACCGGATTTGGCTGAGTATCAGTGTTTTACAAGGAGCGACTGTCTATCTGACCTCCTCAACCCAGTTACCCGGGCAACCCAATACCCCTTGGTTAGACTGGCGTCAGACTTAGACTAGCATCCGAAACACAGTCATTGGTGTCCAAGATACATATACTTAGAAAGTACATACTGTTTAGGTGAATTAAATGATATAGATGCAGATTTCCAGAATAGTTTATAGTTTTATATTATAATTACATTTCAAAACAGCAAAGAAAAAAATCATGAAGAAAAAAAAAAACGAGAAACGAAATCTGTCAACAAAGCTGTCAGTCGCGCTCCAGCTCCGCCTGGGCGCGTTCTAAGTACAAATTGTACGAAGTTAAACATCCTCCCCCCCCCTTGGGGACATGTTCCCCAAGGAGCTCATGGGAATTTAGTAGGGCTAGTTTAGAGACGGGTCTATGAATGACGCCGTTCTCTGTCTTCACGTCGACTACCCTGCAAACACCGTCAGTTCCTGGGTATAGCTTCTGAATGCGGCCCATAAGCCATTTCATAGGTGGTAGTTGCTCGTCCAAAATGAAGACCAGGTCGCCGACACGAACTGGATGCTGCTTTTGCCGCCATTTCACGCGTTGCTGCAGAGTGGCTAGATAGTCCTTTGTCCATCGAGACCAGAAATGTTGTCTTAAGCGCTCAATGAGTTGGTATCTGTTAATACCGATTCGCTCAGTCACGGGTGATGGCAGCGAGGTCAATGGCCTTCCCACAAGAAAGTGCCCTGGTGTAAGTGCAGACAAATCGGATGGATCAGCCGACATTGCAGTAATGGGACGCGAATTCATAATAGCTTCAATTTGTGCAAAGAGTGTAGACAATTCCTCGAAAGTTAAACTTGAGTTGCCCACTATTCGTTTTAAGTGGAATTTGGCCGTTTTGACGCCGGCCTCCCAGATTCCACCGAAATGCGGTGCGTACGCAGGAGAGAATTTAAACTGAATGCCTTGCCCGCTCGCATAGTCGCTAACTAAACGTTCACTTTCTTTGAGCAGCCTGTTCAGCTCGTTATTAGCACCTACAAAATTTTTACCATTATCGCAGTATATAGTGTGAGGTTTACCTCGTCGCGAAATAAATCTACGCAAGCATAAAATAAAGGCATCACTAGTTAAGTCGCTTACGAGTTCTAAGTGTACAGCTTTGGTACTAAAACAAACAAATATGCATAAATAGCACTTAGAAGTTTTGGCACCGCGACCCTTTCTATTTAAAATCAAAAAAGGTCCTGCAAAGTCAGTGCCACAAGTCGCGAATGGTGGAGCAGGAGTTACACGAGGTTGCGGTAAATTACCCATTATGGGGCTCAAAGGCTTAGCTCTGAATCGCTGACAACGAACACACTTTCTAACAGTAGTCACAGCTAATCTTTTTCCATCTGTGGGCCAGAATTGTTCACGAATAGTATTAAGAAGTTGCTGAGGGCCACAGTGTAGAAGACGAAGATGTTCTTGTTCAAATAGAAGTTTGGAGAAAGTGTGTTTGGAGTCCAGCAGTATGGGGTGTCTTTTCCCATAAGGACAGTAAGATGCGTTATCGATTCGTCCACCGACGCGCAGAACACCGTGTTCATCTAAGAATGGATTCAAAGAGAGAACTCTTGATTTAGAGTTTAACTTATGTGAAGTTTCAAGTGAGTGAATTTCTTTTGAAAAGCATTCTCTCTGTGACGCCTTAGCTAATAGCACCAGTGAATTGTTCAACTCAGAACAGGTAAGTCCACCATTCATTTTATTATGCATAGTTTTGATGTTATTTATAAATCTTAGTACATAAGCAAATATCCTTTGTAGTTTATATAGTTTAGAGTATTTTAGAAATGGTAAAACATCAGTAGAATTAGTTTGAATATTTAAACTAATTTTTGTTTCAGGTAAAGCGGTAGAAATAGATTTAGATTGGGGCTATTCATTTTCAGGTTTGGTCAGAAATGAAGGACCATGCCACCAAAGAGAATTATTATGGAGAAGTCGTGGTTGAATGCCCCTGGACGCCATATCAGCAGGATTTAGCTCAGAAGGTACATGACGCCAAGTAGTTACATCAGATAACTCTCGAATTTGTTCAATACGGTTACTAACATAAGTTTTAAGAGTTTTAGGTGGGGTATTTAACCATCCTAGAACTATAGTCGAATCTGTCCAAAATACTGAACGTGAAATCTTAATTCTTAGAGAATGAAGAACTTTAGAATATAGTTTTGCACTAAGCAAAGCACCTAACAATTCCAGACGGGGAATCGTTTCAGCTTTTAAAGGAGAAACTCTAGTTTTAGCACATAACAAGTTACATTTAATCTCACCTAAACTGTTACTAGATTTAAGATAAATGCATGCACCATATGCTTCTTCTGAGGCATCAGAAAAGCAATGTGCCTCAATGTAAATAGGAGAACTACAGAAAATATATCTAGGTATCTGAATCTGAGTAAAGTATTCAGTTTCTTTATAGAATTCTATCCATGAGTTTTCAATATCTTTTGGAATTTCATCATCCCAGTCAATTTTAAGTAACCATAGTTTCTGGAGTAAGATTTTATGAAAAATAGTGCAAGCAGATAAGAGACCTAAGGGATCAAATATTCGACATGAGTTTGATAATATAGAGCGTTTAGTTATTTTAGGGATAGATTTAGTTTCGACTGAATAGTGCAAAATGTCAGGGTTAGGTAGCCATTGAAGTCCTAACACTGATGATTGTTTGCTGAAGTCCTGAGACAGGTCAGTAGTAAGCATATCATCAAAAATATCAGGTGAGTTTGACCTAAATTTACGTAAAGGGAAACGGGCTTCAGCAAGTTTATCAATGACTCCTGCAATATTTGCCTTCAATTGCGATTTTGAGTCGGATCCAGTACAGAGATCGTCTACGTAAAAGTCATGTCTAATAATATTGGCAACAGCTTCATTAGTACACTCTGCTGCGAGTTGCACAAGACACCTAGTGCTCAGATAAGGAGCTGAAGCTGTTCCATAAGTGACAGTATTCAACTGTAAGATTTTAAGTGGTTTGATTTCGTCGTCTCTCCAGAGTATTAGCTGCAAATGACGCTGTGATTCATTTACCATAATCTGCCTATACATTTTTTCAATATCACCTGTCACTACATAGGCATATTGACGAAACCTGAGTAAAATTGACATTAAATCGTCCTGAACTACTGGTCCGATATACTGGATATCATTAAACGATTTATTTGAGGAAGTTTTACAAGAAGCATCAAATACTACTCTTAAGCGAGTGGTTTCACTACTCTCGCGAATGACTGCGTGATGAGGAATATAGTATCCGAAGCTCGGACGTGTGACTTCAGTTAGGTGTCCTAGTCGTTGGTACTCATTAATAAATTCAGCATACTCATTTTTCATTTTAGATTTGCTTAGCTTCCTTTCTAAATTTAAGAATCTTCTCTTAGCAGTCAAGTAAGAGTCTCCTAAAGCCTCACTACCTTCACGCAGAGGAATTGTAACACAAAACCTTCCGTCGCTCAACCGGACAGTGGTCTCAGCAAAATGTTTTTCACAATACTGTTCGTCATTGGAAAACTTAACATTTTTATTTGGCATAGTAGGAATATTTTCAACCTCCCAAAATTTAGCCAGAGTGTCCCTTATCTCTTGGGAAAAGTGAGAATGAGTAGTATTAATTATAGGTCTCACACCGGTTGGGCCCGACACGAGCCAACCCAGCTTAGATTTCTGCAACGTAGGCTTATTTTTTCCTAACTTAATTATTTTAGAATCTACAATTTCCCAGTAAATATCAGCACCTAGCAGTAAGTCTATTTCAGAGGGCATATAGTAGGTAGGATCTGCTAGGTCTATAGATTTAGGAAAGTTTAAATCAGAAGAGTTAATAATTGAGCTAGGCAACCTGCCAGTAATCTCAGGCACTACAAGACATGTTACATTTGTCTGGAATAAGTTAATCCGCGATTTAAGTTTTATGCAACACATTTTATTAGTATTAGTTAGTTTATTATTTATACCAGCAATTGATATATTAGTATTAGAACAAGACAAATTCATTTTTCTCTGCAATCTTTCAGTAATAAATGAGGACTGACTTCCATTGTCTAAGAGTGCTTTAACAGTAAGTATCTCAGAAGACTGACTATCAATTATTTCAACTTGAGCAGTGCATAGCAGGATCTGCCCAGGCGTTGCCACAGAGTGTGACACAGGATTAAACATAGCAATAGTAGAAGTTGCCTGGGTAGAACCTACTTCTTGAGGGGGTGATACGACAGTCTTATCAGTAGGTGAGTTTGTCTTGTCAATATTAGGCTGTGATCTATGTAGCAATAAGTTGTGCTTTTTGTTGCAGAATTTGCAAGAGTTATGTTTGCAGTGAGCAGAGAAATGACCAGGACGAAAACAATTATGGCAGAGTTTATGCTTCGCAACTTCATCGTACCTGGCATCTACAGACATATTCTTAAATTTGTCACATTTATATAATAAATGATCTTGTGAACATATAACACAGTTTTTATTATCATTTATGTTAGAAGAAACAAGCGACTTTGTTTGTTTAATATCTTTAGAATAAGAACGCTTTTCAAACTTATTAGTATTAGAACCATACTGCACGGTCTCTAACACGTCAGCACGATTTCTTAAAAAGGTGTAGAATTCATCAATCGTTGGAGCAGAGCTAATAGTATTCCTGTGTTCCTCCCATTTGCGACTTGTGGCGCCATCTAGTTTCGATGCCATAATGTATACAATTATAATATCCCAGCGGGATTCAGGATCATTTAAAGAAGACAGGGCTCTAATATTTTTAGAATAATAATCTATCATGGAACGCAGAGATTTATAATTTTCTTTAGTTATAGTATCAAAATTTAAAATAGCTTTTAAATGATTATTAGTAAGTATTCTCTTATTATCAAAGCGTTCAGTAAGGATATTCCAAGCTAATTTATAATTTGTGGCAGTGAAGTCTATCGACTTGATTACATCGGACGCTCCTGACACTAATGAAGAACGAAGGTAATGGAACTTATTTATTTCAGGAATACTATCATTGTTATTAATTAAAGAATCAAAAGTGTCACGAAATTCCATCCACTTCAAATAGTCTCCATCAAAGCTAGGCAGTTGAATGGTTGGCAATTTAATATTATGACTACAGTTATCTTGTTTATTATTCAGAGAGCTTGATAGAGAATGAAAGTTGGTATTACCAGTAGGACTAAGATTTTCTATCAACAGTTGAGCTTTGGCAATATTAGAACAAAAATCACTCTCTATCAAGTCATGTTCTTCCAACAGATCAGGATTTATGCTTTCAATTTCAATTTTAGTTTTCAATTCATCAAAATGTGAGAATAATTCTTTAAATCGATTTAACTTAATCTCAATTTCAGATACAGTTTGCTTAGTAATATTCTCAGTTTCTAGAAGTTTAATAGAATTTAAGTATTTCGCAAATAAAGTTATTCTAGTCTTTATCGTACCACGCTGCTGAATAAGAGCTTTCAGTTCCGCAGACATGGTGATAGCTTATAAGAGCTGAACAGGCCGTCCAGAAATAAGTAATAAAATACCGCGTGAATAAGTAAATAAAAACAAAGCCAAACCGTGCTAGTCGCGTTTCGGCAACGACTACAATTCTTCAGTCAGCAACTCACACGAGCAAAGCAAGTTTCACAACACAAGATACAGCAAACATTTGTAGTTATAGCAGCGCATTCCAGCAGGACCCAAGAAGCAAGAGCACACAGAACATGGCCATCATCATTGATCATCGTCGATCATCTTGAGTCTTGATTTCAGTAGTAAAATCTTCATCGGCTTCAAAGTTTCAGCATTTATCACGTCGGGGTCACCAAATGTTTAGGTGAATTAAATGATATAGATGCAGATTTCCAGAATAGTTTATAGTTTTATATTATAATTACATTTCAAAACAGCAAAGAAAAAAATCATGAAGAAAAAAAAAACGAGAAACGAAATCTGTCAACAAAGCTGTCAGTCGCGCTCCAGCTCCGCCTGGGCGCGTTCTAAGTACAAATTGTACGAAGTTAAACACATACAAACTTAGAAAAGTAGCATTGGTACTTGCCCGACCTGGAATCGAACCCACGCACTCATACTTGAGAGGTTGGCTCTGTAACCACTAGGCCAACACGACCCATCATCTTTTACCAACAAGTCTATTACAATGTTATAATACATCTGCACCTTCAAATATAAAGCTAAAGAATTTATTTGTGTGTGTTTGCGTTACGTTCTTGTCTCAGCAAATACTAGACCGATTTGTAAATACTTTCAGTATCCAATAGCCTATTCATTGAGGTCATAATATAGGCCCATTTGTATCCACATGCGGAGTAGTTAAAATGGGACGCAGTGAAAACGCTGTCGAGAGAATTTTCATAAATATAATTGTTTTTATCTTACATGTGTATTATAAAAGAACATCATTTTTTATATTTTGAGTTCATTTCATGAGTAAAGAAAGTATTCCATTTATTAGCATATCAAATTGAATACTATATATTTATGTATTCAAATGCAAAAATATACGACAAGCTGCACTCACTCCTCCTAAGTTCAACCTCGTTTTTTGCATACACTAATGCATACTGCACTCATATTTCACATTGTATTTTAGGTAGACTGTCCCAGCGAACATGTCCTAACAATGACGCGCGGTGCTAATTTACTTAAATATCATATTTTAGGAAGAAAATATGAAACATTAATAATATCTTATATGTATTTCAGCCATGTTTAAAATGACAGATAAAGCCCCAGAACATTTTTGACGTTAATGTTTTACGATTGCGTGTAGATAAAACGGCTTAATTATTTTAATACTTGTAATACTTGACATTTGCGTTCGTAATAGCCATTTATGTGCGGATTGCTATTTTTGACTATATTTTTGCTGTAGTGAAAATAAAGTGTATGGCAATCGAAATTGTTAGATGTATCATCATAGTTTTAATCATTGCAAATCTTTATAAATCACGTACAGACGTCTGCACATCAAGCTACTACAATATACCTATTACAATAAAATTATAATTATGAGTGCATATTAGTAAACAAAACTATGTATACCATTACATTTTCTTAAAACACCTCATAAGATATATGTAACTTCTCAACAATATAACTTCTAAGTCCGCCTCATCCTAATACTATTATAAAGGCGAAAGTTTGTAAGTATGGATGTATGGATGTTTGTTACTCTTTCACGTAAAACTACTGAATGGATTTGAATGAAACTTTACCACAATATAGCTTATACATCAGAATAACATATAGGCTACTTTTTATCCGGGTATGGAAAGTACTTCCCTCAGAAAGCGGGTGAAACCGCTGGCGGAAGCTAGTCACTTATAAATACTTATAATATTAGATTACGATCGGCTCGAACGTCAAAGTTTACCAGGGGTGGAAAGTCCGGCGATCACGTACACCATGGCAATAGTTCTCTCGGGAATGCCAATATAACAACAAATGCGCAAGAGTTGTCTTCAGAACTGTTGTTAATCCAGTTTATGGAACTTTTATGTAAGTTGCGCCTTAGTTTACTATAAGTGTGTTAGTAATAGGTGATATTTGTTTATATGCATAGATATCTTCAAACAAGTGTTTCTGTCTAAAGTAAGCTGCTCGTTCGAACAAAAAAAAACACTATTACTAAAACTAACTATTAATATTAATGCTGTTTCTTAATTAAAAAGTATTTAGTCCCTGGATTTTCATTTAACTATTAAATTAGACTTTAACATTACCCAGCCAGAATTGGATATACCTAGACGACTATACGTAAAACCCGAATTAAAATATATTTTACTTATTATTCGGACAATATACAAGCAAGGAGTTTAGATACAAAATTAACCAGGGTAAACCTCCAGGGTTTACTCCATCTTCTAGCAATACCTGTAACATAATATACACTCCTTAAGAAACCATTTATTTTAATATTACTGAAAAGTTATTATTCACATATATTTACAAACTTAAAAAGACAAATTAAACTAATGCTTCAAAAAATGTATCCGCATCTCTGTCTGAGGGGATCGTGCCTCCTTAAGGGAGATGCCAAAGCCATCTATTATCTATGATAAATACCTTAAAACTACAATGACACGAGTATCTCTAGTTACTTGAGTGACGTCAGCCCGTCCCCAGAGCCATGGAAAATGTTTGGTGGTAAGATCAAAAGACGGTTTTCCTAGCTAATCGCATTTGTTTGGACTTGGCATCGACTCGTATTATCAGGCAAATTGGCGCCGCTAATATGGCGCTTATATGCGAAATTTAACAAAATATTTTAAGCTTGATGAAGATCAAAATGGTAGAAGAAACTAAGATCAAGTAACAGGTACACGGCTCGACCAATCATAAGGTAAAGCAGCGCTTGGCACGGTCGGTCCTTGGATGGGTGACCAACTAATCATAACGAATTCGTGTGTGTTTTAGAAGCATGTTGAATAGATAGGGCCCTGGTGTCATTTGTACATCTTTAGCAAACGTTACTTATTATCAGAAGCCAGAAAGTCTGACAAGCAGTTTTACCAAGTGGTATCGGGTTGTTCGGGTAAGCTAGGTAGTCGGTCTGGAAGCTGAACACAGCTTAGGAAAAGGCTAGGCAGATGATGAAAGATCAAATGATAAGACGTGGTTTGTATGGTAGTGCATATTATACAGGGTGTAACGAAACTAGTGGTGGTGCACTAGTTTTATTTTTACAGGTCATCTAAAACATGCTAAGGATCATGTTTACCACAAAAAGTCATGAAAACAACACCATTATTTTATTAAATTTATCATCACAAATCGTACACATAACGCCGGTCTCCGTGAAGGCGCACGATCGTTGATCCCTAGGTCATTCAACGTTTTATTGTGGTAAACATGATCCTTAGCATGTACTAGATGACCTGTTAAAATATGGTGTACTAGTTTTGTTACACCCTATATACATATTACTTGTTACAGACTGGAAGTATTAAAGGTATGTTCAATTGTTCAACCATGTTATAAACAGGTACCAAGCAACCAATTATTTTTTTCCGTTTTACAGGATTGAGTGTCCAACATCCTAAATTAACAAACTTTTTCATCAATGAAATTAAGATGAACACTGATCAAACGAGACTGTATTAACAGAAAAGCGGCAAAAATTCTACGAATAAAGCCGATCAAATTATTGGAATCCCAATTTTTATATCAAACCTTTTTTTTATGAAATGAAGACAATTATTTTAACTAAACCTTGTGCTTTATTAAATCGTTTTCATTGGAAATTAGTTTTTAGATTAAAAATGGAATGATTTGATATAATTTTGGAATCGTTTATCCAAAAATTGTTCCTCATTTTACCTTCAATAATGTTTGATAACAATGAACTGTATTAGTACAACAACTGTCTGCACGTCACAACTGTCAAATTTTCCCAATCAACTTTGAACCATTTGCTTCAGCGATAAAGTTGAAAATCTATTAAGATAATTTGACAGATCGTAGTAGCTTGATGTGCGGGCGTCTGTTTATCTAATAAAGAGGATTATTCTTCCATTCTGCATAAAGTACAATATTAGAAAGCGTCATTTTAGCGTTGTATCGTAACGCGGTTAGGCGGACGGCCGTGTCGAGTTAACTCGATGATCCTGGCAATCTATTGACGTAATATCCTATGAACAAAACCGGCATAAATATTCATTGCTAGATATCTATTTCAGTGTCACTATAGACGTTTTAAGTTTATTGAAAGAAGGTTTATATCCTGATGTTTATTAAAAGGCACGTGTGTTAAGCGGATCAACTTATCGGATAGTATTATTTTAAAAGCTTTTATTTAACTTGCAATGTATGTATGTTACGGTGGATTCTTTGAACTCAATTTTGAAGTAGATATCTTCAACCGATTGAGCTGAAATGTTGTATACACGTTCAGTCTGGATGACAATGCAAGGATGTTATATGACGTTATTCTAAATCCAATATGGCGGATCGTCCGAAATGGCTTAGTAGTTACTTTTAATGAATTTCAACAATATGGGCATCAAATGAAAGGACTTATGAGAGTGACTTAAAAAATAATTTGAAATTATTCTAAATCCAATATTGAAAAAAATATTTTTCTTTTAATTTATTTAAAGCTAGCTACTCACTAGCGAACCGCTACTGTAATCTTTAGTAATAAATATAAAGTCGTTTACTGTCAACATAAATATTGTAAGCAAGTTCGTTACATTTAATAAAAAAAAAAATTTATTTTTATCTTTACAAATCAATAATCACTGGACTAAAATGACCAGAGTGCAACTGTGTATATTATAAGTGCACCATATTTTTACAGGTCATCTAGATCATGCTAAGGATCATAATTACCAAAAAAAAACATGAAAACAACATATTTTATTAAATTTATCATCATAATCGCCAAATTGTTCGCATAACGCCAGTCTCTATGAAGGCGTTCGATCGACCTCTATGTCATACAACTTTTTTTGAGCATGTACAGGCACTAGCACATCAGGCTACCCGAAACTGACAAATTTTCCCAATCAACTTAGAACTTTATGCTTCAGCAATAAGGTTGAAAATCAAGTAAGTTGTGGCCTGATGTGCTGGCGTCTGTACAAAATGACCTGTAAAAATATGGTACACTAGTATTCTGATCTTAAAACCCAGTACTTTATTTATAAGCCCAAAGACGACGAATTGAGAGAGCACTGAACTTGAAAAAGTCTTCACGTTTTTATAAACTTTGGTGAAAATGAAAATGGTAAGAATCCATTTATTTTTTTCTTATCTTATGAACACAGGGGTGAACGTAGGTAATTTTACTTCTAGGTCAGGTAGCAAAGTCTTTGTTGAAAAATCTACTAGTCCTTCACGACCCTTTTTGAATATACGACAATTTTTTTTTTTTATATTATTAGTGATAGCTTAGTCACTACGGCGACCATTGATATGTACACAAATATTATGAAGCTAAAGAGTTTGTTTTCTTGGTCGCGCTAATCTCATGAACTATTGGATAGATTAAAAAAAATCTTTCAACTTATTATACGCCAGCACATCAAGCTACTTTGAATCTGTCAAATTTTCCCAATCAACTTTGAACCATATGCTTGAGAGATAAAATGGAAAATCTATTAAGGAAATTTGACAGATTGTAGTAGCTTCATATGCTGGCATCTGTACACGATACATATATACATCACATTGGTATATTACATGAGGTGGACTGCCTCGTTGGTCTAGTGGTCGCAAGGCGCGACTGCTGTTCACGGGGTCTCGGTTTCGAATCCCGGGTCGGGCCGAAATCGCTTTGTGGGTTTTGAGAAACTTTCATAAAGCAGCCTGGAGTCTGGAAGTTGGTGATTGATTCAGCCGTGCATCGGAGAGCACGTAAATGTCGGTCCTGCGTCTGATCTCTCTCCGGTCGGGTCGGATTGCCGTCCCATCGGACTATGAGAGTGAGGGAACAGTGAGTGCACCTGTATCTGCGCGAATGCTTGTGCACTATAATATATCCTGTGCAGCTGGCTGATCTCCATAAAAGAGAACGGCCGCCGTAGCCGACAATCGGCCTGGATGCCATCATCATCATCATCATTACATAAACTCATTATAATAAGTTGAAAGATTTTTTTTATCGATCCAATATTGAATATCCAATATATGAGATTAGCGCGACCAAGGCATTTGCAGTCCCTAAAACAAAAGAGCGACGTCTCCCTTTCTCGAACATTCCTCGTACGCAATAACTTTCCTAAAAATAACTTACGTAAATTATGTATTTTCAAACTGGCAAGAAATAACATCACGGTATCACGATCAAAGATAATAGTAAAAATAAATATAGAACGGTATTTCCTGCACCGTTGCGTATTATGTAAAATAAACAATGAATGATCTGGTTTTTATTATGTTTTCAAAAGATTTATGACTACACTATTTTCGTGTACGAGAATTTAGAAATTGTATTGATCATGTGTTAATTTTAATCGAGGTACGTAGCTGTTTTTGAAGATAAAAATATGTTACGCAATTTAAAATTTTAACTTGGAATCTTGGAATCATTATTGCGATATTTATGACATTTTCGGTATTTATTTTGCTGTATTTGTGTTTTAAAATTAAAACCTTTGAGCATAATTATTTGCACACGTATTTCGCCGCTTTTTAACGCATATTCATAAATAGTGATAGTGCATATAATCCGAAGACTTTGTCATCACCTTCCTGAATAAATACTTAATCAGACGACAGCACATCAAGTTACTACAATCTGCAAAATTTCCATAATAGCTATTCAACTTTATCGCTGAAGCGTATAGTTCAAAGTTGATTGGGGAAATTTAACAGTTTCAGAGTAGCTTGATGTGCTGGCATCTGCACGTTCGTCTCTCTTTCAAAAGTCCAGTATGTTACCTTGATAGTAACAACTAAGCATTCTTTATAATTCAATCAAGCGACGATTGAAGGTGGATTGATGTGCTGGCGTCTGTATATTGGCTTTCTGGACCACGGTGCTTTCGCACTTCGCCCTTAAAAGCAATTTATTATTCGCAACGTGTTGTTTTAGTAACTACGAAACCTTTTTAACTGCATTCCTAAACTCGTAATTCCACGTTCGAACTTACTTAGTAGTTTCTTGCGATAATTACCAAAGAAGTTAGGTAATAAAATAAACTGTAATTTCGTAGAAAGCCTAAGAAACGTGAGCTGGTGCTACTCACATGGGTAATCGAGTTTTAAAAGTTTTTGATGTAACAAATTCTGTTTATAGTGACTGCCTAATTCAAAAAACGGCTGAGTGTGAACGGCACACTCAGCCGACGTCAGAACTGAACCGTCCCTAAGGCTAAACGGGCAGATATGACTCTCCTAAGAAAAAACTAAGTACCTAAAGTAAAAAAATGACTAAAAAGGATACTATAAGTACCTGGACAGCGGTGAAAACATACTTCCCATATTATTTGGGGACGGATCGATCACAAGGTAAAGTTTACAGTCATGGATCATTGTATATTTATCTATTTTGATATTAAAAACCTGAAACGTCAATACTAGTCACGTAAAGGACAGGCCGTCAGATGGTTTGAAGAAACTCTGACACTAGGCTAGGGCTTTTTAGAACAGCACCCCCGATAACAATAAGACTAGTGATACCAATCTAGTTCAGAACTAAGCAACACCTAGATTCATTTAAATGAAGACTAGGCTTAAGTTTTAGCTAACATTGTAGACCTCAATCCAATATCACTCAGACTAATAGGAGAGACGTGGTGAAATTACCTCTGAGCAAGTTCCTTACTGATTTAGTTGTCGTCAGATTGAATTGTATTTTGGATGGCTATGGAGAATAATGAAAAAATCTTACATAAATACATAACATACTAATGAAATTATTAACATGATAAAATTAAAATTTTCATAAACCTATCAAGTTTATTTTTAATTTTATCACCTCATAGTTAGGTGCTAGAAGATTGACGGATTTTACAAAAATATTGTCAAATTGAGAACCTTTTCCGAAATTGAAGTTCTGAACATGCATACCTACTTAACTTAGAATAACTTGCGTTTTAAGCAGTCTTGTAGTACACTTAAGCAATTTATGTATTTACCATCTGCGTACTTGACTATCCCCAGTACAGATTAGCCGCCCTGACCTCAACTCTAGCTAGGCTATATGAAACCTTGAAAGTGGATTAGGTCAGCTGCAAAATGTTCCTATGTACAGTCACGAACAATAAAATAGGAACACATCCTTAAATAGGAACGGTAGTTTTGATAACGAAACAAATTTAATACTTTTATTGAACTCTCAAAAACGGTTACTCTCTATGCAATTTGTATGAAAATGCAAACTATGACGTCACAGATTTTTCACATCATGCGTTTTTTGCTTATATTATTACAATAAACAAAAAACAATGTGTTTATTTAGTATTTGCCTAGTGTTAAGTGTCATAAATTTATGAATTATTAATTAATTTTATTCATAAAAAAACATTGCGCTCACTGGTTAGTGACAGTTAGATATTTATGAAAATGGGACAGTATAAGTATGTATATAGTATCTATATTTTTGCCCAAGACTGTACCGACTCCGTGATAAATGTTTATGTGTGTGTGTGTGTAAGAGATATAATCATAATACATGACTGGCTTAGGATATAGGAATGTATGCCGTAAATTGTGTAGTTAGGACTGTTGTCTACACAGTTTTGCTTGTTTTGTCGGCGACTGTACGTAAGAAGTATCTTTGGGGTGAAAAGTATAGTTATATAAATATATACGAGATATAAAATATATTATGTACTATAATATTCTGTGATGTAAACATTACCTAGAAAATACAATTGGTGTGTCATTACAAAATTATCATTCTTTCGTATTCATGTTTCCGAAATGAGTATTAGTGGAATACCAGTATGGATATTTCTAGATATTTTTTTATCGAGATAATCCTGGAACTCCATTATCAATAAATAAAAAAAAAATATATTTTACTCTATTACACATGATATCAGTAAAAATCCTAAATACAACACCATATTCTTGCTCAACTCAAGCTAATGTTGTGCTTTTAAAAATACATATTTTTTAATAAAAACCCCGTTTTTTTTTCATCGATTCGTTTTCATCCGATTATATTAATAAGTTTCTTAAGCATCCGAGCAAAACGGGGAACAACCAATGAGACGCCAATAGCAGAAAAACTGTGAAAATGGACGCTATCTCGAATGAGTCGGTCGATTGGTCGCGCTCGCTCCACTGAGCTAAGGTATCGCATGTCGAGAATATGTACGAATTGATAGCCGATGGTGCGATACGGAAACGCCAATTCCCCATCATTCGGGTAAATGGATGTCCGATTCGAGTGTTTATTGTGTAAAGATTGTTATACCCTATACTATATTTATATATTTTTGGGATTTTTTTTTCTTTCGTGGGAAATCATCAAATCACCCCTCCCGCTGAGGGTGCAGCTGGAGGGAGTGTCAGACTTACTGACTAAAACCCACTATGTTCCATCTGGAGGTCCCTGTGTGCCAGGGCCACGGTATCTCTTACGAACAACCCGCAGCCCAGGCAGACCCTGGCCCTAAAGGGCTCTCCTATGTTTCTGACATCTCTTTGAGGAGCGCGTAGAACGGGATAGACACGGGATATTTTTGGGATCAATTGTATAATGTGCTTCGTTTAACGTGTCTCGAATTTGAGCTTTTTGCTCATCCATACAGTTGCCCCTTCTTCCCAAACTAACCAGAACTTACACAGACGCCAGCTGCACAACAAGCTATCCGAAACTGTCAAATTTCCCCAATCATCTTTGAACCATATGCTTCAGCGTTATATATAAGTTATGTGATAACGCATAGTTGAAAATCTATTAAGGAAATTTGCCAGATTGTAGTATCTTGATGTACTGGCGCGTGTACTATGGGTACTAATACTCTTACCAGAAGCGTACCAAGTAATACGATTATCTTTTGTACATACATATATACATGTTATACACAGGAACACCCAGAATACCCACTTATATTCATTTTTTCAGTCAATATCTTTGTGTTGTTTTAGTTACTGAATAAGTATATTATCTGTCTTATATTACATATAGACTAGATAGGCCAAATTTTCATGATACGATTAAATACTAAAGTTTTGAAGGGCTTCTAATATTGAATCTTTAAATGACATGCACTTATATAGGGGGCATAAAACACCTACCAATAACGACCTTATTTTTTTTATTATAAAGGTTGAGACAGTAAATCATGGTCATGAAACACGGTTTGTGTTCCAAAGTCCCATCTGTTTAACTAACAATCATAACTATGGCTGTGACAAGAAACTTAAGATATCAACATTACCTTCGACTCTCATTAAAACTACTCAAGCAATTTTGATAAAACCCAGTATTTCATGCCGTTAAAACTACAAAGTTTCAAAATTTAAATTGGCATTTTTTTTCACCAAAAATATTCAAGTCTTTTCAAGTGACATCCGAACGATCTTCAATTATTTTTCGGCTTACATAAAACCGCACACCTGTGCTAATATTGATCACAGACATGCAATATACTTAGTTCTTAGTTTAAAATCGCCCATTTGTTATTCAATATGAGTACCAATAGATCTAGGCGAGATACGTTTTATTTTCATTTGTTTTTTTGTTACGGCGCCCGACAGGACTCCTTGGTCTCGTTGCCCTCGTCCGGCCTCGTTGGTCTAGTAGTTGCATAGTGTGAAGGCTGTGCACGAGGTCTCGGGTTCGATTCCCGGGCAGAAATCGTTAATCGCCTTTGTGGGTTAAAGAGACTTATACAAAGCAGCCCGGAGTCTAGAAGTTGGTGATTGATACACCCGTGCATCGGAGCGCACGTAAATGTCGGTCTTGCAACTGATCTGTCTGCGGTCGTGTCGGATTGCCGTCCAATCGGACTATGAGAGTGAGGGAATAGAGAGTGCACCTGTACCCGCGCAAATGCTTGTGCACTATAATGCCCTGCGTGTTTCTCTGATCTAACAAACTCCTCTGCTGTATAACGTTAGTATACATACCTGTATTAGATGCAAAGAAGCCACTCTATGACTTTCCTTAACGGCTTTATTTTAAACAGACATTCTATATCAGTCCAATAGAGTTAATTTCAAGTATTCAACAGGAATATTATCGCAGCAATAAAGTCCAAGAAATACTGCTTTAAGCCTCAAGTAAAGTGGAGTTGCAAGTTCTTTAATAATGTTTGCAAGTTCAAAACTTACAATAGTTTATGGGGGGTTAATGTGCATACTTTATCCCCCCACCCCTTGAGAAAAAGCTAATAAGTTTCTTAGTTGTTGCTTTATTAGTTTTAAACAACGGTTAGGTAAGTTATTTTATATTCTTGTTTTGTCTGTCTTGTTTTGTATGTTATGTCCTAGTGGTTAAAGCACCAGTTTCTAGTATGAGTGTGCGGGTTCGATTCCAGGTCAGGCAAATAGTAATGCAACTTTTTTAAGTAACCTGTATTATTAGTTCTTATTTTATTTAGTAGGTATAGGAACGTCATTTAGTTTAAAACGGAATGGATCTCTCTAGTTCCCAGGATTCACTTTATTTGCAATTCTGAACAATTCTTTGGTTTTTTGTGACAATCAATCTTATTTTAAAAGGGTCACTTATGATTTACTCGGATTTTGAGGCCCTGTTTTTTTTTCGTGTAAAATCATCATGGTCGCGCCATGCTCGGGCAGAAGACATGTTGACATTGACAAAAAGAGTTTTGTCTTTTCTTGATAGAATAGACATAGAGTCACCATGCTGCAGCAAGCATGTTGGAGGGCACTGTTTCAAGTAAACAAATGAAGACTAAGTTGTGCTCAAAGCTGTTTGTCCATTTTATTTTCAAAGCCTAAAGTAATTATTACTATACTTTTGAAATGTTCAAATAATTATATTTATCAAAACAAACAAATATCACAAACATGTTATATCGTTAATCGATAAATTACCAATTCAAATATGGTAATTATTTCATTTGATCACTGAAATGTGAAACAGTTTGTAAATAAACTATTCATAATATTAGTTTTTGGTTCTATTATTTTTGCACAAACAGCCTTTTTTGATTGAACCTATTTGAAATTAAATAAATACATATAATCATATACCACATATACAACTCTAGCTTATACCTCTATCATCCTTTGTTAATAATATAATATCGAAACCTTAGATTGAAAAACCCGGTAAGTGCAAAAAAAATAACTTTTCAAGAGGAAGATATAGGATATGCTTTACAACTTAGTCTTACTAAAAAGGAAATAAAATAAATTTGGACAAAAATTGCATTTCCGAGGTTTTTACTCTAAGACGACGATATGTACACAGGTAACTACTTAAATAAATCGTCATTGGTAATAGAGTCACAACTCAGCATAAAGTCGAGTAGACCAAACTACATAGACTGGCTACTCGCCCGACGCTGATTTTGAGCTGCAACCTACAACTGCCTTACGATCAAAATGTTTTCATATTAATGTTATAAAAATTAAAGAGTCCTAAAAATAATGTCCCTAAAACTAAGTTTTTAATTAGGTTATACCTTTTTTTAGGTGTATAGCCTCATATACAACCTCCGCCCGGGGAAAGGCGTGCCGGATTCTTACCAGCTAAAACCACTCCGGTGTCTCCTCGCAGGTGCGCGCGGACCCACGGGAATTCAAAATTCTTCCACAACTGGCCTGTATATAATATGTTCTATATTACATTAAACGACTTTCTCTCCTAGCTGTGCCCATCAGGGTCCATCATTGTGAAAATAATTTTATAATTTTCCACCTTATGTATATTAGGGAATGTAGTTAAGAATATGAATGTATACTTAACATACCTTATCTTTGTAAAATGCACCCTACCATAATTTTTCATCTGTAATGATTAAGAGGTCCTGCACACAGCGGACTAAACTATCGAAGGAAAGTGGCCCACTGGTCGGCTAAAAAATTAATTAAGGTAATTGTGATAATCAGACATTTTAGTCTATCTGACCGTAATCAGTAGCGCTACCATTTTATCTGCATACTTATTGTGAGCCCGAACAAACTATCGGCCGACGAAAAGTTCGCCGTCTGCGGAGGATACAATTCAATTCTAAACCGTCACGCCACAACCACTACAAGACATTCGTTCCCGCCACTAAACTTTGGGTGATCGTAACCAAAATCCAATTTTCTTTACCGCTTACTGCTGAAACTCGATTGGATTAAGGAAATAAATCTGAAATGAACCAATTGCGATTTTAGATGTTTGTTGATTCTACTAGTCTTGGCAGCATTCAATTTTATTTTTAATCAACTATTTTTATGGGATTTCACTTGGAAAAGGAGGAAACAACTTCCTGAACTTCCATACCAAATTTCATCGCAATCAGATCAGCAGCGTCGACGTGAAGGCATAGTAGATACTACTCCAAGATATAAATTATTCCAAAGAGCACGTAAATGTCGGTCCTGCGTCTGATCTCTCTCCGGTCGTGTCGGATTGCCGTCCCATCAGACTATGAGAGTGAGGGAATAGAGAGTGCACCTGTATCTGCGCGAATGCTTGTGCACTATAATATGTCCTACGCAGCTGGCTGATCTCCATAAAAGAGAACGGCCACCGTAGCCGACAATCGGCCTAGATGCCATCATCATCATCATGTCTGTAGGTTTGAAATACATATGTATTGAAGGATATTTCAAGCCATGAACTTATTCCACTAATTTCTTGGACTCATGGTAGTTCCGTAGTTGATATTCAACAGTATGCAAAGAGGTGAGTTCATTCACCTTGTACTGTTTCTCGCTTGTCGTGGTGAGACATGGGCACTGTTACGATCAAGCAATTTCCTGAATGATCTAAGAAAGGAAATAAGTTTTTTTCTTGAATAACAACAAACATTTGGATGTTGCAACCAAATTGAAGTATGTATTTTCTTTTTTTTATTCAGTTATGCAAATAATACATATATTTTCATATTGTTCACACGCCTGTACATCAACGTGCCTCAGACTGTCAAATTTCTTTAATAGATTTTTAACCTTAACACAATGCCGGGAGGTTGATATTCGATTGGTTAAACTTGACAGATTCGTCTGTGCTACGATCGGCGAAAATATAAACAAAAATAAAATACGAAACACGCTAAATTCTTAAATCTGAATATTTATAATATCTTCGGTTGATTTGTGTTGATATAATCGTAATTATGCAGGATTTTCTGAAGAAAAGGTATTATATTGTAGTCATATCTAAACTAATATTGAAAGGCTAAAAGGGTTTGTTTGCTTGAACGCGCTTAGCTCAGGACCGACTTTAGCGATTTAAGAAATTATTACAGTGTTAGATAGCCAATTTATTAAGGAAGGCTTAGTATAGTAATATACATATGTATGTAGATGCAGTAATTCTTTATTTATGAATGATAAAATAAAATGTACTAATCAACCCACAAAACAAGCAACGTCTAAGCAAGTCTTTTCAAACATTCCTTTTTTAGCTTATATTGAACCCAAAAAGATCTACGCACCCAGCAATGATCACAAAGCATTTTCGACCGATAAACCCTTGGAAAACTCGTAAAGGAGAGACAAGAGGCAATCATTAACACTACGCTAGAGCTTGTAATTGCCTCCCATTGATCGAGACGAAACAAAAGCGTTGAATCGTTCATATGTGACTAATTATTGACGTCTGAAGTGGAGCCGAGTGTTATGATGGTAGGACGCGGTTTTTGGCAGGCTAAGATGTACTTTGGTGTATACATATTTATGTGGATAATATGAACGTGGGCAGAGCATCAGCCTATCAAGTACAAGTGTGCAGGTTCTATTCCAGGTCAGGGAAGTGCTAATGTAATTTTTCTAATTTGTATGTACTTTCTTAGCATTATTTTAGACATCAATGTCTTATTAAAGGTTTAATAAAACATCTTGAAGAAACTTTCTTAGTCTGATATCGCCAATCCACCTTGAACAAGTTCTCCTCTGTAAGCGACCTGTGCCCAACAGTGGGACATAAAAATACTGCTGATGATGA
Source organism: Heliothis peltigera (assembly GCA_958496145.1). Classification (NCBI taxonomy): domain Eukaryota; kingdom Metazoa; phylum Arthropoda; class Insecta; order Lepidoptera; family Noctuidae; genus Heliothis; species Heliothis peltigera. The sequence goes on from OY292334.1 coordinate 2,540,755, forward strand.
TGATTAATGTGCTAGGAATAACCAACTAATGGCAATTTTCCTTTACTTTTCTGAAGGACATATTTAGTTTTTAAGTATGTACCTATTTACAAAGAAAAAAATATACTGCAGTTTTTCTCCAGACTTATAATAAATAAAAAACAAAGCAGCAATTATCATCGATATAATTAAAAACTAATAAGAACAAAACAGAGGCGACACCGGTAAACAACATTGTCAAAACGAAAAAAAACAAAACAGTAATCGCCATCCAATTAGGAAATCAGTTCGGAATAGTTAATTTTATAATTGCTTTGCACGAAATATTTTCGCGTTCAACAATTAAAATGGATATTTTTATTCGTTCAAATCTCGGTTGTTAAGATAATTACGAAATGAAATGGTTTTCCATCGGAGCACGTTGTGAACCAATTAAATTTCAATTTGGTTGCACAAATAATCGGCAACGCTATAAACGTTGGATTACCAATCGTTCAGAATCCAAGTATCTACTAACTAATATTGGATTTTGTATTTCTTGTGAACTTGTATTTTCTTTTGATTAACAAGATCGAGGAGCTCGTGGCTAAGTAAAAGCCGCACGGGTCGATAGATTATAAGGTTAAGCAACACTTGGTGTGGTGTCCCTGAATGGGTGACCATCTTATCATGACGAGTTCCTCCGTGTTTCAAAAGGCACGGTAAATTGGTGGGTCCCGGCTGTCATTTGTACATCTTTGGCAGTCGTTACTTTCTATCTTCTGACTATTAACATTGGGTAGTTAAGAAAGTCTGATATCCAGTCTTACCGTGTCGTATATATATATAGGCAGTTACTCCATGTAAGACACTGCTACTCTACTGCATTGGTTAATACTGACTGACCGGCTGACCCCAACATAGCTTGGGAAAAGGTTAGGATGATTACTAAGAATCGAAGATAGCCGGGACCCCCCAAGGGAGCAACTTGTCATGACAAAATGTTCACCCCTCGACGGAACGACCGCGGCCAGTGTTGCTTAACATTACGATCGATCGACTCGTGTGGCTGTTACTGATAATGGATAAATAATAAATATATAAAAAATCGCTCTGACTAACTTGACTAATTGGTCTCATAATCCAAAGTTCCGTTACTAAGCCGAGCAGAGAGTCCACCTACAGGATTTTCGATGACGAAGTACAAACTTAATCAATATGAACTTTTTTTGCTAAAGCTGGGAGTTTAAAATTTTTGCAATATACAGAACCCAAACATAAGCTTGCGTAGTTAGTAAAAGAGATACATAAAATATATCTTTCACAAAACAGACAGGAAAACTTCTCGAGGAAACCTGAACGCATTGAGCAAGCGTGGTGATTAACGCTTAATCTTTCTCTGTACTGGAAGAGGCCTGTACCTAGCAGTGGGACGATAAAAAGGCTGTGATGATGACAAAACAAACGTAATAATAATTTATTACAGGCTTCAGCCAGTAGATTCGAGATAAAATGTAAAAGATTTTTTTAAATCGGTTCAGTAGTTCCTGAGATTAACGCGTACAAGTAAACAAACAGACTATTCAGTGTTACAATTCCTCTCCATCGCTGTCTACTGGGAGCGTGCATAAGAGGCTGGCAGCATTGCCACGTTGCATGGCAATGCAACTTTCTGCAGTAAAAATATGGTGCACTAGTTTTGTTACACCCTTTATATAAGTATTTAGTGTTTATATATGTATATGATAATAAATATTTAAATTTATTAATAAACCTGTTGAACAAATAAAGTTTCCCCAAACATCCACATTATTTATATAGAATTCAGCTCGAAATAGTCTAAAACATTTATTAGCACAGAACAACCACAATCTAAATTTGGATCGGCTTTTGCGCGTCCGGGCAAATTAATTAACTTTTCAGAATTATTCCAGTAATAATTAACTGATGTCCGTGTTGGTTTAACCTTAAATGGACCAGATCTAAAAGGGGTTCGGTCGGCAAAAGGCGTTGTGTGTCAAGAAGGGCCGTTTGGGGAGTGAACCGTTTAATACGCGCTTGAGAGGATGCGGTTACGAGAAGCACGTTTATAAATAGTATCAAGATAATTTTGATGGAAATTGTTCTATAACTTGATGTTGTTGTTTTTTCTGTGTCTATTGTTCAGACGCCTGCGCATCAAGCTACCTGAAACTGTCAAATTTTCCCAATCAACTTAGAACTATATGCTACAGCGATAAAGTTGTAAATCTATTAAGGAAATTTGACAGATTGTAGTAGCTCGATGTGTTGTAGGTACTATAATGAAAGTTAAATCAGGTTTACCTTAAAAATAATTTAAAGACTTCCCGAAGCTTAAATATTAATTGCAGGAAGGCAAGTTATTTAACTCATAGTGCTCATTGAAGATAAGCTGGAAGTTGTTCGCTGCTTCACTTTAATTTAATAAAAAAACTTTCTGACTACTCTTGCGAAAGTTTGATAAAAAAAATATATTTAATTTCTCCATTCTTTTACGTAAGGTTCTTAAAGTTTATTTTGAAAATTTAAGACGACGTTTTATTGTAAGGGGGTAAAAGCTAATTACTGTACTGTTACTATGCTATTGATGGATTTCCCATGATCTAATAATAATCAGCTCGCGTCGATGAAGAACTACACGTGAATATTATAATAACGAACTTGGCTTATATAATAATAATAATTAGCACGTGTTTGATTGCGCTATTCATAACTTGTTATTCATTATTACTAAGAGGATTATGTTTGTTTAGTATAATAAGTAGGTTTACTCAGAAACCGGGAAAATGCCAAAATACTCTAAGGTCTCCAGTAATTCTGCCGGGGTTGTGGTACTTCGCAAGAGTTACAGCGGCCCTGGCTCAGAATGGGATCCAGAAGGAACAGAGTTTTTATCAGTAAACGTCTGACAATCAGCTGTACAGACAGTTGTACTCAAAGCGGGAACGTTAGACGATTTCACACTAAAAAAATGCTGGGTGGTGGGGTCCGAATGCACTTAGTCTATTTCACGAGCTAGCTACGCGGCTAGTGGACGTCCCGTGACCCAAAGGCTGGCTATTACTTTGAGCTATAAATAAGCATTTCCCTTCAACGTAGCAGCGATAGGAACGATTTTTGATGATTTTTATTCACTAGTTCCATCAAAATAATTCCTAGTGCTTAAGAGATTTAGAACACAATATAAAAAAAATAATTATCATAAACTTTAGCACTGACGTACCTATTTATGTTGATAATACTTTAATTTGAACTGACCACACAAAACACTGCGCCAATCATATTTTAATAGGACAAATACATAAAATATTAAATAAAAATACTGTGAGAATAATAGTAACAAATCGAAACCTATGTAGCGCCTTAAGCAGAATTTAACTCACACATAAAGACGTGATTTAAAAACAAAATACAATAATTCTATGCGATTTTATAAATAATGACCTAAGCAAACCCCAATTTAGAATTTCCGATATTACGGTACACCGGCATTATTTATGGGCTATAAAATCTTTCAAAAATTCTATCCTTATTTTGACAGAATGCTATCTAAAGGGTCATAATGGATTATTACAACACCATTTAGAATATGCCTTCCATTATGTTTGACCTTAAGAAATAAAAAGTTATCCATCAAATCGTATACATTATTTAATATAATGGGTGCTCCTTTATCGTTCCTTCTTTGTGCCAAATCACTCAATCGTTTTAATTTGATTCGAATTGCCTTTGAATGAATCTTGACAATGCGTCGTAGAATTAATATATTAAAAGGAACGTCAACGTAACGAAAACGTCAAAACAATAAGAAAATCTCTCTTTATGATGTACATAGGTACTTGTAATCTTTTAAATATTTAGCAAACTACTTATTGGGTCGTAGATGTATGTATGTTAATTTTAAAAATATACGCTTTTATCGCTTGGATATAAACAATAGTCTGAAACCGTTCTGAGCCATAGGTTAACTTAAGAAGGTCGGTAGTATACCAGAAATATACGCTGACCTTATAATATCTGAAAAAAAAAACAATTACAATAATAAAAATATCAAATTAATTCATAGTACAGACGCCAACACATCAACCTACCCGAAACTTTCAAATTTTCCCAATGAACTTTGAACCATATACTTCAGCGATAAAATTAAATTTAACAGATTGTAATAGCTTGATGTGCTGGCCTACCAGCTGTACCTATGAGCTGCGCTTACAATTAAACGAATACTTTAGTTTTTACGGCAATAGTCGGAATTTTCAATAAATTGATACAATTATGGATTCAAAAATCAAAATGCCAAAGGAGTACCAGCACCCCTAAAATTAAAGCGTTTAAAAACTACTAAACAAACATCAACTTAGATCTAACCTAGAAAGCAACAGAAAACAAATACTAAATTGAAGTTAAATAAAAAATTTAATCCTAACCCTGATTTAATCTGCTGTCGATACCAGAAGGTCCTACGCATATAGCAGAAGAGAAACGGGGTTAATAGTTGAATGTTGAAAGGTTCCCCACGGTCGAGTTGGGGGAAAAAGTTGAAAATATGGATACGGCAGCGGCGGGCTAACGCTTAAAACTTACCTACAAATACATCGGGTTGGTTTAGCGAACATTTCGTTCAATATTTGTGAAGTTAGTTACTGAAAAAGTTGCATGAGTTTAAATTGATTTACTTTTAATTTTAAATGTTTTCTACTCGTAACATCAGTGCCGGTAGAGCGTGTAAATAGCACCATCTAGATAGAAGGGTTCTTACTTAGAATAAGTAGTTGGTGGTGGTACAATATATCTACAATTTAAATATTTAAAAAAATATGAAAATCTGATTGCGGAAAAATCAATAGGCATAAATAAATTTGAAATATGTTAGTTGAACATAGAATCTATTCTTTTTTTAAAGTCTACTTTTTTATTTATTAATTTAATACTTTTTTATTAAGAGAATTGTGCAAAAAGGTTTTATACATAAAGATTTTTACTATGGTAATTTTAAATTGTAAACAGAAACGATACATAATTAATTGCCCATAGCCCATACTTTATTGCTTTTTGACTTAAATTTTAATTAGATAATAATTTTGTTTGTATAATAAACACAGTTTGTACTTAGTATAAAATTAGGTTTCCTCGAATTAATCTCAGTACCTAAGTAATAATTAGTCTGTTATTTCAGAAATTGTTCAATACAATAAAACTTTTAATAAGGCAACTTAGTACATGTTTAGGCATGGAAGCTTAGAAAAACAAGCTTCCAATTTGTAAATACGTACAACGTACTCGCCTTATCCCGCGGTTTTTTCATTAAAGAACACCGAAATAAAAGTAGCCACGCCAGCACATCAAGCTACTACAATCTGTTAAATTTTCTTAATAGATTCTCAACTTTATCGCTTAAGCATATGGTTCAAAGGTGATAAGAAAAATTTGTCAATGTCGGTTAGCTTGATGTGCTGGTTTCCGTACACTAATGGAGATATGATCTGATGTGATGGAGTACCAAACATCCAACGCATTCAAACTTTCACATTTATAACATTGGTGTTATGTGATAGGTACCAAAGAGGAGGTATGTCTGTCTTAAAGACTAACAAACAGTCTTAACAAGATGTATCGGGTTGCCCAGGTAACCGGGTTGAGGAAGTCAGACAGGCAGTCGCTGGTACAACACTGGTACTTAAGCTCCATCTATCGGGTTAAGACCGAAAACCGACAATATTTTTTAGATAACGTCTACAAACGAGCTCAATACACGTTAAAAAGCGCAACTTTTACCACGAGTCTGCGTACATTAATCCCCATCATCGTCTAAACACGAACTTTAATTAATATAGGTACGAAATGTTCACGGCCTCTTCACGTTCACTCCTATTCCAACAAATTAAAGATAAATTCCTACACGACAGGTGAAAACCATGTACCTAATCCCAAGACGATCGCAAATTGTTTCTCTCCCCATGGGCTATGAGAAATAAACGCATGTTAAAGAAAATTCTCAATTTGCTAAGTTAAATAACGGTTGAAAACGGGCAAGTGTATGTCAGTACCAGGGGTTCCGTAATAGAAATTCATTATTTATTCTTATATCGTCAGTTTAGAGAGAAAACCCCTAAAATTCATTTTTGCTTAAATGTAATTTATTGTGTTTTAGGAAGCAACAGCCTATCCTATATCTCAATCTTGAAAAGTTAAGTTTTTACCCTAACGCGTCCATAAACGCTAGTGCAAAAACTCGTATCGTGCGAGTCGTGCAATCTTGTCCACGACATTTAAGTTGGTAGTTGGATATGGCCCTGCATTGGTACAACATTTTTTGTTTCGAATTGACTTTTGTTTCGAAAATAAAATAAAAAGTTACCTTTAGGAATACAGAATCAACAAAAACCTTTTTTTAATTATTCCTTAAGTACCTATAACCCAACCGGAGACCCAACCCGCCATAGATAACTATGCGTAAGTTGCAAGCAAATAATATGAACTGTAATTACTGTTGATACATTTTAATATTCTTTACCGAATTTTACAACGCCCCCTGAATTTGACCATAAATAGAATCAATAAAATAAACCAGGCGTAAACAAAAAACTGTCGCACAATTCGAATGTTTGTCTTTGAGAGTTGACAATTTATTATTGACGAAGTCCATACAACCAGCGTGTTACCACACGGAAAATCCAGGCGACAGATTCACAAGTTTGAAAACACTTTAACACACTAATAAGGACCCATTATAACGTTTTATAACGGATCCCTAAAAACGTAGTCACGTACACGGACGAAATTAGTTTCGGCAATGTCACGTGGACGACTGGACAAGTTTCAACGTTATTGAAAAAAAGCCAGGCTGTTGAAATAGGAAACCGGCTGATTGCCACGGATATGGGGCTGAAGGTAATAGGAATTACTTATAACCGAACACGGAGATTATATTAACGTCTTTTTTAGTTTGTAAAAAAGTTTTCTTTTTAGGAGAAAAAGGGTGGTCTTTGAAGTCATTTGAAGTGACAAATTAATAGAGCAATAAAATACTCTTTTTCACATTCTGTGAGATGGTTTTCTTGTCATCTACCTATATGAGGAGAATATATTTTAGGGACATAACAAATAAAAATCTTGCACATTTTTGTTGAAACATTGATAACGGCAACAGACAGACGCTTACAAAATTCACGTTATACCTCAATCTAAAATTGGGGCTTCAAAGAAAAGGTGCTTTTTTTTAATTTGGTACTTAAACCTTCAAACGAAAGTCCGACTCTTCTTAACTGGTTTTTATCCCCGTTAAATAATGACTGCTGACTGAAAGGACAACTGGGACCCACTTATTTAAGGTGCTTTCCGGAACTCGTTATGACAAGATGGTCACCCATCCACCGACCAACTATGCTATCGCTTAACGCTATGATCGATTTACCAGTGCGGCATTTACCTAGAGCTTCTGCGATGAACAGATCATTCCATTTTAAATAGGAATAGCTTTCCTAATCCCATTAAATTATAGCAATATATTCGAGTGAATTTGAACGGTCGCCGAGCAAATTCGCATTAACTTGAATTGTAATTTGATTAAGAAATGCGGCAGTGCCGCGTCCAAGTGAAATTTGCTCCAGCTTCGAATTTTAGATAATTTGGAACACGGGGTTGGTTGGCCGCGAATTAGTTGCTTGTTCTAATTTGACAAGATATTATTGCGGGTAATTGAATTAATGGTATGAGGATTCTTCTCATTTTGCTGACTAGCTTTAACATTAAAATTTAAAGCTTTATCTTTACTAATATTATAAACACGAAAGTAACTCTGTCTATCTGTCCCTCTCTCTCTCTCTCTCTCTCTCTCTCTCTGTGTCACGATTTCACGCCAAAAATATTGAACTGATTTAAAAAAATTGGTAGGCATATTGTCTAGATTAGAGTCTGAAAAGGGACATAGGCTACTTGTTATCTGATTGCAGGAAATAGTTCCCTCGGGAGGTGGATGGAACCGCAGGAAACAGCTAGTAGATAAATTCAAATTGTGTTATTTCAGACATGTGTCCATAGTGTTAGTATAAAAAATAACTTAAAAGACTAGTGTTAGTAATACATAATTAAAACCGATAACTTGTGGGGATCTGAAAACACGTTCAGGAGGCTGTTGGTGGCGGCGCGCAGCCGGCCGTTCATGGAGGCAGCTCTTTTTCTTATTATAGCGTAAAAATCATCTGATCATCTGAAAAAAGTTGGAGTTTAACAACGTAACGTTATCAAATATTCGCGTATGTTTGGAGCTAATGAGAAAGTTACTTGAGGGTAATTTGGAAATAGAAATCTTATTCCCTTGCTAGGTTCCTTATTCCATCTTGCTGAAATCTTAGTTCTCTTATAGAACTATTTATTTACTTCTATCTAGTCCCGTCAAAAGTTCCACAGACCCCGCTCTGTAATACTTAGTTAAACTTTCAGACACGTTGACACTTTAAGGCATTTCCGCATGCCTGGACGCCGCAATGCAGTTCAGAATTTTAATATTATGGCATAATTATTAATGCGGGAAGAAAAGTTTATTATATTTTTATTCCTAGAGTCACAGCCTTAAAGTGTGAAGTGAAGTGAATAGGCAAATGATAAAATAATGATATATTAATGTTATGCATTTTATGTGTGTGTGATGGAACAATACCTTGAAAGCATCGTTTTATTGTACACGCAGGCTGCTATATTTCATCTGCCTATAATAAACCCACGTGTACATTGATTGGCAATAACCTTTACAAACTGTCACCTATACGATATTCATACCTATATTTTTATGTTAACTTGACTTTTTTTATATTTTCTTTTAATTTGATTTACCAAATTTCATCATCATCATAGCTCCGTTAGTATTATAAGTCTGTTCACATAAAATAATTTCAGTAAACCTAATCAAAAATTGAGATAGTACGCAGCAGAAATTTACAATCACCAGATAAAACGTAATTCTTTCACATAAAACGAGAAATAAACTCGAGCGAGAGAATTTGTGAATACATTTCATCTCAAGAGACTCGTGCTTATAAAAGCAATTTTTGTGAAACATTTGTAAAGATAAACGTTATTATCACGTGTACGGCCCAAACGAGGACAATAAATGCCACCACCTTAGGTATATAGGCTGGCTGGAGGCCTTAACTTTTAGGCATCCACAGGGATTGTCCGGTTAAGCAGTAAACAGCCTCTCTAGGCTGAACTGCGAGATGCCAATAATATTTAAAACTATATATATAATATATAGTTAGAATAACGCGTGGCTAAGTAAAAGCCGCACGGATCGATCGATCGTAAGGTAAGCAACGTTCGTGGATAGGTGACCATCTCGTCATGAATAGTTTCTACGTGTTTCGGAAGGCACGTTAAATTGGTAAGTCTCGGCTGTCATTTGTACACCTTTGACAGTTGTTACCAGCTAGCCAGAAAATCTGACAACCAGTCAGAGAGAGTAAGACATTAAGTGCTTTCCGATGCACGGATGTATCACTCACCAACTTCCAGACAATGACCTGCTTTTTTGTAAAAGTTTTTTAAAAACCACAAAGCAATTTGGGCCCAACCCGGGAATCGAACCTAAGATATCTTCATCAGAAGTCGTGCCATGCGACTACTACTAAACTACTACTACTAGATTACTACTAATAGACTACTACTAAAACAATATTTTATAAAACTATAGGTTCTAGAATTTGTATAAGGCTGATACGCAGTTTGCATTATTATATCGTATAGTCAATTGAAGCAATGTGCATGTAATGGAAGTGATAAATCTGGTAATGAGGTCATTAGTACGGGCACTTCCCACCTGTATATAATCTAACCGGATCCAATTAACATTCTAATTATTATAATTTAGTTGTTGGTAATTCCCAGTCTTACCAAAGGCTATCGGGTTGCCTAGGTAACTGGGTTGAAAAGGTCAGTCGTCCCATGTAAAGTATTGGAACTCAGCTGCATGCGGTCCGACTGGAAGCCAACCCCAACATAGCTAGGGAGTAGGCTAAGCAGATGATGACTTATTCATAATTTAATTCTGCCAAAATGTATTAAATAATATTTATTTTGCAAATAGGTTGAAATCAACACTTTTACACGTCAACACATTTTTCAAATAATTCTTAAGCGCTAAGCTGGGTATAGACTACATCGTTTACTAGTAATGGAACATTAAGCATTCGAACTTTAAAACCTCTGTTGTGTTCGAATATTTTGAACTTCGAACGTTTTGATCAAAATTACAACAAAAAAAAAACAAAGGACTGTTTTGCGAATTTTAACTCTAACTGGCTTTTATCACCGGTTTCGGTGAGAAATACTGCACGTACATAGAAAATGTAGACTTTCTCATAAATTGTCTATCTAGCACTGAAATAATTTTCAAATCGGTTCAGTAGTTCCTGAGATTAACGCATTCAAACAAACAAACTATATATATAGATGTGTATTTTAGGGATCGACGACACCTTTTTTGTAAAGATAAGATGATTTTAAGAACACACATGTGCATAAATTTTTTTCAGATCGATATATCGACCAAGAATGTAGAAACTTATCATGAGTATTCGCTGAAAATTGGTAAGAACATCACATTACATTAATATACTTTACTAGTCTAGTCCCTCATTACCTTTAAACTACTAATTAATAAACTTCCCACTAAAACAAACCAATGTAAGCCATACTTGAATCGAGTCAACCCTGCGGCTATGCAAATCGATTAGCTAATTAATGGGATTCCGATAAATGTGGCTGTTAAGTCGGAAGCCTTAGCATAAGCAGCTAATGTAGCGATATATTGCCTGCTGGGTTTTAGTGCTGGAATTAATGACAGAAGGAACAGTGTAACAGACTTACTAATATTATAAATACGAAAGGAACTTTGTCTGTCTGTATGTATGTCGGGCCTTCACGCCTAAACTATTGAACCGATTTAAATATGATTTGGTAGACACATAGTCTACAGCCTGAGTAAACATATAGGCTACTTTTTAATCGGTTGTGGGAAGTCGTTCCCTCCCTCCCTCGGTGGCGGAGGTTGGAACCGCGGGTAACAAGCTAGTTTACAATAATTTGTACTAAAGACGGTAGGACTGAATTACAGGAAACATGACATGAAAGTTGCGAGCCACGCGCCACGCGTTGTTCCCGACGGCAATTTGTCATTTGTTAAGTACAGTATAGAAATGCGCTGTGCTATCGCGTACCTCAGAAATATTTTCTCATACTATCATCGCATTCATCGTGCACTGCTTTTGGGAGTCCCTTAACTCCGAAAGGTAGCTTAGGTAATACTGAAATTTAGCAACAGCAAATACATGGAATTCCCAATGTTTGTTAGTAAGTAAATACTGGGAATTTTCAAGTCAAGAATAAATAAGGTAATTCTACAAGCGTGTTCCAATTTTGAACACTTCATCGCTTGTGTGATAGTGGTCAAACGCAAACATATTTTCAACAAAAGAAATCCGAACAATTCAAAATGTGATTAACAAGCCAAAAGGTCTTAAAAAGAAGACTTAATTTGAAAACGGAATATTTTTAAATTAAGAACTCATTGACAAACTACAGAGCAAAAAACATACGGCAGCAGTTTTTGACGTATAGACTCCATGGAATAGACGTAATACAAATAATACAATACATTTTTGTTCTTATAATAAGAACCGGTCATAATCTGAGCTATAACAAAAATATTATTTGTATAACACTTGATCTTCTCATATTTCCTGTACATTGGTTTAAGTGCGGGCTTTACAGGCGTCTGAAATCTGCAATGAATTAAAACACATAAAGTATACAGTGACTACAATTCAGGGGCGTAGCTACTGCCGTATCTACCGATTATACGGGGCCCCTGGGCTACGAGGCCTCCCAACGCGCTTAAGCAAAAAACCTCATAAAGATAGCAAAAATAACGCATGGGCTGCGCAGGTGATTTTGTACCAACAAAAGCACCTCTCGTAGATCTCGACCACGTATGAACACTCCTACTTAATATTTTCTTCATTTTCTTATAATTTTTCTTTTCTTTTTTCTTTTGTAAAGAATGTTTACCCTCCCTAAGGGCAAAGCACGCTAGGCTTCTCCCACGATTCCATAGAGAAAAAAAATGAGCACATTCAATACTAAAAGGGGCAATACCAAAGCTGGCAGTAAATAAAACATATACTATTTGATTAAAAGTACTATTATCCTTTGAAACCTTAATTATAAGTGAGTGTAACTATGAGTTACTCGTTGACCATTATGTGAGTTCTGAATTGGGACACAAAACTTTAAGGGCAGGAAAGTTTTGCGACTGAAATGACGCCACTCCGCAATCAGCATATAACGTGTGAAAACTTTGCTTTTAATGTATATGTTCGTACCTAATAGGAGTCCCTTAAGTATATTTTAGAGCCTGTGTGAAGAGTTTATGACTGATGAAATATTACAACTATAAACGTAGACATTTTTTTAAACTAGTAAAGCTACATGGTAGCGACACTACAAGTAGCGCCATCTATGTAGTTAGTGAATTACTAATACATAGAATTTCTACATTGTGCAACTGAAACAAATCTACAAATTAGCCGGGATATTAGCCCACTAGACACAAAACCTCTCTGATCGGAGAATCCTCCCTAGACCTATACTCTCTGGTCTTCACTGCCCTAAAGTGATGACCTCGCAACGGACGTCAGCTCAACCTCCCAGCTACGTGACGTCACACTAGGACAGCTGCTTTAAGCTTGCAAGCTGCAAGTCATATAGCTTCAATGCTTATTATTATCCCTGATGATCATATCAAACTGTCAAGCATTTTCCTATTAAAGATGTAAAACTAGCAATTTCTCGCGATTACTCACACGTTCCCCCTAAACTTCTTCACGTACAGAATAGAACATTCATCAACAGCCTACGTTCACCGAAGATAGCTTCCCAACAGTGAAATAATTTTTCAAATCGGTCAACTAGTTTCAGAGCCTATTCAATTCAAACAAGCAATCAAATCTTTCCTCTATAAAATTTTAGTATAGAATAATGGATCATTTAAATAAACATCCAAACAGAAACAAGAATACAGATTTATTTGTGATTACAGTAACACCAACTCATCTCATTAATTTTACCAAGTCATTAATAAAAACGTACACATAGTTTTAAACCAGCCACGAACTGCATTTTACCAGTCGTTAAAAGTTAAAATGCAACCGCTCAGTTCCTGAACATTATCGCGACATTGTGTTAACAGTATTTTGTAAAGTTGAACTTTACAACAAGTTTTGTTTGAACTCAAAGTTTTTTGTGTAAAAGGGGGTTTGTTACAATACCGTACTGAGACATGTTATCGTCATACTAAGTGGGGAATTGGTAAGTGTCCTTCGTGATGGTTTGTTGTCTCTAAGTGACGTCAGCATAGATTATCTCGTTGCTACAATAATGTAATTAGAACATAATATGCTTTTTTATGACGCCTCACTCATCTTTGAACGTAACTATGAAGAAATAAATCTACATGATACAGATATTTACATTAAAAAAAAACTAAAAGACGTCGAAAAATTCGTCCCCATCGCTGTCTACTCGGAGCGTGCCCAAGAAGCTGGCAGCATTGCTTATTTGTGTATTGTATATACTTGATCAATTTTATTCATTAACATATCAGAGTGCATAGACATGTGGCTGTTATGTCATATAATATGTACATTTCTCAATGTAAAGAAAGAGATTGACTCGTTCACTCGGCCACTAGGGTTATTGACCTTTTTTATCCGACTGCCAAGAATGGTTGTTTTTGATTATCTATCAAGACGGAATTACCTGAGTAATCAGTTAGAATAAAATGTAATAGACTATACTATACTTATTCAGATCGTAAAAGATATTTCAAGAATTCAATCTCACGTTCAGAAATAAAGTTCCTTTAAATAACCGCAAATTACCTAAGACTCAGTTAGAAAGGTGTCGTCTAAACTCGGAAAATAGCTATAATTACACGATAAAGCCTTTAAGGTTGACAAGACTATTTTTAAAAGGGATTATTTTACGGGTCCATAGCGGAGCATTTTTAGAAGAGTGTATTTTCATTTATAGCTTCTCTATAGTTTACTTTTATAGGTAACTTTTATAGGCTTTTATATAACATGAAAGATGACACCTTCCTTCTCGGAGGAGTTAAACAGAACCCTCAGTTTGTGACACAATTGCGCCAACGCAACGGAGTCGTCAATATAATTCTAACAAATACAGACGCCAGCACATCAAGCTACTACTATCTGTCTAATTTCCTTAATAGATATTCAACTTTATCGCTCGATTATATGGTATAAAGTTGATTGTTAATTTGACAGTTTCGCTTGATTGAGATAGCTTGATGTGCTGGCGTCTTACATACTTCGAAATAAACACAAACAAAAGCCACCCACCTTTGTCTATACGCATCAATCTTTTAAATACCAGCCTCATGGCTCTGACTGAATTCCTAATTCAAAATAAACGTTCGAAATGACAGCACTCAAAGCTAATCCTTTCGACAGCCCAACATATAATCTCCATTCCAATACACGCTGAAATTTCAGGAACGCAATAATAAATTTTGGAACAGCAAACAATACGTCTGATTGTCAATTTCTCTGAAAACAGTGTAAAATGTTTCATTTGGATCAATCAACTGAGTGTGTGAACCGCTAATATAAAATGGGTGCCAATCAAGTTAATTCAGGGGCTCCAAACAACTGGGTCGGAAGCAATAAGCGCGGAACGATATCGTTTGCGCTTTCAGTTACAATGGATTGCGACTGTTTTAATATCGGGACTTCTTTTTCACACACGGTCGGTTGGCCTCAAAGTAAGCTATTGTTTAGCTTGTGTTATGGGTGCTGACATAACTGATAAACTACTTAACTTTACATTTATAACCGACCACAGCCAACAAACATGCTCGCCACATAAAGGAAGACCGTACCGGGTATCGAACCCGGGGAAAATCAGCTTGTCACCACCACTTCTTGTTTTTACTGGGAAGAATAAGTGGCGCAACCCAGTCCCCAGTAACACATATGACTGTCTGAGAGTCTAAAATTATACAAAACAAATAAAATATTGAAAGGAATATTAAAAATCAAAATGAACAGAATACATAGAACACAGATATACACTTATAACGACTAAGTATTTCTTTCTAAAGCATCCTACATAGTAGAATACATTATATTGGCATGTATATGCATAAAAACAACGTACCCACCTACATAATATGCAGTTATGTTGTAGCTGTAATTATACTAGGCCAGTACTTCAAACGGACACCGAGTATTTTTGCCGTTTTCCCTAAAATAATTTAATAGGCGGTCATAGAGTAGGCGTTTGCTCACTTGGGTTTAAAACCCAACCCCACAGCAGACTCTCAAAGTCACAAATGAAGGAATGACGAACGAAAATAAACATGCCATTGCTGACTCACGATACCACTGTATGATTGATGAAGGTAGGAAGGGGTTGGTGGCAATGGCTTGTATTTAAGAGGAAATAAGTCTAGCTTGTGTACTGTAGAGATTTGACCTCCTTGTGTATTTTAATATAGTTTTGGGACTGGCCGAATCATCAATTAAATATGGAATTGTTTGAGAATAATTCGATTTTGTATTGGTTTTGTAAGTCGCCCTTCAAACCTTGAGGCTTAGCCATGATGTCTTTCTTCAATCGTAAACTCTAGTAGAAATGACAAAAATGTATGGAAATAATATTTCGACCTTACATTATGACCACGACTTATCGATTTCAAATGTCATTTCTATACATTTTTGTCGTTTCTACTAGCGTTTACGATTGTAGAAAGACATCTTTGCTCTGCCTTAGGTAGGTAATGTCTGTAGATAAGGGCCTATGCCCTTACCATCAGGCTTAGCATGGCAACCGTAGAAACAAGTTTTGTTTACCGGAGAATGGACATAATGACAGAAAAGTGACAGACTAACGTAAAATTTCTTATGAATTTTTTTTAAGAGTTTTTTCTTTTCTTCGATCGACATAATTCTACAAGTGATTATATGCAAGTTGACAGGTCGCGCCATGCTCGGGCAGAAGACATGTTGAAATTGACAGAAAGAGCTTTGTCTTTTCTTGACAGAATAGATATAGAATGCTAAGCCTGCTGAAAATATAGTTAAAGTTAAATATAATGAAATGTTTTATTATAGATCTTCGATTCCGGTAACGGTGCCAGTAACTTTTGTCTTCTCACACAGAGATAAGTGTTTTTACAGTACTGAGTGGGAGTAGAAGATTGATGTTAGAGATTAAACAATAATAACAATGTTCGTTCTTATTATTGTTTTCAGTACCAATAGACCCTCCGGATAATGCAAACTCGTGGTCTTCCTGTAGTATAATCAGACTCTCAATAAGGATTTAGATACAATAAATATGGCGTCCAGACCGATTGCTTCTCTCTTATGAGACTCAAAAATAACAGCTAGTTAAGCAGGACATTATTACTCGCTTTACATGGAAAATTACGGCATTTCTTCTGAAATAGGTAACGAAACATAAATATAAGCAAATAATTACATAATTTTTGATAATAATATTATCTATACTTACAAATAATGGTTTAATTTATCACGGCACTATCTGTTTAATGGCAAAGATCACAGCATTTGTTTACTTAAGGAGTAAACATCTGACTTTGATAAGCATTCAATCTTAATAGTCAGTGAATTTCTGATCGCGAACCATGAAGGTAATAGTGACTGGTGCTGCTGGCTTTCTAGGCTCCAGGGTAGCTGACGCCCTACTTAGAAAACAACCTCAGTCTCCCCTTAATGTGACTGAACTCATCCTCACTGATGTTCACCAACCTCCATCAAGAAATGACAATCGCGTCAAAGTGTTTGCCCTTGACTTAACTCAACCGTCAGCCGCTGAACAGCTCATTGACAAGGACTGTGACGTCATCTGCCACCTCGCTGCTGTGGTCAGCGGTCAAGCTGAAGCCGAATTTGATTTTGGAATGAAAGCTAACTTGGAAGCCACTCGGTTGCTTCTAGAAACTGCTCGAAGGAAAGCACCTAAAGCGAGATTCGTCTTTGCTAGCACCGTTGGAGTTTTTGGAGGGGATCTACCACCCGTTGTCGATGACCTTACAGCGGTGATGCCTCAAACGTCATACGGAACTGCCAAAGCCATGTCTGAGCTACTCATCAACGATTACTCTCGACGTGGTTACGTAGATGGTCGTATTGTCAGATTGCCTACTGTAAGCGTCCGTGCAGGAGTCGCGAATGCGGCTGTGACGTCATTTGCCAGTGGAATAGTTCGAGAGCCTTTGAACGGAAAGGAGTCTATATGTCCTGTGAAGAAAGAACAGGAGTTATGGCTGGCTAGCCCTGCAACTGTAGTTCACAATATAGTGTATGCAGCGACTTTAGACGCTAGTGTTCTCGGCAAATGGCGTGCTGTGAATCTTCCTGGTCTTCGTGTTTCTGTAGGAGAAATGCTTGCAGCTCTTCGTAAAGAGGCTGGTGATAAAGTGGCCTCTTTAGTTCGCTTTGAGTATGACGAAACTATCGCCCGTATGGTTGCCTCTTTCCCAGTCAATTTTGATAACAGTCGCGCTCTTAAACTTGGATTTACTGTGGATTCGGAATTTGCACAAGTAATTCGTTCGTATATGAAGGATGATCTAAAAAAGAATTAGTAATTTAATACAGTCGATGGTTCGTTTTTCTTTAATTTTTTATATCAGTGCAGTAAAGTATATTCTTTATGTTATCTTCAAACTATATCCACTGTTTACTAATTATCATGTAAATAAATATATTGCTTATCACGTTAATGTTCTAAGTACTTAACATAATGATGCCACGCACGATCATAATAATGTTTCAAATATAATATGATTTTATAAAAGTGAATTAAACTTTAAAATTATCATTTTTTTTCTTTTATCTTCAGTTGTAATATTTCTCTCTGAATAAAAGAAAACAAAAGATACAGAATCTTTTAAACTCGTAAATAAACTTCAAAACAAAAACAATGAAATCCACCGACCATCTGTTGAGCTGATTCTATTTGTTCAATATAAATCGAGATGTTGGTGCTCAAAGATAATGTTTTCGAGAATTTATACTTGCCTTGGTACTAAACTGTAAACTTGGTCACATAAAACTTCGACTTGGGATAAAATGTTGTGGTCGCCTTCTAAAATATTCGCCCTGTAAAGCAACTATTTTTTGTGGTGTTCTAGAATATTCCACCGCTTAGCACCATTACCTACACTTTTTTATAAAAGCGAGTACAGACACCAGCACACCAAGCTACCCGAAAATGTCAAATTTTCCCAATTGAATTTGAAGCATATGCTTCAGCGATAAAGTTGAAAATGTATCAAGAAAGTTTAACAGATTGTAGTAGCTTGATGTGCTGGCGTCTGTCATTTCTGAAGGCAGACGTAAAATAATACGTAAAACATAAAATAATTTTGTTGTACGTCTGTCTAACTTTTTTGTAGTAACGCCCATATAGTTTCTCATACTGACGCTTAGATTCAACATACATATGTATAATGGATCCTTTTTTAAGAATTCTTTAACTTTATATTAAATTCCTGAATTAAATAATTAAAAAATTAAAATAACAACATACTACCAGTCGATTGTTCTTCCAACACACACAACATATTTATAGACAAAAAAAAACGCAAAAATTCAACAAAAATTTAAAGAAACATTCACACTAACGCTGGTCATTCATCACGGGACATTATGAGGCGAACAGCGTGTCCCGGGATTATGTACCGTGTGTCTCGGGATACCAGGATCATATCACGGTATGCACTAGGACATACCACATTTGTCATGTCCGCACGTGTCTAGAAAGGAAATATGATCCTTCTTGTGGACACGCGTAGATTGTCATGGTGCTTTGAATTTTTAAAAATAAATTCGAATGAAAATTTTATTTATTTCTTTATTTATCTACCAACAGCATCTGAGTAGAAGAGAGCTTCATCATCATCATCATCATCATCACAGCCTTTTTATCGTCCCACTGCTGGGATCAGGCCTTCTCTCCCACGGAGAAGGATTGAGCGTTAATCACCACGCTTGCTCAATGCAAGGTTAGTGATTTCAGATTTCATAGTCCAGGTTTCCTCGAGATGTTTTCCTTCACCTTTTTAATTAGTCATTGGTGTCCAAGATAACCTTAGAAAGTACGAATAACTTAGGAAAGTTACATTGGGACTTGCCTGACCTGGAATCGAACTCGCACCCTCATACTCGAAAGGCTAGTGCTTTAAACACTAGGCCACTACGACTTCACCAGAGCTTATGCGTTTTGTTTTATTGTGTCTAAGACTTGCACTGTCTCCAATGAGGGTTTTCAAAATGTCTGCTACCAGGCGGCGCTACGTACACCTCAGGTCCAAATAGCTGTTAGATTGAACAGATTCCTGTAGAAGGTATATAATTTTTTAGTGTGATAACTACTACATTAAGATGGACGAACTAAGGAATGAGCTTCAAAAAAAGCCATATTAAGTAATTTTAGAAGTCCCACAAAAATGCAATGCAACTATGGTTCATTCTAAAAGAGACAAAAACCCATACATAAAAAGTCATTTATAAACAAATATTCTTACAGCATAGAGTATATATTCTTACAGCATAGAGTATCTATGCTGTAAGAATATTTGTCCTTGTTCCTTTAAACAATACAAACTTGCAGTTTCTACTTCAAAGCCTAAATTAATTATTCACTTGATTGCAATGAAAGGCTTCCATAGTAACTATGTATATTGTATGAACTATTCATACAATTTGTATAGACGCTAGCAGGTCAACCTTCCCGAATCTTTCAAATTATACCAATCGAATATTAACCTTCTGGTATTGTGATAAGGTTGAAAATCTACTAAAGATATTTGACAGATTGAGGTAGGTTGATATGCTGGCGTCTGTACGTCTATGTTACAGAGGGTTGAGCCAACGACAAGGCCCAAGGGATTTGGTGGTCCTGCAAAGGAGAATAGATAGTCGTTTTTTTTTTATGTGAAAGAATTTTATAGTCGGTGCAAACCTCTTTTCTTGTACATACCTCCTTTGTACGAGTACATAGTATCGTAAGTTATTTTTGTAGTAAACCTATAGTGTTTTTGTAAGCAAGGAGCTTAGAGAAAACCTGTATAGACAAGATTATGCGCTTAGTAGATAATGTGACTGCTCTTGAAGTAACAGTTTAGGTTTACAGGAATTTTCACAGCCTCCTTCAGCGCTATTTGATATCTAGGATTTACAAAAGAGAAATTTCAGATAATAAAAATGGTTTTTATATAACATAGTGTGTATATGGCAGTATGAAACCTTAGCATTCTGAAGACAATAATCCTAAACGACGCCTGCTTTGATGACGTCATCATTTTTTCCCTTGACTGGACTTTCCTAAAACCATGTTCGCCGTATTTCCTCCAACTTTTTAAATAGTGACAAAAAATCATACATCTCCCAAAGTTTGGGTTTAAGTAAAGTTTGGGTTAAAGTTTAAAATTCAGCTGCGGTTTGTTCGCAAATTACCGCGGCCCTGACACGTAAAGACCTCCAGAAGAATAAAATTGGGTTTTAGTCAGTCTAGTCTGACACACCCTCCAGCTGTACCCATAGCGGCAGAGGTCATTTGAAGATTTCCCGCTGAAAATAATAAAGAGTTCTTGAAAAAAATTAAATTAATTTTCCATAAGACAATAATTTATTTCGTTCTTTATACAAAGGATGGGTGGCTACTTAATTTATGTACTAAAGTTGACGCATATCACGGACAAGACCCTCGCTTCGCGCATTACCTCGCACATAAAATTATTAAAATGGAGAAAATATTTTATCGCTGGTGTATAATTGCATTATACTTGGCCGCAAGCCATTCCAGGATGAATTTCAGGAGAAAAACTGAGCTAGCAGTTTGCGAAATAATTAATTCATATGAAAAACTTGAAGGTTGAGTATGGTAATTTTTATTAAGATTGTCATTTTTAGAGTCAAGGATATTAGTATTTTATTATTAAGTATTTAATCTCATCTTCTTGATTATTTTTCGATATATTATGTACTCAATAATCATTATCATCAGCCTAGCCCAAAACATACATTTATGTACACTAACTAAAAAAAATAAGTATATAATGTTTCTTAATCTTTTCAAAATAATCGTGTCAAATAAAACATCTATTTAACAAAATTGTATGAAAAATCAATATTGTCAAAAACGTATTAAACCAGCCTTGACAACAACAGAAACAACGCAAAAGGCAAAAATAAAATATTCTGTACAAAATTTCCTAAATATTTGTATTAGAAAGATTTTTCTGATCTCATCTTTTGAACGTCCGAAAATGTTTTTATCAAATTCATATCAATCTTTCATATTATATAGTCGTGGTGTCCGATTTGGACTATAAAGTCTGAAAACACCAACCCGCATTGAGCAAATGATTAACGCTCAATCCTTATCCGTGTGAGAGGAACCTATACCCAGCAGTTGGACGATAAAGCTAGTGATAAATATCAACCTTTTGTTCTGTGGTATGCGCCAACCTTATTATATTGACAATAGTTAGTATCAACATCACATAATATCCCTAAACAGGCTACTATTTATCGATAAATATAAAAATACGGAATTACATATAATTACTAAGCGTGTTATTCTCTCTGTTGGTAAATATTAGTAATGGCAAAATACATGAAACGTGTTTGGTCAACAGTATTAAATATATACAGGGTGTTACAAAAATATCTGTCAACCCGAATGGGGGTTAAACAGCCCATAATAAAGAGGGAGTAAACGATATTTTTATATCGTAATGTCATTGCATACAGTGAAATAAAAATATTCTTTACATTGATGTTCAAGCATTTTCTCATTTAAATAAAAAAACTATGCATATGCTTCATTTTACCTTTATATGAAATTACAGTGACAATACAAAGAGTAAATAAACTATTTTTTTCTTAAAGAAGATTACTATGACTCCTTTTCCATCACATAACAGTTTCTGGGGATAACGATTTATTCGGTTTTTTATCAATTTTTGTAACACCCTGTATATGGGAACGTGGGACGTTTCCATGAAACTTATAATTGCACTGACAGCTATGGATACAATATAAACATACACTGGTGTGCTCAAACAGCATAACATAAAATATATGTACGATTTTGTAAAACACAAATTAATTCTTCTATATGAAAATATACCTCAATTTAATTAACATACTGAAATAAGAAGATTTTTTTCATATTATATTTCAAATAATTTATAAAACACATGTAACATGTCTATTATTTACGTAAATATGCTGCTCGAATATACATAGTCTTCCCGAATAATGACAGCGGCCTTCTGTTCCTTCGTTTAGTTTTTAGTATACGACATGTATAAAAAAATGATAATGTAAATGTAAAATGTGTAATTTCTTTTAACTTAATTATTGTATGCCCTAAGGGCGGGACATTTAAGACCTGTATTATGTACCTACCTATGATCCACAATAAAGATATTGAATTGAATTGAAAAAAAACCTGAGGCAGAATAGCGGCACGTTGTTGCAGATTCCTTGCAGTAAAAAATAATAATGCTATGTAGCATAAACAGCACTAAAATATTTCAAACATAGAATAAATAAGGAAAAATATCAAAGTGTGTTCGCAAAACAAATAGATCACATAATATTTATTTAATTGTCTATTCTTATAAGCCAGTCTCCCATTCTTATCAAGAAGAGGTTATCAACATTTTCATAAATATTCATATTACATTCATTCATTCATTACATTCATATTAAATTAAGTATTTGTGAAAACAAATAAGGAAAAGTTTCCCAGAAAAATATAAATATAAGATCGCATAAAAAGCTTATCGAAGTTTATTGGAAATTTAGATGTATTTTTTCGATTCGATTCCCGGTTCGGATGACATTTGTGTGATGAGCATGCTGGTTGGTTGTGTTCTGTATAATGTAAAGAATATTATAGTTTATTAGTTATGTTAGCACCCATAACACTAGCCAATCAATAAAAATTACCTAGGGGCTAAACGACAGAGTGTGGAAGGCGTCCAGATATATAAAAATATATATATAATAAACGAGGTTGTCAACATTTGGTGTGCGGAGTCCCCAATCATTGTGCCAATGGCTTAATAGCCAAGAGCATCAATTTATGCCTAAAGAGGTTCTTCTTAGACGGTTGGATCAAGCGCTTGATGCAGAAACCGGTAATCTGGATACGGCACGCATCGTCAGAAGATTTCTTTCTGTGGAGCTCTAACCGTCGGTAGCTTGGACCTTGTTCCTGATACCAGTGGGACACTATTCTTATATTTGAAGTTCGATGTTTGAAAATTGAATTATATATTAAATAAATGAATAAATATATTTATAAATGATCGATCTTTAGATGTAGTCTTACAAGTCGCCCCCTCAGTACCATTTTCCTATACATTCTTTTTCCAAACCATCCATCCTCCATCCATCCATCAACTCCTTAGTTTTCCTGTTAAAGTCATCCCCAGCGATACTCAAAAACCTTTCTCTTAGAATACTCTTATACGTCGTGCATTCCATGGTGAGCAATTTCGTAATATAATACCATGACAAACAATTTCCTTACATATTCCTTGTCAGTCAAACATACAGAGGTCTGTTTACATTGCATATACTCGTATTTGACTTGTGTATGTTACTGTTATGTTTGTTTACATATAATTATTTATTGCTAAGTCATCATAAAAAGTTCAATTTGGTTTTATATTTACTGTTTTATGTTACTTTGTGAAAGATTAAGTGTTATATTTGGTACAGAGGTAGGTAACTATAATGTGTTTTAGTGTCTTTGGACTTTCTAGTAATAAATTTCAACGAAGTCAGACATAATTTTTTTTTCAGGAAATAGGGTCGTTTCCTAAAGGAACTTTAATAAATTGCTGGTTCATAAGGTAAGTGTTAACTAGCAGGTAAATTAATAAGGTAATAAATACTTCAAATATAGTATGAGCTATAATTGAACAGCTCTTCATAAGCATCCGATCTTCTGATTTTCTCTTACTTATCTGTCTGCATATCAGTAAAGTTATTTAAACCCGTATTATTTCATATTATTCATAAATTGTTCCTTTAATCATCCCTGTTATCCTTATCTTTTGTATCACTGAAAATATAAAAAATAAATCTAAATGTAACCTCAGCTTTTAATAGCAAATGCACTTTGAATAAACCTCTAAAGTAATAAAAGCAAGGACGACAATATTCCCCCGACCATCAAGATAGCAACTATAGAGTTGATAGTACGCATCATTACTTTGTCTGCATTGCAGGACAGTCCCTAATGCATAGTTGTGTGCAAACATTGTATGTAAGTATAAACTTGATTACAAAGTACACAGTTGTATCAAGTTTTTATTTGTAGCTTGGAATATACATCGTGTCATTAAAATTCTGAGCCGTGATATAGAAGCGAAAAAAAATTACCTTTGCTAAATAATGAGAATTAATTTATTGAACTTTTTAAAACGTAGTCATAGAAAGAACGCTCTATATTCGAGACCATGAATTCTTTACATACAAAACAACGATTTAAAAAACCAACGTTTATTATAAACACGTTCATTTATTTCGCTGCCAATTGTATAATACTGTCAGTATATCTAACTGAATTAACATCATCATCTCCCGAACCTTTTCCCAACTGTGTTGGGGTCGGTTTCCAGTCTAACTGGATTCAGCTGAGTACCGGTGTTTTGCAAGGAGCGACTGCCTATCTGACCTCCTCAACCCACTACCCCCAGGTTAGACTGGCGTCAGACTTACTGGTTTCTGACTACCCGTAACGACTGCCAAGGATGTTCAATGACAGCCGGGACCTACAGTTTAACGTGCCATCCGAAACATAGTCATTGGTGTCCAAGGTATACTTAGAAAGTACTTACAAACTTAGAAAAGTTGCATTGGTACTTGCCTGACCTGGAATCGAATCCACGCACTCATACTGTATTAACATACTAATATAATATTTGAACTATACTATGCAGAATATCTCGAGTAATTCAACGTATATTAGACGTTATAATGATTATTATTACTCAAAGAAAATTGAGCGCAATATTGGTCTTAATTAACAGCGAACTTAATTACGTCGGCATATGATTTTAGAAAATACGGCATTTATCAAACGAGTATTACAAGGAATATAAAGTAACTTGTGCGTATGTCTATGAGTATAAAAAAAGGAATAGGTAATTTTAGCTTGAGAATAAAAACTAGAAATAATTATATCAGGACACCTTTTTACACACTGTCAGTTAGCCTTAAGGTAAGCTATAGATTAGCTTGTGTTATAGGTGCCAACACAATTAATAAACTACATATACTTTACACATATTTATAAATAGAAATACATATTATTTGGTTTTGATAGACAAAAAATTAAATATTGTCTTTTAATATGCGTCTGCTGAGTTGGGCCCTAATACAAATTTACAAAGATACCAATATAATATTATTTATTGAAAAAAATACATTTTGGTAAGGTAAGTTGATGTTCTGAAAGGCTAAAAGTATTGACGGAATTGACGACACGATTTGTAAGAAAGTTTGTACTCTGAGTTATTTCAATAAATAGGTATAGTTATATGTATAGTGCAGCATGTATAAATTTATCTTTAATTTAATGTGTCCTTCATAACATGAGGTATTTATTAAGGATCACGCAATTACTAGATTAAAATAAAACTACTAAATGGTAGAAATAAAATGACCTACAAAAATTCTCCCAAATGCATAAAATTGGTGCCCATTAAAAGAATTATAAACAAAAAAATATGAAAGAGTGGTGTTAGATACCGATTTTTTCTAATTTAAAAACTTGCGCAATATTGTATGAATTTTTATTAAGAAATTCTAGTCAGTGCTCTCTCTGTCTCTTTCTTTCAAGTTAATTTTATTTAAAGGTACATATGTATTATTATTTAATATGTTAATTTCTTGATTAAAATTTTCTCATATGTTAATTAGGAACTGTAGAATTCTAATAGCATTTTTAGCTGAATGATATAATGTAATTAATAATATTTTCTTGTAGGAAATTAGAATTATTAACTAATTTGTTAATTATTTTATATTTATCAAGAAACCACGAATTTATTTTCACGAAAGAAAAATATGCTGCTTCACAATCAGTGTTAAGTATAGTCATACTTTTAAAATTCAGTCAGGTTTGGAGTCAATAGCTTTTAATTTTAAGTATTTTTTTTATCTTGTGCATAATTATATTTTCACGTTTCATTACGTGATAAATTATTAAGGTTTTTCGATTTCTATAATCATTTTGGAAGAAAATATTATAATGGATATTTACAATATAATATACCTATATGTAATACCTCAATCATTAAAAGATTGCCATTCTCAACAGTCTCAACTTCTACTATATTTTTAAACAATCCTATTTTATTTCACCTCCTTTCACGAGAAAAAAACCTAACTAAGGATACTTAAAATACAACTTTGGATTTTCATAATTTTCTTATAAAATTAAAGCATAATTAACAAAAATATTCAAAGAACAAATTGAAAAATTTGTGCTTTGCGGGACATAAAATATATAAAAATGTCTAACAGTCAACTACCTTATATTAATTGTATTGCTTAACAATGACTCACATTATTAACATTTTGTCACTATATTCTCTGCAATCACACTCGTATTTATTCATCAATATTATGTAGGTATTTAGTTGTCTATCATAACCTTACAGAATAGACCTATACTCCAATCCAGTAAACATTTAACTGAAGAAATTATACAATAATTAATTTAGTTATGACTGGTTTACTTAATAACTCAGTTTGATAATAAAATTCGTCTAAAAATCTAAAAATGTAAATACAATAATAACAGTTACTTAATCAATTGAAATATTATTTTAAGTAGTATTTATTTGTGTAAGAAGTCCTTATAAAGTAGGTTAACAGTTAAATGCTTACTCGAGTATCGACAGCAACATATTAGTGTAACACCTCTTCAGATAATGTTACCTCATTTCTCGCTACAAGGAACAAAGTTTAAAAAAAAGTAAGCTATAAAACCTTACTTTTTTTTTCTCTCTCTGACAAAATTGTAGTCAATCTTGAAAGATTGTATTACACTCTTAGCCCAATCTGTAAACCTATGATTACAACATAATCCACATTATATAACAGCAACTGTCACATTTGACAGTTGTCAATTTTGACATGTCTCAAACTCGACTTATTCCCCTCAGTCGTTCATTTTACCCAAGGATGGTGTGCATAAACACGTACGTATATTATTAGAAATTATAAACAAAAATGTAGATACGATAATATTAATTTACAACACTCCAATCTTTCAGATATCCCTGTTTTTTTAATCATTGTCATATATATTTACAAATTCATGGTGTTCATATTATACATAAGTACAATAACTTTATACAATAACAAATTAAAACAACGTTACTAATCAAATTTATCTTTTATCACATGATCAACGTAACTTAGAATTACATTCACTCAAAGTACCTTTAGTTAAACCAATCTAATATTTAAGTAAATATCAATCACAAGTGGATAATACATAGACACTAAGAAAATTCATAAGATTTTACACGTAAGTTATACTCTCTCAATATTATGCTAAACTAACAAAAACCCCAAACGATACGTTTTGCTTACGGACGATAACTTTTGGCCGTTTCTTCTTGGATGCTTATGTCAAAAAATTACAATCCATAAAGAAAACGAATCGGTTCTTGTCAAACATGGAATATGCATGAATTTAAATAACTTCAATTGGGTAGTCGACTAGGTTAAAAATAAAATACTTTACCATATTGATTTGGTAAAGCATCTTAAAATAATGTCATTGTCATATTTTGAACCAATGACATATTAATCGAAATAAGCTTACGGATTGATATGAAAAATCTGTGACGTTTTGACGTGAGTTGTCATTTTCATACAAATTGCATAGAAAGTCTCAGATTAATGAAGGACAATAGATGAAACCTTTATGCCATAAAAGCGTACTACCCAAAGTGACAGTTCCGACTCCTAACGACTCCTATCCACCCGACCAAATAAGAAAGGTACTTTTATAAGTGACACTAGCAACATGGGAAATCCTTTCAATTTAGTCGCATTATATCTTGTGTCATTGCCCGGGAAAAGACTTTCAGTTTTAAAAGAATTGTGATAAATTGTGGTGTGTTTGTGCCTCGTTTTTATATGGAGAAAGAAGGAAAGGGCATGCAGATTGTCTTGCATTGTGCGCGATTGCAGATCACATTCCAGCACAAAGAAAACTTGGCCGAAAATATCAGTTTCAAGAAGTAAGTAAACAAACATGTTTTTTAAAGTAAATAAACCAGAAAATATAGTGGCATTAAGTTAAAATACTTCTCATAACTTGTATTACAATTCTGAGGTAATTTCATACATGTTAAAATGAAAATAAACACAAAAATCGCGAATTCAATGAATTCAATTTTGATGTTACTAGTGTCGTGAAAACTGTTATCGACAGTTGATTAATTAATGTCGCTCATGCCCGAAACTTGACCTTTTATGTAAATCAATGTAACTTAACTAACTTATGTAATATTTAACTTATATCTTCTAGGTTTCCGAAAATTGAAGACATCCGTGTGCAACGCTTCCCTGTTACGGATCGGATGAGAATCAGCCCGAAAACCATTGGAGGATGTGCTCACGACACTTTAATCCATAAATTAAATAATGTTTTTTTTCATGTCTCGAGTTTTATTAAACCTCCATTATCATAAGAACATTAATCACTTTACAATAATTCTTTACGAATTGATATGACTTAGATCAGATTCTCGAATAAACCTCATTGTTGCAGCGTCCCAGTAGCCACATCTGATTTTCCTACTTCATTTATTTTTGTAACAATAAAAATACTCAAACAAATGAAGTATCTCGACTTAGCACACGAGGTTGTCGCCATGTGGAATGTCGACACAGCTATCATCGTGCCGATTGTCGTTACGGCCAATGGTCTAATGGCCAAGAGCCTCGACCAACATCTGAAGAGGCTCTCGTTAGGCAGATGGATCAAGGGACAGATTCAGAAGGCAGTACTCCTTGAAACGGCACGTATTGTGAGGAGGTTTCTGTCTCTGGGACCCTAACCACCGGTAGCTTGGACCCTGTTCCCGATATCGGTGGTGACCTATTTTTTATATTTTTAATTTTTTTTAATTTTTTTATATTAATATTTATAAATTAAAAAAATATGTATAAAAATAAAGAAATGACTCAAAATACTCAAGTCAGTGTAGGTAAACCCATAATATGAAGACCACGACTGGAAAGCATAATTCCCAAACCAAAAATATTTTATTAGAAGCGGTTTAGCCATCTTCGAGCTATAAAATTCCGAGGAACTGAGCACCTCTTCTCTTTTTTCAAGTCAGTTGTTAAAGGTAGAAACGCATATAGCTATTTATTCATATTTTGGTTTTACTGTTGAAACTCAAATATTTTCTTTTGCTTAGCATGTTTTTAATTATCAAGTAACGTCGATATCGATTAAAACTGTTGGTACATTCCTGGGTGATAGCGTTTGACACTGATTTGTCAAACAGGGCTATACGCGGATTGAAATTGACATCCTGACAAAAACATTGCCATCTTGTTTCTTCAAATACCGAGTTTTTACTTGCATAGACAGGATAGCAATACGTAGGTTCTTCCTGCTAAGTTACACTTCATCTATTGTCCTTCATTAATCTGAGTAGAAAGTAACCGTTTTGGACAGTTCAATGATAATAGTATTTAATTTGACTAATTGTCAACTGCCTTATTATATCGTGGTTTTAAAATAACTAGCCTTATCGCATGCCATGTGACGTGTAAGTACCCAAAGCTTCAAAATAAAACCTTCAAGAATTAAAGTCTTGTTTCGCCCGAGAATCTATAGGTTTTCTGTTTGTAATCGTCACTATCCCTTACTGGTATTATGCACAAATTAAGTACCTCTCTATACTTAATTATTCATTAATTTAGCATAACATTAAGAACAATTTAATTCATACCGCATAATAATAACGATGGGTTACCCCGTCTAAATTACAAATGTGTGCATATAGGAACAAATTAAAGGTTTTGTCCTAACTTATGCTAGAGGACTGAGGCTCTATATTATCTTAGGATACTTTACAATAAGGCTACGGGTTTTATCTATAGGTAGTACAAATTTGCGATTTCAAGTATAAGAAATTATACTTAAGGAATAACCTCATATTGTGTTGCTAGCCTAGTGGGTTGATAATCCTGTCACTTTAGTACGTATGTATATTATTTTTTGAGTGAGCTGCCCAGGAACAAATTTCTTCTACAGTATGATATAAGAATTTGCTTTTTTATCATAAGACTCTACTGTGTCCATACATATATTTTGTTCGTATTGTCTAACAATGTTTCGTCTCAATTATGTACAGACACCAGCACATCAAGCTACCCAAAACTGTCAAATTTTCCCAATCAACTTTGAACCATATGCTTGAGTGATAAAGTTAAAAATCGATTGTTTTAGCTTGATTCGCCGAGACCTGTACAATAAATTCTATTATGTCTAGGATTCCGTAAGTACTAACTTCTTATAATTGATATCGACAATTCCTATGCAAGTTCTAGGGACACCACTATTGGCAGTATAAAAGGCATGTGGGGGGATAATTTACGACAATATTAATCGTTTAAATTATCAATTGTTTTCGATATAATCGCGATCAACGCGAGTTTAGATCAAGATAGAGGTGTTAATTGATTTAAAATGAAAATACATTTTTTTTAAGTATCTAAAGGTTAGTAAATTGATAAGCGTAATTCAGTAGTCGTTTGTGCAATAGTTAAAGATATTATCATCAGTAAAAAATAAATTCACTCCAAAAATATCGGGTACTCTTATGACTAACTAGAATTTTTCTGTTTCAAAGTTGGGAACGCTTCCATCGTCGCACCTGGGGAAAAAGACGAGCATCAATTAATTATAGTTTAAAAAATAAAACAGACTCTGTAAAGAATAGTTCCTATGCACCTATTACCTATTCTTACGATAAAACGAATGATGATATTGGGCTAGCGAGTATAGGTACAGACACCATCACATCAAGCTACTACAAATTGTCAAATTTTTAACTTTGTCGCTCATCATCCTCCTTCCCTTTTGGGTAGCTTGATGTGCTGGCATCTGTACGTTCATCTCTCTTTCAAAAGTCTAGTATGTTATTTTGATTGTAACAACAAAGCATTCTTTATAAGTCAATCAAGCGAGAATTGAAAAGCGTGAAACCGCAGTTCTTATGAATACGATAAATGGTACAGATAATACCTCTTTACGACTTTTACTTCTTACTATTTGTATTGTTTACTTAGTGAAAGAAATGCTTTGTTAGGTAGGAAAATAGGTTACAAATTCTTAATTCAAAACACGGCAAAACAACTGCCAGCATTATAAAAAGGCATGACACAAAAAAGGTCTTTCCAAATTTACATAACGTCAAAACATTTTAACACTTAACCTTATTATGAGACGCAAACAAATTGAGGGTTTAGTAGCTTAACCGCAGTGTAAGCAAGAGAAAATGACTACAAAAATTACAAGTTCACAAGGAAAAATTGTTTTCTGAGATATTAAAAGGGATTTTTTTAATATAAGTAACAAAAAAGTACAAAAAGCTGCTCACCCGTGACACCAACTGTTAGAATTGACTTTGCGTCGGCGTCCCATCAAATGACTCCTCATTGATAAGCCTCAGCTTCACCGACTCCCGCCTAAGGTTATAGCTTGTGGAAATATGACAATGTTTCACATCAACATTCAATAAATCTTCATTCAATTCCACTCCGCTTTTCTCAACGTCGGCGGCGGCGCTAGGCTTCCTTTTGTGTCGGAAAGACGTAGCCCGCTGAGAACTAGAGCCTAAGTAACTATCAGTCGTCGTATTTCCATTAAAAGTCTTCTCAGACGGACCAACTCCCAACTGATCTAATGGAATGTTACCCCTCAAGTTTGCAGACGAGTCAATACAAGGAATCAATTGTTTAAACTCCTTCCTGAAATTCTCATTCATCCATGCATAAATGAAAGGGTTGTAGCACGTAGACGACATTGCAATAACGTGTCCCATAAAGAACACCAAATAGTAGTACTTCAAGTGAATAGCGTACATGTAGTAGTCATTGCAAAGGTTTATCACATTCAAAGGTAACCAGGACAATCCGAAAATAGTGACCATCGCTATCAACATCTGGTTCGTCCGTCGTTTTCTATTTTTGTCTAACTCCTCTTTGCGAGAATTTTTGCTGGCGGCCTTCGCTTTGGCTCTGTCATTCAATTTGAAACTGACGCACGTGTAACAGAAAGCAATCACAATAAAAGGCAGCACGAATTGCAACACTGACGTCACTGAGCCGAACACTCGCCGCAATCTTTCTGATGGCCAAGTCTCTTCACAAAATCGGCCTATTTCTAAATCGTAGTACGTCATGAAAATGGCGTACGGCATTGTTACGGTCACCGCGAATGTCCAGATCATGACGATAACAATGAGACAAGTCTCGATCTTCATTCGTGGTCTGAATGGGTAAATTATCACAAAGAATCTATCAATTGCTATAGACATAAGCGTCAACGTGGATATGTATACGCTGCATCCCTGTGCGAAAGGCATTATGTGACATAAGAGGGAGCCCCAGCTCCACGCGCCGCGGAACGTGTACAGGGGAGTGAAGGGGACGGCAAATACGCAGAGCAAGATGTCAGAAAGAGCTAAATTGCTGATGAAGAGGTTGGTGACGGTTTGCATAGCTTTGTTCCTGATGACGACGAAGCATACTAGGATGTTGCCGAGAAGCCCGAGAACGAAGATGATGGTGTAAATGACACAGAAAGTAGATTGTATCCATTTGTTGTCGATGATGTTCTCATAGCCGCTGTGCATGGAAGGCAGACCGTCTGGCGTCGAGTTGCGAGATTTCTCCGTAATGTATAGTTCCGTATAATTTACAGCGGTTCCGTTCATTGTACTGTTTCCCCTCCGTAAAGTGCGGATACCAATTTATTCTGGCTTTAAAAACGTCAAGTTTATAGCATTGACGCTCTGAATTGTGTCTGTGACGAAATCTGCAACAAAATAAAAGCGTTGTTTAATATCTTTGTCTGAGTAAGCGAGTCGGGAACTCTAGACAATTATAGTTTTTCCGATAATGGTTTCAAAATATTTGTTTGTTTCTTTGTAATGGCGCCCCGCTAAACGTCTGGTGTTTTACAAGGCTTTTAAGCTGTCTCTTTTGAACATAATTTGGTAATTATCTTGTCATTCTGTTGATGTTTTTCTTTTTGTTTTATTATTCTAATGGAAACTTTTTTCTTTATTTGCACTTACACATAATTCGAATTCTGTATTCTGTAGGAAATGATTATCAATCTTTATGGCTTTTGGCATAATATTGTTGCGTATATGAGTGCATACATGTATGAAAGACAGAGTTAAAATATACAGAACAAAATTTTTAGTCCATGAAAAGTTCTATTTTAATTCGTCATTAACAGAATTCACTAGAAGGAACGAAAATTTCCACCCTGTTCTAAATATTCTTAATATAAAACATTCAACGCCAAAATTTGATTTAGATACCAAAAGTTTAGGATAAGCCATTGCTACGACATAAATGGGAACAACTTTGATAGACTAATTTTCAAGATTTCAAATAGGCATACCGTCAAAAGCCTTTTGCTGACCGTTGAGGCGCATTAAGAAATGTAGGATTAATTTATTCATTTTGGACAGTTAAATACAAAACAGGAACAGACGTCAGCACATCAAGCTACTACAATCTGACAAATTTGCTTCATAGATTTTCAACGTTATCTCTCAAGCATATGGTTCTAAGTTGATTGTTAAAATTTGTCAGTTTCGTCAATCAACCTACCTCAATCTGTGAAATTCATCTAGTAGATTTTCAACCATATCACTAATCCGCAAGGTTAATATTCGATTGGTAAATCACAGATTCGGGTAAATTGACCTGCTGGCGTCTACTCCGTCACATAGTACTTTCGTCATTATGATTCGTCGTAAATGGCGAGCAATTGTTAACGCCCACTCACGATCAAATTGATTGTAGGCGTTACAATGTAATATGAAGGTCAAGGGCAAGTCATTTTCTTTGACACGAGTGTTGTATCTACAGATTTGACGAGTCACACAGATTCCACGGCACTAGTCCATAGTAGTGATGAAAATAATAAAAAAACATTGTTGTTTGTTTCTTAAGAGTAAGGTATCAGGTTGTAGAAAAAGTTCTAAGAGTAAGGATCACAGACATACTCTCTCGCCTTCAACCCTTAGTCACCCAATGCTGAGTGTAGGTCTCTTCCCAATCTTTCCACTTCTGGCGGTTTTGTGTTATGGCTATCCAGTGTCTTCCGGCCACTCTAACAAGATCGTCTGTCCACTTAGTTCATAGACGTACTAACAATTTAAAATATTACAAGAACTGTTGAGCAATCTCATTTTTTATCTACTGTAA
Source organism: Heliothis peltigera (assembly GCA_958496145.1). Taxonomy (NCBI): domain Eukaryota; kingdom Metazoa; phylum Arthropoda; class Insecta; order Lepidoptera; family Noctuidae; genus Heliothis; species Heliothis peltigera. Next base: position 2,575,356 of record OY292334.1, read on the forward strand.
TGCCCACGCGGACGACGTCGTGGGTAGCGGCTAGTTAAAAATTTTATGAGCTAAAATTTCAAAATGGAATACCTCTAGATTACATTCGTTTCGTAAAACAGAAAACACGGTTCAAAACCACGTCGTGTTTGTTTCTTAATTTATTTGTACAATAAACAAGAATACAAGATAATCCTCGCAGTGGATTTTACAACAACTGCATTCGCCTAATCCGGGGAACAAATTGGCGGGCTGCCAAGCAACCCCAGGCGTTGACGATGATAGGGGTTACGTACAAGCCCAAGGGAAGATATCTGTCTCGAATAAGGAAGGTAATCTGATGAATAATTGTTGCGTATGTTTTTGGTAAAGTTCGTTACGAATACGTTATACTATTTAAAGACATTTTGGGCCTTACCACAAAAAGTAAGACAGACGTATGACACGTGTTTAAAGAAAAAATTGTATGCAAAATGATTTTAAACACGTGTCGAACGTCTGTCTGTTTTGTAGTAAGGCCCCTTCCACCTTATTATAAAACGTGGACTAAAAAAGTGCCGTCATTAGTGCTAGCTTTAAACCATCTTCTTGTAAAAAGTTAATAGTCTAAATCTAGTACTAAAGACGGTACTTTTTAGAACCACTTCTTATAATAAGGGGGTAGTGTTTCGTAGTCGCCAAACAAAAGGAATTTATATTATGTAGGCTGAAAATCCACGTCTTGAAGGCCAAATTAACAAATGACGATCACGAAAATTCCGGCTCTGTGTGTTTTCGATGCAAAGAACAAATGGTGTAATAAACTGTCCAGCAATGTATAAAATCAGGGGTACATTTCAAATCTTTTATTACATTGCTGATCTTTTGATAAGTATCTTCACTTCCAAAATTAAACATCAATTTTAATTATTCACTTAATTACCTTAATTACACAAAACAAAACTTAACAATATCTGATGATTTTCCGCTCGTGAACGTGCTTACGACGGTTCAAATTTCCAAACAGTTGTTGTAAAAACTATTTAAAGTAAACAAAAGTCTAACCAAGTTCTATTACAAACCAAAGTATTGAGGCAATAAACGAGAATACGAAATGAAGAAGGAGTTTTATCAAAACAAACTTAAAGATTTAAATAAGCTTACAATATACGCCACGTGTTTGATGAGCAAAATATTTTGAAATAGGTCAATTAATTTCGTGTTCATTTTTTGTAAAAAAATATTACATATATATTTTTCTGTAAAAAAAATATAATATATATTTTTCTGTAAAAAAAATATAATATATATTTTTAAGTTCTATTACAAACCAAAGTATTGAGGCAATAAACGAGAATACGAAATGAAGAAGGAGTTTTATGAAAACAAACTTAAAGATTTAAATAAGCTTACAATATACGCCACGTATTTGATGAGCAAAATATTTTGAAATAGGTCAATTAATTTCGTGTTCATTTTTTGTAAAAAATTATCATATATATTTTTCTGTAAAAAAATATAATATATATATTTCTGTAAAAAATATATTATAATATATTTATCAATAAATAAATAAAAATAATAACGCTGGCAAATAAAATGAGATATATTCCTTGTGTAACAACGATGGCGTCCAGACTGACTGTTGGTCACGGCTCTGGGATGTTCGCCCTAAGGAGATCAGTCAGCTGCTCAAGATATATTATAGTGCACTAGCATATGCGTGCTCTCCGATTCACGGGTGTATCCCACCAGCATCCTGTGCTGATATGTAAGTTTCTTATAACCTACAAAACAATTTTGCTGTCGCGCTAGTCCGGTACTAGACCAATGAGACAGTGACAAAATATGTACCTACTTCAATAGTAAAATGAGCGCCTCGTGTCTCTTATTTAAGCAAAGTAACTAGTGCTTCTAGGATTTCTGTAATGTTTTGCCGGTTTTCTTCCTTGCCATCAACTGGAAACGAATCCAACCCTTTCACTTCTGGGATATAGGAAACTCAAACAAGAATCCTACTACTTGGGAATCAGAACCTTATACCTCATGCAGTCGATGGCATTCAAATTATCTACTTAAGACCCAAAAGGTTATCCGCTAATAATTTAAATTCCTAACTTAAAACCGATTGAAAGCCTCTGGGGAGTACTCAAAAGATCTTGATGTCTCTTGACATTGCTATGCAGTTCACGATGTGACCCGAACCCTGATTCGAATTATAAATAATTATATTTGAATTTAGAACATTGTTTGGTTTAAGATCGTTTTGACTATTTTATCTTCCTCCTTTCTAATTTTTTTTTCTTTTTTGAGCAAACGTCTTTGGTTGAATAATTGCTGTTTATGGTCTTTCAAACTATTCGTTATTTCGAAGTGATAAAAGTTTAGACTGACATCTTCTATCACCTACTAGTTTGAGGACCCACAGCCTTTTTTTGCGCTGGGATTAAATGCTTTTACGTATCGCCCTCCCGTTGGTGGACGGGACAGGAATCCTCGAAAAAGTCTTTCCCGGTATACCCACTAAAAATACCCAGCAGCACTCCGACCTCGCCTGAGTGGAGGGGACCTGGGAGTCTATGGTGTCCAATCTGAGGACCCACAGCCTAAGACTCTGTCGTCACTTTACGTTAAACAAATCAAAATAAATATACATCGTCAGTCTAAACGTGAACTAAAAATAGTCCACGTAACAATACAGGTTTAATTGGACTATAGACTTTCCCGGCCGCCATTGTATGCTTGCCGACGCAGCTAACACGAGCTTCTTGTCATTCATACAATCCGTTGTGGACGCGGCGACAGTCATTTGTTCGCTCCCCCTGTTTTCACACAATATTGTGCGTTCCGTGTCAACATATTAACTTCATATTTCTGTTTTCAGGGGTAAAAATTAAAATTCTTTTTAGTTTTTTTGTCGTCATAACCGAAGTTTATACACTAATGTTATAAAGGTAGAAGTTCGGATGTTTGAATGTTTGTTTGTCAAAAGCAAAAAAACACAAAAACACACAAGTGGTGGTGACTTTTAGGATCCGTCTACTGTAATTTTTGACGTTCAAAAAATGCTTTGATATTTTTTGAATCCTACGAGCTACTCCACGAATGTTGATAAAACTGGTCAGCGATAGAGCTGATATGTCATAATAATAAGGTATACAGGCACTTTGTTTGTCTGTATATTTTTAATTAATTCCCTCTGGACGCGGTTTCAAACGCTGGCAACAGAATATTAACTTTCAGAAGCAAGACAAATAGTTTCTTCTTCTATTCGCCAAGACACGCCCATTCTTTGTTAGTCAACAAAACACAAAACAGGCTTAGAACACTAATAAATCACTTTAGCATTTTTTTAGCTCTATGGGCCCTCTCCCATATCCACACATACGACCATACGCATTCCTTTTACTCATCAATCAACCAAAAAAATAAAATAAACGGGCATTTCTTTGCCGTCTTTCCCAGTTACCGGCAAAACAGTTTTATTACCCTTTAAATATCGACCTCAGTCCATATCAAATGTTCAAACGGATCTCAAAACTAAAGTTTATTGGTCCATAAATTCAAAATGGCCACCTAGGTGACATAACTGTTAGAAGTGCATCACGTAATGGATACTACTCATATAGGGTGTAGCAAAACTAGTGCCCCATATTTTACAGGTCATTTAGTACATGCTAAGGACCATGCTTACCACAAAAAAAGTTCAATGACCTAGAGGTCAACGATCGAGCGCCTTCATAGAGACCGGCGTTATGCGTACAATTTGGCGACTGGAATGATAAATTTAATAAAATATATTGTTGTTTTCATGACTTTTTTGTGGTGAACATGATCCTTAGCATGTAATAGATTACCTGTAAAAATGTGGTGCACTAGTTTTGTTACACCCTATATAAGGTGTAGTTTTACGTGCCTTTATTTTAGGCTTATGACGTATATTTAGCAGTAGCCCTTTACCGCAGTTTTGACAACGGGAACACATTCCTGCACCATAATAAAAGCTAGCTTACCGTTTCTGAGTGTCACTTATCTGATACTAAATTGTATCTCAATTGAGCTAGCTCTTTGGAAACAACGAACAAAGTCACTTTCTATCGAAGCTCTCTTAAGCATTTATCTATTAAACGGTTCAATCGGTAAAATCGATGTCTTTAAGCTCGGTACAAGACAAAACCAAGATTAAATCCAAAACAACATTCACATAATATCGACACGTTAAGCTCTGTTCGAAACTCAATTAAGAAATAGAATCCCAAAAGCTAAATCACTGATTTCGTAACCAAAAGCCGCCAAAACGACTTTATTTGAAGACAAACATTCAACAGAGAACCAAAGTCTTAAAGTAATTGCCGCTTATATACTTCCTGGAGATTTCCAAGTACCCTTTAAGAGGTACTTGGATTAAAAATGGAGTAGAATGGAAATTCGAATTAAACTTACAAATCGTGATTCGTCCTTTAGGGTAAGAACCTTTTTTGTTTGATTAATTATCTATACTCAATATTGAAGGTAAAGTTAGTTGGTATTGCACTTTAAACTCCGAGACACTTATGAAATATTGATATACTTTCGTCTTATAATGAAGCTTAAAATGAACGAATTTTTATAATGCATATATGTATAATAAAAATAATGATGGAATAAACAAATGAATGGATGGAGGGATAGATTATGCAATCTCTAGTATTTAAAATGTCATTCTACACCTCCTATATTCCACCATAGGAAGAGAGCATGAATTTATTGTAGGTAGGGCACACGATCCTTTAAAAGACTACTCTTAGATAACCAAACCAACTTCTCTATAACCTTCCATCACTAGGTATCTTAGATAAAAGGTGCTGATCTCAATGACAAACAAAGTCCAGGTCAACATCACTTATCTAACTTGCGTTTTCCTTCAACAAAACTACTCCTCAAACTACACAGAAGTAATAAAGCACTTTCCTACACTTTTACGAGGAAACTATGAACGTTTGCGTCATCAAAACACGCTTACACTTTTTCCTGGGATTTTTAGGGTCGTATTACACTTAAGAAACATGCTTTTTTTGTTTTTATAAGCATTTTTTATACATAAAGGGCCTGTTCTTTGGCAGTCGTTACGGGTAGTCAGAGGCCAGAAAGTCTGACAACCAGTCTTACCAAGGGGTTGTCTAGGTAACTGGGTTGAGGAGGTCAGACAGGCAGTCGCTTCACGTAAAACACTAGTACTCAGCTTTATCCATTTAAGACTGGAAGCTGACCCCAATTTAGCTTGGTAAAAGGCTAGGCAGATGATAAAAGGCCTATTTCACTACCTACGAATAAGTTCCAGTTAGTTTATTTGGTACATAATTTCATACAAATCCTGTTCTGTTTTTTAATTTATTCGGTAGATAGTGGCTTTTCGGACATTGTGAAACTGGCCCTTACTTGTAGGACATATAATAGTGTGTTGCTTGCATTGTTTTGATTAAATATCGATGTTTTCAATACATTTGATGAATTCGTGAATAGATGAAATGTACATTCAACCAAGATATTTGATAAGTATAATACCACCTTTAGAGGAAAGAAAAAATGTTCCCCGTTTTTTGATGTGACGTCACAGATTGGGGGAAAATTGGATGATGTAATATGTGGGTAAAAATGTATCCTATATGTCGGCGCGTAGGCAGTTAATTTTGTTAGAACCAAATCATGTTAGGTTTTTGTGGAATCTTACATTTTTTGTGGATACAAATTTATTTAACAAGGATTTGGCGAATATCAAAATTAATTTTAAACATTAAGTATAATTTAAACTTAAATCATCTGCCTAGACTTTTCCCAACTATGTTGGATTCGGCTTCCGGTCTAACTGGATTCAGCCACCGTGTAGTGTACCGGTAGTCCTCAATCCATCTCCTCAACCCAGCCAGTGGTAACTGAGCAACACGATTTTCTGGCTTCTGACTACACCTATCATACTTATAAAAAGAGCTCATAGTATTGCTATGGTAGAGGTACCTACTCAGCACGATTAAATACAAACATTCTCCTAAATATTTGTTAATCTAAAAAACACAAACTAGCCCCCAAAAACACTTTTTGGAGTCCTATAATTTCAACCAAAACTCATTTTCTTATAAAAGTATCCGATGAGTTTCGTATAAGTAAAGCTCCTCTCAACGTTACAAGCAAGTAAATATATTCCATTACACCTCACTCCGATAGAAATGTCAAGTCACTTAATAAATTAACATTATGCCTACCCGACATGTTTACATGACCTTGTAGCAGCTTTCACGTAAACATCAAAAACTTGGCTCCATGCCGTTCACACAGTGGACGTTATTGGTCACACTTCAGTGGCCGATGGTATAAACTAAAGTGACCTTTGGTATTAATGGGACAATGTACGCGTGCTCACCACGTGGCCCAATTTGGATAACAACAACAAACAATGTAGGTACAGTAGTGTTACGTTTGACAGAAACTAGTCATACTCTATCTAGATAAAACTAATCTACAATGAAGTCTAGAACTTGAGATCTTAATACAGGTGTAAACATCGATAATTACATAAACAAACATGCATTTTATTCCAATTAAACGTGTTAGCAAAACACTCAATGCGGGATCATTGGAATATACCTAATTCAAACGGCTGGGCATAGAAGTGCCCTTATGTTGACCTCTTTCTATTTTCATAGACAAAACCACCACATTAAACACCCAGTCCGCTTCATTAAACGTTTGACGACACGTGCAGAAGATGCTTTATCAGTACTTTAGAATACAATATTTACATACACATTTCATCGGAAATAATCTCAAAAATATACAAAATAGCCAAAAAGCTCTTGTCATTTAAATAATCAAATTAATACAACAAAATCAATTACGGATTGACAGTAACCAAAAAAATTTTAAGGTTACTTTCACGCTACAAAAAGGTCAAGTAGGTATTTTTACTTACGATAATCGATGCGAATTCCCTCACAAGCACAGATAAGCTAGAAGTTAATAAAAAAAAGAAAAGAACAACGTTTGAATTTACAATTACAAAAAAGGAACACTCGAAATGCATTTGTTTTTGGCAGGATTGAGAGCCTCGCGACATGATGACATGCGCGGGTTCGCCCCGCACCTGCGCAGTTGAGCTCGATTCACACTGACTCGTACTACAGACAGACGGGGCAATTATTTCTGTGAAATTTCCGCTTCGCGCTGTATCGGAAATTTTTAGGGCTTGCCGTGTCGGTCGGATCTAAGCGAAGTTCTGACAGGTAATCGTGACAGCCATTTTTACGGCGAAATGACATGGTTTGATTAATAGATGTTTAGTTGATAATGTCGGGGTGTGTCAAATGAGTCTGGTAATATGGACGAATTTTCCTCAAATTGTTGACGAAGACAACACAATTTGAGTAGTATTTATGTAGCTAGAACTCTTTATAATATTAAAAAATATATAAAAAATGTTGAACTATACAGAGAAAGAAAGAAAAAGTTTTTAATGCGTAATTGAACGCACACATAAAAACACACAAAACAAAAAAAAACAAACATGAGGGGGTAGTATGCGTCACAACCACGCAATACGGCCTGCTAGCATGATGCTACGGCCTTATGCAATACAATGTCCCAGCGCTGAAAATAAGCTTTGAAAATTAGCGCTGGGATTTTGTACATGACTACATCTGTTTATACTTTATTCTATAACCATCAGACCAATATTAAAAAAAAAAAAAAAAAACTATACAGGATACGAAATTCGACATTCGACATTCGTCTTCGAAAGTTTGCACTATCGAACGCGAAGTAGCAACCCGGTTGGCGCCCGGCTGGCATCCTATTGTACGCTGTAAGTTGCCTACTTCCTCGCGCGACGGATATGACGACAAACCACTTCCCTCCAGATATTGCAAATGAATTGCACGTGGAAAATCTTTTGTAGGGTAGATTTATTGTTGTGTTAACTTGTTTATTGTAGATTTCATAATATTTGTTTAAGATTGTGGTATTTAGATAATTATATATACAGACTTAATAATATAAATAGGCAGAAAATAAAATAAAAACAAAAAGGGCAAATTAAAATAATGCGTCATAAAACTCTCTTATTAATTTGTTGATATTCCTATTTGCAATGCAATGGGGAGCTCATGGCTAAGGGGTTCAGCCTCAATGGTCGCTAAGGATATGTAACTCTTGGCGCGGTCAGTCCGTGGATGGGTGACCATCTCTTAATAACGGGTCAAATCAATGGCTCTCGGCTGTCATTTGTACATCTTTGGTAGCCGACTAGAAGAGGGACGAAATAGAGAGTTCACTTGTGCACTAAAATATGTCCTGCGCAGCTGGATGATTTCTTTATTTGTAAAAAAAATGTTGTATAAATTCAAAAGGAAGGCAGAACAGTTATTCTAAATCAATCTATTTAGTGCTTTTCAGGTAAATATTAATAAAACCAATTTTTTAACTAAATAATACCCATAAAAGAAAAAAGATGCTAAAATCGGTTTGCTTTTATTCTATTACTTTGAAGCCTTCAAACCACATGACGGTGTATTCTTCGTATAAAAACATGTTTTTCTCACTCAACTAAGGAGGTTGAACATCTTTCCAATCAATACTAACATTTACAAACTCCTTGCTAAGCTGCCTCGTAATATTGGTGGTACATGATGTTCCTTTTTTGATTTTTTTGCGTGGGTAAGCTTAAGGTCGGTTTGAATATACATTTTGTCTTCTTTATCTTGTTAAAAGGGGCTTAGAAAAGTATTTTTTATGCGTAAAAATGATTTAATTTTAACAAACTTCATTGTAACCAAGTAGCCACGTCTACACTTTTATACAGATATTGTGTAGGTAATAATTATGATAATCGGTCTAATCTCTAATATATTTGGTATAGAACATGGTGATGAATTATGGTTGACAAACAACACAATCTAAACTTCACTATCACTACATAGTATAAAACAAAGTCGCTTTCTCTGTCCCTATGTCCCTTTGTATGCTTAAATCTTTGAAACTACGCAACGGATTTTGATGTGGTTTTTTTTAAAAAGATAGAGTGATTCAAGAGGAAGGTTTATATGTATAATTTTAGTATCAGCATTGCACCCATGCGCAGCTGGGGCGGGTCGCTAGTATTATATAAAAAAAGGGTTACTAGTTGATGTCAACTGATACTTTGACAGGCGGCTCACTTCAATTGCTTTCTTCGCCCTTGCTTTTTTTTCTTGTGATCGCTAAGTAGAATTAATAAATTGCTGAAATCTCCATCGTATTCTTCATTTTTCTACATCCAACAGTATTAACATTGTTAACAAAAAATCAACCAAAACTTAACAAACATTGTTAACAAGATAACTGCTATAGCCTATTGAAAAACACTATTTTCAATTACTTCACCAACACAGAACTACGTAAGTAAAGACTAAAATAAAGCATGTACTAAACAACAGAATAGCGTCGCGATAAATATATCAATCTGCGATGTACAGTTGAGAAGTTATCCTGTTTTATGTTACAACTTGCTGCAGTTCACCGCACTACGCTTTTACGTGTTTCTTGAACTGAATAAAAGTAAACAACTTTGCTAAGCTTTAGTTAGATGTATACGTACAGTCACCCGCACATCAGTGGAAACATTTGAACTGCGAAAACAGCTCTTATATCGTAGGAAATAGAGGCGGTCTCAAGGTCAAAGTGTGTCTACTGATGTGCGGGTGACTGTACATTCGTTTTATGTGACACACAGAAAAAGGACGTGGATTTGAGGAAAATGTCGGCTATACAGCGTCACGCTCGTAGAATATATAAATCCATAGTAAAGTAGCTGACCCGGTGAACTTGTAGTAAGTAATAGTAGATGTTTTGTTTTTCAGGATATTTTTTCTCTCTTCTTTCTCGAACTTCAAGAAATATTAATATTATACTAGAATAAAATAATAAAAAAAACCGGTTCAGCTGCTCTGGGAATTTTCACGTAGCTACATTTTCAGCGATTAATTTTTATATTAAAAAATATATTATAAGAATTAAGAGTATCTTTGTTTGTGTATACGTGCTAAGAGCACACGCTGATTACTCAGAAAGTAATGATAATTTCAAATTTCAATTCAAAATTTAAAAAATAACGTAGTAGTATCCTACTTATCGAGGAAGGCAATAGTGGTATGGTCTATAATATACTTTATAATCAAAGGGGCAGAGTAATTCACAGGGGACGCTGTTGAAACCGCTGGCAGCAACTAGTTCCATAATAAACACGGAGGTACTGGAAGAATTTTCTCTCGATTGTCATCTATAGGTATATAGACGATTTAGGTATGAAGGTTTACCCATGCCTTATAAAATCAACTTCAAAAAACATCACGTCCTCAAAAATAAAAATCGCGACAAAATTTTGCCTTCCTTCCAGTACATATTCTGAGTATGAACTTCGTCGAAATCACTTAATCTGGCCCCGAAAGGTAATAGATCTCCCTCCAAGTATTATATTGGTAATCGCAGCATGACGCAGCATATCCCGCTGTGTGTCGTGAGCACAGATCTATATCTGTGGCATTGAGCCTACTTTCTTATACTCCTTAATAAATCGTACCATTTGGAAGATCGAACTTATACGTGAAGCTTAGTCCTGGCCCTTGGGAAGCTGGTAAACATACAAATAGAGATTTTATGACTATTTGTTTTGACATAAAATCAACATATCATGTACGGTTCTATTAATAATTGTTTGGCTTGTATGTCAGCGACTGACTGATAGCTTCTTAAAACTTGAATTGCTTTTTATAGAAGAAAATATACGGAATTCGTATTTTACAAAGATTAAGGAAGGTTAGGTAGATATCTGCCGGGGCTGCGGGTTTTTCGTAAAAGTTATCGCGATTCAAACAAAGACCTCTACAAGGAACAAAACTGTTTTTTAGTCAGTAAAAGTCTGACACTCTCTCCAGCTGCAACTAAAGGACTCGTCCTTTGTAGATTTCCCAAAAAAAGGTAAGCTAGAGACGTCGATATTTTCTTTAAGTAAATCTGACACCAAAGTATCCTTTTAGTAATCTTTATCAAACCAAAACAAAATTAACATTTATCCATACAAAATAAACACTACAATTAAAAATAGGACCTCATTTAAGATATTAATAGCATTGCAAAAGCTAGACTAGACAATGTTTCAATGGAACAATACTCGTCTCACTTTCCCGTCTCCATTTATCAAGAGCTGTCTACCAGCGTAAAATAGTTCCCCTAGGAGTCCATTAGAAGCTATTGTCTACGGTCTGAATATTCTTCTTAAAAATCAGATAGGAATCGGTGTTACAATGTCTGAAAGAATTAGTACGTTTAGTAATAATAATAAATTAAAAGAAAAATCTTTTTTTAAAAAGCTTTTATAGTCTGCCATATTGGATTTAGAATAACGTCAAATTATTTTTAAGTCACGCTCAATAAGCCCTTTCATTTGATACCCATATTGTTGAAATTCATTAAAAATAACTACTTCGCCATCTTGGACAATCCGCCATATTGGATTTAGAATAATGTCATATAACATATCTTGCATTGTCATCCAAACTGAACGTGTAAACAAAATTTCAGGTCAATCGGTTGAAGATATCTACTTCAAAATTGAGTTCAAAGAATCCACCGTAACATACATACACGGCAAGTTAAATAAAAGCTTTTAAAAATAATCTTTAATGTGAAAGATGTTAGATTCATTTTGCAAATGAAATGGGATTTTTATGTTGCACAAGTGTGTGTGTATAGTGATGAACTCATTATCAGCCTAGTCAATGTTATTCCACCACCAAAATTTAATTAAAAACCAGACTGTTCAAAGGACTTTGTATTACCATCGACGACGGACGAAAAATCATTCAGATTTTTGTTAGCAAAGAGACATTTTCTCGTCTGGCTAACTCTGAATTACTTTTACTGTGGGACAAAGGTTTATCTCTAGTCCAACCCAAAAACCTAATGGTCCAAAAATATTCAAATAACCGGCAAAAGATAGCACTCAGAGCTCTAAAACATGCATTAAACTTACAAAAAAGGCTTAAAAAATCGTTTTTAGGAAAAAAAAAATGTGTAAGTTTCGGCCGCCGTCCCATTTCAAAGTTAATGAGAAAAATCTGCATACCGAGATCGGAATTTACATGGCTTATGTGGAATTTCCTTTATTGTAGTCGCGATTCTAGTTAGTTATGGAAAGTGCTGGCCGAATTAGTTCGTGAATGGAATGCTTTCCATTTTTAAATTGTCGCGGCTTTGCGTTTGGCCCATTCTTTTAATTGAATGAATTTTAAAATTAGAATATTGTTTGATGTTTTTTCCATAGAAAATACTAGTCTATGATAATCTCATTATTATACAAGTGTCATTTTCCCATTTCATGTCATGTCATTATGAGGCCATTTGCAATCGTCGAGTGCCTTTTATGCGAACACAGGTAACATGAGAACACACTCGTCATAGTTAAAACTACAACAGTTAAACAGCACTAATTGAAATAATAAATCATAACCTCTTGTCCTCTATCTCCTTTATGAGGACGTCAGACCCTCCAACCCTCGTCTCACATGACATCTGATAAGCCAGACATCTGACAGTGTAATTATACTGTCCACCAGCCATCTTGAACGTCCTAATTATTATTAGACATGGCAACACTTACAATAAAATGTCAAAATGTGTTTTTGTTGTGACAACACTGACGTGCAACAGAACCTCCTTTGTTGTTATAAGATATTTATTTAAAAGACAATTCTCGTTGGAAAAATGAGCTAGTTAATACAAATGCGCTGTATTTGTGTCACAAACATTAAATCCGGCAATCAATCATTTAATTTGACGGTGTCATCGTCATAAATCTATGTCGCTAGACGCAGGGAGTTGTTATATTTTCCTTGTCCGTCTGTTTGAATTTAATATGAGTGTTTATTTGCAAGATTAACGGCCAGTTTCACAGAGTTCAGGCAAGTTCCAGATAGTTTATCTGGCAGATAATTTCATGCAAATTCTGTTCCATTTTTGAATTTATCTGGTAGATAGTGGCTATCCGTAACCAGTTAAACTGGTCCTAAAGTTAGTACAGTGAGTACTGTTCAATATGTACACATCCTTTTTTATTTAGTAGTAGTTTTAGGTAGTAGAAACTTGTTGCACCAAGTTTTAAGGATAAAACTTTGCTTGTTGCACGCTGCTAGTCTTAATTTGTTTGTTACGTGATACATAGGTACTTGTTGCCGTGTTTACTTAAGAAATTTCAGCCTGTAACTATGCTTTGTATGAAAAGAATTGACATCATTTTTTTTTAATTCTTACTTGTTATGTCATTTTTTATTCGCACCCACGCGTCACAGCCTACGCGAACAACATTTGAAGCAAAGCCTTCGACAAACATAACAATTACATTACATAATATTTAAGCAAGTTAGAAATTATGCACGATTGTTCACTGCCGGGCCTATTAACATAATTTACTGTGTTTCTGTGTGCTCAAGCGAGAGTAGTTAGATTACAAACTGCTTCTTCAAGCAATTTAACATTTGATAATACACGTGTTTATTAGTTAATCCTTCAAGAGAGAAGTAAATTCTAAAAATAAACCGATACAAGAAGGTTCCTTTTAAAGTATGCTTAAACAATAAAGCTAGAACCAGAGTGTTCTTGTGAAATTATTTTAATGTTAACAGACGCAGCAACTAGTAAAACCCGCATTGAACAGCTACTGCTGGGCACAGGCCTCTCCTGTGCCCAGCAGTAGGACAATAAAAACGCTGGTTATGACGACATAGACGCAGCAACCAGTACAACTCGCATTTAGTAAGCGTGGTGATTAATGCTCAATCTTTCTTTGTGTAAGAGGCCTGTGCCCAACAGTGACACGATAAAAAGGCTGGTGATAATGAAACAAATACAGAGCATTTCTTTCGACATCCCGTCAAATAGAACTAAGAAAAAAAGCTCATTACTTTAGTTTAAACGCACATTTAGAATCGTCATGATTTTAAAGTAGATCCACTTATCTTCAAGTAAATATGACAGACGGATTGCTTTCTATTCAGCTTCTTAATTACTCTTACAGACAGTCATTAGGGCAAATTTTAAAAGGCTATTTGCCTTAAAACTCTCCTTAATTAAGACCTGAGCTAGCGTAACTCAAAAGATCAAAGATTACGTAGCTTAATAACTAAATTGCCATTTTTATTACATCCAGAATGGCTTTTATAAACATTAGCCAGGGTTTGCAGCCCATAATTTAGCGAAATGTTGATAAATAGCCGGCTATTTCCGATAATAACCAATTATTTGTGGGCAAACAAGACTAGCGGTCAAATGCATGGCTTGTTTACTTCTTTGTTCCTTACAAATGCTTGGAGAATGCACCCTGATATTAATAGATCTTAATAATATGAGATACTGCAGGCGATTCTCCTTGGCTTTGTATTGGTATAAATTATATAAACCTTCCTCATTTTTGAAAATGGAAAATCTATATAGTTGTTTTTAAATTTCTGCCTAACATCATCATCATCATTGGCCACGCAGCTTTTTCGGAAGATGATTGTGGCAGTGTGAGGATGTGGATGTTATTGGCGCATGCGTTTTTGAAAGTGTGACACATATTCACAAATATTTTTCTCTCATAATTCATTTTTAGTTGACCAGTAACAAATATACATAGAAAAAAATATTCAGCCCATTAGCGAAATTTTTATGATAAGCTGTTGAAATATGCACACAAGATTTTAACTCAATCCTTCAAAAACTATGTAAATTTTATTATATATATCATCAGGACACTAGTAAACCAAAGTTATCTTCGATTAAGTGCTTTCTTACTTAAATACTTACATATAAATGTAGCCTAAAACATACATTACAAAAAATAAAGAAAATCCAAATGAATATAGAAACAAAATGCCCACATAGCTGTACATACATATATAGTTATCCTACATATACATATTTCGGTCCTCTCAGTAAACCTCAAAGGTACACTTACTTTAATTTGCGTCTGAAAGTGCACTACACGACATTAGACATTGAAATACCTGTGTTTCAAGTGTCCTTATTCAAAGGCTTGTATATGTACATATGTATGTGTGTAGCCTTAATCTTACTTGTAAACACGTTGCTTGGTAAAAGTATTGATTACATTTTCTACCTTCACAAATAAACCATTTGCTACATAACTTGGTAAAGGGTAGATTTGTATACAACAAACAATAATTTATTGTTTGTATACAACAGTAAAAGCTGAAGATTTGTCTGTTTGCTTGTACGCACTAATCTCAGAAAGTACTGCTCCGATTTGAAAAATTATAGTGTTAAATAGATCCCGGTTTCCACAAAGCTAGTGAAACTGCGTCGAGAATAATAATAGAGGCATAATAGTTATACAGCCTTATATGAAAATACTGTGTCATAGTTTGCATTTTCATACAATTTTCATAGAAAATGTTTTATTCAAATATTGAAACAAATAAAGAAATACACGTAAAATGAGTCGTTTCGGCCAGTAAAAAAATTGTAACTTCCATAATCGAATGAATGCGACAATGTAGTCCCTATGTTAAACAGTTGTCAAGTAAAAAAAAATAACACGTTCCTATAAAGAAATACCCTTTTTACTAACGTTAACTATACGAAATGAGGGTACAAATATAACAAAGTACGTATTTCTGAATCCTGAATTGCACGTGAATATTTACAACGCTCGAGTCCCACGTTGGGCGCCAAGTCGGATTGACTAATTTATTATTTCCTAGTGCTGTCTAGATAAATTTGACGACGCTTGCATTTGCAAATGTGAAATATTTATAGCAGTTTAAAGGTCGAAACATACTTTATGGAATAGACGTTGCATTATTGTAATAGTTAGTACCGTTTCAAGATTGCGAAAATGAATTGTTCGAGCGTAGGTAGCTTAAGATACAAGTTTTATGTACAATACAATTTCCTCAACATTCAAGCCATGGTACGAAAATCTAACTACAAAAAGCCAAAAAAAAATCATAAACAATATTTTTTTTGGGTTAAAATAAAAAAAAAAATAAGATAAAGATAAAAAATCATTTATTCAAAGTGAGCTTAAAATCAGCACTTTTTGAAGGACAATTCTACTAAAGACAGTCCTAAAAACGTATGCCCTTCACCACTTCCTATATGTTCTCGCTGGAAAGAACAAATGTTGGAACAAACTCCCCAGCAAAAAAGCTGTTATTTGTCTGAAAATATAATAAAATAATGATTATATCTCCTATCTATTAGTATTCTCGTAACCTTTGATCGATTGAAGAAGTGTGAATAGGTACGACTTCAGTGAAAAAAAATAGAGCACATTTTGGGAAGATTTCAGGTCTGACATCAATAGGACGAGCTATTGTCCTCCCGTCTTCACATAATTTGATGGATGTCTGGAATTTTAAATAAGATCTTGACAGTTCCGTCTTTTGTACTTACTTATATATTAAGAAAAAAACATTGACATTATAAAAAAAAGTATTGAAGTAAACCAGAAGCAACCGACATCCTTTAAAAAAAAAGCTTGGCTTTTTTTGAATTCCCTATTTGCAAAATAAATATCATTTTTATTTTCACTTTTTTTTTTAATAAAAACATTAAAAAATAAAAATATATGTATATACTTAACATATAAAATTATTACATTAATCATAATTCATTCATATTAATATTGACATAATTTTCAAATATTGCTGTCTTAGGCGGACAATTTTATTTTACGATCTTTAAAGACATATATTCCTATAATTTTATTACTTAACCAAAACCTTAAAAAAAGTGGCCTGTCACTTTATAGCGAAAATAAGCCAGTAAAATAACAACCTCACATTTCTTCCTCTATTAGTTAGGCGAGAAAACATGTGACAGTCTACGCTCGCGTGCAACACCGTAAGCGCGAGATAGCGAGTAATTTATTATTTTATATCACGTTTGTACATGCACATATGTACTTTACATTATATAAGTACGTTACTATTTGACACAGGCTTCCTAGTTTCCTCATATAGACGTAATTTCTTATTTTTTTCTGTTGAAAGTTGTCCAGTTTTAGTATACTTCAGATATTGTATACCCCTTTCCATTACATCCATTATATAAATCCTAAATATCAAATAATAATAGTATATTATGTAATCTGATATGTTCAGAAAAATATAAAATCTATGTAAGGAGTACATTGTTTTTAAATTAAGTATTACGACATAAGACTCTCTTCTCTTCATAATAAGACTTGTTTTTTGATGAACAAAAATGTTTTTTTTTTTTTAAATTTTATTGAAATCACGATCGACATCCAATAAGTCGCTTCCAATTTTCATGTCAAAACTTACTATAACCATCTCAAATAAAAAAATAAACACGCTAAGCCAAGATTTATTCAAATGTTTCGTTTGTAACATAAATAACTTTAAAAATATAGTAGGTATTAAAATAATATTTCCAAAATCAAAATAATATGCAGACAACAGTTTCCAAGTGAAATTAATAATCAGAGAGTCGCCTTCAAGATTACATGGATCCCTATGAAACAATGAGAGCGCTCATTTGCAGTTTTTGTTTTAATATTTTCAACACAACGGAGACTCGAAGATTCTCTTGATTACATTGTAGCCAGATTCTGAACCTGTTCTTTGTTTTTGTTGAAGAAGAAACAATAACTTTTTTGTGATGTCATTCGTTCGGAATTCTTCATTAAATGCAAAGAATAAAACGGTATTTTTGAGCAGTGATTCAGTTTGACTAATAATAATAGAATTTATAATTGGTCAAACGGTAATATAAATAATATATAAATTACAAAGTTGAAACTTTCCATTCATGGACACAGGCCTACCCTCACACAGAGCAGGATTAAGCGTTAAGCTTTAAATTATTTTTACCTAATATATAAAAGTAAAACAGGTAAATAAAATATAGGTGAAATCTAATATTTTTTTATTATATATTTTTACATCATTGCAATTATACATAGATTATCTTTCTGAATAAAGGCGCTCATCCTTCAGCTTTAAAAACTTTATGAACTATATTGTAAAAAAAATCAAATATTATACACACATATTACAAGAACAGCCTACACTTATGAGTCCACCAATGTATGAATGCAGCAATCCTATAAAAAATCTTGGAACTTCAACCCAGATTATTCCGCCTTAACAATTCGTGCCCAACTTGTGACTGCTGGACATTGGTCTAACAAACCGCTAACAACTACGGAGTCACGCCGGCGGCGGTCATAAATACTTATTGAGACGCAGTTCACTAACAATTTCCAATATCCTGTCTGCGATCTAGGGGCAGTATTACGTGTCGCGATAGACTTTTTTAAAAGCTTTTATTTAACTTGCAATGTATGTACGTTATGGTGGATTCTTTGAACTTAATTTTGAAGTAGATATCTTTCTTTATCCGATTGAGCTGAAATTTTGTATACACGTTAATGAATTTCAACAATATGGGTACAAATGAAAGGACTTATCGAGAGTGACTTAAAAAATAATTTGACGTTAGTCTAAATCCAATATGGCGGACCATAAAAGCTTTTTAAAAAAGTTTTTTTCTTTTAATTTTAAATATAGAAACATAATAGGTATTGTTTTTCTCTTCGTCGTTGCTAAAGGCAACAAAATTCCATCTAACGACAAAAATAATTATTTATTTCCAAAAAAGAAAAAAGATTCGTCGACCAACCTTTAGCTTATTTAGTTGCTGTCTCTCTTCTTTTTGTATCTCCACTACTATTCTCACCTCATTCTTTCCGATACTGTGTGTGGTACTGTGGTGCTCTTGGAAGGATTCTCTTTTTTTTGAGCTTTTACAGATGGCTAAACACATATATCATAACGGTAAAACTTAAACATTTCCAAATGCGCCCCGCCAAAGAAGTAAAAAAGTCTTTTGAAGATAGACTAAGGGCCTGTATCACCACCTAAAAATAAGTTCTAGTTAATTTATTTGGTAGATAATTTCATACAAATTCTGATCCATTTTTGAATTTATTCGATAGACGATGGCTGACCAAACATGTTAAAACTGGCCCTTAGGTAAGTACTTTTTACGTTTTTTACATTCCAAAATTACACGTAATAATGCAAAAACCATCGAGGGTTGATCGCAATAGCTGTCGTCGAGTCAGCGACACTTGCAGACAACTTGCAGACTGGCTGTATCAACAAGATGCCTCGCAGCTGACTGAGCGGTTTACTAAGTGACTTTATTTATGAACCTTAACATCATAGGGATTAGGTCACATTTTGTTTGTACACAATGAAATAAATATGCTTTAAGTTATACTTTTAGATAATCACACACGACACGGCGCGCCGTAGTAGATTTTCCGGAGTAAAATAGATTTAATAGCGGATCAGTTCAGTTTGAGCAAATTTTATGGAAATTAAAACAAGATCTATTTCACAGCCAACTTCTGGCGCTCTGTGTTCTTTGTAAATCACGTTAACTCAAAATCAAATCTCAATTAATAATTGTAACTGTCAAATTTTAAAATCAGAATACTGGCCATATTTAAATACACATAAAAAGTTTTTCTTTTAATAATGTTTCAAAAAAATCATCCACATAAATCAAACAAATGCTCATAAAATAAAAAGTACTTAACTAAATTGAATGATTTTTTATGAGACCAAATGACAAGTACATATACTGCATCGAACAAAAAAAGAATTACACTAATCGGACTAGAAACCTCGGAGTAATAAAAAATACAGACAAAAGAACCTTTAATACAACTCCGAAATTTAATGGAACAAGAAAGCGTGTTACACACTATTTCCTTTCAGACAGACTTTCAAGTAAATTCAGTGCAATCAGAAGCCCGATAGCTTTGATTCCAAGCTTATTTTTACTGAAGACAGAAAATCGACAGCACTTTGGATCCGATCCAAAGAGGTTCTCAAAGTAACAAATGTCGTGCTGGCCCAAAGAATTTAAAGATGGCGCCATCAACTGAAGCTTTTGTTAGACCGGGAATGGAATTTGTCTCTAAGAAGACATTAAGTATGTTACATTTCTTTTTTATGTCCCCAATATTGAATAGTTTATATAATCTTTCTATTATGAGCTTTATGTCTCGTTATTTATCGTTATCGTCATCGAGGCAAAAGTATTCAATCGTAAGGCCATGTTGAAAATAACTATACATCTGTAACAAAATATTTCTAGCCTGCTAAACTCTTTTAAGATTTTTTAAGTGGCAAGTTTAAATAATTATAATTTAAATCTTTCATATCTCAGCGGTAAGTTATGCTAATTCATCCCCTCACAAACTAACTTTTTATAATAACTGTTAAGAGAAAATTTTATTTTAAACTAGTGGAAACTATTAAAGTTAATTCATTCTTATTTGTCAACTTAACATTGAATATTTCCTTAAAAAAAAGAACACGTATATTATTTCTTAAAATTTCGTGAAGGCCTTTAAAAAAATACCCATTAAAAGATAATTCATTGTGCAGCCTCCTACATAATAACGATGGACCTTCTCCCCCGTTTATTTTTCACTTGACGCCTCTTCCGTGTTCCGCCATAATTACTTTTTACCCTTTAGCGTGAGTTGAACCGCATTAACACGCCTCAATGAGAGGCTTTATTACTTTACACTTTAACACCTTTATCAAATATTTTGATGACGTACTTTTAATACCGTTGACAACAAAACGCATTTTTGAATCTTTTCATTAATAAAACGTATTTGACATTTATATCGTTCTAAAATCAAAATGTTTTATCCTTTTCATAATTATGACATTCATTTGTAATTTTGGGTAGGTACTATTAGTGGCCAGCAACAGAATAAGAATATCTTTTTCAAAATTAAAAGAAAATCATCTCCCGAGCCTTTTCCCAACTATGTTGGGGTCGGCTTCCAGTCTAATCGGTTTCGGCTGAGTACCAGTGTTTTACAAGGAGCGACTGCCTATCTGACCTCCTCAACCCAGTTACCTGGGCAACCCAATACACCTTGGTTAGACTGGCGTCAGACTTACTGGCTTCTGACTACCCGTAACGACTGCCAAGGATGTTCAATGACAGCCGGGACCTACAGTTTAACGTGCCATCCGAAACACAGTCATTGGTGACCAAGATATACTTAGAAAGTACATACAAACTTCGAAAAGTTGCATTGGTACTTGCCTGACCTGGTATCGAACCCACGCCATCTTACTTGAGAGGCTGGCTCTTTTACCACTGGGCCACCAAGACTTTCTTTTAAGAAAAATTAAAAGAAAATACGGTTCTAAATTTAAATAAATAAGAAAACAGTCTGTTTATTAATAAAATATCTGTCCTTTATTCCAGCTCCTTTAAAATTAATATTCATAAAAGTGAGTCAATTTGCATAACCAATAAAAATCATGGCTGTCGACTAGACAATTTAAATGCTGTCGACGGTAAGTGAAAACTAGATACTGGTATTTTAAAGAATAAATCCATGGCACAAGTAGTGTAAGGGCTCATTTGCAATTCTAAATGCAGCAAGACGATTATACGGACTCTTCCCGTTAAATATGAATGACATGAAATATTCATGGCGGAAAAATGCAATGCCAACTTTACTAAATAAAAACTGTTGTTTTTTGTAGGCGCTTCAGGATTTTAGGGTTGCTACCGTTTATAATAATTGTTTTATGTAAAGAGTTCCCCTGTTTAGTCAAAAAGAATAACAAAATGTCTGAAAATAAAGTAAAAAAATCTCAATAGAATTATCTACATGGAACATATAAATAGGTACCATTAGTAATCGTAATATGAATTTGGAAACGTTTGATTTAAATCTATTAATATTTGACTGGCTCCATTTCTGGCTTAATTTGCAATAACTAATGAATAACAGACACTGATGTGTATTTAAGTTTTAGGAAAAAGAGAAATCTATCCAATGATAACCAGCCTTTTTATTATGATGTATGTATATCATAAGTCCTAGGTAAACCGTGAAGGTTTAATTCAAGGAGTATCTCTGCATCGCCATAGACTGGAAAGAATGCCTGTGGCATTAATTCCTCCTTTGTACAAATGTTACGTCACATAAATTTCAATAAATGATAGAGTGACTAAATATAAGTAGTTAGTATGGATGATGCCAAGGAAAACATTTTAAGAAAGGTCAAGAATGTTAAAAAACTTATAATGGGGAATATGCATGAAAAAAATATTTGCAATCTAACTATTTTATCAATAAATATACAAAAATAGAAAGTAGAAAAACAAACGAGATATAACAATTTTAAACAAGTATACCTGTCCCTCTCACCAAAACGCTATATTCAATGACAGCCTTACGGGCGTGTGTAATTGTGACGTAAATTTTATACTCGGACTTCTCTTTCTTATTAGCAGTTTGAAGCTTTATAACTTCTTGTCGATAAATAATATTTTAAAAATTCTTTCATATTTATTTATTACAGCTAAAAGTGTATTAATTTTGTGAATAAAAAAATTACATGCATATGTATTCCCTATTGTACCAAGTCATTTGATAAGTGCCATAAAAAAATCTTCGCAACCCTACAGCATTGTTCACGAGACATCGCGCCATCTTCACACGAACAAAGTGATTATATATTTCACAATCTCCACACCATTTGTATCGTGATTCATGTGGATTACAGTAACATCAAGCTTTGTTTTTATGTTATTTATTTATCATTTGTTACAAGCAAACTACGTTGACAAAAGACGTTTGTCTTTATCATGAATAAAAAAGTATTTTCACATCAGTAAGACATATTTTTAAACACACATTAAGTAAGACATAAAATGTCGTGGTGCCCTATTGGTTAAAGAACCAACCTCTCAGTATGAGGGCGTGGGTTCCATTTCAGGTCAGGCAAGTACCAATGCAACTTTTCTGAATTTGTATGCACTTTCTAAGTATATCTTGAACACTAATGACTGTGTTTTGGATGGCACGTTAAACTGTAGGTCCCGGCTGTCATTGAACATCCTTGGCAGTCGTTACGGGTAGTCAGAAGCCAATAAGTCTGACACCAGTCTAACCAAGGGGTATTAGGTTGCCCGGGTAACTGGGTTGAGGAGGTCAGATAGGCAGTCAAATTTCAAATCAAAGTAAGTTTCAAATTTCAAGAAAATAATTTGCAAATAATTTTCTTTAACCAAGACCTTTATTTTATCAGTCTTGTTAACAAACATAGTATATTATTTTAAGTAAAGCCAGCTTAAAATATCAACCGGTATCTCGGTATTATGATCTTTGAAACCAGGTGTTTATATTTAAGTTTACCGTCTAATTTAATCGTAACATTAAACTTAATTCTTGACTGACATGTGTAGGCTTCAGGCGTTATGGTCTGTTGTTATTCTGAAATACTTGTCTTATTATAAGCTGGATTTGAGGCTGAAATATATAGACAATGTATAGTTTGATGAGAGTGAGAAGTTAATTAATTTCACGTAGGTAAGTAGAGCTACTACAATCAGTTAAATTACCTTAATAGATTTTCGGCTTTATCGCTGAAGCATATGGTTAAATTTTCATTGGAAAAAATTTGTCAGTTTCTGATTTTCTGGCATCTAAACAATAAATTTTTGAAGTCTGAATTTGGTGTCGGTAGACTTCATCGTGTTCATAAATTGATTCACATTATTTAGTCTAAGAGACAGCCGCTTGGGGTGATTGATCATAAGATTAAGTAACTCTGGGAAGGTCGGTCCTTGATTGCGTAGCCCGCTGATCATGGTCAGCTACTGTTTCCGAAATCACATTAAATTAGTGTGACCAGGCTGTCATTTAAACATTTTTGGCTGTCGTTATAGATATTCAGAAGACAGAAAATCTGACAGCTAGTCTTTCCTACGGGTATCGGATTGCCGTAGCAACTGGGTTAAGGAGTCGTATTGTTTAGAACACTAGTACTCTACTGCTTCCAATTAAAATGAAAGCCTAACCCAACACAGTAGATGACGTTGATCTCGATGAAGTGCGCCAATGATAATCCCAAACTGACGTCACAAAAACTCACCTTAAAGCGATTTAAGCAACTAATTGAATCGCCACAAATCCCAAAGACGAGCCTAATACCCTTGTAACAAAAATGAACAATGCCGTTCGAAAACCGTCAATATTTAGGTACCAGCTCACCTAATCTTCTTAAATAAAATTATATAGAGTTTCCCTAAGCTTAAGAGCGTACTTTATTAAATTCTTGGTTTAAAGCGGCTATTAATAAAACTTCAAAAAGGTATGAAAAATTTGCTGCGGTGACGCGGGAGGTATAAAGCGATTGCCAGGGCCTATTAGGGGGATATTAGGCTTTTGGTATTAGAGGGATAACGCTCTATAGACTGTGAAGAGGACTGTCTTATAGACTGGGATAGAACGTGTGTTTATTAATGTTTTTCCAATGAATAAAATAACATCAATGAACAAAATGAGCCGGTTTCACAATGTCCGACTAGCCACTATGATAGAAAGTGGCTTAGATGTACATATAAGGACATGAATTAAAATAATTTACCATTTAGATATTTAAATTTTAATAACATTCAAATTTTCCATTAAAAAAAATCTTCGCTAATAAATTAAAAAATGGAACAGTATTTATCTGCCAAATAAACTATATGGAACTTATTCGTAGGCTGTGGTGATACAGGCCCAAGTCTCTTATAAGCATTGCATACTTTTTACACAAACTTGGCAGAGATAGCTAATCTCGGAGTGCTCCATATACTAGACAATCTTTATACGCCACGAACAAAAGGACAAAGAAATTGATCTTTTCAACAAGGTAAGTTAAACTATGTCTGAAGGCCGAATACTGAGAACATCACTCAATTTTACAGACAGCTCAAACAACGCTCTGTCCCTGTCACACTTACGGTAATTGTAGCGACAGAAAGAGTGTAAGGTAATTTATCGAAGTTATCACTGTCCTGCCCTTGTTTGTTTTTTTTTTAGTTCTTCACTCTACAAATTCAATAAAACATGAGTATGACGAAAAAATGACCCGCTAACCTACTTAAAATTTCCCAAAAAGACTTTTCATGTGTGACATGAAATCTAAAGAAAATCTATTTGAGAAAATCGTGTTCACCCTTATGAAGTCATGTCGCGTCGTAAACGAATATCAACTTTATCTCCAAGAAAATTAAATCTATTTTACGATACGAGTTCATCGCGACAAATGTAATGGACACTTCGTGCGTGCGATTTTTATCGCATTTTAAGACTTTTATGTAACTTTAGAATTTAATACAACTTTGTTACTTGAATGTTAAGTTTAGAATAACATTGTTAAGGTAAAGACGCCAGCACATTAAGCTAGCCGAAACTGTCAAATTTTTTGCAAGCAACTTTGAACCAAATGCTTCAGTGATAAAGTTGAAAATCTATAAAGGAAATTTGACAGATTGTGGTAGCTTGATGTGCTGGCACATTCAAATTCTAATTGAATACTTTTGCGACTAATCACCGCAAAATGTCTCCATTTGTATGCAATGGAATTGTTTGAAGGTACAGACGCCAGCACATCAACCTACCTCATTCTGACAAATCTCTTTAATAGATTTTCAACCTTATCACAACACCGGAAGGTTAATATTCGATTGGTAAAATTTTACAAATTCGGGTAGGTTGACCTGCTGGCATCTGTACAGATATCTTGTAAGTAGCAACCGGTTGCAATAGCAATGACAATAATACCAAATGGTTCGTGTAATAAAGACAATTTTACTTTGGAAATATCAGTATTGGACGTAACATTTACTTGAGTTGAAAGTTTTAGTTTATGAATGCGACCGCTGGCTGGTAGCGGGAAATTCATCTGAAAATGTATATTTGATACTATGTTGCATTTGCCTTAAAATGAATCGTGGTAAGTTTCAACAAATACAATTATTCTTATGTTTGATCTCAGATAATAGCAGGTATATAATAAAATCCAGGTCGGGCAGGTACAGGGCTGGTACCGGTCGACACCACGGGCGCCGGGTGTCGAGGGATGACTCCCGACCACCGTAGGCGCGGGTTTGTGGGCGGTGAGCGTGGGTAGCTCATCGTCCGTACGTCTAAGGACGACAGGCCCGTGTCGGCGGCGCGTTCTGTTCCACGCGCTCCTCGAAGAGATGTCAGCAACAGAGGAGGGGCCCATAAAGGGCCAGGGTCTGCTTGGGCTGCGGGTTGTTCGTAAGAGATACCGCGGCCCTGGCACACAGGGACCTCCAGAAGGAACATAGTGGGTTTTAGTCAGTTAGAGTCTGACACTCCCTCCAGCTGCACCCTCAGCGGGAGGGGTCATTTGATGATTTCCCACGAAAAAAAAAAAAAAAAAAACGTCGGGCAGGTACCAATGCAACTTTTCTAAGTTTGTATGTACTTTCTAAGTATATCTTGGACACCAATGACTGTACGTCCCGGCTGACATTGAACATCCTTGGCAGTCGTTACGAGTAGTCGGAACCCAGTAAGTCTGACGCCAGTCTAATCAAGGGGTATTGGGTTGCCCGGGTAACTGGGTTGAGGAGGTCAGATAGGCAGTCGCTCCTTGTAAAACACTGGTACTCAGCTGAATCCAGTTAGACTGGAAGCCGACCTCAATATAGTTGGGAAAAAGGCTCGGGAGATGATGATCTCAGATAAAATAGCATCACATAGATAAAATAGGTACAGATTCCATTACTTCATTTTTATCTTACGTGGCCAATTTCTGAACACCATTGCCGATTTTATTAACATTACTGCGAAATTTTTGTCCATATAAATCCTTTGCCCATTTTACGTGCCTCTAGTCCATCATTTACGCACACTCCTTAGAACTGTCGTTGACAAATACGCGTCTTCCTTTCTTCCTTGAGGCGCCAGACGATATATCACACGGTAGCCGCGCGAGAAATTGCTCGGATGAAACGAGATATAACTCCGCCATCGTTGGAAACTGTACCTTAAATATTTCTGTTGCGACTTTATAAAGAATACTGTCTCATTATCATCTCCCGAGCCGTTTCCCAACTATGTTGGCGTCTGCTTCCAATCTAACCGGATTCAGTTGAGTACAAGTGTTTTACAAGGAGTGACTGCCTATCTGACCTCATCAGCCCAGTTAGCCTACCACGATGAATGGGCTATTTAACTCTAAAAGAATGATTCAAAACCCTGACATTAGCGCGTTCAAGCAAGTAAAGAAACAAAATCTTTAGCATTATGAGTATGGATACTCGTAAGTATAGATTTGTAGCAATCATGTTTTTTCATGAATTTCTCTCTCGCTCTTTCTCTCTCTCTCTTTCTCTCGGTCTCTCTTTCTCTCTGTCTCTCTCTCTCTGTCTCTCTCTATATATAGAGACATAGCTCCATGAAAGTCGATTTTTTTTTCATGCATTTATTTGATGAGGCTTGAGCTTGCTAAGTCGGCCTCGTCAGGTCACATAATTACACGAAAATACAAATAGAAAAGTTAGTAATAAATAACGACTTAAGAAATACAAACGGAGTACTTACATTCCAAAATATTGCGCATCCAACATTTAAAAATATGTTTGTGCTTAAGTAAGTCTAACTTATCAAAAAATTACATCGTATTTAAAAGTCTAGCTTATTATGAGCGTAGCATTCTTAATAAATAGAAAGTGCTCTAGCAAATGTCTTGATTAAATCCATTACAAAAAAAAAAGAAACTCGAGACTACTCGTAGATATTTCAAAATGTCTCGAGTGAATCTTATCAAAAATTATACATATTTCTAAACATACATGTTTAAATATATAATTATATTTCAATAGGATATTGACAACTAATAAAATTGATTACTTTTTTTAACAGTTAAAACAGGTTACTTTGTATGAAAGTTATAATTGTGACGTCACAATTTTTTCACGTCAAGCCATATACTTATTTAATGTAATGATCAATAAAAAAAATCCTATAGCTTTTGTTTCAAAACGATAAATGAAAGTGACATTATTTTAAGATGCTTTACCAAATTAATATCATAATATAGGATTTTATTTTTGACCTAGTCAACTACCCAATTGTAATCAATGCAGTTTCAATTATACAATTCTCCCCACACAACTGTATTACGCCAACACGATTTTATCTCCCCCGCATAACATGCGTTGCAATATGGCTGCCAGCGATAATTAAGGTGCAGTCTGATTAAACTATCAGTAGCAGAGAAGCCTTAGAGCATGTAACCAACTGAACAAGAACCGTGATGGCTACCAATATATGTATATCTGGCTGGCTAGCCTTTTCCCAAACTATGTTCCGGTTGGCTTTCAGTCTTAACCGGATAATCACGACAAGATGGTCACCAATCCGCGTACCCAACGCGCCAAACGTTGCTTTACCTTATGATCGATCTTCTGAGCTCCTCTCTCTCTCGATGACCACAAATACATATGAGAAAAGGCCTGAATTAACTAGCGGGGTGCGAGGCAATGCTACTAACATAGTGATAGCTCAGTTGTGCCATTTCACACCACATCATTGACAAACAAAAGGATAAACTCGATCCATGGACTGATTCCCCAAAATGAGCAGTGGTCAGTACTTTTAGCAGATAGACAGGCATGGCAACGGCGTGTCCAGTTGGTGAAACACTCTAAGAGAGAAGCAGCGCAAACACGATCTTAATTAAAAAGTGTTGAAGCCAAGGAGTTGATTTTGTTTAATATTACCTGTGCATTTATTTACGCGTACTATTTTTACCGTTCGAAATATATCTGGGATTGGTCAGTAATGAAGAATGAATTTATTTCGATTTGAACTTCCTAAGTAGGACACTTTTTCAGGTATATACCAGAGTGCGCACAGGTGAGCGTGAAAAGCGTTCTACACAATCCAAACCGACAGCCGACAGAGGTGATCTTAGTCACGTTTCCCGTCGGCCGACAGCGTTCTACACAGTAGGGGCCGACCATGGATGCAGCCTGTCGCGATGTGTGTGCTCCCAATCAAGGTCGTCCAAAGTCGTTTGACTCCGCCAACATCTAATCGGCTGACCAATGTCAACACGATAGATTTTCACACCAACTGGATTGTGACTATCGGTGGTTGGTTTGGATTGTGTAGAAGGCTTTTTAGGCATAAAATGAAATGATACATCGACCCTAATAAATTCACTTACTGTATTTTATCTGAAAATAAAATTGCCACAAAAAGGTGGGTATTTCTATAGCAAGGGACTATACGGATATCAAATACATATATTATAAGCTGTCACGCGGTTCCACCCGTGTCCTGTGGGAACGACTTCGTACCCGGATAAAATGTAGCCTTCCTCGAAAAATGGGCTTACAAGGAACAATTAGATACAGGACATATTTCATCAAATATTCAAATTCTTTATTAGCATTCCATAATGTTATAAAGGTGGTACATTTTAAGATAGAAACAATATGGACCCGGTTGGGCACATATGTATATACAAAATACCTACTAACATTTTCATCACCTGAAAAAGATTCCGAGTCTTTATTTTCATATACATTTTCTTCTACAAGTGACTACGCTACGAGATTGGTTATTGCGTCTACGCCAGCGAGCTACGCCGTCGTAGCCTGGCGTAGCCATCACATCATTCTGTCGAGCTACGTCGCGTCGTAGCAAAATGGAACCGTTTTGAAAATATTCTTCGATGCAAAATATGACAAAATTGGTATTGACTTGCATAATGGTGACACTATAATGCAAAAATCCAATTTAAGTTCAATTTATTGCAATTCATTCAAGATATACTTAGAAAGTACATACAAACTTAGAAAAGTTGCGTTCAT
The DNA here is from genome assembly GCA_958496145.1 of Heliothis peltigera. Lineage (NCBI taxonomy): Eukaryota > Metazoa > Arthropoda > Insecta > Lepidoptera > Noctuidae > Heliothis > Heliothis peltigera. The sequence continues at coordinate 2,605,086 of OY292334.1, forward strand.
ACTTGAGAGGTCTTTAACCACTAGGCCACCACGACTACAAAAACTAATTAAATTTAAAAACAAACAGTCACGCGACAAATTAGATTCTCGTATTCCCAGACCTATATTTTCATTACTCACATCTTATCTGTATGCGTTCTATTGAGATTAATGACATTTCGCCCTCCTGTCATCAATCACCGAATTTGAGTGGATAATGAACAAAATGGCGAATTTACATTTCGCAGTATAATTGAGTCTCTTGTAATTAAGGTCCACGTAATAGGATTGTTCTTGATTAGGGCTTAGCGGATCGTGTTTTAAAACCGGGCGATAATGGGTATATACTTTTTATTTTATTTAAGCCACTCCAGCCTCTGAAGTGGGTTCGATTCCAGCAACTTTTCTAAGTATATCTTGGACACCAATGACTGAGGTGATGGAAAACATCTCGATTAAAGCTGGACTAAGTCTCGAAATCACCAATCTGTATTGAGCAAATTAATGCTCAATTCTTCTCTACGATAAAAAGGCTGACGATGGTATTGCATCGTTTCTTTATTTTAAGATAAATTATAATTAGTAGCTTAACAGGACTAAACTACATCTACATACAAATCTGAAGATAAGAGTACAAATCATTATACTGGGTTGCACAAATATTTTACAACAACCAACTCGGCGCCTGGCATTAATATAAGCGCAATCTATCACTACAAAGCGCAAAGCGTGAAATCAAAGAATTTTTCCAGTGCAGCTCCCAAATTAAAACCTCATTTCTCCTTCCTCCATTAACACCAAAAACCTAGCCAAGTCCAAATGATAACCATTAAACAAAACACAACGCGTAATAAAATATACATTTTTAAAGCTTCATCCGCTACCTACATTTTATTGTTGCGAAATACACAAAAAAAGAGCGAATCGTAAATTGTTTTAAAATTTTAAGACTGACTGCTTATACAAGGAAAATTAAACCTTAAGGCTATATAAATAGGGATGAAACGTTATGTCAATTTACGCCAGTATACATCATACGAGTGCGTCCGTTTTCATAGACTATATTTTTGTAGAGGAAAGTGCTTTGTCATTATTATGTTGAACGGAGAATAGATACACCCAAGATTTAGCATTACCGACTAACGTTTAATACATTGGCACTGCGAAAAAGAAATCTCTTATTATAGTTGTTATACACGTTATTGGTATCCAGCGGAAACGGAAACTACTTATAAAAAACTATTAACAAAAAAAAAATTATGTTTGTCCGCGACTTTCTCACGTTTGGCTGAACCGTTTTTTGGGAGAGTATTTACTATATTCAGGAGCAAATTTTTAGTGCTTTAACCGACTCAAGAAAAGGACTACCATCCCGACTGCAGTTTCTCATTTTGACCTGTATGATTTTATTTAAATAGATAAAGATAATTAGTTTGCCATAAAAGGCCGAATTGAGAAAGTTTTGATTCTTATTCTTTATTATGACTTATAACTCATAAATTCGATTACCTATATCCATTTTATCGGATATTATAGAGCCTACACTGCCTGGCAACAAAAACACCCCCACTCCCTTATCAAACTTAATCGTTAGTAATGAAAAGTGGATAAAACGACCCTTAGAGTAACTCCATAATATTTTTACACAAAAATCTTTACGTTACACACAGTGCAATGTATTGTACAAAAAAAAACAATATTCACAAATTCAACGAGCTTGATTAAAAATAAAACTGCAGTTGTAAAAGTACTTTACAAACCCATTTGGGTTTATGTATATTTCGTATTGCATTTAAAAGTGGTTGAAACAGCCAACTTAGATTGTGCTGCGGGCAATTCCCCTTTGTGCAATTAAACCTTTGGAAGAAGATATTCAACAACTTTTCAGACTAAACAGCTCTTATTTACTGTGAAATGTGCCCCATAAGCCTGTTTGCAGTATAAGTACGGTAGAATCAAGGTCAAACATCGTAGTATGAAGTAAATCATGCCTGACCCGGCCGTGCGAAGAGTTACTATGTTTGACGTGCCTTGGCCCACGCACGACGCGTGCACGGCCCGGTGTATCGTGAATCCTACTTTATTAAATTCCTTAAAGATAAGAATGTCTTTACAAAATCCCTACGAGGGACAAACGCTAGTGTGAACACACCTAAACTTTTACAGGACAAACCGACAGGTTTTACGGGCCACAAAATATTTTAAAATGTCAATAATAACGCTAGGTACTGATGTTATACTTAAATTAATTATTACCTAAAGAAACCTATATGCATAAACGCAACCCAACCAAAACCACAAAGCTACAGTTACACGAAATAATATCTACAACAAAAGCCACGATGCATATTACGCCTGCTCAGTCGGCTGTCCTACTTGCAACGTAATTGCATTCTCAAAATGTACTTTTAAGAGAACGAACGGACTGAAAGAGACTGAGAGCAAAACGGTAAATGGATTTAAACCGAAAATTGTCTCGAGCCCCACGAACGAAGGGGTTTTTAACGGTTTTTATTGCAGTAATATAATATCTATAGGTATAGATAAATGGGGTCAAGAAACATTTAAGAAACTAATTTGTTTTCATAGATTTAATTATTCTGTTATATCAATATTAACTCAGGATTTAGGCGTAACAAAACGTTAGAAATCATAATTCAAACATTATAGTGAAATGGAACGCAGCGTAATGTTCCGTTTCATGGATAGTTGGATTTTTTCAAACTGGTGTATTTTTTTAAAGTTAGTGATATAAAATAGGGAGATTACGCTTTAAAATTATATTTATATATAACTTTATTTGTTACAGTTATTACACTACTTTCCCGAAAAGGCAAAAAATCAGTTTGGTATGACAACATAAGAGTCGTTTTGTTTATATGTAACGGAACGTTATAGTTTTAAATAGTTCTAACAGAAACGGTTTTGTGTTTTGTTTTCTCGTCAATTTTATTTAAATAATGTCTAACAAATATATGAATTTGTGTTTTATCGTGTGGTGAATGTGTTAATTTAGTTTGTGTGACTCTTTACTACGTTAACTAAGCTAAAGAAGGTATGTACTAAGTTTTTAGCTTGTAGAGATTCCAACGCGCCACTTGACCCGCATTATAACTTTACATTTTACAGAAATAGGCATTACCAATGCTTTTAAATAGTAACTTCAACCCTAAGACAAAAAAAACTTACTTTACTCTAAGTTTGGAGTAAAATAAAAGCCTGAATTATGTTTATGTTTACTTACCATCTCCTATGTGCTGACATAGAAATTCTCACTTGTTATGTGTCTAGTACCGCTACATTTTACATAATAACAAAAGTATACTAGTTGCTAAAGCCATACAAAACAATTTCAGGTGAAAATAAATTTAAAAAATGCAAAGAACGAGGATCCCATCTCCAGCGCGTTCCCAAGGGGCTACCACGACTCCTAGACGTAAGAAAACGCGGAGCAGCCGTAGTTTATGCTCTCCAGCGCTGTCCACAGCTTCTGGAAGGTTGACGTCACTTATAGACCAGTTCAAAGACAAGAACATGGAGTCATTTGCCCTGTCTCCGTTGAACGGCAGATCTGTGCTGAATGATAATACTGATATTGATGAGCCTAGACGTGAGTATATATATTTTTTTTGTTCACTTATTATCTTAACTAGGGACCCGCCTCGGCTTCGCATGGGTGCAATGCTGATACTAAATACACTACAGAAAAACTGTGAATGTTGTATATAAAAAACGGAAAAAATGTAATTATTTACGACATCACATCAGAAACCTAAAAAATAACAGTACTTCTCCACTATTTATTGGATGTTATTATACATATAAACCTTCCTCTTGAATCACTCTATCTATTAAAAAAAATGCATCAAAATCTGTTGCGTAGTTTCAAAGATTTAAGCATACAAAGGGACATAGGGACAGAGAAAGCAAGTTTGTTTTATACTATGTATTATCTTAATGTTGGAGTTGTGGAAACTATGTGACTGAAAAATCAATGTGTTTTGGCTAGAAGTTCATATGAAAACAACCTCTCCTTTTAGACTAATTTGACTGAGCTGACATTATATTTGTTAAACTGTCAGTCTGCCAGTCTAATTTAAAATTGACAACCCGAATGACCTGCGGAGCTGAGGGTCCCGGGTTCTATTCCCGGCACAGTTGTCTTTTTTGCGATGAGCATGTTTATTGGCTATGGTCTGGGTGTTATAATATGTATTTATAAAAATATATGTCTAAAGTATATGCAGTTTATCAGTTGTGTTGGCACCCATAACACATGCTAATCAATAGCATACCATGGGTCTAACCCACTGTGTGTGAATTATTATATTATTAATTATTACCCAATCATCACCAATTTTATTATTAAAATTTAAAATTTAATTATTTTCAGGTAAAAGTTGGTGGAAGAAATTAGATGAGAACTCTCGAGATGTTATGGAAGTATTAGAAGATAATAAGTTGTCCGATGTAAACAATGTTGTTGAAGAGTTTATTGATATTGATGTATTGAGGTAATCTAGTACTTACTATTATAGTTATACTTGCATGAATCTTTCCCATTGCACATATGGTATATAAAATCCAAGTTTAATTGGACCATGTTGTTTCTCTTAATAATTAATGGTAATTATAAAATTATTACAACTTTTTTGTGAAAATGTTTTAAATCTTTGACGAGTAAGTTGGATGTTCTCCTTAATTCATTACAATAATCATAGAAAACTAAATGTTGACTTCTATTTAAGATTTACAGTTAGCAGTGTATGGAAGGAACTCATTTTGCCTACACTAATGTTCGTATTGAAATGTGATTTTCATTATTGCAATGGTTTTTTTTTCAGCCAAGAGAAAAAGAACTACACCCTTGACTTACCAGAAAGCAGTGACAATGAATCAATCCACAGCATTGTACTCCCACAAAGAAGATTGTTCACACAAAAAGAAAGCCTACCACAGAAAAAGTTTGGCCAACTTATTGATAACCGAGAATCTTTGGCTAAACTACACAAACCTAACACTACAAATACTGAAAAGACAGTTAATGTTGGTACTAGAGAGATGTTTCAAAATGCAAAGCGATCCAAACCTATATTTCCAGCAACTTTACTTAATATATCTCCAAATAAAACAGCAGCAGACAAAACTAAAGAAAATGTTATAATAGAACCTAAACCACAAGTCAGAAATATCTTTGGCAACAGACCAGCAACTAAAAGAAAGAATATGTTTGCTGATTTCATTGTGTCCGAAAGCGAGGATGAAATTCCTGAAATTCAACCTAAAGTATTTGGTTTTCAAAAGAAACTTGAACAGAGAAGAATTAGTTCTGTGTCTAAAGGCAGGGATGGTTCTCCAACTTCTAGCATTACTACTGACATGGAAATGGATGATTGGAAACTTCTACCATCTTCCACAATGGTTGAAAATCAAATAGAAGATATGATGGGAGGTAACACACCTGTGAAGCGAGCTAGGCTCAGTAAACTATCGGAAGCCAAGGAATCCGAGGCAGGAACTAACACTCTACAGACAAATACAACTGCTGATAGAACTAAACAATCCAATAAATCTGCTTCTTCTAAGAATAAGTCTAAAGCTTCACCCGAAATAAAAAATGTGTCTCTCAATAACTCTAGAACTACAAGAAGTATGCTGAAGAATGCCTCAAAAGTTGAAGAAACTGAAAGCATTTCTACGAAACAGAATACTAAGGCAAATAAATCACAAACTGAAAGATCTCCTAAAGGTAATTCAAATAAAAGCCCACAGAAAGACAATCATGATATGTCACTAAATAAATCTCAGAAACTGAACAAGAGCAAAACAAGAAATAGTAAAAATGTTCTTGAAGACGACGTAGCCGCCGATGAAAACATCTTCGACACCGTACATGTTATAAATAACGTCACACGAGTTATAAACAAATCGTCAGGAAAGAATATGTCCAGTACTACTATTCCCAATAAAAGTGTTAATGAAAAAGAACGTACAGTCACCCTCAAAGTGCATAGCAAAGCTGGTACTGATGATATAGAACAAAATGAGGAAGATGAAAATAATTTCACATTGGAATACGAAAATGATGAAAATGAAGTTACTGGAGAAGCAGTAGACCACAATAACCTGGCTAAGAACCAAAAAGATAATAAGAAAGAAAATACCACGACCTTAGAAAAAGACGAAACTAATATGAATAAATCTAAAAATAACAAATCTACTTTATTGAATAAATCAGTACAAAAAGAAACAAAGCCAACTAAAATTATTGAAGAATCGGTCGAATCGCAAAATGAACAACATTCTGCAGATGATAATGTTGATGGTTATGTGGAGAAAGAAGTAGAAACAGTCAATGATAAAAGTGACACACATGAGGAAGAAATTGAAGAAGCCAGCATGGAGGAAGTCAATAAAGATAACATAGCCGACCAAAGCGAAGTTGACGAGGCAAATGTTATTCAAGATATTGAAGAAGATCAAAATGCAAGCCAAGAAGCAAATGAGAGTCAAGAAGTTGAAAATAAGGAATATGAGACTGAGGAAGAAGAAGCAGCTGTTGACAGTTATGAAAATGATGAAGCTAATGCAAGTGATTTAAATGAAGATGACGCTAACGAAAGTCAAGAAGTTGAGGCTGAAGTTGATGATAGCCAAGAAATTGAAGACCATGCAAATGAAAGTCACATGGATGAAGAAAATGATGCATCTGAAAATGAGGAAAATGAAGAAGAGACAGCCGTTGAAAGCCAAGACGAAGAAGCAAATGCAAGCCAAGAAGATAACAATGACGATGAAGAAAGTCAGGAAGTCGAAAATGATGAAGAAGAAAGTCAGGAAATCGAAAATGATGAGGAACATCAAGATATTGAAAGTGATGCCGAAGTTAGTCAGGAAATTGATAATGACGAAGTAGACAATGAAGAAGAAGAAAGCCAGGTAGTTGAAAATGAGGAAGAAGAAAGTCAGGAAATTGAAAATGATGAGGAACATCAAGAAATTGAAAGTGATCACGAAGTTTCCGAGAGCAAAGAAATTGATAATGATCATCAAATGGAAGATAGTGATGAAGCTGATAAGGCGATCGCAAGTGATCCAGAGATTTCAGAACAAGATGATGATGATGATCAAGCTGATGAAATGGAAGTTGATGATGATGATAATGACGAACAAGATTCCGAACACGATCGAAGTCATCAAGAAGAAAGAGAGGTTGAAGAACAGAACGAAGTAGAACCGAGCGCAGAGGAAATTGGAGAATCTCCAGACGTAACTCATGATACTACCGGTAGACATAGAAAGAAACATTTAAACAAATCGCCAGAAGTAATTCTACATGATAAGACAAACCAGATGGACTCCTTTACCGCCACAGGTCGTAATACCAGTATTAGAAAAACTAAGAGCATGATAAAGAATCTACATATTAGACCAAGCTTAGCTCCTCCTAGGAACAGCACAGGGTTTTCTGACGGTGCTACGAATTCTAGCGCTGAAGGTTCCGGATGGGATTCTCATAGAACTACGCGAAAAACTTTAAGACAAACATTCGGAAAAGATTTTACTCCCAGAAAATCTTTGAGAGTTATGGTTATGGAGAAATCAGCTAAAAGACAAACGGAACATATAGATATGCATTCTGAAACGGTGAAGTTCCCTCAAGCCAACTCTACAGAGCTGCCGGAAATTTCGAATCGTGACGATGTTGAAGATTTTGTGGAGTCGGACCATGAGGTGTCGAGGCGAACGCGCCAGACGACGCTAGAAATGTACTTGGAGAAAATTAAGCAGCAAAATATTGAGAAGAAAATTAAAATGGTAAGTTTTTAATAATTATTTTGTCTTGTAGATTATTCCTATACTGAATTTTGTCATCTTGGTATGCTAGAATGAAATAGATACTTACCATCGTTTAGAATACTTTTGTATTATGTCCTTCAAATCTGAATATTCCTAGATTTGTGTTGCAGTGTCCCGAGAGAGTGCAGTAAATACTGTGTTGAAAAATTGTCACCCAAATATAAAATATTAATTTCATATTACAGGAGGAATTAGTGCGAAACTCCCTAAACAAAGGGCCCGTGAGAGACCCGTTGAGTCTATTCAAAGTTCCCAACAAGCCCGCCCCGCGCCGTCCGAAGCCTTCACAAGCCAAGCCTAAGAAACAGATCAGGTCTATCATAGCTTTCGATGATTTACCCTCCGAGATGAAAGAAGACATGAAATACAAGCCTCCGAAGAGGTTCCAGCCTAGTAATGCGTCGTGGATTACCAAGAGACTGTATAAGTTCTTGGAGACTAAATTGGAGCCTAAGTAAGTATTTCATACATCCAACTAAGCTCAGATGTTTTGGTTACGAAAGTGTGGCAAACATACAAAATTCGGTTTTCTATGGATACCTAAGTAATGTCTTGTATCATACATTTTTTAATCATACATTGTTAACAATGACCTTGCATTTAATTATCTTCTTAACTTATTATTGTCTGGTAAAATTACAGATACGACTACAAAGCGCGCATTCGTTCAGAAAAACTAGTGGAAACTATCTACCACTTCGTCAAAGATTTGCGCCGTCATACCGTAGCGCCCACCGATGCCGTCGAAGTTCTGAAACATGAACTCGCCAGGTTGGAGGTTGTGCGCACACACTTCGAGTTCTATGAGTTCTTCCATGAGTTTATGCCGAGGGAAGTTAGGATTAAGGTCAGTGTGAAGTTTCATTTATATTCCAAAATGTCATCTTAAAAGGCTCTGTGGGGTCGCATCCCTGCATTTCTTCTAGTCTTATTCCTTTCTTTCATAATCTTGATAGTCACATAAACAAAATTACCGCTAGGGGACATAGTCAAATAAAATTACCGCTCTGTAGTTGACGCCTCCTGTATGGCGCAGTGGTGTTTCGTTTCTATATTTCGCAGTCACTAGGTATTCAACATTGGAGCCAACAAAAAGCCTTAGTACTACTTGATTCCCGACGAAGTTATCTGACGCATACAGACGCTCGTTGCCTGATTATTTCCTGGTTTTAAATTTATCGATAGAATGGTCAATTTATACATATAATTCTAAAAGTTAACTTCCGTTACAGGTAGTACCAGATATCGTGAATAAAATACCTCTGCCGCGTCACGGAGTATTCTCCGAGATTCTTCGAGGCAACACAGTACAAGGATGATAATAGTATTTTTTATTTAAGTTTAATGTGTTTTATTATCATGACATGTTTAATTAAAGTTTTGAATTTATATAAAGAACTTTTATTTTCGCTGTGTGAGGTTTTAAATTGTGAAAGTATGGACTAAAATGTCGCGTAAACGCCACCCATCCAAAACGCATCCTTACTCATTATTATATGTATATGAGAAAGTGAGTACAGTTGTGAACTAATTATTATTCCTTTGTAGAGCTGAATTGGTCACAGCGATACCGTCGTTCGACTGAATAAAACAAAAAAATCCGGAATCTAGGACTTGTTTATTTCGAAAATATTAGGATACAAATGTAAACTTATGTTACAAATTACCATACATTGGAGCACCATACACATAAAATTATATTGCAATAATATAGGTACAATTACAGGGAACATATTTATCAACGCAATATGAAAAATACATCTCACTTATATGACTTAACGACTATTATGTATAGAAGGGTAAAGGCGAAGCTTAGTCTTAGTATTAAATCTCCTAATTGGGGCACATTGACTCTACATTCCTTAAATATAACAAATTTGCAAGGCTGGGTATAGAAACCTATATGTATATTGTATGTTAAGGGCTTGTATACAGGATAAAAGTGTATAGTTTAGAACACAAATTCATAAATAAATCAAGTGTTATAAGGCAGTTACTAAATAGGTACTTCTTCTGTTGAGACAGTAGTGATGGAAATAATAAAATTAAAATGACACATTCAACAACATTGACCGCCACGGTCACGTATAGCTGACAAACCAAAAAGTGCCCAGCATGCCACGGTCACGACAACATGACGGACTTTAAAAATTTTAAATTAATAATTTCAATCGGTATAATTCCGAACTCACTACTATATTGTAGGTATTATGGATGAATTCTTAGCTGAGGGCACGTCTTTTTTGGACGTGGCGGTCAAAATGTTAACATTTAGGGAAAAAATAGTGCGTCAGTTGATGTTTATACATAAATATCTGCAATGTTGTCTGTAAACATAACTGAATTCGTTCGTGTCTAAAAATAAGCTTCTGTACATTATTGTAATATTGTGAGAAAAACGCTTACAAACAATGATTTGTAACTACAAAAAATGTAGGTTGCTCTTAAAACAAGATGTAAGCGAACTAAATTAATTCTACATAATTTTAGAGGAAGATAGAACATTCGCAATTTGTGACAAAATTCAGTATTTATAAACAGCAACTAAAATATGCTAATCTTTCATGAAATATGTATATTAAGTGCTAAATCGTGAACTTTGTGACGGAAATAACATTGAAAAATTCTCCATTATAGATTTTTGGCACTACTTAGACAATTTGTACCCGAAATTGATTCCAAAATATTTGTTCATAGTCAATAAAATAAAAATATTTAAATTATAAATTGTCATAAAATAAAATCATGATGTATAATTGTTTATCTCATTATCACGGCTCGTCTTGTAAAAGTAAAACATTTTCTAAGTACAGCTAAAAAGCTTTTAATAAAAATGCAGTCAAGGGTATATAATTAAAGCAGTCAAATTAAATTGAAGCCTACATTTAACACTAATACTAGTACGTAATAAGGAATACATCAAAATATTTAATTATTTTTGACTTTGGCCGAAATGTTGGCGACTCCATTTTTTGTGTGGCCAATTAACTAGAAAAAAATAATACAAAATGCAGAATAGACTTTATCCGAATAATAATAATGCCTAAAATATATTTTTCATAAATAAATGGCAGTCTAAATGAACTTAGAAACTAAGCTAGAGAATTACTAACGAAGTTCATAATAAGCTCTTTAAAAATTAATAACTTAACTATGTAAACGAAATTATTGCTTCATGTCAAAACGATCGATAAAGCGATAATAACAATATATTCATATACTGATGTTATTACTGACTATACAATGATGGAAGCTACATAAATTAACTTCACAACTTTAATAAAAAGGTTTAGTCATATCGTCTTTTTTTAGAGTAGGTACGGACCTCGGCTTTGAGTTAAGTGCGCTTTGACAGCGTGCACACACCCGGCTAAGTGCGCGTAAGGGTATTACCAAACCATAAATCGACTGTCGATAGATGTCAGTCGATACTAAAAAGGAAATGGTTGACGCCAATCGATAGTTTACACGATACTGATATCGTTGACCAATCCATTCTACCTATGATCGATGGCGTCGATTAAAAGTCGATAAATAGGTTTAGTAACACCCTTAGTAAGGATTTCTTCGTACTATATGACTTCGTTCCGAACACTTATTGTGTCTTAGTGCGGTTTTGACATTGAATGACTGTATTACGGAGGATTCGAATCACAGGGCAAATATTGACCCTAAATAACAATACTATAAGTCATTTAATTTGAATGTAGAACTAGATGTTCTCGAGCAATTGAATAGGTAGTAATATCATTTTTTAATATATTTGTCTGAAATCAGTGTTACTTAACAAGAAAGCGCGCGATCACATGTACAAAGGTGACTCGACACCCGAAGCGCGAAGCCGACGCACGCGAAACGCGCGCTAGACGCGAACCTTACCATGAGCGCGCTTGCACTTCAATATAGATCCTGGTTCTGACAAGACGGGTTAGCAAAGCGCCTAATGTCTACCGGCACTCAAACTTTTCATTCATGGGCCAAGATAATTATTATTTAGTATAATAAAAGCGAAAGGTACAATTTTAGTACCCGCTAGGCCATGTTCCTTTAACATCGAATTTCACTCTTAATTTATTTATGTTAATAAGATGAAAAAATGCATTCTTAATTTTATTGGAAAGGCAATTATTATTTATTTAATTAATTATCATCATTATTTCATAAGAAAGAAATATTTGACTGTTTCGTCGTAAGTCGACTACGACTAATTTCATGCATCGGCACTATATGTGCTAATCTCTATAAGTAGTTGTTTTCTATAAAAAAATCTAATTCTATAAAATTCATCCGATCAAAAATTTTGAAAACTTCGAAGTCGACTAAAAATTCTTTCGCATCACAGTCTAAATTGCTTCGAAAAACTACTGTTAAGTGTTACCGTTATGTAAGACTTGAATATGAAGTCAGAAAATGTATTTATCGAGTCGAAAACTATTGATAATGTTAAAATTTGTTTTGAGATAGAATCAAAAATTAATATTAATGAAATATATCGTAAATCTGTTGAATGCTATATCGATTTTTATAAAATTATTTTGACTATTTAGAAGAATTTTTGAGACTAAGTAGTTGTAACGGTCCAAAGACTACGCTAGAGATCATGCATTATTTCGGTCCCAGACGAATGCAAACACCATAAACAAACACGAATAATCAAAGAGGCTTTATCTTTGAAACGGCACTAACAGAAATATTCAATCAAGTAAGTATTAGCTTTAAAAATTGGTTTTGTTTTTAAACTTAAAATAAACTGACCTTATTGAAATCCGGGACCGCACTACTCATATGTTCAAAAGATTAGGGCCTTACTACAAAAAAAGTTAGACAGACGTTTGACACGTGTTTAAAATGCTTCTGTATTGAAATTCGTTAAACACGTGTCAAACGTCTGTCTAACTTTTTTGTAGTAAAGCCTTTAGTTTTATTAAGTGCGTCATCAGTCCTCGTTAAGAACGTTAAGTTATTAACTTAATTATCTCGTGTTTTACTTCGCGTTTTATATTATATATAGCATACACTTACACGTTATTATTGAAATACCATATTTTTAAAGTGTGGGTAGTTTAATAATAACCATATTGATATTTAACTGAGCCATTAGAAATGTTTTTTCATCGATGTATGAAGAGACGCGAGTACATCAAGCTACTCGAAACTGACAAATGTTCCCAATCAACTTTGAACCATATGCTTCAGCGATAAAGTTAAAAACCTATTAAGGAAATTTGACAGGTTGCAGTAGCTTGATGTGTTGTATGTTAAAATATTATTTTGCTATGGTAACATTTTTTAAATATTGTTCAATGTTTAAATTTGGAAATTATTATGTAAACTACCCACAAATATTTAAGTTCCACATATACATACATATAAACCACCAATTTTTAATGTCATCCATTTTTGTTATCGATAATAACTTTATACGGATGTCAATATAAATTGATGGTAACATACACTTTACATACGACTCGGCGAAAATATCTGTGAACGCTTTCATCACTTAAAAAAAAAACAAAATTGATGAATTGTCTCTTCGTTATGTTGTAAGGGTCAAAAGAATAGTCGATAGTAAACCATAACCCTATTAAAATAAGGGATTAAACATAAATGTAAGTACAATAGAATTTCAATCAAATTAATGATTGAACAACTATAGGAGTCTATATGTTAACACTTAATTCAATAGAGTTATGATTTACATAAGAAAACCTCTAACATAGGGTCTACTCTAACTCAAACAAAAACAAATTCTATCGATATCGATATTGCCTTCATTGAAAATGTCTTACTATTAGGTCACAATATTTCGGCTATTTGACATATTATGATTCCAGTTTCTGTCCAAAAATTAATTATTCCAGATTTGTCAAACAAATAGTATTTTTGTCCCAAGCCTCATAGAATATAACTTACGTACTATAGAAACTGGACATTATTGTACAGACGACAGCACATTAAGCTACTACAATCTGTCACATTTTCTTAATAAAATTTCACCTTTATCGCTAATGCATATGGTTCAAAGTCGATTGGGAAAAATTGTAAGTATCGGGTAGCATGATGTGCTGGAGTCTTTCCATAACTTATTTTACCCGATTTTTATTAAGAGTAGACCCCGCGATTCCAAAAGAATTTTCGAGAACACTACAGATAAATTCACCAAATTACAGACATACGATTCTTTATCCCCTAACGGGGTTGACAAGGCAATAACTCTACATAGTTGGCGGGGAACAGACCGAAGACCCCGTGAGGGCCGAGTCCCTGCCACCAGCCCGCGTCTATCTGTTCTATGTGGGTGATAATGTCGCCAGGGTCGAAGGTTATCTCTGACTCGTCAGCTGAAAGGTGATGAAGGAAAATGGTGATTTATTTGTGCATATATAACGTCTAACAAAAATAGTCCACCATATTTTTAGAGGTCATCTAATACATGCGAAGGCTCATGTATACCACAAAAAAAGTTGAATGACCTAGGGGTCAACGATCTAACGTGATTGTAGATACGGCGTTATGTGTAAAAACTCAATTACAATTTGGCGAATGTGATGATGAATTTAATAAAATATGTTATTGTTTTTATGACTTTTTATGTTAAACACGATCCTTAGCATATACTACATGGCCTGTAAAAGTATAGCGCGCTATTTTTGTTAGACCTTATATATTAATAACAAAAAATAATAGCGGTACATCTGACAGCTTTTGAACAGCCGCCGTGGCCGACCATCGGTCTAGACACTGTTATTATAAACAGCAAGATGTATACCACTGATAATTATACTGACCGGCTTGGTAGTCGTATAGCGCTCGCGCCGTCAGTCCTGGATCATCGTCAAGATCTTCGTATATCGCGCCTTCGTCATCCAAGCCTTCTGGCGACACATCTGATAAACATACGAACATGAATCAAAATTATGCAATTTATTATGTCGAGTTCTAATTTGTAGTATAGTTGACCAAGTAACTTGGTTGTAAACTGTGAGAAATAATAGGATGTATTTATAGTGCAAGCATCGCAATTTTGAATTATTTTTATTTATTATTTTTTTTAGTTTATAATGGTTAAAGATCAGAAATAAATGAATTTAATTTAAAATGTTGGTAGGTACTCAGTTGTATCCTATTTAACTGATAGCCGGCTTCAGTGTATTTAGGAAAAGGCTAGGTTAGACTTGGCTTACCTGAACCCAAAACATATGACGAGTGGAACGTAACTTAAAATAATCACTTTTATGACCTTTTTTGAATGGGAATCATCAATTAATTCGAGCTTTACATGTAATGTAGCAAATTCTCCGACACTGAACAATCTGGCATAATATATCTGTATAATCAATCACAAGTAACTCACCGTCAAGCGTGGTCCCATTGGTCTCCTTCTTAAAATTAACATTCTCGATGACCGTGTTCTGCCGCGTCAACTCCCGCTCATTCTCTTCCGCAATATTGTTCTTGCTATACGGCGACCTCTTAATCGTACTGAACTTATTGTCACTGTCGTCATCATCGTTTTCGTTAGAACTAGAATACGATGCATCGAACATATCATTTTCTAGAATATTCTGTTTGATCATCGGCTCGCTTTGTTTCGGTTCTATATCTCTGTAGGAATTCTCTTTAGTTTCTGCGTAATTTACGGCACTGAAGGAACGAGCTTCGTTTTCCGTTGAAGGGCTCAAGTCTGCCGGATCTATGATTGGCTCGTACTGTATTTGCGAAGGGCTTTCAAGACTCATTTTGATCTTGTCTATGTTCTTAAGAGGGCTGGTTTTTGGCGGTTCCTGGTTTCCATCTGTCTCTGGTATCGGTAGCGGTTTCGGTTCCAGTTTATTGGGGGATTTGATGGGGGACGGTTGAGGCGACTGCGCCTGTGTGAACGTGTTTATGCGCTGCGCTATTACGGAACTGCGGACTGGTTTTTCTGGTGTATTTGAGTTTGATCTGTGGAGTTGAAAGGATATTGTGAAAATATAATATGTATAAGTACAATTTTATGCTTTTATGATAAGCTGAAGTTACGACGAAAGTGGAATATATTTGAGTGCTATATCAGTACGTACCTGGACACATTGAGCTGTCCCTGCGCTAAGTTCTGCTGGAACAGCGCCCTGGCGGCGGCGGTGGAGGCGCCGATGAGCTGCCGCGCCTCGGCCGAGCGCTGGCGCCGCAGCGCTTCGCTCGCGCTGACACCTGATGCGCTCGGCGCTGAAGGGGCCGCGGGCCTGCTGACGTCAAAATGCATTTTGGAAGTTTTCGTTTGAAAACAAATTAAAAAAAAACTAACTGCAACACCAAAATCTAAACTGTCATTATTGTTAATTGTTCGACCTTGGCTACTAGGAGTGAATGCGCTTAGTGTTGCTTATCCGATCGACCTGTGCGGCATTACTTAGCCACGAGCTCCTCCAGTACGAACAACAGAACATTCAATTACTGAGCTTCTCCAAGCAATTCCTTATTAATAAAATAGTTGACTCACTTCTCCTTTTCGGCTTTCGCTCTCCTCTCCGCTTCAAGTTCATCTCGTCTCCTCGCCAGTTCCTCAGCTTTCCTCTTTTCCTAAATCACGAAATATTCGATTTATCTTCAAAGACTTCATTTCAAATATGTTTAATAATAAAGGTTACGCGAAAATAAATTTATAGGGGTTCTTAAAAACATGATTGATGCCTCTGGTACACCTGTACACAAAAAGGAAAAAAATATCTCATTTAGTTAATTAAACTTACTTCATCCCTTCGCTTCCTCTCGGCTTCCACTCGCTTCTTCTCTTCTTGTTCCTCCTTCAGCCAGAACTGGTCCCTTTCTTTAGAATTTATTTCTTGTACTGAAATCACAAAGCAGGCATTGTGACCTAAACCTCAGAAAATATTATATTACCTCATTATAGACAATCAAAATTTCAGCTTTTTCCTCTTTTCTTTTCCTTAATTTTCAATCTAAGACACGATGAGCTAGAAAAAATAATCCAAATTTGCTTGTAACAAAAAATATCACTTCTAAAAACATCCAAAAACTATACGCTAAATAAAATAAAATTTCTAAAACACACTTCTCCGCAAACTACTCTTCCGCCTCCTAATCTCGTCAGCCCCCTTCCTAGAGAACATGACATCGTTACAAGCCATTATAGCCCCCGTCATTGTCGAAACTGAATTTAACAGCCACGAATAATTTAAGAACCACTTATAATTAAGTTACCACGCATGTTGCGTGTGGCCCGGCCCGGTAACAAATGCAATCCATCTCTTATTTATATTTACAACATAAATGTCATGAAACGATAAATAAATCCTTTGTGATGAGGTGTTGTTATTGCAGTTAATATAAACATGAGTGCCAATATGAGTGTAAGTCAAGACGGCTTCATAACTGCTGTTGGTATTTCCTGATTCATTTATCGGATATGTTTTTGTTGGAGCCGATAAACATAATCTGGCATTTTTGTATGGGCGATTTATATTGATGGTCAAATGCTTAGATGGATAGTCATCAGCACCAATTCATTAGTTTTGCTCAATTAATTTTGAAAATAAGCATTAGTCAAAAATTCAAGTGATATTTTTCCAATACGCAGAGTTAGAGGTGGCACATTTGTTATTTCCTTAACTATAATTAAGCAAATTGTAACAGCGTCAAATTTTGCTATCACCTAAATTTATGATTATATCCAGGCCCGCAGATGTTTTTCGGATGGCACGTTAAACTGTAGGTCTCGGCTGTCATTGAACATCCTTGGCAGTCGTTACGGGTAGTCCGAAGCCAGTAAGTCTGACGCCAGTCTAACCAAGGGGTATTGGGTTGCCCGGGTAACTGGGTTGAGGTCAGATAGGCAGCCGCTACTTGTAAAACACTGATACTCAGCTGAATCCGGTTAGACTGGAAGCCGACCCCAACATAGTTGGGAAAAGGCTCGGGAGATGATGCAGGCCCGCAGATACTTTTTCATGCGTGCGGGGCTGGGGGAATCTAGATTCTTCCGCAGAGACAATCCTTACCTGGATTAACCTTCTGATACACAGTTCCAATAGGTCCACTGGGCGGTAGCTCCTCAGGTCGACTGGACTTGAAATTAAACGCTGACCCAGCTTTCGCCAACTTATCCTGAATGACTTTTTCGTCCAAATCGTCCTCAGTTCTCGCATGCATGGTCAAGTGGAAACCCGTGAAGAAATTCGCCACATGCTTTATGTGATTGGCACATGTTCCTTTGCGAACGGTCGGCGCACCCTCACCCTGGAAATAAGGGAAGCCGATTAATATGTGAGCAATGTACTAATAAATAGACAACTCTTTAAATGCCTATCCTTTTCTCCGATTCTACCTTAATACAAGGCAAGGCCTCCTAGTTAGGCTGCGATTTTCCGCGGCCCTGGCATACAAAGACCTCCAGAAGTAACAATAGTGGGGTTTATTAAAAGAAGTCTGAGACTCCCTCCAGCTGCACCTTGTGGGTGCAGTCGGGTCATTTGATGATTTAGGGGAAAATCATCAAATGACCCTCCTCCCCCGAAAGAAGCCTCCTAGTTAGTACGGGAGCCTAACCTTAAACCAGGATCTTGAGGATCCTGGATTTATACTTAGGAACCCACCCAGATAGGCAAAGCTCAAATGGATAAGAGGGATCTGTACCAAATCCAGTAACTGACACATTTACTGTCTTCTCAGTACTCGTAAAAGACTTTCAAAAGTTACTGCTAAAAAATCTCAACGTAAGGTCATCCAAGGAGAGGCGTAGGTGAGCGCAGCGTAACCATAACTTCCGTGTGGCTGTTACTGAGCCACGGAATACAATAGGGTTGTTTATCGATTCTTATATGCGTTATGTGCATAACATTTGAAGTATAATCAATCTTAATATCCTGAAATTGGTTTCACCAATTACTTGATTAATGGTGAAGGATTTTGAGGAAACCTGGACTTAAAGGTTTAGACCTTTAACTTTGTTCAAGAAGATAGTTTAAAGCTAGCACTAAAGATGGGACCTTTTAGCAGGCCGTACACGGACTGCTTCGAGCAGTTGAGACCGACTGCTTAAAGCCGCGACCGCGTGGTGAACTATAGTCATTTATTCGCTGCCGTACACACGACTGCTCGAGCAGTCGCGATCGCTTCAAGCTGTCAACTGGTTGTCATATATTCGCTTCCTTTAACACGACTGCTCGAGCAGTCGCGATCGCTTCAAGCTGTCAACTGGTTAAGTGGTCGTGAGGTATACACCGAAAACTGGAGACGTTGACTGCGCTAGAGCAGACGACAGCTCTCAGACTTCCTTCGTCCTGTCAAAAAATGTTGTTCAACTGTGCTAGAAAATCAACTGCTAGAGCGGTTGATAGCGACAGGTCGAGCAGTAAACAACCGGTCGCTCGAGAAGTCAACGCCGAACGCTCGAGCGATCCGTGTACCCCGCTCAACCGCTAACTGATCGAATACTCCGTGTACGGCAGGGCTTAAGGCCACGTTTTATAATAAGGTGAAAATGGTCTGTAATCGCGGTGATTAAGCCTCATTTCTTATCTATATGATGAGAGACATGTACCCTGCAGTGGTACATTAGAAGGGCTCGTAGTAGGAACATGGTTTTCAACCTGCAGTAAAAGCGTTGTCGGTATGTGGTAATCGTTGAGTGGGTAAGGTCACAGGATGTAGCAACAAGGGAAGGTTTTTTAGCTGGCCGAAATATTTCAATGCATAATTTTGTTTTTACATGATAACAGCCGGAAGGAGGGATTATAAATTTAATGTTCGCAATTAAGTGGTATCACAGGCTACGAAATATTAAAACTTTATCCATAATAGCCCCTCTATTATGGATAAAGTTTTAATAATTAAATATATAAAAAAGGAAGTCAAGTTGCAGTACCTACAAGATGAGTAACCTAACCTAACAGATTTATGTAGTATCAAGAAAGAAGAGACGATAGGTATCCAAGACTATATGGGACATTAGATTCCATTTTCAAAAAGGATAGTCGATCATTTCTCTACTAATGTGGAAGACTTTTCTATGCCATCTTATAAAAATAACTCTTGTTCATTTGTTTTATTAATGAGAAAGGCTGGGCCGTTTTGAAATGTGTGTAGCAGTCCAGGGAAGGTTTAAACGATATGAAGCAGTACAAATTTGCCAGGGCTACCAACTTTCATCAAAATCCATTACGCATGAAGAAGTAAAAAATATGTATAATGTATATAATACAATATATAGGATAATCATAGAATGACAATATACATATAATGTGGTAGCCCTTAATATTATTTATCATGCCACTGTAATGAAGCAACTGTGTTATCAGTTTGTTCATCACAATGTCCAAGTGCAATGTCATTTTTATCTGTACAGACTTATATAACTTTATTGTTATAGATCCTATATTATTATTACATGTTAATTATGAGTTCATGTCAAAATGTTAATAAATAACCAAGCCATTATTGATGGAGGACACAAGCCCTGATTTATATGTTTATTACAAATATAGGAATTGAAAAACACATCAAACTGCAGGATTATGGCAAAACATTTCCGCAACCACAATAATTAGTTCTATCTTCCTTTTCACTGTACACAGTTTTGTATTTAATACAACTTAATATTATTTTATACATATCTTCCTATGTAAAGAGAGCACTTTGTTTGTGTGGTTTCTGAAGCTACAAACTACGTTATACTTGATTGAATGTAAAACTGGACAGTAAATCTGAGTTGATGTTTCTAAAGATACCACCAAAAATAAAAATTGGATCTATACTATACATGAAATAATCTAAAATTTGAAATAATGGTGGTGATGTACAGTAAATAATGTATTAATTATTTTATTTTCCCTATCTATAGTTTGCATTTTCCCCGGAAAACTATGAATAAATGTAAATTAATGGCTGCTACAGTAAAATTTCAATACCTACAAATTATGGAACATTATTTTCCTGAACTAGTATTTACTTATGCGATAGGTCACAGTAAGATAAGTTGTAATATAACAATCTGGTATAAGTATTTATAGGTATATTTATTTTAGAGAACCCTCTGTATTCCTAAGTGTCTTACAACAATTATCTTAACTTACTAATGATCTAATAAAGGTGCTAAGAAACAGGCCATAAAACATGAGTATAATATTGGAACATTTTTAATCTAACTAATCTACTATAGAATCAATTAGTAAGACAATATCTCTTTAGAAAAACACCAGACCTATCTAACAAATAATAATGTTACACTAATTTATCACCCAGAAGATAAAACACATAGCTTAAATTGTAAGACATGCTCTATCCTTTGAATGAAACAAAACAAAACACAATCGGTTATCTTATCTACTTACTTGCCAGTTGATAAGCACAAATTTAGATATGCTTCCATTTGGTTGGTCAACTTTGAGGAATGCATACTGTATTTTCCCACTGTTGAACTCATCAATCAACTCGTCTAAGCCTCCGTCACCTTTGTCGATAAATTTTAAATCATTTGATTGCCCGTCATAGCCAAATAAGGCCCTGAAAAGAGGATTACATTATAACCACACAACCTTTTTTTTAATCTAGGTCTTACTGAATTCAAAAATCGAAAACACAAATATTACATTGTAAATACTCCTTTCTCCATTAAAGTTCCTTAAATTAGGACTGGTATAACTAGGTCCAACTTCCCTGACTATAGTAACTGAACTAGCCATTGCATTAGGACAAGGCTTAGATCAGACCAATAGTACAACTATGAAGACACTAAAAATGTGTACAAATTCAAATCCTTATTTACAAATAGAGCCCTACATCATGTTTGTAAAAGGAACCTATGTTTACTATAATAGACTTGTAGTTATCTGTTTGAGTGATCATAATCTCTCATATTTAGAAAGTGAGTCAAGATTTAGTCATCAACAGTAAGTGTTATGTCATGTTTTATGAATTCAGAAAGGCAGTTCAAGCTAGTTTATAAAAAAATTATCAACTGGGTTTGTCATTAAAATCCCAATGTTTTTACACGAATTCTTAATGAGGAAAAAGTCTGTTTATTAAGCTTATCTATAGATTAGACTTAAAATAACATTACGAGCTTACTATTTAGTACAAAATGTACGTAGATATTGAATTTATAAGTTGGACCTAGACTATAGATTGCGTATCCTTTACACTCAATACTTGATTGCAAATTAAGGAGTGGTACTTGCAGGGTAACATGTTAAATGAAAGAATCAGGGCAACAACCAAACTAACAACTTTTTCCATTCAGTATTTTCACAATTGTAAACGTAGATTCATTACTCGCATTTGGCAAACGGAATGTAATCACAAATGAATGAATGCACTCACAATTCCTTCAATCTATTGTTACCACTTATAAGGACCAGGGTAACAGCCACGCTAATGAATTCAATTCATTATTTTAATCAACGGCGGCTGTTTATTTAATTTCCCTAGCAAGTAGGTCGGCAAAACGAAGATTTGGACTCACCAGTTGGTATCGGTTTTCTCATCTAATACGTCCTTCCACCCAGATATCAACGCCTGCTTGTGTTTATCCAAATTTATGGCCATTTTACATTATTTGTACTAACTCCTACACGAAATAAAGAAGCCGAATTGTAGGAAAAAAGCAAAATAAAACGCCGATAAATCGCCTGACTCACAACAATTTTTGCTACAGATTAAAAAATTCGGTAAGGTTTTTGAACTTTGTGACAGAAAGATGGCGGTGTTGCCATATTTAAAAATATGTGCGGAAGTCGAAGATTAGTCAAATACTGAAATATTTTAAAGACTTTTTAAATATTACTCTGCTATTTAAAATAAAGAAAAAAAATAGTTTTAAATTTAAAATAATCGATACTTGTTTAAAAAAAGTTAAAAATCTCACATTCAAAAACGAAACGCAAAACATGACGCCTAACATAAATGGCACATTTATTTTGTTTGGAAACAACCCATCTTGCTCATATATTATTCACAGGCACTTTCGAGATCCCCTCTCATATTCAAAGAATAAGATTTATGAACCATTACTGTTAGCCGTTCCCACGTACTTCAAGTGTCTTGGATTTCCCCTTGCGCGCGCATTCTATTTTATAAGCAAAGCCCTTAACACCGTAGGTTTCGCAGAAACTTTCATTCACAACAAGCGGTACACGGTAGTCGCGAGTAGTCACGCTAGAGATCGCTTCGCGAACAAACGCTGCGATAGATTCGCCATGGCTTATTTTCAACTAACTTAGAGTCATAACTGAATAAAATGTGGGTAGACGTGAGTGCGCGCGAAAAGCAAAACTACATTACACAAACGAACGGATCTTTTATACCGGGGTAAGTAAACGTTTTGGATAACAAGGAAAAATATTGGAGGGAAAGTTGGCTTAGCATACAATGTTAAGCTAGGGGTCGTAAAAATATTATTGTGTGTAGTAAAAATTAATATTGCGTCAGCATTTCTATTGTTTGAACCTTAACCTACTAACTTACTATTGTACTGTCGGCTGTAACATCAGAGAATTATAATTCCGCTACTTCCCGCAGTCGGGCAACATGGCTTATGTTTTATTCTGATAGTAGCTATTTACTGCCAAATTTCATCAAATAAATTCAGTACTTTTTTGCTGAGCACCTATAACAAACATAAATACATTCTTATAAACTTTCGAGGTTATTATAGTCGGAAGCAGGATAATCGGATATTACCTACCAGGAAGGTAGCTAAGTAGGTAGATCTTACCTATATCATGATGTCGAGATGACAATAAAGTTTTCATGTATTTAAATACATCAAAATGGAAGGTTACCCTCATTCTACCATCACAATACCTGCTTTGTTTTTGCAACAACCAAAAACATGTAGAGGTGTTTTTCAAAGGTCAAGAGTCCTTGGATTCATCTGACTACCAAACACAATGACTGCTAAACTGCTTACATAATTAGACAAGGAATAACATTGGGGACTAATATAATGGCGTGACAAGTTTATTCTAAGTGTCAGGTGAGTACCTGCATCTACAAATTGTATCGAATATTTATAAGTGTCGATTGAATGAGAGCAAAATCCTGCCAATTAAATCATTGTACAGACGCCAGCACTTCAGGCTACCCGAAACTGTCAAATATTTCCAATCAACTTTGAACCATAATACTTCAGCGATAAAGTTGGAAATCTATCAAAGAAATTTGACAGATTGTAGTAATCTGATGTGCAGGTGTCTGTATACCAAACCCACATGTTTTATGGTATGTGGAGTTCTGTGTTACACTGCGTTATCTTTCAAATTATAGTAATTGAGAAAATCTTGTTAAATCTTACATTGTAGCATCTGTAACAGCAATTAGCATTAAAAATCAGATCATATGGTTACATAGTATGTGCAGACGACAGCACGAACATACATAGTATGTATGTGCAGACGCCAGCATACATGCAGCTACCCGAAACTGTCAAATTATCCTAATCAATTTTGAACCATATGCTTCAGCGATGAAGTTGAAAATCTATTAAGGAAATTTAACAGATTGTAGTAGCTTGACGTGCTGGCGTCTGTTAGTACATGACGTACTATACACATACACCACAGGCATGGCGCTTACCGCGAGCGCTTGTTAGCTTTTTTTTGTATTCGTCCTGGGCTCAATGTCCTAGTCGAGTAAGGAGGTTTTAACTTAAAGATAATATTATTTTCCTATTTTCACATAGGTCTACCTAGCCCTAACATACAGGATCAGCAGCAGGTTAGGGTCTGGATCCGTGACAAATATATAGGGTGTTACAAAACTAGTGCACACTATTTCTACAGGTCATCTAGTACATGCTAAGGGTGATGTTTACCACAAAAAAAGTTGAATGACTTAGGAGTCAACGACCGTGCGCCTTCATAGAGAACGGCGTTATGCGTACAATTTGGCGACTGTGACATTAAATAAAAAAAAAATGTTGTCGTTTTCATGACTTTTTTTTTGTAAACTATCCGTATCCTTAGCATTTACTTAATAACCTGTTAAAAATATGGTGCACTAGTTTTGTTACACCTTATATTTGCCTCCGCCACAAAATGGCCCGATATTCTTTGATGAAATTGTAAAGTAGGTGACAGGCAAGTGTGAGATCAGCCGTCTATTAGGATGCTCCAGTCTCGAGATGGAGGCTATTCAAATAAAGTAGGCTAATAACGACTATACAACAAATCCTGCTGCCCACGTTTGTTCACTCGCTACAAACGTTGACAACAATTAATTTACGACCTTTACATAAATCAACAGTAAAGCGAACTGTAATTTTTCCCTCGCATATTATGTAAAGTCTGTTGCGTGCTAGAACGTCTGCCTATTAATAAAAAAATACACGAAATTCTCAACAAATACCTACCAAAAGTTTTATAGAATGAAAAATATTACGAGTAGTAACTACTAAATGCCTACTTCAGAAGCTTAAAAGTCAGTCTTGGTACAACTGACTAAGTATTTATTTAAATTACGACCTCATCGTAATATAAATAGTAAGTTCTTATTGATTTCTACGAACAACTTGGCAATTCTGTGCTTCCCTAAGCTGGTTTAGTTCGGAAATTGATCTAGGCACAGCTGAATAGTAAAATAACATTTGTTGTTCATTAATTAGGTGGTCCATCATTACCTAGCACATTTTTGAGATGCAGATTCAGTGTGTCTGCCTCTTTAGAGCCTTGTAAGGAGAGACGAAGCGGAAGCGGTGTGCTGAGTTCTTAGCGGAGTGTTACACCCTTGCCCCGAAGTGTCTCCTTGCACATATGGATCCGAATGTGTGGATCCAAATCCTTACCACAAAATATTTTTTTTTTGTTTTGTTACGCTTAATTTTTTAGGGTTCCGTACCCAAAAGGTAAAACCGGAACCCTATTGTTTTCGCTCCTCTGTCCGTCCGTCTGTCACCAGGCTATATCTCATAAACCATGATAGTTAGAGAGTTGAAATTTTCACAGATGATGTATTTCTGTTGCCGCTATAACAACAAATACTGAAAACTAGAATAAAATAAATATTTTGGGGGGCTCCCATAAAACAAACGTGATATTTTAGTTAATTTTTGCTCGATATCGATAACGGCAACAGGTAGATGCTTGAAATATTCACAGAATATGTTATGTATTACTTACTTTAAAAATAAGTAATTTTATTATAATTAAATTTATATTTGAGGGGGGCTCCCATACAAGAAACATGATTTTTTGCTCGTTTTTTACTCGATATTGATAACGGCAAGAGGCAGACGCTTGTAATCTTCCCTGAATATTGAGTTTATATAAATAATGGTACGGAACCCTTCGTGCGCGAGTCCGACTCGCACTTGGCCGGTTTTTTTATTTTGTGTTCTTGCGCAGCTATGTCTCAAAAGCCTGTCTTGATTAATAAGCCACAAAACAGTATCTAGGTTCTTGTTTGAATGGATCTGGTCATTTTGAACCTCAAATGAACTAAGGACAGCCTCAAAATACTCAACCTTTACCACGTTCTAGTTTTTGCTGGGAAGTTAAAGCGAAGTGCTTTTGCATACGGAAACTACTAAGCTATATTTATTCATGTAGGGTAGGTAGAAACCTAGCTAAACTTAGAATGGACCTTTTTAGCTTATCAAAGTTCAAAGGTCAGGCGCATCGTTAGGACCCGTTTTGTCACGGAAAGAAGCGTCATGACGAGTTATATTCAGTGAGGGTGACTTTCAGTTTCGAACTTCAAGGCCCTTCCTGCAATGACGGTAAAATAAATGGTATCACTTCGTCAGGAAATCAGAAAGCATTCTGTTTATTTGCACGCACTATAGTTGGTAATCGACATACATACGTCATTTTACCGATCCTCTAAGGATTACTCAGGGAACTTTGTTAGTCATGTCGTCTGCTTGATGTGGAACGGGTGATATAATCTGGATGACTTAGAATCGACATTTGAACTGATATTAAAGTACCAGAGCAAGGACTGATGGCACATAGTTTTGATCCAGTTTGAACAGGGTATAGCTGACTGACCTGTATCACTGCCTCGTTGGTCTAGTAGTTGCATATCGCGACTGTTGATTTTTGTGAAATCACTTTGTGGGTTTTAAGTGATATTCACAATAAAGCAGCCCGGAATTTTGCAGTTGGTGAATGATTCACCCGTGTGAGAGAGCATTTAAATGTCGACTCTGCGCTTAATCTCTCTCCGGTTATGTCGAATTGCCTTCCCATCGGGCTATCAGAGAGAGGGAACAGTGAGTGCACCTGTGTCTGCGCAAAAGCTTGAACACTATATTACCCTGCGCAGCTGGCTGATCTCTTTAGAGAGATCGGCCACCGTGGCCGACAATCGGTCTGGACGCCATTATTTATTATTTATGTACTGGAATATCGTCAATCTGCTACATCCTTACAGATCTCATTAAACTCAAGTCTGGTAGATGAGTACATAAACTTGATTGGCTAATAAAAAGGTAATAAATATTTAAGTAGGTGCTCTCCGTGCTAACAATAGCTTGATAAACATTATTTCTTGCATGACGGAGACACCTATTTCTAGTCACGCTAGGTCTTCATAACAAGAATTAATAAACTCAATAACTGCTAAGAACAATGTGAGACTTCGTATAGCTACAGGATCTTAAATACATTTATTTTACATCAAATCACATTTTGAAATATCATCATCTCCCGAGCCTTTTCCCAACTATGTTGGGGTCGGCTTCCAGTCTAACCGGTTTCGGCTGAGTACCAGTGTTTTACAAGGAGCGACTGCCTATCTGACCTCCTCAACCCAGTTACCCGGGCAACCCAATACCAAGGGGTTAGACTGGCGTCAGACTTACTGGCTTCTGACTACCCGTAACGACTGCCAAGGATGTTCAATGACAGCCGGGACCTACAATTTAACGTGCCATCCGAAACACAGTCATTGGTGTCCAAGATATACTTAGAAAGTACATACAAACTTAGAAAAATTGTATTGGTACTTGCCCGACCTGGAATCGAACCCACGCCCTCACACTTGAGAGGTTGGCTCCTTAACCACTAGGCCACCACGACTCTTTTTTCCACATTTTGAAATAATTCCCGAAATAAAACAATTGAGTCCCACCTACATAGAGAACAAGGTCCAAGCCACCAGTGCAGTCAGGGCCCTACAGACAGAAACCTCCTGACGATGCGTACCATGTCTAAAAGTACAGCTTTCTGCATCAAACGCAACACCAACCGTCTAACGAAAGACTCTTTATATAATTGTTAAGAACTGATACTCCAATATAGTATAGTTTGTTCACTAAACAAACCATTGTCTATCATTCTGAACGCGAAAGAAACGGGCAGAACGTCGCAAAATTCTAGTGTCAATTTTGGGAAGCCTTAAATACTTCAGCCAATTTAAGCGGTCGCCAAAGTCAACTTACTATAATTACTGATGGTTGTATAATCTGGAATTAGAGTATAGTTAACACTTGTATCTTAGGGTCTGGTGTGTGATAAAATTGGAGTCAACGAGTTGGCCGGCGCTGTCCGTCCGATTGTTACCAGCCTGCATCCGACACGCCGTGATAGCTATGTACGTTGTTTTATATAACAACTAATACTCAAGCCTTAATTTTACTATAAGTATTTTTTTAATAGCTTCCAGACCGATTGCCAGCTGCGCAGGACATAATATAAAACATAATTATGCCACTAAATATGCTTTTCTTTGCTCGATTTTGATAATGGCAACAGGTAGACGCATCAAATATTCCACAAATATTGAGCATATTTTTCACTCTGAAAATAAGCAATTACATTAAAATCATATTTAAGGAGAAGAATAGGTTTAAAACAACACATGGTTTTTGCCCCGCTTATCTAATAGAAGTACGGCATCCCTCGTGCGCCAGTTCTAAATCGCACTCGGCTGCTTTTTAATATTTGATAATCAAACACTTTTTCGCCTCCGAAAATCGGATCGTGTTGCGTTTCGCAAATGCTCAGCTCAGTCTATCAGAGAAAAGCGTTTCGCTCGTTGTTTTAATCAGGAAATGTTTTCTCGACGGAGAAAGTAGAAACATACTTCTATATATTGCCGTCACGGTGTTTACCAAAGCGACATACTGATGAGCCGAGCTCGCTTCTACATGGTAATTCGAATTCTTCGGCTGTGATCGGCAATGTTTAATTTGACAGAACAAATGGAATGGCTCTAGTAACTAAAGCTCCTTAAGAGTTCATAATTAACAGAGTAGATACACCTTAATCCGTATCATTTAGATTGGAGATGAATAGAATATCTACTTCATAGTGCATATCTTTCTGCATATTCATCAAAAACGTTTCGTATCTTCAGCACCTATTACTTAATTTTTACCATCTGAAAAGACTTGTCGGTAGGTATCAGATGCACTGGAAGGATCTGTGGGGGCTCTTCTGTTCACTCTTACTACTCTTATACGAGTATACTTACTCGTACTTACGAGTAGTTCCCAATATTCCAATATACCTACCTAACCCCTTGTTCATAGTTTTTCAGGTAAAAGAGATTGTGTAGCTCATTAATTCCTTCTGGTACAGCACTTGCATATTATAATACCCCTTTAGCTGTAAGACTTCCTGGTGTTCCAACAGCTGATTATACAGAACAGATTATGCAGTTTAAAATGTTATCTCAGACTTAAAATTTAAATAGGTACCTCTGCAGTATTTAACACATGAATATTCACGACCCTGATATATCGCCAGAATTTGTTCAACAGTATACAGAGAACACGAAAACTTTTGATTGTAATCTAAACGGTTTCTTTTCATTCACGAGTGACGACGAAAAACTGCAAATATATGTACATACAGCTGGTAATCAAAGTGAACCACAGTAGATAGCTTGTATAAAGATTCATAGGTTAGGTGCAAGCGTCCATATTAAAAGCGCATATTCCAAAAGCTGTCAACGTCGCAATAAATAGCTGTCAAATAGCAAACTTATCAAAATTAAGCCATCATGATGAGTTGTTTTTGTACTCAAAAAGCAAGCTACAATATACGAAAGAGAATTTTGATAATGTCTCTCAATAATTTGAAAGCTTCAAAATAACATTGTTTTTCAACAGTAGGTAGGTACAAGTAGGTAAAATTTTCCACACTTGATATCTATCTCGGTAGGTCTATGTTCCGGTAGCGTAGCTGGCTAATCTCCAAAACTGCTAAGCGGATTTCGTTTCCCGCAATCTAATCTAGTTAACCATTTTTTGGTCGGTTCCATAGGTACTACTGTGTAAATACATAGAAGCCTGTATCTAATTCCGCGAGGCTATTATTTTACTTAGAAACCGTGTATTTAAAAACTTTCACTAAAATGTAAATCATTAGGTTGTTTAATTCAAAACTAGTTCTAGAACTTAAACAACTTCATACTTAGAACAATTTAACTTTAGCTTTATCAAACGCGTTGAACTAATTGCTTATTTATCAAGAAATCCTTGAAGAACTTGATAAACATTCTAAAACTATACAAGTTTGTGTTAGAGTTCTTGGCTATGATTGACGACCTAATTTACTTAAGTTATAACAGGTAATATAATATCTAATCAAAAAGGCATTTAAGTTGATGCCTGCTCAGCTCCGTGCTTCGAGCTTCGCCTCATTTCCGGAATCAATGTCCAGTAAGCGGAAAATGGAAATGTCTGATGCGAAAATATGATAAGTGTTATCGACTTTCGCCCTTAATTCTCGTATGTGGTTATATTTTATCCGAGCTGAATATTCGCTTCTGAATATAACGCTAGCGATAAACTTTAGCAAAAATATATTCCTTCAAGAAAAACAGTTCATTCCCACAAAAAAATATTTTTCAAACTTTCAACACGCATTTAGCAAGATACCTATTAATTTTTATGATGGATAGATTCTAGGAATCCAATAGGACATAAGGATATATTCCAGGACCTTTGGGAATAAGCCTTGAAGTTACTTTCATCCCAAAATAAATCGCAAAACTTCTAAATGCGATTTCAAATATGTTTCTGTGACTCAATCAATCAGGAATTTAAGATTCACGTGTTTACACACGGGGACCGAATAGTTTGGTAGGTAACCGAAGTAAGCGAGTAGGATACATGTATAATTTCACGTGTCTGGATCTGATAGCCACGTGATTATTCCCAAGGGTGGCTGATTTCGCAACTGACCCGCTTCGACGGTGACGGCGGCGGCGCGTTCGTGTTCCACGCGTGCCTCAAAGTGATGTCAGCATGACAGGCTTTGCGGTTAGAGGCTGAGCCTACAGGGCCTGGGGAATTGTTAGAAATAGAGCGAGTGCCAGACCTACATTCAGATCCTACATTTTCTGAAGGGAAAAACTTTTTGTAGGTCCATCCTACAGTGGGTGTCAACTTTTGTTCAGTACAATTTTTGACTGACGGCTTTGGATGATTAATATAATAAAAAACCTATCCCAACTTGTTTTCTTTTTCTGTTATATCCTACTTATCTCTCACTATCTTATCTCGATCTAGTCCTTCAATCCTCCAATTTCAAAAATGTGTCACTTGTAAAGGTGTGACTATACCTACTGTTTTCACCCTGAACTCTTGGATTGATGTTGTGAAAGAAATAGGTAGTCTTAAGAAGTTAGAGCGGCGAAAATAACAATCTGGCTAACATCCTCAAGAAAAAGTGCTTAAAAATGATAGGAATAGAAAGATTTTTGGGTGAAAGTGAATATCCAACAAAGAGTCAACGGCATCAAAAGAAAAAATCTAATACAATCTTCTTCGATACTATCAGATGATAGTGAAAACTTGTTCAATTGTTCTGATGTAGATTCGCACGGATTGCTTTAACACGACTCCGCGTTAAATGTGCCACGAATGGACGCATTGAATAATGAATCTTCAAGACATTACTATAGGGATGAGATGAGCTTGTCTTGTAAGATTTATGATGGTTAGCGCTTTGCTAATTATAGTTTGTATAATAAAACGTTATCCAATTTACTATTGGCGTGTACCTGAAGTGATTGAAGCCTTTTAAGTGCTTAACGTCAAGTCAGCGATAAAAAATTGTCAATAACTAACAATGGCCGTCAAGATGGTAAAATTTATATCTAGATCGTGATTTTGAGTGTATTTGCATATACTAGAATTGGTTCTGGAAAAAGGATGTAATATAAATGTGTTTTCTCACAATTATTATTATAGTGTAGTCTGGACTTCTCTCTAGAATGTTCAAACGATATATTTCAAGATCTCTCAAAACCATTCCCCGCTGTGCACTACGTGTCTAGACTTAATTTAGCCAATCAAATATGATTGATATGAAAACTACGAAAATCCATTTTTGGGAAAAAAAAAACTGGCACTAAAGCCGGTAGAAAATGTATTAATTTCAAAACCGTTTTAGTTTATCACAGTCCTCCAGTATTATTTTAGTACATACGTAGGTACTCATACATTTGCATATTTATAATTTATCTTTATGTATTGACTTTAAAGAGACTATGACCCTTGAGTTTGTATCGACGCTTCTTCTCAAAGCAGTCAGTTAGGAAATGCCGATCCCATCTAGTTTTGAAGAAAAAATATTATTGACGTGTAAAGGGTCGATTTCAACCTTATCAAAAAAAATATCATTTATCATTACTTAAAACTTTTTCAATACAGCGTGTTTGCTAAAATCTGAAAACCGAAAACTACTTACTTAATCATTAAACGTAGTTAAGTCACAAGGCTAATTATTTATTTACTGCCTGTTCTCTTCCTAATCATTCATCTATAAGAAAACAGTATGATATTCCTCCATCGATCAAACACGCTGCATCGACTTCAAGCCCTTCCTTCTTTAATCTTTAAAGTAGCGAATCAAGGTAAAGCATGAATAGGTATAATAATAAAACGGTCAGACCACAAAACCCATGGCTTTCACATCTAACGTGGGGTGCAATCGGGTCAGGGTCATTAACCGACCTAAGTCTGACCTGACCAACCCAACACGGAACATCCGACAGCAACCCTCACGCATTACAAACCCATTTGTTCCACTACTACCCTAAATAAACATAGAAGAAATGTTATGATTCGGATAATTTAATAAGTTTAAAATCGAATAAATCTAACCTTGAATAAAAATCGATTACAAATATCGATTAACGACATTTATAACTGACCTTGTACAAAGTCGTATTATCGTAACGTATGTGAATTATGATGATTATATATTTTTTAAACTACCATTTCCAGGCACGCAAGAAGACATTTTGAATTCCTGCGGTGAACGCACCAAATAAAAACTTATATTTCATTTCGGAGGCAAAGGAGCTTGCTGTTCAATAAATTAGTATTTCAAGATATTTAAACTTTGAACCCTCAACTCAATTTTAAAACAGGATTGAAAACGCTGAATTTAATTCCACCTAGATATCGTATATCAACAGGAATTCTTGGAATTATGAAGCGCCGTGTGGTAATTGATACCACCCCTGTTGCGTAATATCTCTTTTCTCCAGAAAGCCAAAGGATAGACTTAAACCAAGTAGGAACCTAACTTATTTTTATACACGAGAAAACAATACAGCAGAAAGTACTCCAAATAATCTCCAAACCTCTAGACAAGTAACAAGAAAGTTATACACAAAACAAAAGCACCCATCGACATAATCAATTTATATGGCATCATGCCACCAAACTTTGAACAACGAATCTAACTATACCAACTGAGAATCAATGCCCATCCTTATCCAAATTACAATCAACGAGCAATTAGAAACAATCGCGAAATTATCACGATATCTGGTTACAAAGAAAACCTTTAATGTACCAGTTACGGTTATCTATTCGACATAGGAAGGCCGTATTCCGCGGTGTTTCGTACCAGGCACATCTGATATCTTCAGCTACGTTTGCTATACATATATATACCACCTATTCACCTATATTTCAAAGCGTTAAACGGGTCGTGTCGTGATCAAAGCTCATTTGTTGGGATTCCCTAACAGCTGTTTTCCTTTGATACCACTTATTGGCGAAGTTCTAATAAACACTTAAAGTTTCTGCACTGGTTTATGGGTGCAATCAGTTTTCTTGGTACTGTTTTCACCTGACTTCTAAGAATCCTATCATTGGATTCGTCTCGATTACACGAATTGTTCCTAGATTATACATGGCAAAAAAAAATAACATTTTGTCAGTGAAAATCTAGACAGCAGTATAAATGAACTCTGAACTTATAAATCCGAGAAGACCAGACAACGCACGCGCCACAATCAAATCAGCACTTAAACTAAAAAACATTATCTCGGAGTGGACAGATTACGGAAACTAGTCAGAAACAGTGGTAGGTGCGTGAGATACTACGGAGTTGCATGATCGCATGACGTCACAATCGTATAAATGACCAAAACAACACCTAGGCGATATTTCCAAAACACACTGTTAATAACGTAAACCGTATTAATGTTAAAAGCGCAGGTGGGCTGTGAGACCGTCTTGTGGATTTTATAACTCATCGCTATTATGTTACAATGGAATTCTCTGTCGTTGTTCTACTTTCGACTTTGTGTTATGTCGATGCGTTCAGTCAAAGGCGATGTCTGTTCTACGAGAAGGAATGTAAGTAATTGTTTTAAGTATTTATTATTAAATTTTCTGAATAATATCTGCATAAAGCGTATTTACAAATATGGTGTCCCGCAGGGTATTATTTACGGTTCAACTTGTTTTTTTAACTCATATTTTATTTTCTGAATTTTTTGATGTAGCACATAGTAAAGGAAGGCCTCATTAAACATTAGAGTTAGCATGACGCTGATGACTTCAGAAGCGATTTGTAAAATCCTTCATTTTTCGACCAGTCTGTGCATCTGTTCCAGGTGTTGATCACTGTCCACGTAATATGCACGCGTACCACACTCGGTGCGATGGCGAGACGATGTCCCAACGTACTTGCACCAGTCCATACACATATATTATAGGTACAATATACTTAAATTCATTATCTATCCGCTATCAATAAGGCCCTATATCTAAGGGCTGCGGGATCGTTCAAGAGTTTAAGAGATGGATAGAAATAAACATGCAATGGGTTATTAAAGGTACATGGGTGTAGAGATATTGATCGATTTATCAGTAAGAGCTTGATAGCACCACTAGCTTCAGCCACAGCGGGATGAGATCCTATTTCATAAAAACATCCAGATTTGCATTCCAGTACAGATATAAAAAACCAAAGGAAAGGATTCTGTTGGCTGCGAGCTGCTCAACAGAGTTACCGCGCCCGCGGTCGGTCGTGGTTTTAGTCAGTAAGTCTGACACACCCTCCAGCTGTACCCGCACGGGAGCATAATTTGATGATTTCCCATTTTTAAAAAAGGGGAGGATTCTATCGCTATATCTACGATGTCATGTCTTACTTCTTCGTAAATAATTTCAGGATATACTTGCGGGTGGTCACGCTGCGATTGCAATGGAGACTTAGTGTTGGATGAAGAGACTGGACACTGTGTTGATTTCTTCGACTGTCCTAGGCAAGTGCCTAGAAAGTCTAAGAACAGGACGAGGAGGAAGAAGAAACCTTTTCATATTTCAAAGAGGGTTCATGCTCATGATCTTGTGGACCCCTTCGAGAAGAATATAAGAAGCTAAGTGGGGCTAAACAGGAAGATGCACAATGTCATAGAAAAGGGGGAAAAACTATCCAAATGGTTTTATAAGGTTACTCTGGCACTACCTACTGAATTCATACCAGATTTTTTAAAATTGGGTAATATAAGGGACGGTTTCACAGGTTACGGATAGCCACTATCTACCAGATAATTCAAAAATGGAACAGACTCTGTATTAAATTATCTATCAGATAAAGTATCTGGAACTTATCAGCAACCGATGAAACTGGCCCTTCAGCTGGTTACAGATTAAAATATCTAGCTAGGTAATCCCAGTACGGGGGCTACGTAAACGTTTACGTTTTTTTTTATATTGTGAATAGTTGTTAATTACGAAATAAATTAAGTCTAATTATATAATATTACAGTTTTATTACGAGTTAGCTTCCGCCAGCGGGTTCAACCGCGTCTCGTGGGAACTAAAACGCGCACACTTTATTCGGATAGGTCTTTAACTTTTCTTGATAAATGGGCTATCAAACGCCGAAAGAATTCTTCTGAGGTCCAGCAGTTCCTGAGACTAACAAGTTCAAGCC
The DNA here is from genome assembly GCA_958496145.1 of Heliothis peltigera. Lineage (NCBI taxonomy): Eukaryota > Metazoa > Arthropoda > Insecta > Lepidoptera > Noctuidae > Heliothis > Heliothis peltigera. Next base: position 2,641,058 of record OY292334.1, read on the forward strand.
AACAAACAAACTCTTCAGCTTTATAATAGTAGTATAGATGGTTGAAGCGGACTGAACCTGTCTCTCCTCAGGTAGTGGTCTCAGATCATAAATATAAAAAAGGACAAAAAGTCTAAAACTATAAAGAGGTGCGTCGCGCACAATAGTATAGACACAGTAAATATGTACCTATAGATTTAGGAATGATGTCTTATGAAGGTATCTGAGAAATTCCATACATTCATTGAAGGCATGCAATCGATACAAACCTACGTATACACTACTGTTGTTATAAATCTGAACAATTTGTTTACTTGAACGCGCTAATCTCAGGGACTATTGCACCGATTTGAGAAATTCTTTCAATATTACATAGCCCATTTATCGAGGAAGGTTATAGGCTTTATTTGGGTTCGATTAGGTTGGTTCCATTGGACGCGGGTGAAAGCGCGGGTGTAAGCAAGTGTTCCTACAAACGAGACACTGTTACGAACAGTATTTTTGTAGATCTAAAATGAGAAAATTAAAATTCAAGGCAGTATAACTACAAGCTTTTCTATTTTCTCTACAAGATCAATTTTGAAGCGCAAACCATCGTACTGTAGAAGAACAAGAAAAAGGCATCCAGAAGACAAACAGAATAATTATTGTGTACCTAAAGGAACTATATGCTCTCCAAACAAAAGCATCTGTTTACGTAAGTTTGCGAAAATATTACCTGCATTGTGCTCTATTGATCAAACAGCCATTCAGTCGCGGAAGATGTAAGGCACAAACAATTACTCCATTCATTTTCCTCGAAGACTGACTGCGAAGAGGTCGCCATGCAGCAAATACTGATCATCCTTTGTTTTGTACACGCTATCGAGACTGTATACTACGGGAAGGTCGGAAAACCTAACTGTCTTATGTACAACGGGACTTGTGAGTACCTTGATTTATTTTACTTTCATTTTTCATTATTTGCCTAGTCTTTTCCTAAGCTCACTTCGAATCGGCTTCCGATATAACCAAATGCAGCTGAGAAACAGTTTTATATGGAGCGACTGCCTATCGTACCTCCTCAACCTGGGCCAATTGATTGTTAGACTTTCTGGCTTGTTACTACCTGACTGCCAAATATAATGAAAAGGCAACCAATTCAACGTAACCCATCCACGGATCGACCGCGCCAAGCGTCGCTTAGCCTTATGATCAGTCGATCCGTGCATCTATAACTTAGCCACGTGTCTTCCTTTTTTCTTAAGTTGCGTAAGGTGTTTAATAAGTCTTCGCTCTTTAGTCTTTGTCAAGTCAAATATTTATATCCCTACCTAATGCACTATAAAGTTTAGGTTCCTAGCTAAAATCAACGTGGCGTAGTGGATCTCACCCACTTGCATCAGTTTACAAATTCAGCTATCTAAACCGGTGTTGCTCGTTAGTTTTTCTAAGAAAAATAATTAGACCAAATTGGAATTCCATCGACCGTTAACAATAATTGAATACAGATTCTTTAGAGCCACAATGTCTGATCGAAAAACGCGCTCGTTACTAACTCGAGATTGTTATGAAAATCTCGTAGTTTGTAGTTTCAAATACACTTTTTTTTAAACTGTGCTATAATTTATTCCGAACCGGCGACACGTACCTAAACGCTGAGCCCTCTTAAGGGATTAAAACCTTTTTAGGGCTTAGCTAAAAATAATCTGGGCACTTATCCTTTTAGGCTGTTGTGCGAAACCCAAAAATCTCGTTGTCGCTTGTCACTTCTAACTTTAAACCAATTAGGTACCTACCTATAATATCTGTATGTATATTTGCGTGTAGTAAATGATATAGAATGAATTGATTAATTCAATCTAATTAATTGGTGCATTAGCTAATTTTCGACGTATGGCGATAAATTGGCGAATTCTATTAGACTGCAGGACTAGCAGTGTCTCTCGCGTCCCCAGGGAACTTCCTCGTAGCCGTAGCCGGATGAAACATAACCAATGTTCACTGAGGATAGTGTAGCTTCCCACCAGCGCAAGATTTTTTCAAATTGGTCAAGTAGTTGTGGAGCTTAATCAATTTCCAATACACCATTAACACCCCTCTTTTTGAATCGAGGTTTGAACTTTTTGCCTCATTCTATGAACTTATATATCTTTATGTATTTTATTTTATAGGTATCACCGAGTGCCCAGAATATATGCACCGTGTGAACAGCGAATGCCGTCCGACTCCGTCGCAGAGGACGTGCGACGAACCTGTCGCGCTTCCCATGGGCATTATCTGCGATTGGTCGCGTTGCGATTGCGATTTCCCCCTAGTCTTACATCTGCCGTCGGGGTATTGCTTCATGTACGAAGATTGTCCTTGATTGCAAAATGGAATCCATTTTATTGGAATTGAAGATTAGTATAGATATGAGATTTGTTATGAGAAATAAATTGTTGAACGGAATGATTTTTATTTTAACTCTTGGCGTTTTGCTGGCTTTCGTGTCTTCAAATTTTGAAATCCAAACTTTATTAGAGAAGCAATCTTTTATAGTTGTGTAAGACCTAGCGTTTTTATTCTTATAGCTGTACCTATGTTTATTATCTGAATGCGATATTCCGTCAGTTTGCGGCACGCACACAAATTTTTCGTTTGGTCTAATCGCTCTAGCAAACAGCAATAAATTGCGTGCGAACATTTCGCTCGAACAAATGCTAGCAGTGGACTCCCGCAAATCCGTACACACTTTTTGTTAGCGACCACATGTGCGCTAACAATTTTTATTGTATCTCGCTGTGAGGGTTGGCGTGGGCTGCTACCAAAATAAATGACCTAAATGTAGATCCAGACAATTTTTGATTTACTTCAATCGCCATGTCTAGCATTTAGGTATTGAAATTTCTCGTTTCGACTTTCACTAAGAAAATTTGGGAAATTGAGTGACTAACGGCCGCACAGGCCAAAGAATATAGGCCAAGATAGAATTATTACAGAGCTAGGGAACTTAGCACTACAGGACAGTTTTCACGTGACGTTCTTTAATTCCAGGTACACTGGCCATTGTCCTATGTTAAAGTTCCGCTTCGGAAAATGCTACGGAGACAACACTCGACAGATACTGAAAGAAATACGGACTAAGGGACTGTTTAAGTAAGTATAGGTTCTCATAAGCAAGATCGTGATGAAATAAATGAAGTCGTAGGTACCTATGCTATGCTGTAGGTAATATGTGGATGCATTAAATATCTCAAGTATTAGGACTTTTAATTAGATTTCTATGACTGACATAAGAAAATCTGATTCAACATTTATTCTCATGAAAGCCCGCATATGTAATCCATTCAATTACTTTATAATTAACATACTTGGAAATATCCACCAACGCTATAACAATGAAACACGGAGGAACTCGTAATGACAGAATGGTACATCCATCCTTACACTGACCACGCCAAGAGCTGCTTAACCTTATAATCGATCGACCCGATCAATTGTTAAGTACCTACCTAAAAACAAGTTTGTTTTAGACAAACTGTAGTTCCCCCAGTGCAATTAATTACATAGAATGACTACACATGCTGAAAATTCCCGAATCCGTTAAACTTATCTATCAACTATGAACTTTCAGCAAGCCGCTAGAATACCGGCCTCGCGATAACTACGAGCTAGACAATCATCCACGCTTCGAGGCTCCACAGCGGGATGTCTACGACGGCATCAGGAACAAACCTACAGCACATATGACTGGCTACACGGGCTACGTTCCAGGAATGAACTTTAGGTAAATTGATTCTAGACAAGATTCAAGAACAGTGGGCCTAAAAAGTGATATATATACATACAGATATAGTTTTGAAAAAAGTTTATGTGAGACCTAACATCACTGAAATATTACTTTTCTAACGAAACATAAAGGGAAATCAATCTTGCTGTTTCATAAGATACAAATGAATTTCACCCATGGGGCGGGGTAAACCGGGAACCGACCAAACTCATGTTAGGCCCCTCCCTCATTACTCAGTTGACACACAACCGTTGATTACATAAATATTATCAAACATCTCAGCTAGGCTGTTTATTCTGAGCCAAATTTTACTTAATACGAAAAGAGTGTCAATATTGACTTTCCAATCCAAAGGTTTCAATAAAACAGCTGTGACATTTAACAGAATCGTAGGAAAGAAACATCAAATCAATTCCTAGCATGATATGCCAAGGATTTATTTTGTATTAAAGATTTACAGGTGACATAAAAGGGTCGAACTCGGAATCAAGTTCAAAGAAAGAGAGCGTGATTGGAAAACGTTACTATCATAATTCCTTGTCCTTTACTTTACTGAGCTGGGTTTTCGTTATAATTGTCTACAGAAAAAGATAAAACATGTAGGTACTACACCCGTAAACATTATTATAATGGAACATTAACCTCTTCATCAGACAGGATTTACAAATGACATCAAATTAGAGTACGAATATTCCTTTAAACGATAGATCGACTATGCTATCTTTGATGAATGATCAAGTTTTAAATATATAAGGAGCAATTGAAACTTAGAAGATATTTTTCATCAATATTAACATTGTTTGTTATTGATTTCAGTTACGGAAAATCGTATGGACGAACTGCAGACGACTGCATGGCGAATTTCACGGATAGACAACGCGAATTGAGACGTAAAGCAGATCTAAATAGAAGTTATATTCGATCAAGAAGCGCACCTAAGATGGAAACAGTACACTCTAGAGACGAAATTCGACGAGACTTGAACAGATTCAGAGAAATCAACAAATATAAAGGTAAGCAAATCCTACGCAAGCATTTGATAATGGTAAGCAATTACGCAAAGAAAAAAATATAACTAAAATGAAATAAAACCCAGGTTAGGTAGGTTACATTGCTATGAAAGACTAAATAGGTTAGAACACATTATCCTCAAAAATTTATTTACCTTCAGAGTTCTTTAAAATATTAGGAATTCTACAGGGCACCTTCCTAGGACCACTGCCTAATTGAATTGTTTTACGTTACAGAAAACACAATATCACCAGAATTTCCACCGATAGCAGGCTATACAGGACACATACCAAGAATCAAAGGATCCGAAGCTTCTCTCAGCCAACGATATCACTGCGCAGCCAAACGCGGACTCGAACTTATCAAAATGGAAAGAGAAAGCCGCAAAGAGCTACAAAACGCCGACTCTAATATTAAAGCCATATTGAAAGAAAATGGGAAAAAGTATTCGTATTGGAATTGGGGATAGCATACAGGTAGAAGGATGTTTTTCACCAAGAGACGGTGAACATTCTTCTATAAAACGGAACGATCAGTATTTAACTAGAATAAATTTTAAGGAATGAGAGGTCACAATAGATTTCTACGTATATCATTCATCTCATAGTCATTGTGCATAGGCCTAATTATAATGAGTGCGTGATTTGAGAAGAAAATATATTTTACTAGATGTAAATATTGGTTTTGCTGTCCTGTGTTGTGTGAGAATTCCCGAGAAAATGTGATATGTTTTAGAATCAACATTTTTAAGTCATGGTCGACGGAATAATCCTTTTTCAACTGCATTCCATTTGGAGCACAAATAGACAAATGCATTCAAAGAGTATTTCAGCATACTCCGAATTTGATAATGCATAAAGTACAAACACTAAAAATAGTTTCGTTAAGTCTCATGTATATTTTTGAAATAAACCACATAGTTATTGAAATTGAATTTGTTTTATTAATATCAATATAATTTAAATATAAATAAACATAGTGTTATCAATCTCTAAGTAATATATGAAAATATTTTTTTCTATAATTATGTCAGATAAAAATAGTTACTTTTGTTTTTTGGTTTTAGTATAACTGGCCGAAAATATTCAACCTTATAATACAAAATAAGTGTTTTCTATATTAGTAATGCTTTGTCATGTTCCACACGACTGTTAAATAACTAAATGATACTTAATAACTAGGTTATGCTTGAGTTGTCTCTTGGGTTGCTCCCACAAAGCAGTTAATAACATTATACAACATTATAACACGATGTGTAACACGATAACATTCATAATATTATCGTGTTACACAATGTTGTATAACGTTATATTACTGCTTTGTGGGAGCACCCTTAAGCTTACAGTTTTCTTATCCGCACAATATATTTTTGTCATTATTGAAAGTATAAATGGAATTTCTGATTTGATGATTTCTTTTATACTTTGAGATGAGGTAAATATAGAATTTAATATACCTACCTAGTATAAAATAGTTATGTCATAGTTAGGCATGTAATATGAGCATTTTTATATAAAATTTGTTCTTCTTATACCTATGTACGAATTCTCCAAGACAACAACACAACTCAAGCATATATAAGGTACATTAACATAAGGCACATACAATATTATAAAAAAATACTCTTAGTAAGTAGTAACCTACGTATAAAATTCGTTGCCATAATAGCTACAACGAGAATCAGTTTTTATTTCTGTTTTCCTATGCCTAATGACGAATTAAAATAATATACACTATAAATATAATTACTAAACGTTATTATGACAAGAAGATTAAAATAAAATTGAAATAATTTAAAAGGTGCATTATAACAGATTAAATTAATAAGAGATGTGACTTGGCACATTATAAAATTGTTTCATTCTTTATTTTTGAGTGAGTTTCTATAACAGTTGCATTCTATTGTTACCGTTTTAAGTATTATTCTTTCGATAAAGATAAGTATTACATATTGACAGTTAAAAAAGGAGTTGCTCAACCAGAACTGGGTTCAAGTACATAAAAAAAGCTGCAGCTACTCGATAAGAAGAAGACTATTGCTTGTAGACCCCATCATCAAATTTTAAATGTCATAGTGCACTTCTTAATCATTTTCAATTCTAGTATATTTAAAGACAGCAATACAGTCTATGAGGATATCAATTACTTAAATGCACCAATATAACACTAACTACATCTTTTATCATTAAATGTAAACAAAGAACTTGAATTTAGAATTTACCAGCCAGTATTGCCAAAGGGCAACATTAAAACTTTTTTGACAAGGCCTCTTTAGCTATCACTTCCATAAAATAAACAAATTCAATTGTTAACATTCTGTGTTTAAAATTGAGGGCAGAAAGTTAACTTTCAGGTGTTAATTCAACCATCTTACCAGTTCTTTCATCAACACCATCTACTATCACTGGGGGTTCATCTTCCGTTTTCACATCACTTATTTCTATTTTATCGAGTTTTTTGTCTGTGGCTAGTTCTAACATTAAAGTTTCTAACTTCTGAGCTTTCCTAGTTTCGTTGTGCGTTATAAGAGCACAAAGATGTTCTGTTAGTAACTCTTTCTTTTCTTTCTCCTTCTGTAAATGAATTTTCGCTTGCAGGAATTCTTTTTCGACTTTCAGGTAATGTTTTCTGTAAATGAGAATTACCCTTATTAGCATGTGCATAGAGAAACTCAAACATAGAACTCTATAAAAAGATGCTGAGTGAGTTTCTCTCTTCTATCTTTTTATAGAACTACTCTAGAGTTGCGTATTTATTTAAAGATCTCATATTATGGTAGATATATTCAGCATAATGAAGGCTTGGGGCTCGCAAATATACGAATAATGAAGTCATTAAAGTCAAATATATTTTGTACCTAATAATAATTTGAGAGACACAGGCATAACATGCTCCAAGACGAACAGGTTTATGTATTACTGTCTCCTACGTTTCCACCTATTTACCGAATTTTTACTCAAACTAGTTCAAGCATTGTTATGTAAAAGCGCTAAAAAACAAGACTTTTGTATTTTCTTTCAATAATAGGGAAAAAATATGTTGCATTTCAACTTACTCAGCATCAGCATAGCTCAAGCACGCTTGATCAATTTTCTGTCTCAACACTGCCACGTCTTGCGAGAACTGGCTGTCCAGCACTTGTAGTTCCTTCTTGATTTTCTCTAATCTCATCACCTCCTCAGTCGTTTGTTTGGTCCTGTAATGTGGAATAAGGACCTATCTTAGTAAGGGTATTTTTCACTTCGACAGTGGAATCCAAGTACTTTTAGACGAGTAAGAGAACACTCCTGAGTCATGAGGTGGTGAAAAAGGAGAGGAAAGTATTATCCCATAAGTATTCCTGCCACCAAGAAGGTAATCCGTAAAGGCTTTCCGTTCTCGAAATTTACGAAGAAAATTAGATCACAAGTTTGACTACAAACAGCTCTATTGCGCAAACATGTAAGGAATGCTGTGCTACAGAAACCAAACAAACAAATGAACACCCTATATTTCCGACTCCTTGAAAAAAAGGGGGAAATACTTAATTTACTAAAAACTAGATGACAAAGAAGAAAAGAATGCGGTAATGTATACATTTAAAAAACCTAAACTTATCAATAACGTTATATCTAAAACCAACTCAAAAACACTGACCATATCGTCTTAGCAACGAGACTGTAAAACTTATTCATATTAACCATTTTTAATGATCAATTCATTTATGCAACACATAAGAACATCACTACAGGACATTTGAACGGAATACACCATACTGAAACGAGATAAAAGTCAAACCCACTTCAACAGATAGTAGGAACTGATAACACAAGATAGACGGTAAAATGACTAGTTTATTCAATAACTTTTGTGATGAAACCTAGAGCAGCTGAGTAGTAACAGTATCCTGTATTCGCAAGAGTTACTGTGGCCTTGGCACACAGTGACCTCCAGAAGTAACATAGTGGGTTTTAGTCAGTACGAGTCTGACACTCCCTCCAGCTGCATCCCCAGTGGGAGCGCTCATTTGACGAGTTCCCACGAAAAGAAGGAGTCCCATATTCAGATCTTGCGACTTACTAGGCAGATCTGAGATACATAAATGTATTTAACAATGGCATCCAGACATATTGCCAGAAACGGCGGCCGTTCTATCTGAGGAGATCAGCCAGCTGCGAAGGGCATTATAGTGCACAAGCATTTGCGCTGACACAGGTGCACCCTCTATTCCCTCACACTCATAGTCCGATGGAATGACAACACGACCGGGCAGAACGTAATGAGCGACGAAGCTTGACCTAGTTACCACCATACAATTTCTTAATATTTTATTTTAAAGACATCATTTTTAATGAATAACAATGTGGGAATATTAAACAATAACTACGTATGTTGTAAGTAATGGATTTTTATTTATATTTTGAGGTCATTCATTCTGCTTTCAAGCGCGAACCCAACGTTTATGAACGTTGAGCGTCTGAGCGCTGATATGACGCAAAAATAGCATATCTGTAGTCAGCAGTGTTGGATCACCTTATATTTTCATTTCTATTTTTCTAATGTTGTTTTCCTGTGTGGTTTTTCATTCATTGAGAAATGCCAAAGAGTTTTTAATCAAAATGTTATCAGACAATCACTATGACACACCTTTTTTATCACATCAGGGTATATCTTACTTTAGCATTTAATTGATTTGATTAGAATGAACGAACGCAAATAAATGATTTGATTTGTTTATAAAAAACTTACCTATCTGCCAGTGCTTTTGCGAGCATCTCCTTTCTCTTCTTATTCTGTTCCTCCATTAATTTCTGCCTTAGCTGCAACTCTTGCAGCTTTGCCTTGTGATTCTCTAATTCATCTGCTGAGTAGTTATCAACACCCCTTACAATATCTGGTGTTGCATCTATACTGTTTTTCCTATCTATATTAATTGTATCTTGATGTTCCATATCCATATTATTATTTATTGTATTTTCTTGTTCTACATCGTTAATTTTATTAACTTCTGTATTCACATTGTCGCTTTTATCAACATTCTCTTTGTTATTGTCATTGATAGTTTCTGTAATGTCTTGAATTGGTGTAGTTGGAGATCTTAGGCTAAGTTTACATTTGTCGAATTCAATGTCATCTATAGCATCATCAGAGTTGTGTTTCTGTAGTATGGGCAGTTTGTATTGGTTTGTGGCTCTCTTTGGTCGAAAACCAATTTTGTCTAGCTTCTTCACATTTGTGGTGTTTATTTGAGGAACTGTAAAAAGACATTTCATTTAATTATCTTTAAACTTATATGGCATTTTAAAATGCTAGAATTCTACTACTAACTATAGTTTTAACAAGGGATTGAATTGAAAATGTTTTTGAAAATTTGGTCAGATAGGGCAACCTGTTAATACTCACATCGTAACATCTCAGAAAGACATGAAATAAAAAAAACAATATAAATAAGCCCATAAATACATACAATAGTTACTGAAGTCTGTTAATCTTAAAAGATTTTTATTACAAAAATACAAGTATGAAGAATTGGTGAATTGTTGTATAGGAGAAAACATAATATTATACTTTAACATTCTTGGATCTTCATTTGATGCAGATGAGTGCTGGGAGACACACTGAAGCACAGGTGAAATATTCCGGGAGGGTAGGACCAAGTACCCTTCCGGTACATTCCACCAGCCCTCACAGTGAATAACATTTCTTCCAAGGCCAAATGAACTATACAGCCAATCAAAATGTTCATCCTACAGGGCACCATTGATATTACTCAATATAAATGTCTAGACTTCCTCTTCTTTCTGTGCCATTTCCATTCTTGCATGTGCTTCAGACTGTAACCTTTTGCCGAAAGTCACACTGAAGGGTAGGTGAAATATTCCGGGAGGGTAAAATGAACTACTCTTCCGGAACATTCCACGGACCCTTACAGCATGTTGTAGTTGATGCTAAATATAAAATTATACTTGACTATAACTATTTCATTTACATATAGCTTACAACAAGCGAGTTCTCAAAAATTTCAATAAAAAAATAAACAAAACAAAAACATAGCTAATTGCTTTTCAGTGTATGAATAATTAGCAAACACATAGATTTTATCAAATGTTCAACCTTGATAAATTCCTATCACATATCTACCTCTATGATATACAATAGAATTTAATTAATTAACAGAATACTGGTTGTATAGAATAAAAAAAAACTTGTGTCCTTGATTAAAACCTGCAACATTTAAATGCAGGTTCTGCAGTCCTTTGTTTGATTCAAAACTATTGAGTTGGCTTCAATTAGATCATATGTGAGATCAGACCTTGAATAATATTAATAGTAGATTTGTATTATTTATTTTAAGATCCTTTTCTTAAATATGTAAACAAACATTGATTGGAGGATGGCTTTTATTCAGGATTCTAAAGTGGTATTATCAAGATGATGGAAGAGACTATAGAAAACTTGCAAATTCCTAAATAAAAGGCAAAACAACAGATCAATAATATTATGGAATGTAATGACATAAACTTGAACATTCATTTACCGGTAAATTTCCAAAAAAAAACATGCGTAAATTAAACAGCGCACTAAATAATTTCGGCAAAGTATGAGGAGTACCTTATTCGATCTATCCTTGATTAATTGAGCTATTCACAAAATTTATAGTACAAACTATACGCGAAATTAGTTACGGATAGGATGTATGTGTATTTACCGCTGTTCGAGCCAGTTTCACTGGATTTGATTCGTTTCAATTCCTCTTCACTGAAACCCGAGAACGTAGACATAGCACTTGAGTAATACGGTCACTGTGTTTCATTAAATGATAAATTGTTCCACACCGCGCAATATATTAAAGCTAAAGTTACTAATTTAATTATATAAAAAGAAACGATAAAGGCAATCGAAATTCGTGGCCACAACGATCCGATCGTGGACAATATTTGACATTGACGTTTCATCATAATGAGAAGTTTCGATGTTGTAGATCTCGGAAAAAGGAAGCTTATGGAAGTGCCCTACCTACGAAAAATGCGTGCATACCTAAACCACACTAAAATGGCGGACTAACTAGTGTTGTACCACAGTAGATATATTGTACCTCTCGATAAATTGGTCGATGAATTTGGGAGAAAACATTTATTAACCTGCTACATGCTATTTTAATGAACGTTACCTATTTTTTTACGCCGAAAATCGCTATAATAGATAATTTATGATAGTCCGTCGATTGTTTTTCTGTTGTTGATGTACCTACGTTACATAGGCTGAAAAAACCATTACCCGGTGGAGTCAGCTAAAAATTGAAACGGCTTCCTCGTATACGAATTCTATAGTACAGAATCTGAGGGAGGAGAATGAAGGATAAATAAATAAGACAAAATAAGCGATAATCAATGTTTTAATTCAAACTCAAATTCGTTTATTTCGTCAAAAAATGCATTTTCATCAAAATGTTGTGAACAAATGAATATTTCTTTAGCATTCGCTCTTAAATTTTCTTTTCCCATGGCTTCCAACCAAATTAGTTTTCTGTTTACGTTTCTAGGTATTCTGTGTACAAAACAAAATACATAAGTAATTTTATTGCATTGAGATTCGATAAAAAAAATATCGTCGTTTGGTCCAACACTACGTAAACAAACATTGTTATTAAAACTAATAAAGTACGAAATTAATTGCAGTTGAGCATTTAAACAATACGCCTAACCAATATAAATGTTACTATCTTCGTTTATTGCAAATATTTTTTCTTGTTTGCGATTTATACAAAATTTTATTGCACTAACCTATGAAACGTAAGATTTGGGTAATTTCTATTTTTTGTAGCTCCACATCCCACTACACTGCATTTATGAGGCATTTTAAATTATTATCTCTAATAATTTCACTTAAAAGTCAGAAAAAACGTTATATATTTCACTCGCAAACCAAAAAATAACACAAAAACAACCTCACAGCCAAACAGACAGGAGTCAACGACCGATCACTAAGATGGCGGACCCGGCACGCATGTAAAATGAGAGATGAAGTTGCCACTAAAAAGAACTGATAATCATATAGTTTTCTCATTCTAATTTCGCATATAAGACAAAGATGACACTATGCTTATCAGTTCAGCTTCAGTATTTTTTGCTGTCATGACTTTAGGGCAGATCCATATTCTTCCTTTATCATTGTTGTAGATGCGATGCCACATCTCAATGCCACATGCAGACCACTAAAAATCATACGAATTTGTCCAATCCTCTTTTTTGTATGAGAAATAAATGCACTTATTCAGCATTTGTGAAATATACAATATATTTTGTCTACTGTAAAAATCAAATGATCCTCCCCGTTCTGGGTGCAGCTGAAGGGAGTGTCAGACTTTTACTGACACTCCATCTCGTTTTAATCCAGAGTTGAGGTAACTCTTGTGAACAGCCGAACAGCCTGTCGAAAATATTACTGGCTCAAGTTTCGAACCCGGGTTTCTCTTGATTCAAGACCGCCACACTAACGATTGAGCTACTTAACTTATGGTGAACACCTCTATGTCTACAATTTTTGATTTTATTTATGATCGGTTATTTATTTTTGTTTATGGTCATTTTGTGCATCTCGCTTGATTGCTGTTTTTAGGTTATAAATTTTAATCTCCGTAAAAAGGTAATATTTTCCCAAAAATTACAACTTTTTACTATTGCTCCATCAATATTTAGCTAATTAAAAAAACTTTCTTGCAGAAAAATCTATTAAAATGGCGGCGGCTATGCCAATAAACCCTAAACCCTTCCTTAACAGTCTAACCGGTAAATCTGTACTGGTAAAACTAAAGTGGGGCCATGAATACAAAGGTTTACTTGTGTCTGCTGATGGATACATGAACTTACAACTAGCCAATACCGAAGAAATCGTCGATGGATCATGTACAGGTAAGTTGTGATAACTTCATGAAGTCAGGGTTGCTGCATGTTTATGGTAACTATTATAGTAAAAGACTCATACGCAAGCAATTTGTCAACAAGATAGGGCACTATGATACCACTTTACTGTTTGACATCCTTTTTCCCGTTAAATACGAAAGTAAAATTTTCTGCTTGGGTAACCAAAAATTATTGTCAACAGCTTTTTAATGTTATAAAGATCTTCTGTTAGAGGTTCAACCGCGTCCAAAGCGAACTACCCCGTGAACCAGTCTTAAAAGTAGCCTATTCCTTCCCTCGATAAATGGTTTATTCAATACTGAAACATTTTTTCAAATTGGTCGAAAAGTTCATATTAGTAGTTCAGTTTTATAAGTATAGATCTGTTAAGGGTTTATTATTCTCCTTTCAGGAAACCTTGGAGAAGTCCTCATTAGGTGTAACAATGTACTATATGTAAGAGGAGCTGAAGAAGAAGATGAAGAGGGAGAAATGAAAGAATAAAACTTAATTATAGTATAGAAATAAGGGATAGGTTAAGTTTTTCATACCTTAAGTCTTGTGCTGCAACAGTAATAGAATATTCTTGCATATAATGATAACCTTGTTTCAATGGGATCAAGCTGTCGGAAAGAATGAGCACTAACCCTTTTTACAAAGGATTTGGTGTATTTTCAATTTATACACCATGCCCAGAGTAACTTAGTGAGTCTAAAGTTAGCTGCTAGACTACACAGTAGTCTTTTTTCTCAGCTAAACAACTAACTGAAGACTCATCAATTACATCCATAATTATCAAAGTCATTAAAAGTTTGCTCCGAGCTTTAACCCTCGGAAATAATTCTACAAATAAGTATGTGTGATATTTAAACATTGTAATGAAACCTATTACATTTCCAAATGTCTTAATGATTAACCTGAATAAAAGGTTATTACATACATTTTGTATTATTTAGTATACCTGCAAATACCTTTTACCCTTGCCATTACTAAATAGCGGTATGATGTAGGACTTGCTATATTTGAATTTATGTAACTTCTGTTAAAAAAAAAAACAACAATTTTTCATATTCTCTTTATTAATTAACAAATATTTACAGAGATCACAACAATTAAACCGTCATACATAAAAATAGTTTTGTGAAAATGATACCATGTTTTTGTAATTAGTACTATGTATACCATGAATTATACAGACACTATGGTTCAAAACATTACTGCACGATATATCAAATTGCTCACATAGAGCGACAAATTAATTTAACGACCCTTCATTTATGTACTTTTTAAAATGGTATACATAATATTCAATTTGTTCTACTTGAATTTCCGTTTTCAAAGAGTGTTGCTATTTTCTTAGTAAATAAAATTATTTAAAATATAAACCAACCAGCCTTACTACAAAAAACTTAGTTGTTTGACACATGTTTGAAGAATTTGTATGTAAAATTATTTAAAATATGTGTCAAATGTCTGTCTAACTTTTGTAGTGAGGCCCATAAAATTTAAACACAATGTAGACACACATCTCATTGTTCGGTAATTGAAAAGGACATTACAACATTGAGTATCTATTGGCACTATTTGCTTTTTGAATACGATAAAACATGTAGATGTTTATTCATAATAATCAATTTCCAAATTCACAACATATACAATTTGTGTAACACCTAATGTGCTAATGCTACATTGAACGAAAATAATATAAAAAGTCTGTCAATATTTTAGATAACCTATTACATGAGCTTTTAATTTACTATTTTGACATTATATCTCTCTCATAATATTTCAGCAGTAAATTAACAAAAAATATAAGTGTCATAATTGAGCCAAATAATTTAAAGTAGTAATACAATATTAAGGTAACTAGGGGTGGCAAAACCACAAAGTAATTAAAATAGCAGAATATCTAGGGTGCCTTGCACTATTGGCTTGGTTATATATTATTGACATTTTTAAATGTTGCAACCCACTTTTGGCTTAAACCGCCGGTGTAACGGCCGTTTAAGCTATGGTTAACGTTATTTTATGAAATGATGCAACACACCCTAAATAAAAAAATCAATCTAAATATAATTATCCTTGAGCTGATTTCTTAAATTATATACTTCACTTATTGCTTTATATAGTAAACAGTCATGTTTACGGAATCACATAGGATCATAATAGTATGATTAAATGTACTCTATTCTGAATTAAAAGACACTAATAGTTCTACTTAATATATGTTGAAATTGCTTACGAATAGCACTTTATGTGCGCGAGAAAATCACTGTGTTTATAGACATAGAATAATAATCATTATTTGTATGTGTCCACTATAAAGTATAAGGGCCTTACTACAAAAAAGTTGGACAGACATTTGACACGTCGTGTTTAAAATAATTAATCGCGTGTCAAATGTCTGTCAAATTTTTTTGTAGTAAAGCCCTAAATATTCATATTCATGACATAAGGCTCCGAAAATCAGTAGTACAGAAGCAGGTTCGAGATCTTAGATTCAACCAAGAAAATTCAAATATATGGCTTAATTTTTTTTTTCATTACCTTCTTCTGGTAGTTCTAAATTAAGATTAGAAATTTCACGTAGAATCTTGAAATAATTTTATGTAGTAAATCTAGATCTAGACATTTTTATATGAAAACGTATAGTTAGACCCAAAGTAAATGGCGGTTCCGAAAATCGAGCGATTCGCTGCCTAGAAAACTTTTTTTAGGTAGGTATTAGCGGGTATTGGTCACTTGTGCTCGGAAGCATGATACGAGCCGCCATAAAGTTTGGCGAGAAATACACCAAATTACTAAGGCAAGTAAAGATTAATAACTACGGAACAAGTTCACACAGTTCTCTCTTGTCAGCTTGATTATATAATGTAACAACTACACATTAATATAAGTATTAAGATAGACAAACATACATCAGTGTATGCATAGATTTAATTTTAGTGAAAAATGACCGACATACAGACTTTTAAACACAGAATAGACAGCAAATGGAATGTTAACATGCTTATTTTTTTTCTTATCACTATTACTTGACAAATAAATGCAAGAGAGCACCAAGTATCAACACCAAATTAATTTATAATCCTTTTTTAAGGCTCATTTAATTTGGTTAGTTTGATCAATTAATATCCATTTGCTAACTCATCCGTGGTATTGGTATTATCATTAAAATTTCCAGTCACAATATTAGTCAAAATGCTTCAATATTTCAGTAAAAATACGCAGTTATGGCTACGAATCTTCTATCAAGGAAGCTTTGTTCTATCTCTACGGTGCCACCAACTTCTTTTGCCAACGATAGAATCTGAAATAGAAACATAATATACTTTAAAGTAACTTCCTTTATCGGAGGAGCTGGTTGGTAAGTAACAGCCGCACGGGTCGATCGATCATAAGGTTAAGCAACGCTTGGCCTGGAACAGCGTGGATCAGTGACCAACCTTTCATGTCGAGGTCCTCCATGTTTCGGAAGGCACGTCAAATTGGTGGGTTTTTGGCTGACATTTATACATCTACAGCAGTGTTACGGGTAGTCAGAAACCAGAAGGTCTGAGAACCAGTCTTACCAAGGGTATCGGGCTGTCCTGGTAACTGGGTTGAGGAGGTCAATAATGATGAATGAGAAGGCAATTGCTCCATGTCAAACCTGGTATTCAGTTGCATCCAGTTAGGCTCGAAGCCTGCAGAAGTTTAGCCGAAGCCCGGGCTCCAACCCATTACTCTAATATTTTAAACATGGTACTTTGTAGGTAAGGATGAATATTTCTTACACTCTCACGCAAAAACTACTGATCAGATTTCGATGAGACTTTACAGCAATACAGTTTGTACAACAGGATAACTCAGAGGTCACAGGGAATAGTTTTCTAGGGACGAGACGGACGGTAGTTTTAAAATAACAGCAAAGTCTTACCTGATCCGGTCTTGAGTTCCTAGGTAAGTAGAAAGCGATATTCGACGATATAGTTCGAGCCACCTTCATCAGTTCAGACGCTGGTTTCGGCTCCAACATTGTTTCCAAGTCATACTCATGATTCTGTTGACAAATATCATTGCATTTAAAATAATATTTCGATGGATATACGACTTTTTACTAGAGAAGAGGTAGACTCTCCAAATATTTTGCTTATTCTGTCTTTTAGAATCTATGTATAAATGAAGCATTTTTTAAACAGGGCCTAGGACTAAAACAAAAACATTTTTTGATCTCAATTTTGCTAGCAAATATTCTTAGGGCCAGCTTCACAGGTTGCTAATAAGTTCCAAATAGTTTATCTGGCAGATAATTTCATACAAATTCTGTTCCATTTTTTTATTTATCTGGTAGATAGTGGCTATCCGTAACTGGTGAAACAGGTTACTGGCCCTTAGTCTTTCAAGCACTACTTTTTTCTGAGTTAAATAAAAATAATCAATAAGTACTTTTTTTTCGAGGAAAATCATTGTGGGTGTAGTTAGAGGGAGTGTCAGACTGTTACTGACCAGAATCCATTATGTTCCTTCTGGGGGTCCCTGTGTGCCAGGGCCCCGGTAATTCTCGATAAATAGGTATGCACTAACAGTATAAATATCGATAATACTCACATCACTATAATTAGGTCCTCCCCACGGTGGGCTAAGGAACACCATATCGGCCTTCAGAGTTGGTGCTAGTTCGAAGAAGTCCCCAACAAGGAATTCGATACGATCAGCGACCCCATATACTGTGGCATTGTGTTTCGCCATAGTGATTTTCTGCGGGTCGATGTCGATTGCTATCACTGTGGGACAGTTTTTATTATATTAGATACAAAGTCTATGAGATTGAAAAATGTACATAATATCCTTCATCATCATCATCACAACCTTTTTATCGTCCCACTGCTGGGCACAGGCCTCCTCTCCCACGGAGAAGGATTGAGCATTAATCGCCACGCTTGCTCAATGCGGGTTGGTGATTAAGCTTATAATAATATATAATATGCTTCATATGCTTAAGTACCTACTTGTAATTGTATTCAATTAGTATATTCAAATAACAATTCTATTTAGAGTTCTTTAACAAAAAAAATATATATAAATAAGCGGCTATGTCGTATTACGGCGAACAAGACCGCAAATCCATATCCCTAGGCGCAAGATTGTACAGGCAGCACATCAAGCTATCCGAGACTGTCAAATATTCCCAATCAACTTTAAACCATATGCTTTAGTGATAAAGTTGAAGTTGAGTTGAAATTTGACGGTTTGTAGTAGCTTGAAGTGTTGGGGTCTGTATGTCAACGTGTCGTCAAAAATGTACCTTTTTTGCTGGTATGTGCAAACTGTATGGTGTTCCCGCCGGCGCCGCAGAAGGCGTCCAATACCACATCGTAAATGTATTTGTTCGCGATATGCCACGCCACGTTCTCCGGTGTCACACTGAACCAACTCTCACGGTCTAGCATTATCCCTTCGTCGAATCTGAAATAGTTTTGCTAAGTAGAATAAAGAAGTAATGGTAAATGCATAGAAGTTACCGTTACAGTGAACTGATTATCTCAGTGTCTTTAGACTTTTAATCTGAATGATGTGCAAAAAGTTATATTATATGAAAGTTACAAGGGGCCTCTGAAGAGAAAAGCTTTTATTTTCACAATGTCATTTGCAAGTATATTTTTTCATAGGCTTTTAGATGGTTTTCAATTTTTGAAAGGTGAATACCTACTCTAGGTTATGAATTTTTATATCAAGCCACTAGTTTCTGAGGTCATCGCCTTCAAACAGACAAACTCTTCAGGTTTATAATATCAGCACATAATATATTAATTATTAATATTTATTTTATTTTATTTATTTTTCACTCACTTAAGCTATCATTACAGGATATATTGTATAATATATTGTCTTACCTGTGAAACAGCGAGTGTCTCTTCTTCCAATACTTATACATAGTGGGATCATCCTTCAGTTCGTCCGGCATGCCAGCAGTATTGACGTCTTCCTCCAACTTGGCATACCTCTTTGGTCTCTTCCTACGTTTAGGCTCCACTTGTTGAATCACTGTAGACCACAAATCTGTTAAAAACTCTTTGCAAATATTCATTATTTTTAAAAGATAGTGGTTCCTTATTTAAATGGCGTTTTTTTTAGATTTCGAACAGGTCACTATGAAAACAAATTGTTGAATGAAATCTGGGAATATTACATGTTCATTTTATTCAAGACCGTACTAGGGAAAGTCATTAGAGTAATAAATATAAGATTAGGACGGTGATTAAATTAGTGTTTGAACAATTAGCTAAACATACATATATTTGTTTCTAATTACCAATTCCTAGAAATGTTATATTTAGCTAATCATCATCTCCGAATCCGAATTAATTCTTAATTCAATACGGGCCTATGGCCCTTACTACAGAAAAGGTCTACAAACGTCTACATGTTTCAAATAATTTTGTATACAAATATTTCTTTAAACACCCGTCAAACGTCTGTCTACCTTTTTTGCAGTAAGGCCTTATGTGTCTAAGTTCCTTGTCAGTAATTAATTTACTTTATTGCACCATCTGCCGCGAGTTTTTGCCTTGACTATAGTCTAAACAGAATGTCAAACTTACCATTACCATCACCCGTCTCTTTTTGTTCCTTATTATCTTCATCGTTAGAATCTTCAGCGTCACCAGGCAAAGGAATTGCTGCCGCTTCAGCTAATTTGAGGCTATCGTCCTCCATGCGCGCATCTTTTGATACCGGAGGCTTGCGGCTTCGCGGAGTTCCCAAGGCAGCATCTTCGGCTCTATCCGTATCTGACTTTACGTCGTTACAATCGTCATCAGTTTGCATTTCATCAGGAGACTCTTTAGGTTGATTAGGCTGTGATGAAAGTTTTAATTTTGTTTTAAAGATGAGATTACAAATGAATGTATTAGGCTGAAAAGCTGCACATTTTCAAGGTCAACTTTATAAAGGACAGCGCCTAAAGGACGAGATATAGTTAATTTTAAACTGTAGGATATGTTTTTATTTAGATAATAATCATTTAAACTACCCATCTTTTAAAGACGAGAAGACTAAAATAATTTGTTTTATTCCAACTGCTCCTTCTATTGATCTCATTCTAACGAAAAAACTAAAGAAAAACATAATATATGCCTTGATTCACAAATATATTAGGACATTTTTATGACCATTAAAATACTTAACTAGAGAAATAAATAAATAATTGTATTCAACACTTACCTGATCAACAGTATAAGGGTTGCCATCATCATCATAGTAGGTCTTCCTGCCTACATTTCTCTTGACCCTTGGAGGGCGGAGCCTTGCGGGACGCTTCCTATATATCAATTCTCCTTTAGGCAACTTGTCTGGATGCACACAGAAACCCATCATTTGGAACGTGCTCTTAATTTTAGCATGAGCTATATCTTCCTCGGCATCGTCATCTTGTTCGTGGCTGTAATTTATATTGAAAGTTTTTTAGAAAAGTATTTTTTTTTTAATTTTCGGTTGAGGTTTGATTTGATGTTAAATATTAAAGACTGATACAGGTGTATGCTTAGATGTCGGCGGCGCGTTCTGTTCCACGCGCTCCTCGAAGAGATGTCAGCAACATAAGAGGGGACCTTTAGGGCCAGGGTCTGCCTGAGCTACGGGTTGTTCGTAAGAGATACCGTAGCCCTGGCACACTGGGACCTCCAGAAGGAACATAGTGGGTTTTAGTCAGTAAGAGTCTGACACTCCCTCCAGCGGCACCCTCAGCGGGAAGGGTCATTTGATGATTTCCCACGAAAAAAAAAGTGTACGCTTAGAAGTACCTATGTTTTATGTAAAGTAAAGCTAGTTTTTACATTTCATTCGTCAATATAATATGTACTGAATGTGGACGCGACGGCATTGAAGGTCAAATAAGTTAGAAGTGATACATATGTATGACGTACCTACTTTACTACTAGTTCTTACAAACCAGAATAAAACTAGTAGCAGAAGTTAAGTAGGTATATACAATGAATATCTATTGGTAGTCTTGAGAGGAGTTTCATGACGTCTAGGACACCTAGTTTATTGATATTACTTTTCCGACATCTGTGAGTCTAATATGATGTAGGTAAACTACTATCAATTCCTATTTTATTTTTTATGAAAACCCTTTTTACTTGAGAATTGATATAAGTTACCCAAGTAAATAACATTATGTACTTGTTTACACATTAAATTCTATATTTTCAATAATTTCTTTGTTTTCAATTGACCTTCAAAGTATGCATGATGTCACCAAGTTTGCACATACTGGTACTGTTACAAAGGAAGTAGGTTATTTATATATACATTATACATATAATAAAAAATATGTAATAATCTGTCTTATCGACAGGCAGACATAGACTTACTAGGTAATTAATTAGGTACTCAATAATTGTTTTTCTGAAACAAACGAGCATCTTTAAATTTTTCTTCTCCCTGTCCTGTTCCCAAGTTATTTGAGGTCGACCCCATATGTTTTCCGCTTCCATTTTTCTCTGTCAGCCGTCATACTAATATCCACACCCTTCTTATTCGTGTTGTCTTTCCAAGTAGCGCTTTTTTATAAAAACAAAATATCTTTTATACAAACCTTGTCCCGATAGTTACGAAAACAAAAAAAACTGCAATATTGACGCAGCCATTGTGATAATTATTATGAAATGCTTACATTTAATCGGTAGTTTGATATTGTTTTTAATTTATTTATTATCGATTGGCCCATCATCATTCCTTCAGAGTTTCTATAAGTTTCTTAAAATAATCTCCGAGATCATGTCTTAAAAACATTTCTATAGTTTCTCGTATAATAATTCACCTTTGACCTCCAACTATGTCCTTTGTCTCATGAAATGACGCAAGTTTTTAACTTAGCCAATCAAACGTAGAAGGGATAAATAAAATATAAATAAATACATTTATCAAAGAACATTGTAATTCCTTTGTTTGTTGAACAACAAACAGTATCGTTTTTACCACTTTATTTAAGAATAGACACACTTTTTACGCTGTTCAGCATATTTCCACTGTTTCCTTGGGACAAAATTCTTCACTCTTGGCTTTGGAGTGGAAGCCGGTCCATTGGAAGTGAATAGAGCATCTCGACCTTGCAACACAGCTCCAATACTGATGTTCAACTCTGGGTGAACTCTCTTAAAATGGTTCCACATCGAATGTTGCAGCCAAAAGTAATTCTGACTAGTGGATAGTACGATAGTTCCACATAATTTGCATTTCTTCGACAAAACACTGTTTTTATCCGTTTTAAAGCGTCTGTATTTAGCTTTTGTAATCTTAGGCATTTTCGGAAATTATTTGGAAACTTCTAGAGAAAATTTATCTGGTTCTATAACACACCGCACTCACGAAATCCTTATTCAAAGTGAATGTAAGTATGTACTAAAATAGGTAATGCGCAGTGCACTAAGTAAGCTGTGATTGGCCTTTCGTTATAGCGAAATCATTGTGCAATACAGTTAGCCTACCATATGTAATACGACACGAAAGAAGTAAGCTACAGAACGATGACAGACTCTTAAATTTTGTCGGGTTATAGACGGCTCGGCGACGGAAGCCCCGCACCATAGACTAACATAAATAGAACCGTAAAATGTTGTCATAAGAAATAATAAATATCTTAAATTCATTATAATTTAAAATAAAATTAAAATAGTAGGTAATAAATTCAATCCATTGTTGCAATTATGAATTAACATATTTTGGTAAGGAAAAATGATAAAAAAAATTCGTCTATAAAAAAAACACAAAATAAAAAATGTAGGAATGAAAGGGGAAAACTTTTAATGGTGACCTCAAAAAAGCTGAACCAATTTAGATGCAATTAAGTTGAGAGATAGTTGCCTAGAGGTACATGCAATAGTAGCCTCTGTATACTGGGTTGAAAACTATCAAGATAAAATTACATTACCTTCTTTTCAATAGCACAGGTGTTTCTTCAGGTGGTTCATCATCACCATCACAGCTGTACGAATTAATATTATAGTTATTTCCAGGCTGCACATCTCTTGAATTACTTGTACTATCAACTGCATCTGTCTCCTGTTTTTGTGTGTCATTTGTCTGATTGTCTGTGCCTTCTCCACCATCAACCAGCTCATCCTGTTTCATTTGTTCCTCTTTCAACAAATTCTGTAACAGCACTCCGACTGAAGTGATGTATCTTGTACTACTTTTTTTGCTATTCTTCCTCTTCACTTTACTTTTGTCCTCTAAACTTATTTGGTCAACCTGGTTCTGGATTTCTATAACTGTTGGCGTTTCCTGCGAGTTCCCTTCGCTGTTTTCACATTCAATCTCTATTTGCTTCTCTTCTACTTTAGCCGGTTCAGGGATAACTTCGATTTGTATTTCAGGGACTTCTTTCTCGATCGCATTATGACGTTCAGTATAGTTTGCTAAATGTAACGCATACTGTTCACCAAAATGTTTTTTCCACAAGAACTGCCAGTACTGCTCTGAATCCATCTCTTCAGATGGCATATCTGTTTCATACTTTTCTTCTATATTGACTATTCTTGTCTGGTCATTTGAAGGGTCCTCAGATGAAGATGATGATACACTGTAGTCAGTATCGGTAGGCGTGGATTCTGACGTCACATGGCTAGAAGTGACATCGTAGCTTGATAAGGTAAGTTTGGTGACGTTGGTCATTGAGTCAGTACCAGCGACAGTTCTAGGACTGATTATTCTGTCGTGCTCTGAACAAGAGCGCCTCCGTGCTATCGGCAAAAATGCTTCATCTTTATTTACTTCATTATTTCTGTCAACTTTCTCTGTTTGATTACTGTTACGTTTTTTGTATGGATTAACTTTGGAATCATATGAGAATTTTCGTTCCCTCATATCTTCATTTTCGGCTTTCTGAACAGGGTCTGTTTGCTTCATATAAATTTGATCTATGGAATGTTGTTTTGGTATATTGTGTTCATCCATAATCAATCCATTATTATCATCAAGGTATGCTGGATTTATGTAGTCACTATACTTTTTGATCCAGGAAGCCCAAATAAGTCTCTCACCATGTACGGCCCAAAACTTTTCCCAGGTATCTTCAGACAAATAGTTTTCAACTGTATCGGGAAAGTCATGGTCCATGCGTTCAAGTTTGTCGTGAGTGTCAGAGTGGTAGTCTTGGTATGTGAGGTCAGCTCCACTGTCACTGGGCTGTAAGGCATGGGACATTGTGCCATGAGTGTGGATAGCATCGTGTTCATCAGTGGAGCAACAGTTGTCTGTGTGAGATGCACTGCAGTAGCAGCTTGCACCTTCATCTCTCTGAGAAAGAATTTTTATATCAGCAACCTATATGCCCTATATAAGGTAGCAAACCAGTACCATACATGCCTTTGGTAACAAACAGCAAGATAGAGGGGCAATGTAAAGGGGTACATCAATCTATATTAAGTTACATTAGTGTCGGAATTGTACTTAAAGTTGCTAATATTTTTATAGATTTACATTAAAATTCCTATAATATTAGGTCAGTACCCCTTGTTAACACTGGGAGCGGTGGTAATACGTGAACTATATGGTGACCTCAAATATGGTCCAGGCACTCAAAATAACTTTTATTGTTCAAATTAAGTTAAGTTTAGTAATAATATTTATTTACATAAAATCACTTACCTCACACTTGTTTTTGTATGAAGTGTCCAATGAGAAGTGTACATGAGAGTGGTCTTCTAAATCCTGCGATTGTGAATCTCGGAGTACTTCTACATCACTCTCACTGGCATACTCTTTGTCAACGTAATACGTTTTGACTCCATCCCTGTACAAATTAAAAAAAGTTGAAGACTGCCATAGACAGGGCCGGCCCGTCCATACGGCGAACGGAACAGCAGCTCCAGGCGCCAAATGCTAATGCCCCGAAATGGCAATGTAAAATGTAAGTTTTGGATTTCTATATGTATTTATTCACAAAAAAGGCGCCAGGATTGGTTCTCGCTCCATTATAAAATTTACAACAGGCCAGCACTGGCCATAGACATCTGAGTAAACTAGAAAATGCTTGTGTTTTATGTATGTATGTGTTCAATTCATAATGATGCATATGAAATATGCAGGTATTCATATGCATGGTTATCTGTCTTAAGGGTTGGTCTTTATTAGGACAGAGGGACACTCACAGGGTGACAAGGAACCCATAAGATCATGTATTGTACATTCAAAATATTATACAAATCTCTTGTAGCAAATTGTGAGATGATGATTTATTTAATTTTGAAAAGAATAATGGCATTAATTTAGCGGTTTAAGATGGAGTATAAGAGTAGTCGTGTTGTTTATTTTTATTGCTTTCATGCAAAAAATACTCCCTCCTTTAGTTATGCACGTTAATGATATTATCAATAAAAGCTCAAACAAAAACTTACTTAATAAAGACTCTGCTGCAGTAACAGTAAATGTAATTATCGTCATCATCAATTTCTTCTTCAGTATCGTCTCCAAAGTAAAAATTAAATTCAGCAAGTGTCTCACAACGGTGGTAATGCTCGAAATAATCCGACATCATTTTGGCGAATACACTTCACAGCTTAATTTAAACATGTGTTAATTTTAGTATTTTCGTTTAATAATAAACACTATTGCAGTTTTCATTCACTTCCACAATTATTATTTGTAACCTTCCCAGAAAATCGAAGTATCGCTCGCTCGCATTTGCTTGCGTTCCATTACATGAAATGTTACTAAACGTATTGTTCTAACAATAAAATAAGCAAGAACGCTTACCTAACATGTTAACTATTACTTAAAACTCTTTGCGTAAATGGAGACGACATAATAATACGTTTTACGTAGGTATTTTGTCCTTCGTAAATTGACTTGTTATTCTATGAGTCTTAATTTTTTATAGTGCTTAAAATACACTGATTGCCTGTCTTCTGAATTAAACGACAAATTGCCATTTTGCTCTTTTACATGAAAAAGTACACAGTGCAATACGTAAAATGAACAATTTACTGCGCAATTCGGCCAATGATAAAGGAAGAATATGGATCTGCCCTAAAGTCATGACAGCAAAAAATACTGAAGCTGAACTGATAAGCATAGTGTCATCTTTGTCTAATATGCGAAATTAGAATGAGAAAACTATATGATTATCAGTTCTTTTTAGTGGCAACTTCATCTCTCATTTTACACGCGTGCCGGGTTCGCCATCTTAGTGATCGGCCATTGACTCCTGTCTGTTTGTTGTTGTTGGCTGTGAGGTTGTTTTTGTGTTATTTTTTGGTTTGCGAGTGAAATATATAACGTTTTTTCTGACTTTTAAGTGAAATTATTAGAGATAATAATTTAAAATGCCTCATAAATGCAGTGTAGTGGGATGTGGAGCTACAAAAAATAGAAATTACCCAAATCTTACGTTTCATAGGTTAGTGCAATAAAATTTTGTATAAATCGCAAACAAGAAAAAATATTTGCAATAAACGAAGATAGTAACATTTATATTGGTTAGGCGTATTGTTTAAATGCTCAACTGCAATTAATTTCGTACTTTATTAGTTTTAATAACATTGTTTGTTTACGTAGTGTTGGACCAAACGACGATATTTTTTTATCGAATCTCAATGCAATAAAATTACTTATGTATTTTGTTTTGTACACAGAATACCTAGAAACGAAAACAGAAAACTAATTTGGTTGGAAGCCATGGGAAAAGAAAATTTAAGAGCGAATGCTAAAGAAATATTCATTTGTTCACAACATTTTGATGAAAATGCATTTTTTGACGAAATAAACGAATTTGAGTTTGAATTAAAACATTGATTATCGCTTTTTTTGTCTTATTTATTTATCCTTCATTCTCCTCCCTCAGATTCTGTACTATAGAATTCGTATACGAGGAAGCCGTTTCAATTTTTAGCTGACTCCACCGGGTAATGGTTTTTTCAGCCTATGTAACGTAGGTACATCAACAACAGAAAAACAATCGACGGACTATCATAAATTATCTATTATAGCGATTTCCGGCGTAAAAAAAAAGGTAACGTTCGTTAAAATAGCATGTAGCAGGTTAATAAATGTTTTCTCCCAAATTCATCGACCAATTTATCGAGAGGTACAATATATCTACTGTGGTACAACACTAGTTAGTCCGCCATTTTAGTGTGGTTTAGGTATGCACGCATTTTCCGTAGGTAGGGCCTTAGGGCACTTCCATAGGCTTCCTTTTTCTGAGAATTCGGCGCACATGTTTTTTTATTTGACATATGTCATTTTGACAGTCAAGTCAATCAAATTGGATTTCGAAGTGCGGCACGTTTTTATAATTGAAATTATAAGCAAATTCTAAAGAAATATATTAGTTTTAGCAAATAGCTGCATGAATTATTAACAACATGGGTAAGAAAAATAAAGAATCATTAGGTCGGGCTCTAATCAAGGACAGATTTGCAAAGAATCGTCACCGAAAACATGTCGAAGATAACACCATGGTAAATATTATGTTTTTATTCATTTTTAATTTATTTTTTTAAGTTAACACATCGCTTATATTGTGAAATTGACTTAATGAATCAATTGGATTCTTCTATCGTGCTACACAAGTACTCTTTACAGTTTTCTTATTAAAAATAGGTTGGTTACCTGAAAAGACAATTCATTAAGAATATTGGTAATCAAACGTGGTGCAATATTTTAATTAATCTTTATTATATAATTACAAATTTGAAACTACCCGCATGTTCAAAGTTTTTAAATATGAATCAGTGCCTAAGGCTTCAAGCTGTATGACCATCAAATTAGAAGAAATCATTTTTTTTTTCTTATGAACAATAATTTCTAAGGACACTTAATAAGGTTGAGAAATGAACCCAAACCTTAACTTTTGTAAAAAATTCAAGCCACCTAAGTAATATTCTAATTTATTAAATATCTTCAGTACACATTTATTCACAAATATGTATTTACTTTATATTTTTTATAGTTACACACAACAGAAGTCAATGATGGCTATGACTGGGGTCGCCTCAATCTCCAGTCAGTCACCGCAGAATCATCTCTACAAGAGTTCCTCTCTACTGCCGAGTTGGCTCAGAGAGAGTTTACAGCTGAGAAACTTAACTTGAAATATGTAAAGTCTGTGCCAAGTGAGGTTGAGGTTGTAACTTCACAACCTAATTTTGATGAGCCTCTTACGGTACCTAGGAGGTGAGTCTTACATACATCAGTCCCTTTAAATTGTTAGGGCCTTACAACAAAAAAGTTTGACACATGTTTAAAGAAAGATTTGTAAGCAAAATCATGTTAAACTTGTGTCTAACTTTTTTTGCAGTGAGGCCCTTAAATTTTAAATTTTAAGATTTCCTATTATACAGGGTGCCCAAACTACCTATCTCATCACTCACCCTTCCATAATACCTTCCCAACCTAAAACCATTCAGGAGGGGGGCACAGACATAACATAAGTGTTACCCCCTCTAAGGAGATAGCTTAAGGGACAAAAAAAAAACAATTAAATTATACAGGGTGGTCTGAAAGGTACTTAGGTAATAGGCACACAAAGATACCCCATATAATATGTTCTGCGATTATATCCGTAATGTCCATGTCCATGTCTACACAAAGAATCCCTGCCAAGCTTGGTTAAGTGGGTTGAAAAATGCAAATTATTTCCTTCTTTACACAATGCTATCAGTTTTCTAATCTTCTGTCACCATGTCTTATATAATTTAATTTATTTTCAACATGGAATTCTAGACCAGCCTGGCATCCAGGTATATCAGCGGAAGATCAGATGACACGTGAACGAGAAGCTTTCCTAGAATGGAGACGGCATTTGAATGAGCTGCAAGCCAAGCTTGGGGCAGCTGTGACTCCTTATGAGAGGAACTTGGAGCTTTGGAAGCAGCTGTGGAGGACCTTGGAGAAGTCTGATGTTGTGTTGATACTGTTGGATGCGAGGAATCCTTTGTTATTCAGGTACTTTTTGTTTTAGATTTACTAGGGAATTATATATGTGAAGAATCTAAGACCCCATCTCCATCTCCCGAGGGTCGGCTTCCAGTCTAACCGGTTTCGGCTGAGTACCAGTGTTTTACAAGGAGCGACTGCCTATCTGATCTCCTCAACCTGGGCAACCCAATACCCCTTGGTTAAACTGGCGTCAGACTTACTGACTTTTCTGACTACCCGTAACTGCCAAGGATCTTCAATGACAGCCGGGACCTACAGTTTAACGTGCCATCTGAAACACAGTCATTGGTGTCCAAGATATACTAAGAAAGTACATCTACGACACAGAAGCGAAATCAGAATCAAAGTAGCATTTATAATGATTATTTTTAATTAATATAATATGTTTACAGGTGTGCAGACTTGGAGAAATATGCTCAAGAACAGAATTGCAAATGTATATTGTTATTGAACAAGGCAGATTTAACTAATGAATACGAAAGGAAGTGTTGGGCAGAGTACTTTAATAAAGAGGTAAGTTTGTATATGGAAGCATTCTGTTCACCTCAAATATCTTTGCTTTTTACGAAGTTCGCAATTTGCTACCTGGCTGTGGAGGAGCAACGCTAGTCAACAGGAACTGTCCTGCATAAGCATCAATTTCATTTCAAAATGAGTGTCCACGTAACTTATTAGGCCCAACACAAACCTAAAACGGTTTGCAGTTTGCGTTGGGCCATACGCGTCTATTGAAACATCCAATCTTTACAATGTCTTATGAACGGTGTTTCTCTGTAGATAAAACAACTTTTTTCATTACAGAATGTGTCCATAATATTCTTCTCGGCAGCTAAAGAAACAAATGCACGTAAAATATCCGAAGTCAGTGAGGATACCACACCTGTCAATGACGACATTGATTCAGAAACGGACTCGGCAATCTCTGATACTGAACACGATTTAGACGATGATGCCAATGCAAAAGATGCCTTAACATGTACAGAAGAAGACATAGAATTGTTTAAAAAACAATTAGGAGATCTTGATGAAGCCGTGTGCAATACTGCTGATAAAATAGATAGGATACAAGAAGCTTTAGATAAGGTTATGGAAAATTTAAGACTGGGTAAACCTATTGAAGATCCTACTACGAATAATGAGGAACAAAATGAAGATCAAGGCACATCGGAAGCAGATGAAATTAAAGTACAGAATTCCTATGAAATATTTGACAGGGAGAAACTTTTAGAAGTTCTGAAGAGCACATATGTGGATAAGCTAAAGAATCCTCCGCGGCTAAGTGTGGGCATGATTGGGTATCCTAATGTTGGCAAATCTAGTTCTGTCAATGTTCTAATGCAGACTAAAAAGGTTAGTGTTTATATATCGATACATTAGCATAAAAAGATAAAATGAAACCTGAAAATGAAATAATATTACAGAAATTGATAACATCAGTATTGAAAAATTCATAGCCATCGATTATTAACGGCAAAAAAATCTAAGTTTCCAAAATGGCCCAAATTTTGCAGACATATAAATGTGTAAATATACTATTTTATTATTGAAGACATTCCCTGTTTCTTTTTCAATTTGTAGGTAATTTATTATTTTCTATGGGCAAAAACAGTAGGTATATTGTCGTGACATTAATTAATTATTATCAATTTAAATTCACCAGGTCAGTGTTAGTTCAATGCCTGGTCACACGCGACACATTCAGTCTCTGATCTTAGACGAAGACATCGAGTTGCTAGACTGTCCAGGATTGGTGTTGCCAGCTTACGCCGTCGCCCCCGACTTGCTGTTAACGGCGGTGTTGCCAATTGATCAGGTTTGTCTTTTTGGATATTTTGTTTAAATTTAAATCTTACCTTCTGTGGATACTTAGTTGAGATTTTTTTTTTTTAAATATAACTGATAAACTTTTCAGTAAAGATTTACTTACTTTCCATAATGCGTATTTGAATTCATATATAGATTAGAAATAAAACTGTATGAAAGTTGAAAATATGAAAAAGAGCTTTCAGCGGCCCAATAAGTAAAGCTTACGCCATATAACTTGGCAAGTCTATAGTTCCACGATTATTTACACAGAGAACCATTAAGGGCTTGCGCACAACACGTTTTTAACATGCACTGTTGAAACCCATTTTAGGAACTCTTGTCACTTTTATCCTACAGCTACAGAGCAAAGGTCTGCAGGCTAAAATGGCAAGCTGGAGGCAATGGGTAGATTTTTATCGTGTTTAAAGAAAATAATAATATACCCTATGACACTCAAGTCCGATTTAGCTTTCTATTCTATAAAGATTTCCAAAATCGGTTTATTAGATCCAAAGATATATTATATAGATATTAGAAGTAGGTTGGTTTGTCCTTCTCGACTTTATGTCGGTTTTTAATAAGTATCCCGTTCCGTAGCCCACGGAAAAAAAGATACTTATGTCCCCCCTAGCCTTTTTATTTAGTTAAGATATATAAAATTATGAGTATGTGTATGTATATTATAATGTGTATTATTTATTAAATCTCTATGTAATTATGGTTTATGTATTTGTTTATGGTTTATGTATTATATTTATTTATATTATAGATTATTAGACCTACAACGTCACAAACTCAGATATTCTCAAAGTTTTTAATATTAATATGTAGAGACAATATTTAAAATGCGTATTTCTTCACACAGATGCGTGCCCACGACGCCGCAATGGCCCGTCTATGTCAACTAGTCAGTAAGCACACGTTCGCCGAAAAATACGGCCTACTGCTGCCCGACGACGGTTCTAAAGAACCTGATTATAAGCAGATACTTACTGCGCATGCGTGTGAGTATATATCTTTGGTCACCCTCCCCCCCACCTCCCATAAAAATCAGTTTTGACATTTTCTCTGCACTGCTGAGTAAGTTAGTAGTAAGTAAGTAGGTTAAGATGAAATTTGATTTTAAAATGGATGGTACCTGTGGAAGTTCAAGATTATGCAGTATAACTACTTTAGATAATAAATAAATTGTTACTTTAAAATGCTGCTGACTTGGCCATTTTCGTGTTATAATTTATGGAGCTTTTCTACTGTCAGGAAATTATTTAAAATGCCTCAACCACATAAATTTTCATTATAGAGTGGTGCGGTTTTTGGTAATCTTACATTCAACTTTGGAGTTTGTTTCACCATATCTTCTTTCCATCGATAAAACATAGGAAGTGGTGAAAGGGCGGGCGTTTTTGGGGGATGCCTTTTCTTAAAAATAATACCTTTGAAAAGTGCTGATTTCATGAAGCCTACTTTGAATAAATGACTTACCTAAAAAAACTACAAATTATTTGCTTTTCTTAATTAATTGAGCCCCTAATCATAATTTTCGAATCCTTATGTGCAGGTTGTGGTTTTTAATAATTTTCGTAATATTTCTAGACAACCGCGGCTTTATGACAGCGGCCGGACAACCGGATCAATCTCGTTCAGCCCGGATAATGTTAAAGGAAGCTGCGAGCGGCCGCTTGCGATGGGCACAGCTCCCTCCTGGATGTGACCCTCAACCTCTTGAGGATATGCTGCAAGAGAAGAGGAATGAGAAGAGGAAACCTACGCCTAGGGAGGCCAGGATGGTTGAGGTTAGTTCTTTTTCTATCACGTTTTGACGACCACGCCGGACTGCCGAGCTGAGGGCCCCGGGTTCGTCAAAACTGTACATTGAATATTTTTTTAAAAGAATATTTGGGGCGTGATCTAAAATTGATATCGAAGCCAAAAATATGCTTTTTAGAATTTTTGGACTGTTTGTCTGTATGTATGTGCGGGATAATCTCAAAAAGTATTGCATGGATTTGCTTCAAATTCGGCATGAATATAACTAAGAGGTCGGGTCAACATGTAGGCTACATATTATCACGCTATCACTACGTGGTGGAGGGGGGTGAATGTTTAATTCTAATACCCACGCGGACGACGTCGCGGGCAACAGCTAGTTAGTAAATATATCGTACTTGAGAGACTGTGACTAATGCTTTAACCCCTCAAATGTCTTAAGTAATAAAAAACAGATGAGATATGACATTTCCCAATTTAATTTGAAAATATTCACATTTTCAAATGAAAATTACCTAAATACTTAACTTAAGTTTTTTATATATATTTATTTTTCATTATTCATTGGACAAGTGGAGATTTTTTCTTTTTTCACGGTGTTCTTTAGACAGTCGAGAGGTTAACCACTAGGCCTCCACAAATTATTCGGTCTTACCTACCACAAACTCATTATACTACGCCCCTATTCAAAGCCAGACATTTACGATCACCAAAGATTAACACGTAAAACTATAGATCAAACTAACCGTAGACTTAAACAAGTTAAAAACGAAACGCTCCAGTTAATCCGCAGCCCAAACGACAGTTAACCTATATAACGGTTATTATAACTCTTGATATTTTCATAAACAACCCATTTGGCCGATGTAGCTAGATGCTGATCGAATCTCCATCAATTAATCTTGGTGTTTTGGAGTTGATGTTTGGTGCTGAAATCTTTATAATAAACGTCTATATAAAATTGCTTTACAACATATAGTACAAAATAGTTATTTATAAGATTACATATTTTATCTATCTGTTAGCTGGGCCCTTAGTGTTGACTTTGCCACCAATGGCCCAAGTATTTTATTAAGTAAAGCCGCACCCGACGATTGGTTATAAGGTTAAGCAACTCTTGGCACGGTTGGTCCTTGAATGGGTGACCATCTTATTATGACGAGCTCCTTCGTATTTCGGAGTCAAATTGGTGGGTCTCGGCAGTCTTTTGAACATCTTTGGCATTCGTTACTGGTAGTTAGAAGACAGAAAGTCTGACAACCAGTCTTGCCAATGGCTATCGGGTTGCCCAGTTAACTGGGTTGAGGAGGTCAGATAGGCAGTCTTTGTACGTAAAACACCAGTTAGACTGGAAGCCGACCCCAACATAACTTGAAAAGAGACTAAGCAGATGATATGAATAAAATAATTTCACCTTTTTCAGGGTTGGTTGAACAAATCCAACGAGATTGATAAGGCGTTCTTCGCGATGCAGAAATCCGCGGCTCACGTCAAAGGGAAACCTGTATTTGGGTAAGCATGCATGTTCGATGTCATTCGCACGTCATTTGACGATTGCTTGCATCTTACATCAAAACTCAATCACGTACGTAATTTTTTGTACGTTGCACGCAATCGGTAAGTGACGTGATCGTGGAAAGTAGGCCCTAAATATTGTCGATAAATGTCGCATCTATGTCTAAGTAGTTAGAATGGCGTTCATTGTTATCGATGTATTTTGTGTGGTTGTTTTATGATACCACTATTGATGTCGAAAAGTTTTGAATAGTGCGTAATCTTGATACTTTTAATTGTAGGTATATAAGGTTCGGGCTGCGCCAAATATCGATGTATCGAGTATTTTCGAGTCGATATTCTTGAGATTTTTTTATTTTATTTTAAATTATTTCAGCTTTGATACTTATCTCTCGCGCGATATATTACTTTTCAATATAAAATATAGTAGAGTAATAGTTCGTTTATCAAAGAATTCAATACTTACATCGGTTTTGTTTATTGTGTTGACTGTGAATAATGATGTGCTGTAAGCTCATCTTTCGCTAGCTAACCTAAGATCAACAGTTCCATGCGAAATACAAATGAAACATCGTACAAGAATTCCAAGGCTCCGTTGCCATAGCAACCGAAACACATTTATAACACTGAAGTGTACGTTACGACCTCCAAATCTGAAAGGTGCAATGTAAAAATATCCAAGTCATAGTTGGCCAAGATGAAAGATATCTGTACGTTATTATCAATTAGAGCTAAGGGAAACCTAAATAAACTCTGTGAAGACGGAATGGCCACCCTGGATGTTAGCCAAGTGTTAATTCATAAAATTTGAGCATCTTTATGAGTTGTGCTAACGGCCACGAAAATTGCTCTCTAAACTCGTAAGAACAGAGGCCTTTTCGAAACGATATAAACTATGCGCTCTCGTCAACAAAACTAACAAGACAGTGTAAGCGATACTTTGAACTAGCCAGACGGCTTAATTAACTACACAATATTTATGGCAGCACTCATCCGTGTTGCATTTATATTCAATTGAACGTACTTTCATTTTCTTTTAACATTCATTCTTGCCAATAGTGTATTAGATACCTCTCGGGGTTGCCATGCTCTGAAAACAAAAGCCCCTAAAATAATACATAAAAAAAACTCGGTAATCGTGTTTAACACGTGGGCTGAAAAATAATACTGTTTTGAAAATTTATTGATTTATTATCCGACTGAAATACTAACGCTAAAATATAGTGCTACATGTCATCATAAATCACATGAGAAGTTATGGAATTTGAGTCTTACGTCCTAAGGCATAAGGTGTATTTTATTACAGCGTCGTTGGAGCGCAGTCCGCAGAGAATCAGCTCAGCAAGCCCTGGAAGCAAGAGAAGAAACACGCGAATAAAAATAAAAGAGAAAAGCTAAGGCGGAAATATGCGCACTTAGATGAACATTGATGTTAGACCGAGATGGATATATGCGATGTTTACGCGTGTGAGAGGGATGGTTGTATATTTATCAACATGTAAAGTCTGCCGACACTAGCATTCTATTATTTTGCATAGTGTTGGTAATACGTAATGATTTAATGTATAACTTAAAAATTTGCGTACAAAAATAGAAATAAATGCATTTAATGTGAACAAGATTTTATTTTTATATCAATTTTAATTTGACAGCTTAAAGAGAAATTCCTGTATATTTGCCAAAAAGGTACGTGACATATTTTTTGTTCTGATGAGTTTTTGATTTTTCTTGAAGTGGATAATTATATTTGGGAAGGTGGAAGCTTTCAAATTTGCATTTAATTAAAGTGTGCCTTGAACACTATAAAATTACCTTTAAGGAATAAAGTTCGAGAAAAATTGGACTTAAAAAACAACAACAAAAAAATCTTACAACATTTTTCTCCTCAAAAAAAATATGGTTAATTTACTTTTAGCGCATCGTTCGGTTTAAAATGCTGCGCGTGGGCACTTGATAGGTAACAGCCGAATTCTAAATTCAAACACACCTTACCGTAGACTAAACAAAATTGACAGTTCCATACGAGCAGTGATCCACAGCGGAGGAAATTTTGTTTAAAGAAATGTAGCTATACTTATAGGAAAGTTTTCTGAAGAAATCTCTTAAATTGGTGAAAAGTAATTCTTTCACACTGATAACATTTTTAAAAAGGCCAAAAGCTTGTTCGTTTAAATAGCAGTGTTTTTTGGTACCCTAATATGCTGTATAAAATAGTCTGTAACTTCTGCCTTTGTATTTTCAAAGGTAGTGTTTATTTAGCAGAAAAGCATTAGTATCATATACTCTACCTTTTACTCAAATTGGCGGCGGATTTGGTTTTCAATATACCCGCTGTTGACGCTCTTGTATTTTGACTGCCTCGTTGGTCTAGTGGTCGCAAAGCGCGACTGCTGTGCACGGGGTCTCGGGTTCGAATCCCGGGTCGGGCCAAAATCGCTTTGTGGGTTTTGAAAAACTTTCATAAAGCAGCCTGGAGTCTGGAAGTTGGTGATTGATTCACCCGTGCATCGGAGAGCACGTAAATGTCGGTCCTGCGCCTGATCTCTCTCCGATCGTGTCGGATTGCCGTCCCATCGGACTATGAGAGTGAGGGAATAGAGAGTGCACCTGTGTCTGCGCGAATGCTTGTGCACTATAATATGTCCTGCGCAGCTGGCTGATCTCCATAAAAGAGAACGGCCGCCGTAGCCGACAATCGGCCTGGACGCCATCATCATCATCATCATCATCATTCCACAAGGGATGATGACTAGGTCAAAAAAAATCTGTGACGTCAAATCTGAGTATTTTCATACAAATTCCAAACAAAGTAACCATTGTTGACAGTTCAATAAGATAAATGCATTTTAATAGTCACCGTATTGTACATGCCTTGATTCTTAACCGCTCAACGATAACGTCTCCGGTTGTAGTCGAGATTTCAGCCACTTCAGCAATAAATTATTAATAGTACCATTACTCATTGACGCCTCAGCCGTTCGCACAATACGAATGTAGCATTTTGGGTAATTCCAATCAACGGTCGTAGCAATTACACGTCTTGCCAACCTAACTCATAAGGGCCAGCGCACACCAAGAGCAGAGCAGAGAGTTTTTTGAAACTATAGATTTTTTTTCTTAAGATTATTATCATACCTAGTAAAAATTGAATACCTACACGTCTCAATTTGATGCTCGACCAAGCTGACTGCGTGTTCGAGTATGCATTCTACATACGCGAGCACGCTCGAGCAGCTCTCACCCGTCAGTCAGTGTTGCCTTACTGACCCAGCACGGCCGCCGGGCAACCCTGACTATATTTGAAAGAGATAGCTCACACATGGTCGAGCTTGCCACCTGCATGCTCGAGGAGTAAAAATTTTGGTCAAACAGTTCGGTTCTGCGCCGACCCTAATGAGTACACTTTGTATATAGGCAGTTATAATAAACACGCAGTTTCACAAATATGTGCGGCATTCTTATGGCGTAACGTTGGCCCAAATCCCTTGATTTACTGCGCGGGAGCTAATTTAAGACAAGTGCCCGATTTTGCTGCAGGCCAGTGTAGCGTGGCGACATTAATCTGTGTTCCCTTACCCACGTGAGGTTCCTTCCTGTGACAGGTCGGAACTACGATAAATTGACTTAAAAGCGGTTGGACTTGTAGTTATTAGTCGGCTTTCAGTTGTGGATTTGGTAATGTACAGTCAGCAACTAAAGTCCATTAACACAATCGAAGATAAATCTAAACACTTGACGATTACTTGTGGGAGATTTTAGTGCTGAGACATTTTGTAATTTTTGTTTATGTTAATGGAATTTTGTTGCTGACTGTACGTCTAAATATGTTTGAGCTTTCTTGGTGATTTGCGCAGTTATCTTCGTTGTGACTCATAAAATTTGTACGTTAAAAGGTACCTTTTGATGTTCTGAATTTTCGTATGTTCACGGATCAAGAAAAAAAGTTTTAAAACAATTCTTCGCGTTCTCTTCTGCATCCTAGCAAAATGTTTATGATATTTCGTTATGAATTATTTGGGTTATGAAGTAAATCTATCAATTTTGAATATTCTAAGCTTGATATAAATCAATCGATCTTTCAGAGTACGATTTGTAAAATTTCAAACGCTATAACATAAAAGATTTTGAGCTTCAAAAAAATCATGGGAGTGAAGTAAATTATTGATCAATAATTTATGTAACAGGTCTTAAGTTTTTTTTGAACACAGGAGAGTTGATTGTTATAGTCTGGAGCTCCCGCTGGCTCCACCACGGTTGATCAATGCCAGCAGAATGGATTGACATTCTCATAGAGTGCTTTAGCACGAGCCTTACAGCGAGGCTACAAAATTGCTAAGTGCACACAGCGGCGCGAGTCCATTGCTAACATTTGCTCGCTCACAAAGGTTGTAGATTCGCGGACATTCTAGAAATTTTCGCACGCACTCTACAGAACGCAAGTAAACTGATCAAAAAATATAAAACTGCCTTCATTGCACTTGGATACACCGAAAATACATATGTAGATACATGGCTAAGTGGATAAATTATAAATAAAGTAAGTTATATACCAACATTTATGTCTATGTACAGGTAAGTAAAATTTTCACAGGACGTGGCAGGCAGGTAGGTATTACATTTTCTTCTGTCTTCAAGATGTCTCGGAGGTCGTTCTCATAAAGGAGACCTTTTCGCTTTGCTGTTGACATAAACACAGTTATCAGCAGCAAAGCGGAAAAAGACAAATTTATGGAGAACTGTTGTTCTTTCTTCTACTTCTTGCTCGCTGACTGGTTTTGTTCGATGGTCTCTCCCTGCACTGTTGCTCGCCTCGGTGTTCCAGGGTAGTTAGAAATAGTCCTTAGCAAAGCTTAGGTTATACTTATTTAAAAACTCAAAGCTTTTATTTGTAATGTGCTAACTTCTTTATTGCATTGTACATCAATACATACAGTGATACATAACATAGTAAATCAATAGTAGCAAAAATGATATGAGAAATTATAAAGTGGCATGGTTGTCCACGGACTTTTGGCACGTTGCAATTAATTGCAGTTTGTGTTTGCTGTTGTTATTGTTGCACATACAATTACTGACTAATTTAAACTCTGTTATATTCTTAGCTTGTATTTAACTAGATTTCTTTTTAACCTCAAGGTAAATTCTTAAATTGATATTCAATAAGAAAGTTGACATAAGCGCTTCTATCATTGAAAATTAAAACCACGATTTGCGTTCACATAATTTTTTATACATGTAAAATACAGCTTTAAACGGTTTTGGTATTGTACCACACCACATTCTTCTTAAAAATATATGGTGTTACCGTGTGTCAAACGGTGTTGCCAGTTCATCATTTGACTTTGTAGGGAGAATGTCAGTCCCAATAATTTTTTTACAGAACATACCTAGTTAGCCTTTTACCTGTATATAAAATTACACCAATTTTTACCTTCAAATAACATTCTAAGAAACTTTTCTCCGCCCATACCGACAGACCCAAATGAAACCGTATGTTTTATTATTACCGAGAAAATAGCACTTGGCGGACGCACGTATGTATCCTATTTATAGTGCGTTGTATATCATTGCACGGAAAATGTAAACAAAATTACTGTTTGTGTAAATATATACGAGTATAGAACGCGAAGGCCGGACGATGTAAGAACAGTCAGATTTGCTGGATGTAGATGTGAGATGAAGATGTTTTACGTACTTTTTAATACGGTTTTTTTTTTGGGAAGTTATTTCTTTTTGCCATGGTTAGGGGTGGGTGTTTCCTTGCAACATGTATGTATTAAAAAAATGTTTATAACTACATATCACTTGTAGGTACAGGATCTGCTTAGTTTGGGACTAGATGACGTTGTGTGAAAGTGTGTGACCAACAAAAATCTAAAATCAGCACATAATATACTGTCTGAATACACTTAACTACATATATTACTGGAAAAAATGGTTTTGTATATGGCATGCCTGCCCAAATCTGATTAGATGCAGTGTAGGCGGTGAAATACATTCGAATTGTCTAACACTCATTAAAGCGAAAAGTATCATCCTAATTTTATCAGATAAATAGGCTGGTTCGACAGGCTGTCATAAATTATTACCAATTTTAAAACCTAACTTTTTTTTTAAGTTTATACTCGAACTCTGTTCTTATGTCATCGCGCCAAAGAATGCTAGTGCCATCATTTAGAACGCCCGATTTAAAAAGAAAACGTTTAATGGCGGCAAAGAATTAAACTGTTAATTTGATGAAAAGGCGAAAACACGCAATCAGTCTTGCGGTGCCATTATAGGAGACACTTTAATGATCGGATAAAAAATCCGATATTCCAGGGATGTTCTATACCTACAGTAATAAAGTATTTTCTTAGATTTTTGCGCAACTAAGTATACATATATAACCTATTATGAAAATAGTTAATGTTGCCATTAATTCTGAAACAAGAATCCGAAACTGTCAAACTTTCCCGATCAACTTTGAACCATATACTTCAGCGATAAAGTTCAAAATCTATCAAGGAAATTTTTAGTAGCTTGATGTGCTGGCGTCTGTGCGTTGATTTTTATTTTTAAAAAACCTTAGTGACACAAAAACACATAGAACTGTTATTTTGAATTCTGCGGTATCGCCATCGGCAATAGAAAACAAAAACAGGTGTTGATTTAATAAAACAATCCATTCTCGCATTATTAGTCCAAGATTTTCTCGAATTATCGAAGTATTTATTTTAGTTTTTTTTTCAATAAATCAGTAGTTGCACGTTATTGTGTCATTATTAGGCTAGTGGGGCCGCCATCTTTAACTCATAAATTATCGGAGAGTAGCAATAACTAATATCTGGGGTGTTGAGATTACCCCCAGGATCGTTCTTTGGAAATCTAAGCGGGAGACCATAGACTAGTCCTATCGTAGTTTATGAACTTTTTGGGGATGGAATATTGGTGGTGATATTAATTTATTATTGTAAAAATAATAAACATACCTTACTCAGATGTTAAATAAAAAGTATTTGAATCCGGTTAGAAGAGGTTGACCTGGTAAGACAGACAGGTAAGCAATTCTTAACGCATTAGCCATTAACAGTAGGTATGCAATATGTTATTTCATAAGGAGAGGAGCTGTTCCCGCCTTGAAATTCAAATAAGTACAAAGAGATATTTTAGTTCATTTCTTTGGATATAGAACACTATCATTAGCAGTGACAATGGTCAGCCACAACACTTTGGTTGATTTGTGAGGGTTATCACATCATATGGGTAATTATTATACATACACCTTTTACCCTATGTACCTTCTACTGTAGTTAGATATCACGGGAAGGCAAATAGTTCTACAATCTACAATACTTCATTCCCATGTTCCTTCGTTATCAGACTGGCGCGTATCCAACACTACACATCCAGGTGTACCGAATTTGAATGTTTTATACCAACATTTTATATTTCAAATGTATTTTTACACAGTCTGGCTTGATCGAAGATCGAAATAGTACAAGGTTGATCTCTAAATAATCAAAAGCTCTGAAGGAAAGCGTAGGTTTGGAGTACAGACTAATTTATAATCTGTTCAGAACAGATTGTGGTAAGAAATCTATGTGTAACGTAAATTTAATTGAGACTAAATAGACTATCTAAATGTCCAGTGTGATCATCACATAATATAATTTACTTGGGTAGAAAAAATTGCCGAAATCTTTAAATTATTCCAGTCACAAAAACTTCTACTTACCTAATTCCGTTTAGAAATAAAGGTTCAATATTATTTCGCTTTTGGTAATTGAAGTTTGTCAATATCGCGGTTTCATCAAAACAAGCAAAAATATTGTTTATTGCAAATAATATTGTTTAAGCTAAGGTTAGGTTATGATGGGGCTGACATGTCTTGTAAGGTTAAAAGTCCCTAAAAAATTAAGAAAAAAATTTTCAAAACAAGCAGTTTCTCACGGTTTCTCACGCCTCCCCGGGGAACTTCTTTCCATACTCGGATAAAAAATAGGTGCCAGATAAAATATATTTTCAGTTGGTATCATAGGTTCACAACACTGAATTATTTTTTTTTTCAAATCGGTCTAGTACTTTCGGAGCCTATTCAATACAATCAAAATACAATAAAATCATTCCTCTTCATTATATTAAAAATATATCCATTTAAAAAGAAACGCGACAAACATCATAACTCGTTATATCTCCAAGAGCATAATTCAATTTTGTTTCTTCCGATAGCTAAGAGAGGCCTGAGGGTGTGTTCCTATAGAATGGGCAATGGCTAAGCTTTTAAGGCCTTTTAAGGTTTTGCTGATTACTTCAAAGACTACGATATTCTATCTTTGTCGTTTTCCTATTTTGCTTTAGGTTCAAATAAAACGTTCGTATTTTTCTTAAAAGCAACTTTGACTCAAAATGATGAATACTTAATTTACCTTAATCTGCCATGTTTTTTATAAACTAAAGATATAGGTCTGAGAGTTCCCTGTCGCCTTGAATTAAGTGATAGTTTTACATACCTATACTTTACGCGAAAAAGACAATCAAGCAAACCTAAATGAATGCATACAATACCTTCCACTCCTTCAAATCATCAATAATCACCCGCAAGTTGCAAGATCACAACCGTACAGCGAATAAATTAGTTCGAATATACATCGCAATTTGAATCACGAAACGCGAACATTAAATCTGGGAGCGCACTTAACTTGTCAGTATTTTACACGAATTCTTCGCAGTGTGAATAATTCCGAACGTTTCCGATGTGGGTTATTTGGGTTATTACTTCGGCGATGCGCAAACGCAGGCGTCAAAATGTGCGCCCGCGCCGCCCGCCTCCGACTGATCTACTAATACATTTTTCTTTTGGAATTCATGGAGTCATTGAACGTTGAGAATTTTGTATTTGACGGGAAAACATCTTCCTACACGTGGATGAGAACAATAGAGAGTGTGTGGGCTATTTCAAATTTAGATCTCATTAATAATAGTCTATAGAAGAAGCCCTATTTAATTGCTATTGACATTACCCATAGAGAATCTAACGAGCCAGTTATACTTAGGTACCTACTTAGTATCATCATGTAAAATGTATCCCGAAGTAAAATTGTTCTTGAATAATTATGTTTTATTCAGCAACAAATATTTACTGGGCAAATGCAAAAAAAAAATACATTCCGTTGGGTTTTTTTTTCTAGATTGTATTTTATTGCTTTCATTATTTTTAATGGAAACGTGTCAGCAATATTCAGATCACTTTCCTTTTATTGATGTCAACCACAACAAAATAGATGATTGTCGAAGATGGTTAAGTATTTTGTGTTCAAACCTTTTAAAAAATTTAAAAAGTATTTATCAATATAATACCTACATGCAATAGGATAATAGGTGATGCACTAAGTAAAGCTCATGCATGGGCCGCTTTACTATATAGGATTCCTGGCAAAGAGAATAAAAAACAGGCAAAGTGCGGGTCGGAGTCGCACACGAAGGGTTCCGTACCATGGTCGGGGAGTAGCGACGAATGCTTCGGTGATACCCTCCGACATTTGGGTAGACGAGGAACACGGTTTGGTTTTTAGTCAGTAAGAGTCTGACAATACCTTTCGCCCTTCCCTCAGGGCGTAGGGTCTCCATGAGGAGTTTCCAATTTTGAATATTTTTAATATTATATTAAAAAAGTATAGGATAGGTCCTTGAATACTAATTTATGATATAGAACTTATTACTTATTTTAAAGTTAATAATACCTTCAATTATCTATCACTATTAATCGATTTGACTATTTTAGGAAAATGAATCACATCTTACTAGCTAAACAAATATAAATAAGCTTTTGCTAATTGTTACAATATTGCGTCACAATAGTATTGACACGAGTAACCAAGATTAGAAAACGGGACTATGAAATCATCAGGCATTGACGTTTTACAATTAGTGTATTTGTATACTAGGTTAAAAATAAAT
Source organism: Heliothis peltigera (assembly GCA_958496145.1). NCBI lineage: Eukaryota > Metazoa > Arthropoda > Insecta > Lepidoptera > Noctuidae > Heliothis > Heliothis peltigera. The sequence continues at coordinate 2,685,635 of OY292334.1, forward strand.
ATTTCTGCTCAGACAAAAATAACAACTTCTTAAATTAAAATAACACCGTTACAGATGTGTCATGGGGTAAAAAAATATCAGTTTTGACGTCAATGATGAACTCCCGAGGCTTGTAGTGTCTAGACTAGATTTTTTTCTAGGTGTAAGGCGTATCAACTGACCAAATATAGACTGTCATTAACACGACTAATGACTCTCATAATACTGTTACCTGTCAGCCTTTCACTGTCCTGCAAGGCACAGGTCTCTTCTCATACAGAGAAGAATTGCGCGTTAAATCACCTTGCTTGCTCTAAGCGAATTGGCAATTTCAGAATTTTAAAGACCAGTTTTCCTCAAGATGTTTTCTTTCATCTTTAATGCAGTCACCGGTGTCCAAAATAAATTTAGAACGTGCATATAGCTTAAAAAAGTTAGACTGGTATTTGCGTGATCTGGAATCGAATCCGCAGACTCATACTTGAGAGGTTTGTGCTGTAACCACTAGGCCACCACGTCTGAACATGCATTACAAGGATCAAACCATTATTATGGCTGTTTAAAAGGAAAAACCAAGTTTACAAAACCTTTTTGTTGGTAATTGTCTCCATGTGAGGTAAAACAATTGAAGCCAAAGTTTGACGACCGAAAATAATACTAAGTTGAAATATGTAGACGTTCACGCGGTGAAGCTGGCCCTTAACATGCATTATTCAAACCAAAATCCAAAATTCCTGATTCGATGTGGGTAGGCTTGCCCGGCTTTGTTAAATAGTGTAAGGTTAAGTCATATTTTCAAATATTTTTCTGGTAATTTCCCGCCGACTGTTCGTCCGTTGTTAAAAGAAATATTATTCAGTAATATGATGTGAATATAACATATAATGAGAGGTCTAATGTCACTCTTGGTGTGTCTTACAATCTAATCGGTACCAAAATTTCATGGAAAACAACTTTGGTACATTTCATATAAAATATTCGAATTAAACGTAGTACTAATTAATTTAATCGTAACAAATCGGCGAATCGGTATCGCTTCCGCCTCTTTTACTGATTTGGCATCATCGCAACGGAAGCACAAATGACGCAAACCGTAGTTCAGTCCCGATATTAATAGAACACAACATATTTTAGCGATTTTCTCTAGATTCCGTGAGTGGGTCGTATCGGAGTGCCTATCGGAAACGTCAGATATCGATTTTTGTAGTAAGGATGTTTATTTTTAATCGATACTAAGGAAATCCGTAATCGTTTGGCTATTTCCAGCGAATTTAGGTTTGTTGACAAACCCTGTAACTCGGAGCGTTCACAGTTAGGAAATGGTTCAGTTATAGCCAACCGACGATTTGTAGGTAAGTCTGAAGGTACTAGCGTCGCAAGAAATTGTTCCCAAGTAGTCGGTTGCAATCAAATCACCGAATAAATTATACTAACAGATAAAAAGTGGCCTGTATGTTGTTCTGATGTATAAGCTGAATGACTGCCAAGTTTCGTCAAAATATAGGTATCTAATAGCGTTAAAGAGTAACAAACATATATACATAACTACATACATAGCATACGTCCTTACAAACTCTCGCATTTATATAATGGTATAGTAATTTTCAAGTAAAGATTCTGCTTTTATAACATTTTGTAGCCTGTTTGCCTTAATTCGTTGGAACATACAGGGCTATACGCGAAGGTACACACTAACTTGTTTGTTTTTCTCAGTTATTCATTAACTGTGCCTTAGGCACGTGTATCGGGTCGTCGTCTCGGTTCCCTTCGACTGTGACACAAGAGGACAGCTGTCACGGCGAGGGGGACACACACGCTCCTCCATTCATATAACACGAACTATTTCAGCATCCAAGAAAAATGTTTACATATCTATGTCGCCTATTTCGATCGCGACATTTTGATTTGATAGGTGCCACAGAAAGCTTGTAAAACAGCGATTATAATGTCTTTTATTATTATTTATGTTGCGGTTTCCAACAGTTTTATGCTTCCTTCAGATAGTGCTGATGAAGATAACTATGACTTTTATTTAGATTTAGGGACTGGAGTATAAAATTTTGGTACGAGCAATAAAATTTATGTAGTGAGACAAGGCGTCAGAGAGCGGTAAATTCTTGCGGTTATCAAAGGCTGAGTGACTAATGCAACTAAATTGAGACGTCATATCGTAAAATCAAGTCGTACAGAGAAAATATGTGAGATTGGTTCCAATGACCCGTGTCTTGCCGTATAAGCTATCGTGTTAAGGAAGAAAAAACACGAAAAGCTTTTCAGAGAACATTATTTCTGAACAAGAGTAAACGTTGTTATGATAAACAGCTTTTGTTCGGCAGCGAGTTTGTGTGTGCATCAAAACAAGACATTATTAATTGCCTGTTCAAACGCCCTCAATCACCCCTACGTGAGAACAGAAATATTTCGGTGGCGTCACCCAAAATCTTCCGTTTTGTCATAGCCAAGTTTTTTTGCTTGTGTATTGTGCGCCGATTTTCACATTGCATTGAAAGCAATAGCTATTTTCTTCGAGTGCATTTGCCTTCGGCTTCAGTTGCTAGTTGGCAACCGGTTTCGATCTTTTTGTCTGGCGGATGTCTACAGTCAACAGTTTCATCTTATTTCTTTCAACAATGCTTTGCTGTTGTGCGATGATTGCCCATCAACTTGTCATTTATTATTTAAAACAAAAGACAGATGTTTTAATTTAAAATTTAGAATGACAAAAGACGTAGGGACTGCCTGTCATTAAATATTGTGTCGGGTTCTTTGAGGCATCTATTTAGCAGTATTTTTCATTACTAACCCGTTTTATTTCGCGAGCTTTGTTCCTCTGAAGTCAGATATTTGCACATACGCACTATGCAGTATTATTTTGTTCGTATGTTTTGAACATCGTAAAGTTACTAGCGCCAATTATCCATTTTGTTTATAATTATTTTGTAACAAGCTTCTGGCCGCTGTTTCACTCGCGCCCCGAGGTTTCAGTTTCGATTCACTTTCACCTAAGCTCGCATTTTTGGGCATAATACAAATGCAAGTATCTATGCATCAAACATGTTGTCAATTATTTTAAGAAAAATCTTGTACGTGTAATAAGCTGCTTCACAAAACTTTTAAACAAGCAGTTGTAGGTATAGAAACCTATAGAAACGATGCAGCAGCCAAAATAGATAAAACCCAAATTACGCGTATTCCTCTGTTTATATCCCACATTCCAGACATAATGATCACACAGTCCATATCTAATTAAGTAAACTACGCTCGTACATGCATACATACATACAGGGTGTAAGAGACAGCCCTCCGCAGACTCATAGGGTGCATTCAGCTCATTATTTTGGATTATATTCCACTGGAATTTTTCTTTTATTCAGTTTCGTTTATTAAGTTATTTTTTCTTTCGTTCAATGTAAAATTACATTCGCTAAAATAATTTAAAAAAAACAGGAATGGATGTTGAAATAATCGTAACGATTGACGCGTGAAATTAGCTGTTCAATTTTTGTGAGGTTTTAAAACAAATCAGTTTTATTGGATTTCCATAACGTTATTGAAACAATTTCATGAACCAGTCTTCTTAGTATGGTATACTGAACTCACCCCATCAGTCCGCGGAGGGCTGTCCTTTACACCCTGTATTATTATCTATAGCTAAACAGATTACAATAATAGCAGTTGTTATATCATCGATATTCTAGTGTGGCTTATCATTTGCACAGGCGAACGATATTATGAATGAACGCATGCGCTATCTCAAAATACACGCTAATGAGTCGGACACAATTTATGCTTTAATGTCAGCGACTTGATAGTCATTCACTAACTGCGTTTAGTTTAGCAACGGCTCTATCTTGTTCGTTTCTTAGTTAAAAGTTGAAATGTCATTGTACTGTATTAGTATCTTGTGTTCGCGTGTCTTTAGTTCAAAGTTTTGTTGGATTTGGATTGGTGAAGAAATTGTGGACTTGTGAAGATGTGACTGTTGAGTGCTAGTTAGGATTTTATATTTATGATTTTGCTGAAGGTTAAAGATATCTGCATAATGACCTGGTTCATCTAAAGTTAGGTAGACAAGGTAATAGGTATATAAGATAAGTACAGGTACCCATTGAAAATTCAATCTACATTGCTGAGTTTTACGCTATCGAAATTTAAAACCATATTTTACAACTTTGTTTCTTTTTTACTTCAAAAAGTAATTCGGCTGGAGTCTGCCTTGAACAGATGCCTATTTGTTAGGGAGCGGGCTTCAGGTTAACTAATACAACAAAACTGTATCTAGTATTGAGAATTTTTCCCAGCTCCACCTGATGACGTCCGACTGGCGCGTCTTTCTCGTTATTCTAGTTGTGGCAAGATTTTCATTCATAACTTTTATTCGGACCATAGTTAAGAACTTTTGGCTTCAAATATAAGCGGAAAAGATTGTCGTCCAATTGCTGATATCAGTGACAATCTCTCTCCATTTCAGCTTCGGCTCATTACAACACATAAAAGAGCGAAATATAATATTAAAAAATTAGTTTCTTCGTCTCATTAGTTCAAGTGTTTCACCATGTCTATTAAAACAACACCAACACCAACTAGTCTCATGTGGCTGTTGCCGCGTATCGCCTTACAAATCAGTAGGGTGCTTTATAAAAATAAAACTTTCAGCGAGATGATTCTAAAATTAATTTGGAGGAAATTCGGAGAATTCTTTTTGATTTCCCTTCTTTGAGAGAGGTTCGAGTTCATTAAAGACTTCTTCCTAAGTTCGCAGATCAGAGCAATGATGATGGTGGGTTTGTTTATTTATTTAAGCAAGTTTTTAGGAAACTGTTGGGCATTGCATTTGCATAATATTTTTCGACTTATCGGTTATTTCATCTTCACCGATTTTTATCTCTTGAAATGAACTGAATTGATTCTAAAATCGTTTAATTAATTACAAGCTTTTTATGCAGCTCGCAATGAAAGATGACATTCATCTTTTATCTTTTGTTACCATTGTTTGTCCAATTCTCTATTTTTGTAACTAATACTTCAAATCTAGATTGATCATATGATAAGAGAATTTTTCGTTTAAAGCAAACTTAATCATAGGAACTTTTGGGTCTTCTGATTGAAAAAATATTTCAGTTTTAGATAGCCTATTTATAGATGAAGGTATGTGATCAGAGAGCACGAAGTATATATACATATTTTCGTTATTTTTTATTGATGTTAAAGATGTTCGTCCGCCGATTCTATTTTCGCCAAAAAATATGTGGATCATACCGATGTAAACGTTAGATTGTTTATACTTACAACCGTATGGTAGCGTCGAAAGAAACTAAAGATCCATATCAAAGTATTTCATCGCGTTCTAATAAACGTTCGATACAATAAACAAATGTTTGAAGAAACTGCGCTATTTGTGTTCATGCGTTAGTCCAAGCTTCTTTTGGAGGGTAACGCCCTTGATTTAAAACTTAACTTCTTAGGAAGCACGGCTATTTTTGGGTTGCTTATAGCCAAACAATGTCTCTGTCACATCGTTGATTGTAGGGGATGGTCTGTTTGGAGAATGCGTAGGTTGATATACCTATCAATAGATGTAGTAGGTAGGTAAAGAAAGGAATCAATTATTGTTGAGTTAATACGTATAAGTTCCAGTGAGTTTATTTGGTAGATATGTAATTTCACACGAATTCTGTTCCATTTTTGAATTTATTCGATAGATATTGGCTATTCGGACATTATGAAAATGGCCCTTACTCGTACATAATGCACCAAATTCGTAATCAGGTAAGTATACTAGTAAATTTCGTAATCCGGTAATCTACATAGGGAAAGACATCAACATACACAACTACATACATACATACATCAGGGGAAAGACAGTCAATCGTCCTTGGAAAGCTGTTAGATCCGATAGCATTTATGAGCCTGTTGCCTCCAGATACTAAAACGTGTATTTTCTAGGGCGCAAAGTACTAACAATTTCTTGGCTCTAGTTTTTGGTTGGTTGTTGGAATATTAAGAGTTTTCGACGTGGCTGTAAAATGTATTTCTGTACGTATAATAATGGGTGGATAATATACAGCAGATGCCTGGATGATTTGTGAAGATTTTAACTAGATATTTTTTTGAAATGAAATCTTCATTCGTACTACTTTTTTTTTTAATGATATGATAACTGTTCATCTGCCATGGACCTGCTGTACCTACTGTATGGGTCAGAGTAGTGGCGCAAAAGGAGTGTATGAAAGGCACGCAGCAGACATGAGAATTTTAAGAGGAGTATATGGTGTTATGCGAATGGTTGAAGTATGAGATGAGTAAAATGATGAACATGAAAATGACCAATGATTATGAGTACCTAAGGGGAAGCTTGAAAGTAGCACCGCGGTAACAGATAATCTGTGTGAAAACTGAATGTAATGGTGTGGGCATGATCGCAGTGGAGTAAGGATCAAGTTTTGTGAGGATGGTGTTCAGCTTGAATGAGGATAGAACCAGAGGATGGATGGATGGTGAAGTAGATAGGTACGGCTGGATATAACGTTAAGTACTTGTGAGATGACGTTATACAAAGAAGCATCGGAATCCCCTAATACAGGATCACTTAAAAGGAGGCTAGAGAGGCGGAGGAGATTGGATTTTTAGCCGACAGGTCCTCATGTAAACCTAAAGGCGTGATTCCACTGTGTGGCACTTTAACGTTTCTTCTGGTCTAGGTAGTCGCGTGCAAACATTTCTAACATGTGCGCGAAACTGCAACCTCTGAGCGCAAACATATGCTAGCATTGAATCCGCGCCGACGACGCGTACCTACGCATTTTTTAGCGTTGGTACAAATGTGTGCGAATTATTTTGGTGGAATCTCGCATAAGACCAATAAACATACATGCCAATTTTATTTTCTCAACATTGTTAAATCTATCACTTCTACACACTTTCGACCATCTGCTAAACACTATAACTCCTAATTTAGACACTTTCGCTGAAAGCCTCCACGCGATGTTAAAGTAACAAAATTTGCGTGCCTATTTTAACCGATTTATAAACTGCGCCGGTTGAATAAACATGTGGGTTAACAGCTTGTTAACACGGGCAATTAAATAAGGTGCATGTTTACGTTTCCTCGTGAATTAGATGTATTGTTATTTGATTTAGCGGCTGCAGATATAAAAGTTAGTTTATGGCTAGAAATACGGAGAAGGGAGAATGTAAAGAGTTCGTAAAATAAAACAGAACAACACTCCTAAGAATTATTCATTAATTTGAATTTAAATTCGAGTTCCAGAAAGTTTTTTTGATCGTCGTTTGTCGCGCTATATTTCATTCACTGTTCCAAAGATCGAATTAGCAATCGTTTTTCTTAAAAATAATGAAATCTATCGCTGAGGTCTTTATCGCATCACAATGTAAGTACATAATCTAATCAAAACGAATAAATTCAGAATATAAACGACCCAAACTATCATCGAGTAGGCACTATAACTATGAATCACTTTAGTAAAATTAAAATTTTATTCACCAATTTCCATGTAGCCGCCTTTTGATCGTTCAACGACATTTCTGCTAGGTCGCCCGTTGAATGTGTATATTTTCACTACTATTTCGTCCACGGCCTGACATTAATGGACTATCAACTGGTTGATGTCGTGTCATATGTTTTCTGTGGACAGGAGATTGTGGAAATATGCAACAACGTTCTTTTTAGAGTCAAATAAATCGTAGTCTCTGGTTGTGTTCGCGGTTTGTTGAACAAACTTGGCTCATGGAAATGCTTGCGTTATGTACTCGTACGTTCAATTCTGAGAATATATTTTACAAAGCTCGTAAAGTGAACGATGTTCTACTCTGGTTTGCATTCATAAGATTGAAAATTTAAGACTTGATGCACTCCAGTGTTAGATTAGAGCCCCCTTTTTTAAAGAGTACAAAAAATAACAAAAAAAGAAGAATAGTATATTTTAAAGCAAACTTTCTCTTTTAACCATTTCGATAAACTTATATCCTACATCAGCTGATGCCTGAAACAAAGCAAAACAAAATTCTTGCCATCCCTTTGTCACTAATCCAACTTCATTATTATTAAACCAAAACCATATACATAGATATTTATATATATATATTTGGAAATACCCTGCTAAAGAATCTCCTGTTATTATAAATCGAACAAGGAAGTTTTATTTAATAACAGAAAGTTAAAATAACTAATGTAAATGATCCGAGCAGTTAGTTTCGTAGGATTTATGTTATACTACACGTCTCTGAAGAAATGCTATTTATAATGTGTATTATGACGTCATAGTTCACATTATATAGCGCCTCGTTAATGAGGGGCTAATTTGATCTAGCAAGGATTTCTGAAATCTGTTCAGTTGCTAACGAGATGATTATTGGACAAGAAAGGTTTCATATGTATAAACAATTAAAATGGAAACCAAACCGTATTAAAATAGGTGTGCATCCAGATCACAATGAAAAATCTCTGTTGGTTAGGTTTAGGTCGGGACAAGATAAGATAAAGATAAAAGACATCTATTTGTAAAGAAGAAAAACAAAACATTTATTTTAGGAAATTCAATGCGTGATTTTATGCTTAATTTATTTATTGTATGAAATAAGTCAATGGAATTTCAGAAACTATGTAACTAATGAGAAAATCTAAGGTCTTGTAATCTCCGCAGCAACAAAACCTTCGCAGCGAAATAAAGGCTTGCCAGACTAAAAAGCTTGCAAAAATTACAGCTTTTTCCTCATCTTCACACAGGAAATGGTTAATTAGCAGTTTTTTGAATCCATTGTTTCTAGAAAATTTTCAATCACGCCGTTCGCCCACACGCACTTGGTCATTTGTATTTTGAAATGTGACTGAAGCATGAGCCTAGCACTCAGCACTTAGTGGTCTAGTCTATTTGTAGTTTGTAAGTTTAGAAAAAATACAGGGGAACTATAATTTGTCGCTAAAGATTAGAGACTAATAAATTAAAATGGAGATAAAAATATTCCTCCTGCAGCTGGGGTAAAGTTAATCCAAAACATTTACTTTGGTATAGTTGCCATCACAGTAGATCAGTACATGTACACACACCAGGATATCAAGCTACCCGAAACCGAATCAAATTTTCCCAATTATTTATAAATTAATATAATATTTATAAATATTCCAATGTTCCACATATATGCTTCAGCGATAAAGTTTAAAATCTGTTAAGGAAATTTGACAGATTGTTGTAGCTTGATGAGCACAAACAAATGTACATCACAAAAGAAAAGAACTTTTTTTGAAGACACAATCGTGTTTGGCTCTATTTAGTCAATTTACTTTATTACTGCATTTTTTTTAAGTTTTCTATCCTTAATATACCCGGCTCAACGTCTCCCATTATCTACACCTACCTCCAGTCACCCCCCAAAACAAAGCCAAAGCTATTCGTAGCCAAAGCTCATAATGCAAACGAAACTGAAATTGTTCTCCAAATTATGCACAAAAGTAGCATAGAAGTGCGATGTTTGCCGCCCGTGGTGCCCCACATTACTAAAATATACGCCACGAAAGCCGCCTGAAAAATGGGCTGCTGAAACTCAGTCTGCAAGCCCGGCATTGACGGATGTTTGTATACGTATTAAGAAAAATATGTATCTTGATAAAGTAGGATCACTTCGCAAGAGTTATGCCCTAGTTTTAATACTCTTTATAGCTTACACAGCACTTTTAGTACGCGATGAAACGTGATTACTATGTTTATTTAGTTTCTTTTTCGCGTCTGGTCGGCTCTTGGTATGCTTTCGTGGGTTTATGGGGCTGAGCAGAACCATTTTGTATGGATCGAATGTGGGTAAAATAAATAATGGAAACGTTGGATTAATTTAGCTAGCTACATGCTGAAGTGTTAGCCATGTGTGTCTTACATACGAATTGTACCATCACGCTGTATGTGGACGGTGTGGCAAGCAATGGGAGATTGTTCATTTTAAGGGATTCCTAATTTTACGTTCCTTCATTCAATTGGGCTTGAAATAGGACAAATAGGGAGACCTAGTAGGGGTAACTGGTAAGGGACTAGTCTCGAACTCCCTGGATCGTTACCTTGGTTAATATTGCATTCTAAGATATGCTTTGAAAGTTTTCCTACTGTTAGGTATAACAGATTCCGACATTCCAGGAATTAGCACACAATTTTAAACAACTCAAGTTTATCAAGCGTTTTCCCATTTATATTGGGGTCGACTTTAAGTATGCAACAGAGTACCACTGTTTTACATAGAGCGATTGCTTATCTTTCTCTAAGTCTGGTTGTCAAACTTTCTGACTTGACTACCCGTAACGACTGTCGAAGATGTAGAATGTCACAGCCGGGATCCACCAAGTTAACCTACCTTCAGAAATACGGAGGGAGGGACTCATCATAAAGACATGTTTGCACCTTAACTTATGATCAAGCTATATCTAAGCTAATCTTATATTCTAAATCCTACATTCCAAACTCAGTAGGTACCTCAAACTCCAAGAAATCCTCAAGGCAATTGTTGCGAGCGTCTTAATTTCGCGGTCCATTTGGCGGGCTGCATCACTTTAATGATTAGCCCACAGCTGTGAAGTTCTTTGATGTCCTGGTATCTTAACGCACCTTCGACGAACGTAATCGGGTTTAGCATCAGTTGTTAAATGTGAACGTAGATAATGTTTTTGTAAGATCTATTTGGAGTTCTAGACTTCAGACTAGTACCTACTCGTAGCGACTGTTCTTATCATGTTTTTACACTGCCTACCTAAGTAGTTAAAGCTTCGATATCAGTATTGCAAAATTATGTAGGTATCATGTCTATTGAGGGACTACGGCGGCCGTTCTCTTTGAAGGAGATCAACCAACTTCACATGACATATAATAGTGCACAAAAATTCGCGCAGATGCAGGTGCACTCTCATAGTCCGATTGGACGGCTATCCGACACGACCGGAGAGAGATCAAATGGTATTCCCGGTATGTTAAACATATTTTCAGACCTTTTTTATTAGAAATCGTCAAATGACGTCTCCGCTGAGGGTGCAGCTGGAGGGAGTGTCAGACTTTTGACTAAAATCTCACAATATTCCCTCTGGTGGTCTCTGTGTACCAGGTAATTCTTGCCAACAACGTGCAGCCCCGGCAGATTTTCTTTTTCAGTCCTTGAGTGGTAAGTTTTCTTACATAAACTTATATAATTGTCACTTTAGTATGCTTGCACACTTATAGTTTATCTAGACTGGACTGTATTTCAATTCAAATTATACAGTTAGGAAGGAATGACACTAATAGACAATAATGTTAATCTAATTCATGACATCTTGTTGCAAACACTTACATTTGCTGATACATAAATTACATCTGCACTAGATTTTATTTTTCAACGCATTACCTACGCGTAGACCCAGTCTAGACACAGATATTTTTTACGATATTTAAGAGTGTCTGCAAACAAGTTGTCTAGAGAATTATTATTACAGGTTTTCTGAAAATAACTAGATATTAGATTCGGAATTCTAGAATTTTAGGTTGGGTAAAAACAACTTGTACCTATCATAATCGCTCTCTGTATATTACTGGCTGGCTGTAATATTTCTTAAAGATTTTCTCGAAAACGAAAATGATTAATTTGACAACATTTTTTTGTGAATATATATCTGAATATTCGGAAAAAAACATCTATGTTGCGTAAACTCCGTTCTCCTATGACAAAATGCAAGACTCGTATACGTGAAGATAGCATTGATTACTAAACTTGATCAAGCTATGTGATCGGAGATTGCAGACGTTTTCCTACACCATGAGCCAAACAGCTACAAAATTCCTACTTATCACTCATTTTGGAAAGGGACATAATTATTGGATTATAACCTGCTTTCTCGTACAAGACATGGGTCCTTATCCACTTGACCATTAAGACTCTGTCCATCAAAACCTTTATCCTTCATTGGCTTCATTCCAGGTATCACTAACAACAATCCTTAAGTAGGTACTCGCAGGTTCATTTGTGACCTATGTACTAGCTTCCAGCCGCAGCTTTAACCGCGTCCCAAGGAAACTGTGTCCTGAACATGGCCAAAACTGTAGCCTATATGTTATACTGATACATAAGCTATATTACTGCCAAGTTTTATCAACAGCTATCCAGTAGTTTTAGCGTAAGAGTAACAAACATCTATCCATACCTACAAACTACGTATTGCTATTGTGATATTTGTAGGATTAGATAAAAATGTGTTTATGAATAAGTGAGGAGTACACAGTAAAGTTTCATAGAGTTAACTTATCAGTTACAGTTACAGTACATGTTGTGTATCCGTGTTTATGTCAGAATCGTGATTCTAACATAAATTATTTAATATAGCTCTCTATACGTGCCAATTCCCGCCATAGTTAAAGGAAAAAAGAAGTTTCTTTTTATCTAAGATTCATGTAGATATGTGTAGGTAGGAAGGTTAGTTAAAAGCCTCTTCCTAATTTACTGGTACCAAGAAATGTTATAATGTTATAAAAACTTGATTATTTTCTTAAAGAAATTCAACTCATGGTAATATTGAAGTGCCAGAGAATGACCTACTTAAAGACAGGCAAAAAAAAATCAATTATGTGCCTACCAATCAAGTTTGAAAAAGTGTAGTTAGTTTAGTTTCCTTAAACTTTAGTTTTGTTAATACCTACCTTTATTCATACCTTATAGTGTAGTCTTAGCAGTAAAGTTTTCCTCAACTTATGACAGTTTTGATACCAATGCAACATTTTAAGTTATATGTACCTACTTTCTAAGTATATCTTGGACACCAATGACTGATTAAGGAAAACATCTCGAGGAAACTTGGACTATAAACCCTCATTCAGCAAGCGTGGCGATTAACGCTCAGTCAATCTCTGTGTGAGAGGAGGCCTGTGACCAGCAGTGGGACGATGTAAAGACTGATGATGATGATGCTGAATTCGTCTCAAATAAGGAGCTATTTAAAGTTAACCGTAATTTCTAGTATGAAGACGTAAAACAGTGGAAATTTTATGAACAATAAAACCTCAAAAATAAGGCTGCATGCACATTTTCTTTCCGTAAAATAAATAAAAGAGATGAAAGAAAATTAACTTTGGGATCGTAATTAAAAGGCCAAAAAAACCATGCGCGCCTACAAAATGATCGTTAATAAAAAAAATGAAAAAGTTACATTATGTATTTAGTGAGATCACGTCGTCATAAAAGTTTATGGCCTGCATGCCTATTGAAAGTGTCGAAACAGACAGAAATAAACATTTTGGAGCTTTATTTCAGTAGTTATTGCGACCGATATGATTTATAAATTATTATGCTGTTTCAACAAAAATAAATGATGTTAAAAATTTGTAAGAGCAACTCTAGATAGTTTATCATAGTGAATTAATGGCACTGTCTATTTAGAGGGAAATTATGCGGCTAATAAATTTTGACGGTATTTTCTGGCCTCTCTGGGAAAGGCAGGCTATGCATCGCAACGTCCAACGTACTTAACACACCTCTACTACACGCTACTATATTTTGGTATTAATCGGATATCCACAACAGTAAAACAGAATCACAACATAAACTACTTACAGTTTTATCCGAACACATCACAGTATCCTTTTCACAGCAATGCGCCGCCACCCTTGCGCAAACGCACGTCACAGCGGCGCCCAACTCTACCCCGATATATTTTTAATATAAAATTCTCTAGTCGCGCATCGAATCATAAAAATATAAATATTTTAGGATCGACCGCGCGCGCAACACCAACCGCGTCTCGACTGCCCATTGACGCATTCGTTTCGAACTAATTTCGGTGCAACGACTATTCCGCGATTCTGTAAACACCGCAGCGGCGGTAAAACTTGGCTAGAGTACGTTGGCCCCCTCCTACATGAACACTTCTTCATTTTCTACTCGAAATCAAGGAAAAGAGGGAGACGCGATGGCTCCGGTTAGATTGGGATCGCTGGAGTGTTGCAAACTTACACGTGCCACTGATGACGACCCTATTCCACTGACATAAGATCTATTTATATCTGACACAGTAGTATAGGCAAAATTGTAAGTAATAAGTTCTGTTTTGGGCACATCGTGAGTCAGTCGGGATGAGGAAATGCGTGCAAGTTATAATTTCGGAGCGGCCGACATTGTTGAACGATTTTATAAATCATTGCGGGATGCGTTACCGTAGAAAAACATTTTTGATATAATAAACTCTCTACCTAGCTTGAGCAACAGGAGGTGGCGGGATGACGATAGATAAATCATGAGGAAGTAGGGTTTTCATAATTTGGTGTTTATTTTGTGCATACTTATTTTAGAAGCTTCCTTGGAATAGTAACAACGAAGGAGGTATATCTTATGATCGAGAAGAACGCATTCTAAGCACAGGTAAAGTTGGGTAGTAAGTAGATTCTTGCTCTTGCGATGCTGTTTAGATACGGCCATTTAAATTACAATCTGTTGATGCCTAAGACCACATTTTGATTTATAAGACCACAGAATATCCATGCCATTTTCATAACCCACTCTACTTAACTCCCTATTTGAATACAGGTCGATCTTAACAAAGGATCGTCAATTACAATATGATTTCCATATTTTTCCGAACTGGACATCCTGTGGTAGGTTAGGCAAGAATTGTGTCGTGACATACCTTTCTAAGATGGATAATAATCTGATGAATCTATTATTTATTTTTATGACAGGGAATATGGTATTCGACTCTTTTTTTTTTAATCATTCATATCAAAAGTAACATTTTACAAAACCAAAAACAGAAATATTTTTTGGAATCCGTTGAGAAATAAGTAATTCATAAACCTTTCAAAAGTCAAACAGTTAGATAATAGAAAAACGATGCACATACTAGCTTGTGACGTCGACGCTATTTGATCACGCATGTGCAAAAGAGATAGCAAGATGCCCCCACTATAATTGCTGCTCCATTTATCAACCAATTTTGACGCTGTTTTCAGAAAAATGATCCTTGTGCGTTTATTTGTTTTGTTAAAAATTTTGTACAAAATCAAACACAGACAAATACCCTATTACCTCTATATATTCTAAACATGTCTATAAATAAGTTTTGTGTAAGTAGGTGAAAAAATAAAAGGAAAATCTAATCCAAATTCAACTTTATTATCTTTCTCTTACAGCTACGTTTTAGCGGATGTCATTTAGCGTTTTTCAGTACTTCGCACGCTTCCACCATCTTCAAACCCTCCATAATGTATAGAAGATTTTCTACGGACGCGTCTTCATCATCGTCGAACCATAGTTGGAGCATATTCTTCGCTCTGGCGGCGTCGGTAGCATTTTCAGTTTCGAAGAACTGTATTTCGTCGGGTTTGTAGCATAGCTTCACGGCTAACTTCTTCCAGTCGGTCAGTTTGGAGGATACGGCTTCAAGTTGCGAAGGGGATATCATTGTGACCCGCGAGCGAGAGGTTTTGTCGTAATCTTCTTCGCCAGCATGCGTAGAATCAGGCACCTATACAATAAAATTGTACTTAAAATGAGTTAAATTTTTCCCGGTTTTAAGGTTAAAGTTCCTCAAAAACCGGGATTTGGTCGTTCCTGTGGAAATTGCAAGCAGCTTCTAGGAAAAAATGGCCAATATATGAGCAATGCCTAAGCAAGGACATATACTGACCTTATCGGCGATGTCCCTTAAGTGGGACTAACGCAGGGCTCCAAGTGGCGTGCTTGTGTGAAAAGTAATGACAGTGAAAAAAGCTATTGGTTAAAACTAAATGGTTGGTGTCGCTGTTTGATGGATTCTGCGCCTAGTTTTAAAAGGACTCTAGGCTAGTATGTCTTATTTAAATTCTTGCAATTTCGGATTCTAGCAAGAGACTTTAGTAAAATTATTTTTATTCAACTTCTACAAATTATAACAGATAGGAATGAATAGGAAAATTCTGGGAGCACGGTAGTGACCCCGCCAAGACGAGTTTTCATTTTTGTATACTACAGACAGCTGGTCAACCTACTCGAATCTGTCAAATTTTACCAATTGAATATTAACCTTCCGGTATTGTGATAAGTTTGAAAATCGAAATAAAAAATAATAAGAAATTTGACAGATAGGGGTAGGTTGATGTGCTGGCTTCTATACCAAGACATAACGTTGATAACGAAAATTCTGAAATATATTTTCGACAAGGGGTCGGTGATGGAGCTGATATGAGAAGCCTGCAGTAAGCTAGGTGAGAATGATTATAGCTAGATAGTAATGGGCACTAGTGATGCTACAAGCCGAATTCAAGAAAAAATAATAAGGGTAAAAAGTGACGTCCGGGGCCCAAATGTAATGTTAACTAATTTGTAATTTACACAGTGTAAAAGCGTTCTTCCATTTAATACTACGATCAAAAAGTTTTATTAACCCCTCCAATAAAACAAATCAAAATTTCCCAATTTTTTATTTGAAAATATTCACATTTTCAAATGAAAATTATCTACATACTAAAAATGTACGTTTTTTTTATTTATCCTATATTATTCATACGACACGTGATTTTTTGTACACATTGCGTTTATGCGACACTTGGTCAATATGTGAGTATAAAGATTAAAGAATACTGAGAGTATACATATATGTAGGTAAATATAATAAGTAAATACCTGTTCAATATCATTAGCGTCCCCTTCCTTTATGAGATCAGCTTCCATTTGTTCCTCTGTAATCTCTTCCTCGGCGTTTTCCTATGACATAGATAGTTTTAGAGTTTGTTTTGTTAATGGATCATGTTAGCGCGTACAACTCCTGTCCAGATGGTTGCCTACAACATAGTCTCAAAACATATGTATAGTTATTTATTATAATAAGCAAATCGAATCCCATTATTGTAGGATTGATTTTTGCTGAATAAGTTCATCATCAATTGGCAACCATCTGAACAGGGGTTATCTATAACCAACATTTAAACATAATAAAATAATAATAATAGTTACATTACATTATTCCAGGTAAATGTGGCCTGTAAGAAATCAAAACATCAAATGCTTCTACTAGAGGTAGGATTGAGGAAGAAGTTTTTAGTCGATTTTTTTTTGTTGTCACTTTAATAATATCATCATCATTTGCCTACCCTCTTCCCAAGCCATATTGGGGTCGGCTTCTTGTTTAATTAGATGCAGCTTGACCAGTGTGTACCATACAAGTATTTTACATGGAGCGACTGCTTATCTGACCTCCTCAACCTAGTTAAGACTGGTGGTTGTCAGACTTTCTAGCCTCTGACTACCCGTAACGACTACCGAAGATGTACAAATAACAGCCGGGACACACCAATTTAACGTGCTTTCCGAAACACGGAGGAACTTATCAAGAGAAGATGGATCCATTCACGGAACTTATGATCGACCAGTACGGCGTTACTAGCCACAAGCTCCTCAATAATAATAACAACTTTTTGGGTAATTCCTACCATTACCTTAAGGGTGTAAATTCGTGTCATTTTTAGTTCTAATATTATTATTTTATTGAACCCTAAGTAAGCTATAAGAGCAATCTACGTAAATATTTATCACACATACAATAGTAATATTAATCTTACCGATTTAGCAGCTTTATCGTTGTGGTTTTTAGAAGACTCGCCATTGGCAGTCGCCGCTGCGTTCGCGGCTACTTCGCGAGTTACGCGCTCAACCTAGAAGATTTAAAAAGGTAAGTTTTATTAATCTTATTTGTAGATGTCAATTAATTTGTATTTTTAAGTCAAAGATAAGAATAGATTTTACACTAGAATGGAATGGAATTTTGTAAAATGGTTCTGTTTATGTGCTGAAAATACCTTTAAAGATCTTCAACATTCAATCACAATCGATTCAGCAGTTTTATGGGACAATAAAAGATGTAAATTAACGCATGGAGTGTGTGTTATTGAAATATATTAATATGAAATGTGTATAGTCAGCAACAAAAGTCTTGTATTAACAGTTGTGAAACAAAAACATAAATATGTATCTGAAAGGCAAAAGATGTGTTGGGCGGGACTAGGTCATTTGTTCCTATTGCCGTGACAGTTACTTTTGAGAGCTTTTAGTATTCAGTTATTTTGCAATTTTGATAGTTTTAATAAACTTTTGTTGCCGACGCTACGAGTAATGCAACCCACCATAGCAGTGAGGTAGTCGGGCAGGCGGCCGATGGGGTTGTTGGTGTGCACGAAGAAGTGCGGCGAGCGGCGTGCCAGCAGCCGCAGCGCGCGCCAGCCCCAGCCCGCCGCGCTAGACGTGCCGCCCAACATGTACGACTCTGGAACAACATAATTCATTACGTCATATAAACATATGAAAAATAATACAATTTCTAAAAAAAAAACTCATGAATTCATCCCTGTAAATTTGATGCTGCAGCTTGCCATGTAGACATTAATATTATGATAGTATTTGTGGTTATAAGATTAAGGGTCAGTTTCAACGGTTACGGATAAGTTCCAGATAGTTTATCAGATACCAGATAATTTCATACAAATTCTGTTCCATTTTTTAATTTATCTTGTAGATAGTGGCTATCCGTAACTGGTGAAACTGGCCCTAAACATTGTGATTATATTTGTCTGGTGCCAACCATAGCTTTAAACGATCATCGAGCTTGAATGAATGTTTTTGATAGCAAACAAAGTATCCATATGTCCGAAGATTAAGCTAAGGTTTGGTATCTAAGAAAAAATATGTACTTACCTAAAGAAGGCATGAAGTCCCTTTCTTTTGTTCGGCAAGCAGCAAGATTATCCGGACACAAGTTCCACAGCTTTGTCAGTTCATTGCTAGAAAATAAAATTATAATTGTTATTAAATAAAGGTGTTTATTTAGTTCTTATTGATCTGATAGAAATTCACTTATTTGAATAACAATCAAGTACATATGCCAGTACACCAAGCTACACAAATCTGTAAGATTTTCCCAATCAAATTTGAACCATATGCTTCAGCTTAAAAGTTGAAAATCTCTAAAGGAAATTTGACAGATTTTAGTAGCTTGATGTGCTGGCCACTTGAGTATCAAAACTCTCAATATTTATTGTCTTTAAAAAAATATTTACTTACTTCCCCATATATGATTTGTTTTGCGCCTCGTACTCTTTGATAATGTCTCCGACGGGTCGGCGACGTTTTCTAGACTTCTTCACTTCATCTGACGAGTCCACTTGAACTGGGGGCTTTGGCTTCTGGAATTCTATTATAAAAACGATAATTTGTTGTTGTACCTTACATTACTGAATTATAGCAGTCTGTCTTTAAATTGTTCTATTTAATTGCCTATGTATTTATCAATATTGTTGAGATTGTTTTAGACACACATAAGGCATGTTATGTATTAACATAGAGCACAGTGTTATACTCGTGGGTTGAATATTGACACACAGGGCCTTATTACAAAAAGTTAGACAGACATTTGACACATGTCAATAATTTTGCATACAAATTTTTCTTTAAACACATGTCAAACATCTGTCAAACTTTTTTGTAGTAAGACCCATATAATATAGTCCAAATTATAAATCATTCTTATTTAAAAAAGGCAGATCTACATTTAGAATAAATTATTTGGTGAAAGTGGTGTATGTTGAAGCGTTCTGACCAGGCCTTATTGGCCACTAGAAAAATCTGACATTATTATTATGGACTGTTTTTTTTTATTGACAAAGGCTGACCTGGACATCCATCATTTTTCCAGCTATTCCAGTGTTCCTCCCGCTTCAGTATGTGCTGGACACACTCTGCAAACTGCTTGCCGTGCGGAGGTGTTTCTCCAAGGAGTTTGTATACCAGACTTGTGGTCTCCTTCACCCAGTCTACTTGGTCGGATTTCAGCTCTTGAATTTCCCTGAAGAAGTATAACTTAATCAAAGATATGTACTTAATAAACATTGCGTGATTTTACATTAAATTTAGTTACTGGTATATTTTAATTTTTAATAAATAATAACTTTAATACAGTGCACACTGTATGTGTTCTTGTATATCATTCATTCTAGTCACATTAGTATCAAGTAAGGGACAGTACTGAATCATTGTCTTTTATTAATAATTTCCTAAACATTATATGATAATCATGTTTTCAAGTGCTGTCAGCATTCTATCATCGAAAATTAATAATACCATGGCAGACAATATATAAATAACATAATAAATCTCCCTGTTGCCCCCTTGTTGCGACTTAGCGACTAGTTCCCGGGGGCCCGGTAAGTGAGCTGGCGAGTCACCTACTGCCATTTTTGCTCCTGTATTTATTACATTGTCATCGGCAGGGGTCATAGTCCTATAGTTTTCCCTTCCCTAGTCCACTAGCATCCCATCACAATAACCTAAGTAGTTTTTCTTTCATACTTAGCAATAGTTTAGCACAAACCTGGGGTTGTCCTTGGGTACATTTCCATAGTGTATACAGGGATAATCGTTGGTTTTGTGTCACCATTACATACATATATTAGAGTTGTCTCAAAAGGACTTCAGAGTGTTGGCTTCGGCCCCACATTCGCCTACTAAAAATCCGGGACTCTGTAGTCCCGTGGTCTAGTAGAGACATACAAATAATAAATAGAAATAATACATACATTTTAAACTTAACCGTAGATGTCAAATACTGGAACAGTATAAGAAACTGTACGAGCACACATCTCCTAAAGTTAGAGTCGGACAGTTGAAGCTCCAACAACTTCTGATTGGTCAGAAACTTAGCAAAGTAATGTGGCTCGTTGGTTTCAGAGTCTTTCATGTCAACATCGGTAGCAACAGTCTTGACAGGCTTCAGTAGGTTCAGCTTAGATTTCTGTAGTTCTACTGTTTCTAACTTGTATGAAGAGAATGCTGATAGCACACTGCCGGAGTGCTGGAAAAGATAATGTTATATTAGAATGTTATGTTTAAGATCTGCACAGACAGTTGATAAATAATTATAAGGCCAGTTTCACAGGTCACCAGATAAGTTCAAAAATGGAACAGAATCTGTATGAAATTTTCTGCCAGATATACTATCTGGAATTTATTGGCAACCGGTGAAACTGGCCCTTAATCTTGCAAATCTCTGTATTTTGTAAATACATATCATATTTACTTCATGACAAGTATAAAGAGCAATAAACAATGCTAGTAGAATATTTTAAAACAATAAGAATTACCAAAGAATATTTTTTTTTTATTTTTTTTTTGCTACAATACCTATTTCATTATGTATTTACTTACAGCAACAAAAGTCTTCCATTGTAATTTGTTATAGCAATTGTTTGGATTCCTGAAAAAATCTTGTAGACTCCAAAATCTACAGTACAGATTATAGTCAATATTCAGTTTAGTCTTCTCATTGTTGTCCACCACCATTTCTTCATCTAGAGCATCTTTTAATGTACTAGAGTTATCACCACCAAATTCTGTGACATTCTCCAGATTAAACTCAGATACAATGTTAAGTCCAGATCTTTCAGAAAATGGGAAAAACTTTGCCAGGAACAGTAAGATCCGACCACAGAAAACTGTGTTTTGGGACCTTGATAATCGCCTCAAGAGATCATTACACATTCTCAACAGATTGTTCTTACATGCCACGAAAAATAACTCTTCTTTCCAAGTGTTTACGCCATTTTCTACGTACGAGAACATCTTTTCACATTTGTTCAATGTTAGTGCGTCAAAAATGTCGCCGAGTAACACAACAGGCATTGTAGGAGTCACCATCTGCCGTCTACATGACTCTATACAGAAGGACACGAAGTTTTCCAATGTGTCCGGCTCTTCTATCAACAGTTCCAAGAGTTTGTCCCTGAATGCTTGGTCCATTGCAGCTTTCCTATCGGTCTCATTCGTATTCTTTGTAAATGAATCGAGCAAGTCGATATTGTTGGTTGTAAAGGCTTTAGACAGCACATCCTGAAAGAACGCCCAGTTAGTATAATCAACAAAAACTATTTACTTTTAAAAAATTCAAGCGATTTTAAGAGAGGTTAGAAATGTACCTTGTATTTGTTCCGAAGATCTTCAAATCCTAATTTGTCTGACATCTTGTGTTCAATTGTTGCAATAGAATTAAAACGTTTTATGTTTTCATTTGTAATTATAAAATAGATATTCTTATTTATAATTTGTATTTTTGTATTGTTCGAAGTCAAATCAATAGTGATGTGCTCAAAGGATGCTCTAAGCTGTCGACCTATCAAACGACATCTCTAAGCACTTTGACTAATCGACTATTTAAATATTTGAAGTGCAATTTCAAATGAGTAAAAAGAGTGACAGCTTTGGTTTAACGACTAGTGTATTTATTTTATATGAATCTAAAATAAGCACCAAAATTAATGAGATCGAAAAGTAATACACAATTTTTCATCCATCATAGACTCGGGACTGAAATAACTCAACGATCTTATTTAACTAAAGAATTGAAACTATCTTTTCTCTCTTTATTTGATAAATACTTTAAATACTGGATTAACTATAAGCAAATGAAATCGATTTTATGTTCTAGTAATTATACTAACACATATCATAGCTTTTCCCGCGTTATTGGATCCAACGATAATGCACAATCTTAACATCTCAATGCTATTGGCTAAATTCAAGCTAGGGCATCCAATAGCCAATGGTAGATCGAGTTCAATGTACGGAAATGCAGCTGATAGCTACTATTTTTGACAGATGTGTGTCGTCGTGTTGTGTGGCGTCCTGTCTATTTATCTTTAGAATTTTATTATTATTTACAGATTTTTTACACGATCCTTTGTTTAGAAATGTGTTAAAGTGTAAGATTAGAATAGGTTAGTGTATTTAGTAATTATTGTTAGGATATTCCCGAAGGAGCGTAGAGCACAGTGTTAAGAAATATGGATCGTAATAATATGAGGTAAGAAAAGAATTTGCTTTCGCTTGCAATCATGCTTACTTTCACGTTTGGCTTGGGCTTCTAGAATCCTTGTAAACAATATGTTATAATTTTTGTCTACGTCATTACATTTGAGTGGCTTTGTTTGAATATTTTGAGTGCATGCGTAGATAACCCATATTTTACGATAGCTTTGTTGTTAAAAATATATGTTAGCGTGCGAAATAGTGTTGTAGAGTTGTAATCACGATTGGCTAGTGAGTGCTCGTGACACCAGCCAGTATTTCACACATTATCATGAGGAATAGGTGCATGTTTACAAGTAACGAGGTTGTGTGGGTGTTATTTATATTATTATCACGCGCCACGCGTTTCTTATCGCATCGCTTGCGAACAGTTATGTACACAAAGTCGGCAATGCGTAAAGAATTGTTTCATTTTTTGCTCAGAATCTCATTTCAAGGCAAATCCTATGTTTTTTTCATATGGAACTCATGTGGTGTTTTATCTGTATCTAAGTTAAGAGCAACCTTAGTAGGTATATAACACAGTATTCGGATATTTATGAGAGACAGATCTGTAATCTCTTCCGCAACATGGTTATGTCTAACAGTTGATGGTACAATCTATTAATAAAAAATATATTACAATTTTGCTGATTTACTGTGACCTATTGAAACAATATAATATTGTAAATAATCAACGCATTTGCTTATCAAAACAATAACAAAGATAGTGACAACAAGTCTTTGTTTCAATTAAGTACAGAATATTGATTGAGTAGGTACTATATGGTTGGATAAAAACTGTACGCTTTACATTTATCTGACTGGAATTTCATCATAATGGTATCCAAGTAAATCAAAAGAAATTGAAAAGTAACAGGTAGTCAGGAGCCAGAATCTAACAACCAGTTCAAGGGGTGTTTTCCCCCTATTTTTATAGAATTTTTCTTGACATCTTATGTATCTATGGAGTTTCACTATACAGTCCTATAGAGTCCAGAGCAGGGGATCCCAATAGTGATCGAGTGAATGCTAGCCCATATTCTATACTATATTGGTTTTATGCAGCATAATTACACTTGCATACATATCAAATATCTTTCATCATCTGGATAGTTTTTTAACAGAACTATGTTGGGATCAGAGTCCAGTCTCCGGTCTCGGACTGCCTGTCGGACCTCAACAATCCCTTAAACTGTTTGTTAGATTCTGAATGCTGACTACCTGTTACAAGTACCAAAGATGTACAAGTGACAGCAGCCTAACATTGCTTAACTTTAGGTTTGATCAACCAGTGTGGTATGAGGACTTTATAAAACAGTTGAATATTTTTATAGAATGTTTCTTGATATCTCGTGTACTTATGGAGTTTCATTATACAGTTCTAAGTTAATATTTATGCCAATATGAGTAACCTTGATTGTGAAAATGATATGCAACCACATTGAATACTAATTGACATGCGGTAGCGATTGTTTTAGCCACAAGACAGGAGCATTAGGTTCTGTTACGCAGCTTGAATAGATATCTTATTACTAGGCATTTGTTTTTCTGCTAAAGTGGAATACATGGAAATAATCAAAGCTTAATATAGAATCGAAACCATTCAGAAACTACTTTGATTTAGGTTTTTAATGAATAGTGAGGCTGCAGTTGTGAAAATTTTAAATGGTCAAAGGAAAACATACTAGTTTCAGGAGTTACATTCTTTATTTGCCTTTTAGTTTGTAGTGCTTGTTAGGCGATAAACCTGCTGAACCAAAACTATAAAGAAAACCAGGAGTTTTAATTAGTTTAGTATGTAAACCAAACTTAATGACAAACACAATATATTCGACAAATTACAGTAAAGAGATAAAAGACAAAATTAAATAAATTGAGTAGAAATTCTTTCATAGAAAGTATACGTAAATAGTCATGTATCATCATAGGTAACCATAGCCCGCTTTCGCCTCATATCACGCGCCATCCACGTTCGTTACTACGTCTAAATATAGATTACTATATAGTCATAACAAAGCATGGTATTACATCAAAGAAAAAAGTCTTTTATGTTTTAAAAACCCATCAAAGGACTTCTAATTTCAGGTCAAGCTATGTTAGCAGCGGACCCCGGTCCCTACCACATATGGGGGGAAGCAAACGACACAATGGGAACGGGCATTCAGCTCGGCTCAGCCCACCTGCGCAGGCGCCGCCGTCACATGCAAACAACAACAACAATAACAACATCAACACCAACCAGAATGATGAACTTATCAACTATATCTATGAGTCTTGGAATAAGGTGCGTTTTATTATTTTATAGCTTTTAGTTGTAAATGAGAGTTTCATCCAAATTTTAGTCCTATAAGTTGTGACCATGTTGCGCAGTTTTTGGCCATAAAAAAAATATCTTGAACCTTGAGAGAACCCAGCTGATTGTTGGAATGTGTTATCTAGATGCTGGTACTCAAGGGGACAAAATTTATATTTTTTTGTATGCCAATCTCTCCCACCACACTGCACAAATAATATGATAAAATTTACCAACTATTTCCGAGTTTAAAAAATTAAGCACAGAATAAAATGGACTGTTAGAATATTATAAGCCTGACTTAAAACCATGACGTTGAAATCTTCATGCTCTCCCTTTACCCATAAAGAAATACCATAGCCCAATTCGCATACTTTAGCAACATCAATTCGCGGGTTCGTGACAAAATTGCATGCTATGTAGGTCAACGCGATGCAACCTTCGATCTAATAGGCTTAGCTATATCTTATTGTAGATAATCGTATTTTGTATTAGTATACTTATCAAGTATGTGTTCTTAAATATCTATCAGATAGGTTATCATATGGAAACTACCCGTAAAACTACGTCCATCTCCTGAGCCTGCCTTTTCCCAACTATGTTGGGGTCGGCTTCCAGTTTAACCGGATTCGGCTGAGTACCAGTGTTTTACAAGGAGCGACTGCCTATCTGACCTCCTCGACCCAGTTACCCGGGCAATCCAATACCCCTTGGTTAGACCGGCGTCAGACTTACTGGCTTCTGACTACCCGTAACGACTGCCAAGGATGTTCAATGACAGCCGGATCCTACAGTTTAACGTGCCATCCGAAACAAAGTCATTGGTGTCCAAGATATACTTAGAAAGTACATACAAACTTAGAAAAGTGGCATTGGTACTTGCCCGACCTGGATCGAACCCACGCCCTCATACTTGAGAGGTTGGCTCTTTAACCACTAGGCCACCACGACTTTTTTTACCCGTAAAACTTTCTAGTTCTCTAATACCATGTCCAAGGCATATCAGCCATTTATATAAAACTAGCGACCCGCCCCGGCTTTGCACGGGTGCAATGCTGATACTAAATACACTTCAGAAAAATTCAAACTCAAAAATAACAGTACTTCTCCACTATTTAATGGATGTTATTATACATATAAACCTTCCTCTTGAATCACTCTATCTATTAAATATAATATATAATATATATCCCTCTATATATCCCCCTCGATTATGATCTCTTTAACAAAAACTCAATAAGAATAAAAAAAAGGACTTTTATATGAGTACCCAAGTTTAAGTGTTGCAAGTGTCGTCTATGGCTTCACGTCTCGGGCTAATCTTGGTTGCAGACGCATTTATTTGATATCCAATTATGCATAACCGTGTCCCCCACTTTAAAAGTACCAAGTACTTTTTTATGTTCCATAATTTTTGAATTTTATTATTAACCACTTATGTTCGGACATTCCGAAATCTACATTGAGAAAACCTCAGACATTGGAATTAATATTTATTGTAGCTATATATAAGGTCTAAGTGGAGGCGCTCGATCGTTGACCCCTAGGTCATTCAACTTTTTTTTGTGGTAAACATGATCCTTAGCATGTAGTAGATGACCTGTAAAAATATGGTGCACTACTATTGTTAGACCCTATATATGTATGACTGCTGACGGACGGTATTATTTTACGTTTATCATATGATGCTTATGTCAAAAAACAATAATTCGTAAAAAGAACGAATTTTTACAGATGTAGAGAGAGAGGCAGAGATGTGTATTACTAAATCTCATTGTGTCTGTTATTCCAGGTGACACGTGAACTAGAACGCGGAAGCGAAGACGCGAAATACTACCAAGAGGTGCTCGCACCACGCCAGCTGGCCAACTTCAGACCGTTCAACCTCGACGAATGGTGGGCACGTCGCCTCGTTCAGAGTCTCAACCGCAACAAACACCGGTCTTAGTTCCACACCACCATTCCTTCGTGAACGACTTGACAACTGTGCCCATTGGAAAAAAAACAATTTACAATTTTATTTTGCAATTTTATAACGTAGAGTTACATATAGTAGACGTTCCCCTGTAGGATAAGATGTCCCAAAATACCGTGCTGTGACCGATTTTTTTGGCGGGACCTTCATGGGCACTGTATTGGACGCAAAAGCATTTAATTTTGGCTTGTTTAGGTGTATCTGTACAATTGAAAATTAATTTCGTATTTTAAGGTGTGAATTTAAAGTTTAGACAGTAGATAATCATGTTTTAAAATGTAAGATTTTAATGTTTCATTCAAACTACAAACGCAAAACATAATTTCTGATATAATATTCTAATTTTGCATGCTATACTATCGATTGTTTATGGTTGTTATGTATTGTCAATTATGAAATTAGATGAAGTGTCATTCAATAGACAAGAAAAAAAAAACAGTGGGTATAGTAACGAGTCTTTCAAAAACGAAGTTTGTAGTGTCTCATTGTACAGTTTTAACTTGACTATGCTCGTTAAGAGCGTAGGAGTATTTTAAAAGCGGATTTTTTCTATATTGTATCCCTAGCCTCAGAACATTTAGGCTGGAGACATCATTGGGTGACATATGCTTCGCGATATCTGTCAATTTTCCCGCCAATTTACTTATCCCTAACTAATCATTCATTCGGTCATCACAACAGGTTCTGAAATATTTTAGATAAATTTTACATAAAAAAATATAGTCATTTTAATGTTGTCTCCAGTAAATTCCTTCTAAAATTGCAATAAATAGATTTTTACCTTCTAAAAGTATTAGATCCCTACAGTTATTTAGTATAACCAAGTCATTGAATCCTCGTCGCACATTGCGAGTAGATACTTCCAACTTAAATATTTATAAGTTATCTTATTTTGTTTATAGAAGTACTTACAATTTACTTTTGCTGTGTTATAGCTGGTAGGATTTTGTTATCACATAAATAATGCTTTTTTCATAAACTTTAGTAGTACCCTCTAATGCACCAAAAAATGTCCTTTCTTGAACTATTTCACTCAAATGTAGAATATCCTAACAATTTAATGAATTTATTATTGCAATGAGACATTACTGCCTTGAGATTATGCTGTAACGTATTAAGTTTCCCTTCGTTATGTGAACTTTTTTAACAATATTTAGTTGGTCATTTAGAACAGGTTAGCTGGTTATTTTTAGCTCATAGCCGACGGAACGTTCTAGATACTGTCAAACATTATATCTGCTAGTTTTCTGAGCTATGTTTAGTCGACAAAATGAAAAAGGCCTTACTATGAACTAAAAATAGGCGTTCTTGTCGTGTTTTGACATAAATGTGTTATCCATTGCTCGCTCTGCACTTTTTACGGAAGTGTAGTTCTTCCAGTATTCAATGGTTAACATACTAAGTATTGTCAGACTTACATAACAAGACTAAGGGCCATTATCTACCAGATAACAGAATTTGTATGGAATTATCTGCCAGATAAACTATCTGGAACTTATCAGCGACCTGTGAAACTCGCCCTTAAATCGTAAAGAACATGAATAAAAGTTCAGTTTCACCGCTCGCTGAAAAGTTCCAGATAGTTTATCTGGCAGATAATTTCATACAAAGTCGGTTCCATTTTTTATCTGACCTAATTTATGTAACCTGTGAAACTGGCCGTAAGTGTTACTTGTATGTATGGCCGTTATGTTTCAGTAAGTTGACCTGTACTAAATGAGACATAATTTCTTTGAAGCAATAACCAATATAATATTATTAATAAGCAATAATACGTTGTTATTTTAATTGAATTATTCTTGTAGATGTTAAAGCGTTAATCACTACGTATGTATTTATGCTTTCTTATTATATGTATACATGTTGACAAAATATTCACAACACGACGACATAGGTAACATAGAGTGAGAAATAAATGTAATGAATAAAGAATTAATGAAAACTAACCTTATATATAAACATATACAATATAAAGTACATTGTAATCGCGTTTGTAATAAATTGTGATATAAATTATTTGTATAACTTCGTCAAAGCAATAAATAAAGTTGACATGAAGGCGGGAAACGTTGTTTTTAAAAATGTTTTTCAAAGATGTAGATGTTTTTAGGTATTGTAAATAAGTTAGTATGAATTTCTATTTTTATTTAATAATTGTAAGTAAATGTGTCATTGCGAATTAGAATTGGCTAGACATTGTGTTGTATCATGACCTGTTGATAAAGGTGCGGTTACACTGGCAAGAGTTTACGTACACTGCGGTGCATTTAAATTGACTCATGATTACGCAAGCATTTTGCCAAATTCTTGCCAGTGTAATTGGACGTCGTACTTATAGATTGACCCAACATTAGATACGCCTCAGAATGACAGTGTGGTTGTAATGTTGAGTTTGTCGTCTGCAGGCCGTTTTGTTCCGGTAATAAAGTTCAACAACATTCCATTCACGCATGTACTTAGCGTTCTAAACTATTGTAAATACGTTTTAAGTGACGCAGTGCTGACAGATTATGGATTTGAATAAATTTTTTAAAATATATTTTTGTTTGATTTTTTTCACTGGTAATCATTCTAATTACTCCTTTAACATTAGCTAAATATATTGTACTCATATTCTTTTGTTTTAACAGAATATTAAGAAATAACGCATTAAAGTTCGGGAGTGGGGCTTATGACGCCGCGTTTAAGTCAAATTACTGCCTTATAGTGATGCAATACTTAGATATTTCAATGTGTTGGATCTACATCCTTATTAGTTTGTCGTCGTATGTGTCGTATGTGTTTGTCGAAAACAAAACATTTAACATACGTATCCAATATTTTAGACTAAACTGAAAGACTGACCTATTATTTTTTTATTCGTCATGTCAATTTTCGATTTATGTCTAATGGTGATCCCGTGACGAAGCCCATGGGCCGCATAGTGTACGCGTGCGTTTACCTTGGCGCCCCGGCCCCCACCACGTCTTACGGTATAGGGTCGTTTCTATATCTAGAGATAAGTATTATGCGTAGATAAATATGATCATAAGAGTTAGATTCATGATTTACCATGGGACTTAAAAAAGCTATGGACGCGCTGCATATTAGTACAAGTTATCCGGAGCATTTTTCAATACATCATCGTCATCAGCCTTTTATCGTCCCAATGCTGGATACAGGCATCTTACGCAACCTGTTCAATGCGTGATCAATTCCAAAAATTAATAAATCAAAATTAATGAAATTACTGAACAATTAACTTGCGTCCCCGTAAACCAAGCGAAACAGTCGTAAAGCTGCGACTCCATAAACAAAACCGCAGCGTGCAAAGTATAAGTACTAAAGTATTACAAGTTGAGTGTATTTCTGGCACTCACATCTTGGAGCATTTTAACAACCGGGTTCGCCATGAGAAAATTTAATAGGTACCTTTTCGAAAAATCGCGTGAAATATCGACGCGGGGGCGAAGAAACGCAATAAATAGTGATAGCTTATTTACTTAATCATTTTGATCACCTCGTTACGCACACACATTACAAAATTGAAAACACTCGTAAATTTACACGTACACATGTATACATACGAGTAGATACCTATGAACAGCGGTTTCGTACCTTTGGCAAAGTAGAAGGTACGGCAATGGCGTCTCCGTTTGGTTTAACGCTCTAAGACACATATAGAAATATAGAGTATATGGTCGTTCTTCAAACAAAGTGGCTTGTTGTTCAGAGCTCGTATTTATGTTGCGACCGCGAGCTCGCAGACGAGACTACTAACATCTAATGAGTTTGGAAGTCTCACAAAGAGATTACATGACAACTTTTTGTTGTTTGTGGTATGTGACGGTGACGGTGGTGTTGTCTTTGGTGGGGCCAGGATCTAAGAGGTCACCAAATAATCAGCTACTCTTCATTTTGGCCTGTTAGACTTAGAACTGTAGATTTCGAAGCTGGAGAAGCTTAGTCTTGGATGTTGAACTTTATTTTCACCTGTCTTTGTTCTTGTGTCTGATGTCTTCAATACTAACAAATTGAGAATAGGAAGAGCAGAAAGCCGCTAGGTACCTACCACCAATGCGAAAATCTGTTCCTTAGGTAGGTTAATTAAGTATTTACAGTTACGTTGGGATATAAGTATTAAGCTAAGGCCTTGTATTAAGACATATTGTCCTCTTGCTACCACTTATTGATTAGAGCCAACACTTTGTGTCCATAAAATCATTGATGGTATGTCTAAGGATTGTTCATTATTTTACCCTACAATTGCAGCAGTTTTATCGAAAAATCATAAGAAATAGCAGCAAAAAGAAGATACCTTCCAAGTAGTTAATTAACCGACAAACTGTTTCTAAAAGGTTGTAGACAGCGCTGGCCTGAAGTAAATTTTAGAATGGAGCGAGATCCAATTCCGGCGCCTTTTTTGTGAATAAATACACATAGAAATCCAAAACTTATATTTTTCATTGCCATTTTGGCGCCCCTTATCATTTGGCGCCTGGAGCAACTGCTCCGTTCGCCGTATGGACGGGCCGGCCCTGGTTGTAGAAATCCGGCGTCAGTTGGCGCAAGACTAGAATGGAAAATGAA
This sequence comes from Heliothis peltigera, assembly GCA_958496145.1. NCBI lineage: Eukaryota > Metazoa > Arthropoda > Insecta > Lepidoptera > Noctuidae > Heliothis > Heliothis peltigera. Next base: position 2,717,272 of record OY292334.1, read on the forward strand.
ATTGTTACTCTGAACCCCTTTTCACTGGCGCACTCAGAAACAATGCTCAAATCTCAGCCATTGTAACCGAGAAACCGCAAAAATAAATGTTGCTATTCAAGAAAATATAACGAAGAAAATTATTTTAAGCAGATACTTAAAAAAAAAAACAAAGATTTCAGACATGCGCCATATAATAACATACCTATTGAATTCATCAATCCTTATGAACTAACTTCTTTTAGATAATGGAATGGTTCCCCCAAAACGGTGACTAGTACCAACCCTTTCCAGACGAGTGCCCGCGCCGCCCCTTAATTACAATTTAGCTAAAATGCCTTAAATTCCAGTTCCCTTTAAAAATGCTTCAAGCGTCTGAAATAATCGGCATTTTATTTTGCAAAAAAACAAAAATTATAAGGACGGTAAAATTTACATAGATATGGTACCTACTATGTACAAACTTCATTATATTTTCACTACATATATTTTAGAAAATATGTATGTAGCAAGTTAGCGAAGTATTTTGCTAATAAAAGTACCTACCTATTCAAGAATTAACTATTAAGCCTTACGTAAGCAAATTGACCCCAAATGTTTCCATTTAGTTCAGTAAGCAATATTGATCAAGTTTAAATAGTGGATCCTATTTTATTTTTTGTATTGTAGCAATAATAGACAGCATTTTCGCTACAATATTTTCATTCCATTATTGGAAATAATCGTTGTCGTTTTGTAAGCTTCACTAACACTGTTTTCTTTAAAAAAATATTGCTCTATAAAACCCTGACTGTTACAAATAAGATGAAATATCTGATAGGTAATCAAAATAACAACGAACGTTCACAGAATTTATTTAACCCAACATTTTGTAATAAAACAATTTCACATCGTAATTGGCCAATAATCTGGCATATTCCCGCCCAAACATCGCCCGCTTCTAACCGACATCGTTTAATCGCTGAAATCGAATCGAAATTTAATTAATCGTTAACGAAGTGCGAACGTTTCGAACAAGCGGTTTGAAGGCGAGTGACGAATCGAACTCGCGACTGGGCGACTGGCCGAGATAATTGATTGCTTTACCTTTATACCACTTTATTGATAGCCAATATACTGATTGGCTATGTGTACAATTTTTTTGTCTATTGTATTTCGATTGCTGTATTTTAAATTGTTTTTGTCCTTTGAATTTTCAGCCTTCAGAGATTTCTGCGGGCATCTAGAGATTTCTAGCAGCCCCTGACTCGCAGGGCTCTTAGTCTTAAACACCGAATTGTGTTCAGTACTTTATAAAGATGTACTTGAAAACGATCTCAAAACGAAATTTCTATTGAATTTCAGACATTTATTTCAAGATAAGAGCGTACAGTATAAGGTAGCACAGCTGTTTGTAAGGAACAACGTAAGAGCCACTTCGTGAATGACTTGTAGGTACTAGGTAAGCCGATTTTAAAGTCTGAAGGTACGAACTCTCGCCCCGCTGCCACATGTCGAGAGAATTACGTAACTATTCCAACGTTCTTGATATTATGAATGAACTACGTACTATGGCGGAAACTGGAGGCATTCTCACAATATTAGGTAATGAGTTGAAATGTGCCTTTACTACGAGTCATTTGCAAATGTTAATATTTAAACAAAGAAATTGTATTAATTAAAGAGTCTCATGTTATGAAATGTTTTGCCACTAAAACCTATATTTCTTATGGCTGTTGTTTTACTTAAACCATAATTATCTACTATAATTAGGGAAACCATAGCTGAGTTAATATTCAATGAATACGCTTTTGAATCTAAGGCACAAAAATTAACAAATTCTTTAAGTTAATTTCGAAAATAGTACATTTTCGTAGATCAAAGAATAGAAACCAGACTTGTATTATAAAAGGAGGCAGCCATAAAATCAGTATCTTGGACGTCACGGTTCATTAGTAGTCCCAGTGCCCGATAAAAAGGCTCCAAGTGTAAGCTGCTTTGCGCGTCTCATTACTTCTTATATTTTTATTATATACACTAGCTTTGCCAGCGGTGTTACCCGGCCCCGGGGGCTACTTCGTGTACTCAGATAAAAGTCTATAGCGTCCCTAGCTCGATAAATGGGCTTTCTATATCAAGGCAATAATTCTCAATCAAATCATTATCGAAATTAGCGCGGTCAATAAAACAAACATACTTTCTTTCAGAATATTAGTACCTATAGAGTTGCGTTGATTAATTATTTAGGTTTTTGTAACTGAATTAATAATCAGGATTGTCATCCCTACTGAGTAAAACCCACTTTCGTTTCTTTTAATGTACATTTGGATTGAGGAGCCACTTTTTGTATCATAATGAAATTATTATAGTCATTTAGTAGTAAGTTTAAAAATATTGTAGGCCAAGTCCTCGAATTTGTAGTATAATAGTTCAAGAGTTATATGAACTTAAAGGTGGCTCCTCAATCCAAACGTTTGGATTGAGGAGTGGCTACTAAATGACTATAATAATTTCATTATGATACAAAAAGTGGCTCCTCAATCCAAATGTACATTTCTTTTAGAAGTCTTTGCCAGGGCCGCGGTAACTCTTGCGAACAGTTCCGCAGCCCTAGCAGATGAACCAAGCCCTCATGCTTCGTTTTTGTTTCTAAAGCATAAATACTTTTTCTACGTTCATAAGAAAAATAAAACAAACTCATCAGTTGCAGTATTATAACTTTATTTGCTCATAAAAACGCGGTCGTCGGGGTCGGTCCGTATTTTTTTTTTGTATTTTTATATATTTTGCTTCGTAAAAAAAATATTATACGCATACTCGTTGAACCAAAGACTTGCTTGAAACTCGATCCGAAATAAAGTACTGATACAATGAGGATTCATTACTTGGTATTAAAAAGGTTATTTGAAGTAGGATCTTAATAAAAAATTGGGTGCTAAATACAATTAAAACATCATAGCTACATAATATGCTATTAAGAGGTAGCTTATTAACACTAGCTGTTAACCTTATATAATACGTTATTAGCATATTCAGAGGTAACATAGTAATTAAAAGTATTCATCAACTTATTTGTTGCTTAGAACGTCTATTAAGCTGATTCAAATATGGAATCCTTTTATCAGCGGCCAGTAATTTAGTTGTTCTTAAAACTCTTTGGTAATAAGCCCAGCAAAATTATAATTTCTCATTACTCCTTGTATACCATTTGATGCGTTTATAAAACAATTGGTAATGCTTTTGTTCATCTAATTTCGGAGTAACACTAGTGTGGGCGGACATCGTGTTTGTTTGTAGTTACAGAAATAGAACATTGTTGTGAAGATTTCTGAACGTTTTGTCCTTACGAGTTCAGTTATCATCAATTCTTCATATTTGAATTGTTCCAAAATTAGTTTACGCATGAAATTGCCAGAATTCACAAACAATATCTAGTGATTATAGCATTAAAAAAAATTAGAAGTATTATTTCGTTAACTATTTCTTTAAAGCCTGAGCAAAGTCTATTTAGAGTAAATATAACTTAATATAAATACACTTGCGCAAACAATCAAACCACCCTGAATAAAATCGTAGACAACCACATCAAATCAAGGGTCATTTGACACATTCTCGAACGGTCCACAAACAAAGATGGCGCGAAATATTTTTTCTATCGACAAACACCATTTGACATTTTTGATGTTCTAAATTCAAATAAGAGCGCGAATTGTATTCTCATTGTATCAGTAAAAGGAGTTTGTGTAAGGGTTTAAGCTTCGGCAGCGGGCTGGGCAGTAGACTGCGCAGTGGCGACGCTGGTGGTGGTGGAAACGGAGTCGGGATCCTGTTCACGCACTCCCATCCAGGGGAGACGCTTCTGGAGCTCCGCCCTGCAAAAATTAAAAGGTATTACGTAACTACGGGTTGGTTAGTACTGATTGACGGTAATATCTTAGTATGATATAGTAATAGGTACTCGTACTCTAGAACTCCACTATACTAAGTGGTGTGTACATCTACTAGATGTGACTCATATCGGTCATTGAGACCACCTAGACTCCAAATAGCTTCATGACTTACTGCTTTCAGTTTCGAAAGATTTCAAGGCAAATTGTTTCTTAATAGAATTTTGCATACATATATTTTGATACCCATCCTAACTCGGCGACCCGGGCAGAGGGTGCGACATTTTGGTCACTCATCATTGGACATTCGACGCTAACCCTCAGAGAGTGATTGATTAACTTTGCTGATGTGTATATTACATTAACGGCTTGTACTGACCTGTATCTGGGATGATTAATAGCGTATACCCATGGGTCTATGCACGAGACGACTTTGCAGCAGACAGCTGGCACCATGGTCGCGATGGGGGTTAGGAGATTCCTGTTATACAAGTGAAATATAATGTGAATAACAATAAATTAGTATATAATTTATTTTCATCTCTGGACCTTAAAAGACCCTTGAGTTTGTGTTGGTGTGTCTTATCAAGGTAGTCAGTTAGGAAACACCGGACTCATCTCGTTTTGGGAAGAAAATATTGACAGTGACAGTGTAAAGGTGTTGATTTCAACTTATTAGCAAAAAAAAAAATATAATGTAACAAAAATAGCAACGACTGTTTAAATGTATGGAATCTGGCTATTAGAAATCTTTTCTTTATATACTTAATGAACACCCCGAAAATATTAATACAGATAATTTTGTAGATCACTAGCTAATTAAAAATCTCTATACCAAACAATCAATATATCTTTTACGTTTATAGGTAAGCTTTATGAATACATTTTAATTAAGCGTAAGATTATTAACAAAAACGTTTTTATCTATCGGTCTTTTGCTACGCTTTGAAAATCTTAGTACCATAGTTCTTAATAAAATCCTACACAAATAGTACGCAATTTAGAGCAACAAGTATTTATTTAAAGTCTATGATAAACAACTAGAATGGCCCTTTGTTTATATTTAAATGTCAGTCTATAAAATAAAGCATCAAATTTCAACTCCTACTCAATTTTCAACTGTTTACCTTATTTTCTTTGAGTGTTTCGTAGTGCCATTGGCATTATTATTTTTGAGAATAAGTTTTTGATCATCGCCTTGAACTTTGGATTTTGGCCTGCATTGGATTATTTTCTAGACTAAAGTCAACACAGTTCGGTGGCTCTTTTGAACAATTCCTCAAATTCATGTCTTTAGAAACTCGATCCGAAAGAAAGTACTGATACAATGAGGATTCATTACTTGGTATTAAAAAGGTTAATTGAAGGAAGATCTTAATTGTGAAACTTGTACATACAAGTCTTTTTACAGTAGGCGTTATGGCAAGATTTCATTTGTTTGAACACATTTTTTTTACTGATTGCTAGAGAAAGAATACCAGAAGAAATATTTCTGTACTGTGTATGGGTGTACACCGCTGGAACTCGCCTTTATGACATTAACATTAAATTGGTATGATTTTAGAACACATGTTGTCAGTTGGTCATGCATTAAACGCCCTACTCTGGGCTTTTTCTATAAAATAATATGGGTGGGTTTAAGTAATAGTCTGACACTGATTTCGCCCCACCCACAGGATTTGGATGGGACAGATTAAAATGATTTCCCTAATCGTTAAAACCTTTTTAGTGGATAAAAATGTTTAAAAAATGCTGCTTGTCCATTTTAACGACTTACCTATCACCAAAAGCGCCGGTCATGGTAACAAAAGCATAAGGTGTCCACGCACAGATGAAGAGGAAGAATATAGTGAATGCTACTTTAGCGATCCTGATTTCGACGCTGCGGCTAGCATCCTCTTTGTTGGCTGCCAGGGATTTCACGTTCATCTTCTTAGCTTGCTCTGAGAGCATTCGCTCATGGAGTCGTACCTGAGAAAGAGGTTTTAAGATAAGAACCTTTGTGGATGAAGAAATAAAGGCACAGAATGACAATGAAGAATAGAAAGCAATCTTTAACAACTATAAAAATGACGACTTAAACTTATTATTTCTATGTAAGGATCAGTTTCACAGTGTACGAATAGCCACTATCTACCGAATAAATTGGAACAGAATTTATATGAAGTTATCTACCCGACAAACTAACTGTAACTTATTCGTAGGTGATGAAACAGGCTTTAAGTATGTTTAATCCTAATATAAAAAAGAAAAAAATAATAATTGCTCACATCATCATCTCCCGAGCCTTTTTCTCAACAATGTTGGGGTCGGCTTCCAGTCTAACCGGATTCAGCTGAGTACCAGTGTTTTACAAGGAGCGACTGCCTATCTGACCTCCTCAACCTCCCGGGCAAACCAATACTCCTTGTTTAGACTGGCGTCAGACTTACTAGCTTATCTGACTACCCGCAACGACTGCCAAGGATGTTCAATGACAGCCGGGACCTGCAGTTTAACTTGCCATCCGAAACATGGTCATCGGTGTCCAAGATATACTTCAAAAGTACATACGAAATTAGAAAAGTTGCACTCATACTTAAGAGGTTTTAACCATTAGGCCACAATGACTCTTTTCAAAATAATTGCTAACATATTGAAAATAAACTTGATAAATTCCAGGAAAATGTCTATTGGAATTTTCAAAAGGCACGTTTGAAGTTAGCTTAAAATGAGTGTGTGACGATTATTTTAAAAGCGTTCACTGGAAGCCTTTGCGTTGAACTTTTATTTATTGATAACATTTCTAGGGATTTATTAATTTTATAATCGCTAACACGAACGTAGGTACTCAGTTTCTTTTTACAAAAAGACGTATTTTTCTCAGCCCTTCAGGCAAAAGGAACACTCTTTAGAGCCAGAACCCACTCTTCTGTTTCAAATTAATCCATTTGCGAGAAAATTGTCTACAATAATTAAATAACAAGTACTTTATAATATACGGTTTCTATATCAATTAGAATTAAGTAAGTATTGGCACAATCACTCTATTATAGTAATAGGAATCTTATCATTCTTAAGTGTAGGTATAGACATTATTGTAAAACTTTTAGTGTAACACATACATTATAAGGTGCGTTTAACAAAATAATAATAATAGAAAAGAGATGTATTTTTTTTCTCTAACTAATAATTAAAGTAAAGACAGAATTGTGTGATATTGACAAGCGAGCAATCAACAGAACAATAACATTGTTTTCTACAAGAGCATACATTTAACTTTACCACTGGAACATATAAGAGACAATCGCAGATATCGCTAAGCGTTAACCAATACAAGTGACAAGAGTTCCCTCCTTTTATAACATTCCTCGCCATTCCACTCAAGATTAGCGTTGCGGGATTCCGAAACGTTTCAACAATCGAATCGCAATCGTTTGGATTTCCATTCGAATGAACAATCGACCGACTGAGCGATCGAAATCTTATTCCAACGACTAATGCTGCCTCATTTTATTTCTATTGAGAGTAGGACAGGTTTTCTATTTTGTACATAAATATATGAGGGATGAATCATTTTAGATTCATTATCATCTCCCGAGCTTTTTCCCAACTAGGTTGGGGTCGACTTCCAGTCTAACCGGATTCGGCTGAGTACCTGTGTTTTACAAGGAGCGACTGCCTATCTGACCTCCTCAACCCAGTTACCCGGGCAACCCAATACCCCTGGTTAGACTGACGTCATACTCACATTTATCATTATAGATTGAAAAGTAATTTTTAATTTCTGAATATCTCGACTGACACACTTCGCTGTTATTTAGTTCACTTAATAAAAGAAATAAAGAGTGCAATCAGATCAACGCATACGAGATAAATTCAGGAATCGTTTGATTACCCACATCGGTACATCACTATCTTAATCGAGATTTTGTGCATTTGTCGAAACACAAATAAGGTTTCTCCCGTAGTATTTATTCCAAAGGAAAACTTTTGAATTTTCCACTGAAATAGCTGCTCAAAGAATTCTTGGAATCGAATCGTTCTGAAATAATTCTCATTTATTGTACAAGTTTCTGTTTTAATTCAATGAAATTGTTGATTTTTAATTCGTTTTGATGTTAATAAAAACTTTCTGATGTACTTAATGGCTTATTTCTTTACAACTGATAGAATTGCATGCACATTGCACACCTATTTACTTACAAAGTGATACAAAAAATAAATTACAGTAAAGCCAACACACATAAGATTTTTTTTATGATGAATTTAACTACATATAACTAGTATATTTTATAAACAATAATATTTAGCATAGAGGTTCCATGTATGCAAAGAAACGCGTACAAACTCAATTGTGATTCAGATTAATTAATGGTAAATTTTGATAAAAAAATAAACGCAGCAGTATTTCAATTTTCATTGGAACAATGTGCGGAAGCAGGTATATTGTTCTTTAAATTCCGCGTATCCTATCTACAAACAACAGTTTAATAATACGCAGCAGAACTTGGGTTCAACAGTACCCGAATTTTCAATTTTGGTCGAACGAAAAGCGTTTCTGTTCAATTTTCCTGGAAGGAAAACGAGAAAAAAAAAACTGAGCAATCAGACTTTTAATTATCAGTCTTGTTAAATCGCGTTTTTCGAGCGTCGACGGTTCTGAATTTAAAAAAACATGAATGGACGCTTTTTTGCTCAACCTATTGACTTAATTATGATGTGTCAGGCTTTTGTCATGTTTTTAAATTTTCGAATTTTATGTTAATGTTCTTTTGGATTTAAATGTTTGGAAAAATTATAGACGTTTATTAAATTACTTTAGTATCGATTCCAAATATAATAAGCATTATCTTTGTAAATTCTTTCTTTCCTGTTGTATTTCTATATCGTGTACTATCGTGTGTGTACATAAATTCGTAAATAAATAAAACATTAAGAGCCAGTTTCACCGGATACGGATAGCCAATATCTACCAGATAAATTAAAAAATGGAACAATTTGGAACAGTTGAATTTGTATAAAATTATCTGCCTGATAAACTATCTGGAACTTATCCGCAACTGGTCAAACTAGCCTTTAGAGTAAAAGTTGAAATATCACGTTCCATAGACCTTTTATTAATTGTGTAATAACATAACAACCACAAAAACTGTTGCTCTTACGTTGAAGGCTTTGTATAATCCATAGATGACTATTAACCTAAGACTCGGCAGTTTAATTAAGATCTCAAAGTAAATAGCTAATGAGCAGCACTATGTTCACTTAGTAGCTGTTTATCGGGAAAAACAAGAAGAGCTAACGTTGTTGGTATTTTTTTTATTATTATACAAATTTACATCTTATTTATTAAATACTTAAATAAGGTGTTATAAAAATATCTGCTATGGCTTTAATGGGAGGTAGTACTCACACGGGAAAGGATAAACTTAGAAAGTACGTATAACTTAGAAAAGTTACATTGGTACTTGCCTGACCCAGAATCGAACCTGCACCCTCATACTCGAAAGGCTGATTCTTTAACCACTAGACCACCACCAAATTTAAATTTATTATATTAAATAATTATGTTTCTTTATGTGTATATAAACATAATTATTAATAATTATTATAATTTCATATAATATTCAAAATACATTCCATGTCAACTACAGCGTTTAGTTGTAACCTATTTGTACTCAAACCGCGATGGAACTCAAATTCAAATTTAATTTCATGTTCTCGGTAGTGATGGGAAACTTTGCCGGGACTCGGGAGTTTATCCGAAACAATTCGGGGTGACGAACTTAACAAACAATTTTCGCTGGGAACTTTAGTGATTCGACATTTTTCGTCTGTCTGAACGTATTTTACGAGTGCCGTGTCGAGGTTGCGCGCGAATGAATGTTTTTTCTGTTATTGTGTTCAAGTTTTATTGAAGAAAAATTGATTGTTGCTTTTTCGTGGCAGAGAAGTGTTTATTGTTTGTTAGAGGTTTTTGATGGGAATGTTTGTATTGCACTTTTTATTACCCATATTGAGTGACATCTAGACAGGTTTTTGTCTACTCCACCTAAAAAGTTATGATTTAACATCTTAAAACTGATAAAATGTATATCACTTTTGATTATAGAATAAAAAATACGTTAAATAAAGACGTCAATGTACTGTTTGTAATGTTTTTCTCTTTTATTTGTGTTACATGTTCATCTTTCTGTTATAAGTATAGCGGTTCGGCGGAGATTACGTACATCACAAGGCAAATCTTATTACGCTTGCGTACACAGTAAGCCGATTTCTAAGTGACGAGATCAGCCAACTTTACACGGACGACGTTTCAAATAGCTCGATGATTTTCACTTAGTATACTCGTATGCTAGATTTCCTTTTCTTTTCCCTCCTTAGTCTTCTTAGTCCACGTATATATAATTATATTTACTTTAATATTACTATAACTAGTTATTTTCTATTTTTTTCCCCTACGGATATTACGCACGCATACGGATAAAAAGTGCTCACATTCTCGATAAACGGGATAATTAAAACTCAACGGTTTTTTTTAATCGGTGCAGCACTATTAGGTATCTATTTCAACCACACAAATGAACTATTCAGGTTTATATTAATAATATGGGTAGATAAATTGCTTACTGTTCAAATTCGTTCAATTTGCTGTTACGCAAATGCTACACATTTTTTGAATTAAAAAACGAATTTTTGAATTTAATAAATTCAAATAAGCATTCGAAACGAGCTCGAATTGATAAAGAAAAAAACATCGTTCATGTGTCCGCTTCTTTACAAAAACAATGACACAAAACTGTTTATTGTTTTCCCTCCATATGAGATGGCCTAATAAGATCCACGAACAAAATGACTGTATGATCCCTAATATAAAATTGGTTAATTGTATCGAAGTATAGTCGTAATAATCACAACGGTATTAGGGTCAGGGAAAATTTAATAGGACGAATCTTTCAGCCTTTTGTTTGACGATTGACGAACCTTTTTAGTTTGCGGAAGAAATTATTACGCCGAGTTTTGAGTGAGTCAATGAAGGGTTGGATTGTGTTTGAGTTCTTATTAAGATTGCATACTTTTATGGGGGTTATAGGTACCTACATTAAATTGTATATTTATTGTTTCTTTATTTTCAATACAAGAATATAAGGCAATGGATTGGTTTAGGTTTTCTCTTTTCCTTCTTTTAAATTGAGCAAAAAGCGGCCAAGTGTGAGTCGGACTCGCGCACGAGGGGTTCTAGTTCCTATAAAAAACTACTATCTGCAAAAAAGCTATCCTCAAATATATTTTTAAGTCTAGGAATCAGTATTTGTTGTTATGGCGGCAACAGAAAATATACATCCTCGGCGAAAATTTCAACTGTCCAACTGTCAGGGTACATAAGGTATAGCCTGGTGACAGAAGGAGAGCGAATTCTTAGGAGGTAAAACCTAGGGTCTGTAGGACCCTTTAGAAATGTTAGAAACCCTAAGAAGAATCGCTTTCAAGTGCCCAAAGAGCACCTACAGATTAAAAAAAATATGATATTTTCAAAGTTTAATATAGACAGTGTTAATGTCTATATTTTTTTCTTATATTAGACAAACATTTTCATTACAAAGTATCTGTTGACACGTCGAAAGAAAATAAAAAGAGATTTTCACAGATAAATAAAAATAAACAGAAGAAAACGAAAAAGATTTTTGCGAAGTACTCGAAAAGTATTTCATCATCTACAATATGACAACTGTCGCTGGGATTATTTATGCGAAGTTCTCAAATCCTTTTTGATATATTTTTTATTGCGGGCTGAAGTGAAAATATCAGGAGAATATTTCATGAACTGCTAAGACTCGGAGGGATATTCTCAAGGGACAAATGTTGTGTCGGACACTTTGTGAGGTAGAAACGGTGTGAAAATAATAAAAATAGGGACTGATATTTATTGTAATTAAAGTTTTTGTGGGTTGACGTTGAGTTTGTAAGTAAATGTAAACATATTGTTTTGATTAGGTAAGTTTTCAATTTAGAATCTCACTTTAAATTTAGAATATGTCATTATCGAATTATTAGAGTAGAAAAAAGTTGTATTAGTAAATATATGAACTCCTAACCTCCTTAATGTCTATGGTTTTTTGAGTTAGTAAAAACTTCACACTAAAACCTCAGTAACGCACTGACTATCGCCCAAGCTAGTTTTAAGTTTGCTACGGCCCACTTTTGCTCCCTTTAAAGCACTTCTTTAGCTTGTCCATTTTGGTTTAACCTTGAAAGTCGAAAGAGTTATCCTGAAATTGAGTTGTATGCCTAACGAACGTTTGGGAGTAATTAACACAGTGAGGTAAATGTATACTAAAAGTTCAAAGTCATCTGTTTTTCTTCAAACGGAGGAGTTGCTTAGATGTTTACTTAAGTGTGAGTGCTTGAAGGAAAAAAGCTAAATAACAACAGTCACTATCAAAACAGTTAGTAAAAATGTAATACAATAAAGCATTTTACCTGACTTTAAAATAAACCGTCACAACATATTCGATTATCATCTACAAATAAGTTTTTTAAGACCGGTGGGTTTCGCCGAATCGCATTGCTTAGTAAAGGTATAAGGTATCAGCGCGAATGCCTATACACTATAATATGTTCTGCGCAGCTGGCCAATCCCCTTAGAGAGAACGGCCGCCGTAACCGACAGCCAGTCTGTTTGCCATCACTATCAAATAATAAGATAAGATTAAGAATACTTACAGCACCAAAGAGCTGCGAATAGAAGTAGCAGATGAGCGTCATGGGTATGCAGTAGCTCCACACGAAGATACAGGCCACAAACACCTTCGTGTCCTGGTCGTCCGTGAAGTAGTCGAACGAACAGGTTGTTAGGAAGCCCTCTGTGAACATGTTATGGGGTAAATGAGGGTCACGACGATAAACTTAGGTGTTAATCGCCTTAATTGTAATAAGATATCTATGGTGATAACAGTGTGAATGAATCAATTTCAATGGTTTTTATTCTACAGTACCTTCAGTCAGCATATAGAAAATTTTGCAAACAGATACACTTATTCCTTATGATATTAAAACAGAATCCTAAGGTTAGTATTGGACTATCTATGTATTTATTAGTCAAATCGGAAATATATGTGTATACTAATAAATTTATGTCATTGGATTCGCCTGCATCTCTTGGGAAGTTCCGTGTCCTCGATAAAATATAGCCTTAGCCTTAGCTTTTCTCTACAAATGGGCTATCTAACATTGGAAGAAATTTTCAATGTAGACAAGTTTTCAAAATTAAACAAACTCTTCAGCTTTATAATTAAATAGTTTAGATTATGACATAATATCATTGTCATTAACTTACGGAGTACTTAAAGTAATACATAGGGGTCTCGGGAGTGCCCAAGCCAATCTAAATTACTTGCTGTGTAACTTAATTAATACGGGTCTGAAGATATTCTAGCCTCTTTAGTAGACAGATATTCTGACTACATCTAAGTAGGTATGTCTAAACTTTCGAGTACATTGCTCGTAGGGAACATTGAAACTCCTGGCATCTGGGATTCAATTCTCAGGTCGGGCAAAATTATTAGGTATCCGCTTTTCACTGACTATTTTTTTTATCATTTCAGGATCAAAGTAGCTAACTCAACAAATGGGCTATCTTACACTGAAATATTTTTTCGAATCGGTCTATTAGTTCCTGGGCTTAGTGCGTATAATAATAGATAAATAGGTAAACCTGCTGGGTAAAGAAGGTTTGTTATTATGAACTTTTGAGAACGATATCGTGGCTCACCCATCCATCCATACTTTATCTCAATAATTTAAAGTATGACAAAGAAAAATCCTATTTAGGTCTTTATGATAAAATTTAAAGTCGATTACTCATCGGATTACGATTGCCCGTTATAACAAAGACAATGGCGGTAATCTCCTGTTTTCAACGGATGCGTGCAATTGCAATTTGTCCGACAATTGATGCACTTAATCTGTTGGTTAACTTGGAGTTATGTGTGGCGCTCGAAATGTGCGATTTGAACACAATAGTGTGTTATTGGTTTGAGAACATGGATTTTGAAATGGTTAAATCAATATTTGCATTGTTGTAACACTAGGCTTATGAACAAAATTGCTTGTTGTTTAGCCTAGATTAAGTTAACTATTACGATTTTTATTATTAAATCTTTTCATCATCATCATCAGTCTTTTTATCATCCCACTGCTGGACACAGGCCTCCTCTCACACAGAGAGGGATTGAGCGTTAATCACCACGCTGGTCAATGTGGGTTGGTTTTAAGACTTTTTATTACTATAAAATCTGAGCCATCTGTAATTGTAAATGTGTTCTATGTTTTTTTTAATAAAATTTATTCTATTTTTATTTATTATTTATATATGATATTAATTTTAAATTAAAAACAGATATGACATTATACAATATCTTATAGATAGATATGATATTATTATACTCTGAACTACGGGTTTGTAAATGACTTCAGTACCTAAGCTAGAATTTTAGAAATGTAGGTAATTTATAGATGTCAGCATATCAAGCTACCACAATCTGTCCAATTTCCTTTGAAGATTTTGAACTTAATCGCGGAAGCATATGGTTTAAAGATGATTGGGAAAATTTGATAGTCAGTTTTTTATATTAGTTAGCTTGATGTCCGCCAGCACATATGAATAAATATTTATCTTCAATCTCTTCGACTCTTGCGCCCTACCAAATCAAAGCGAAATAAAGCCTGTGTTTGTAAATTATGAAGAGGGAGCTTCCATTATAAATAGTTACCAAATAGACCATATTATTCCAACAAGAATTATTTAATTAAAGGAGATCTACTCCTTCAATAAACCAGTCGTTTTCTCCCAAATGAACGTTCTAATATTTGCGACTACCATTATTTATTAATGTCTAATTTATTCGCGACGGTTTAATGAATGCTTTCCGATGGCGAATTGGTGATATTTCTTTTTAATTGAATTAAGAAGTGTTTTCATTTGTGTTGCTAGGAATAATTTTAATTTTAAGGAGTTTGTTGCACTGTGGTGGCGTATAGTTTATGATTAAGATATAGACAATTTAGTGTTTTTAATTAGATTTCGTCCGGTTTGCCTTCGAGTGGAAAGAATGGGGTGTACTTTACAGTATGACAGATGAATTATGTTTAAAGAATCCAGGCCGTATCCCAATTTTTATTTGGAGTCTTTGGGGGCATGTTTTCTTCTTCTATAATTCTCTGTTTGAAGTCATCTCACAAATAAAATTCTTTACAGCACTAGCGCCTTTCAATATTATATACTCTATCGTGGAATAATGTTTTTTTTTTTGTGGGAAATTATCATATGACCCCTCCCGCTAAGGGTGCAGTTGGTGGGAGTGTCGGACTAAATTGTCTGAAGCCCACTATGTTCTTTCTAGAGGTTTTTGTGTGCCATAGTAACTCTTGCAAACAACCCGTAGCCCTGGCAGGTGGTATAATGTTAAAGTGCTTTTTTAACTTACCTGGCACGAAACGTCCCCAAATTTTAAGAGCAGGCAAGATGGTGAATGGTAGCGCCCAGAACCAGGTGAAGGCAATCAGTATAAACGCTTGCACCTTGTTTATCCGTCCATCGAGGGGGCAGGAGATCGTCCTTTGGACAAACAAGTCAAATGCATCATAGAGAAGTTGAAGGATAAAATAATAGAAGTGATTCTGCACCTTCGTTTGGTAGTTCTTAGAAGATTTATAATTTTTATAAAAGAGGTCTTATCATGGACATTAAATTGCCTTATGACCATTATTAATGCCTGGCAGCATTGCCCAAAAAAAGGCGGGATGACAAGTAAAGAAAAAATAATATTGTGATTGTTATTGTTGTTTTCAATAACAAATAAAAGTACTTCTAAATTCGAAGTTTAATTGAAAATGGAACTCTAAAGTTAACTTTCCAATATATAAATAAAAAGAACTTACTTATATCTATCAAACGCAATAACAGCATTGGTGATCGCTCCCCCGATGCCGGACAGGGAACCAAGCACAGCGTATATGTCACAGCCGAGCTGGTATCCCACTAGTCGCTGGTAGAACGAGTTGATGATGAGGAGCGGCATCTCCAACATCATCATCAGGTCGAAGACTGCGAGGTTGATCACGAACATGTTGCTTGGACTGCGCAGGGATTTTGAGCTGTGGACAAAAATATATGGTAATGAGGTAATGTATTGTGTTTATTTTTTACTATTTTTACGCAATTTCTCCCACGTCCTGCCACTTCTTCACGGATCCGGATAAAACATAGGTAGCCTATGTTTTAGGGTAAGTATAATAAAGTTTCCCAACAGTAAAAGGATTTTTCAAACCGTTCAAGTAGTTTCGGCCAATTTAATTCTAACAAACAATCAAACATTTCGTCTTTATTTAAAAATTTGGAGAGTTATATTATAATGCCTTGGATACAAGTTGGTCGGTTAATTTTGTTGAGATTAATTGATTTTTACAATACAAAGTTTTATTTCATAATTATCCCACCTCCAATTTGCGGTTACATAATGAGAGTTTTTGTTTCACTTTAAGGTACAGATTTCTCATTGTTTAACCTTGTTTCAATAACATAGTAAAAAAATATTTAAGTACAAAGTTATTATTAAATTTTTATAAAGTAAATTAAGCACAAATAAAAATAGTACCACAATACAAATTGACCTATAAACCAGCTAGATTCGACCGATATCGCATCGACAATACGCAATCTGGGCCCGCTACATAATAGCGCGCTCGCGTACAAATCCAGCCTGAATTACGTTAATTACAACCGATTAACTAGATTGTTTCCCTGATTCCGACCGTGTCCGGTTTCAATTAGTCAATTGATACAAAGCTGTACGCGGAATTTATAGCGAAAACTCTTTCTTTAGGGACGTACCTACTGCAAACTTTTAGTCGGTCGATAGTTAGATCGGACTCATAAGTCTCATAAGTATAAAAAAAGGACTCATAAGTATAAAATCAGTATCGAGATGAATGTTAATGCGCATATTATACAAATCAAAGGGCGTAGCCAAGATGTCTTTCTACAATCGTAAACGCTAGTAGAAACGACAAAATGTATGGAAACGACATTTCAAATCGATAAATCGCGTGGTCATAACGTGATTTGAAATGTAATTTCCAAACATTTTTATCGTTTCTACTAGCGTTTATGATTGTAGAAAGACATCTTGGCTAACCCCCCTGGTATATTCGGTATCAAACCGACATGCAACGACGACCATAAAGAAGGGTCTGTAGGATTTCTTTGAATGCGTCACAACATGCTCGCATCTTACATTTATCCGTTCAGTATTCTGTCGTACGGAAATTCGGCAGTTGCTAAAATAAGCTTTTCTTTTGCATGTTTTTATTCGTAACGTCCCTTTTGTTTTCTGCTAGTTTCCTTTTTGCTTCCCTTGTAGTATAGTTGCTTATATTGTCTAGCTGGTCCAGTAGACTCAAAGCGCAACAACTGTAAACGGGCTCTCAGGTTTGATTCCCAGGTCGGGCCAATTCTGTTCCATTTTTTGTATTTATGCGATAGGAAGTGGCTATTCGGACATTGTGAAACTGGCCCTTAATCATTTAAAGTTATTCAGCAATCCTCCTGATTGAAAATGGTAAAAGATGATCTTTTTATGGCGGTACTTTCCATTGAGAAGTTTCAATATTTACAAGAAGAACATTATTAGTTCCATTAAATTGTGTAAACTTATTTCCAACAAAATCGAAGACCATTAAAGTGACTACGATAGAGTTCAAGAAATTTAATATGTCCGTACGTAGAACCAGATAACGGCCAGATGTGAATTTATACGCGCAGTTGCGGGAGACGCAATCAATGCATAAATGTACTGTCAATGCAGTTGTTATGTGTACACCCTATTTACTTGGAAGCACTTTACGGCTCGGGTTATAATTTACGACTGCACAGAAGAATTTTATCGTCATCTAGAAGATTATAAATAAAAAAGTGATATTAATGAGAATTTTAAGTAGTTCGCCGCGCTCCGCAGTTTTTAATCAATATTTTTTATTATTTTTATTTTATTAAGAATGTTATTTTTGTTTTGCTCCAGCGGTTTTATCCGGAAAACTGTGAAAAATACTCGGCGATAAATGGACTACCTAGCACTGATTTTTTTTTTGATCGTCCCAGTTATTCCTGAGATTAAATCGTATAAACAAAAAAATATGTACAAATAATAGCTCTACATTATTAGTAGGTATAGATAAAGCGTTATATTTTTTGCCGAATCTCCCAAATTTATCAATCAAACCATTCTGTAACCCATAAAATATTTCACTCGTGGAGTAGACCGAACAACGATTGCTGCATCACTGCACGAGCGCGTCAACTTATCTCTTTGGTTGACTGTACATAGTTCCAAGTTTAAATTGGACGAGTTTTATAAGTTTCCCGCGGTTTGTTGTTGTATGGCAGATAATTGTAATGGCGGATTTAATGGGGTTATGGACACGGGAGATATGGGTATGGGCAGTATGGGGTCACTGTGTGGGGTCACTGTGTGGTTTTGGCAACGGGTACGATTGATAGCATTTCCCGTCGTAAAATAGGTATTAGGTTAGGAATTTACTACCCATTAGTTAAGGTATTTGACAGGACGGTAATACTATGCTTGTAGATTTGATGATAAAGTAAGAATTAAAAAATGAGGGGTTTTTGCCTGATGAGTTTTTAGAACTATTGACCCATCTAGCAAAAATATATTATTTCAATAATAAAAAAGGTAAAGTAAGACTTAGGTAAAGATATGTTTAATGTATAGAAAATACGGGCAAAATCATGTAAAAAAATGTATAACCTAAATTAGGGTTGTATTTTAAAACAACCATTTATTTGAAAACATATAAATTACAGGCAACAGAATTAATCCTTTGAGAGACGAATTTATTTCTTTAAATGTAGCATCGATTTAAATAGAGAAGGCGATACAGAAGGGACAAAAACCTCTTTGGGTCGGGACAAATACTAAAAGGGTCGTAACCGGGTTGATTACACCAGTGTGTTACGACCCTTAAGGATGTGAGCTCAGGAAGTTTCGTTAATGAGTACTCTAATGAGACACACAACTTAATGCTAAGAATGTATGGGAGACGAGAGGTTTGTGTAGTTTTCATTTGTCTCAAACACTGAAGAAAAGATTTAATGGAATTAAAAATATGATACCTACTACCTATACAAGTATACAAATATGCTATACAATTTTACTATACGGTAATGTCGAATAATAATAAAATCGTAGAAAAGTCAAAACTGTATTTTGAATATTTTTTTTAAAGAATAATTGAGGTGTCACCTACAATCGATATCGAAGCCAAAAGTATACATAGTTTGCCAGAATGTTTGTCTGTTTGTCTGTATGCATGTCCGGGATAATCTCTAAAAGTACTGCATGGATTTGCTTCAAATTTGGCATGAATATAACTAAGAGGTCGGGTCAACATATAGGCTATGTATTATCACGCTATCACTACGGGGGGAGGGGGGTGAATATTTAATCATAATGCCCACGTGGAAGACGTCGTGGGCAACAGCTAGTATCGAATAATCTTAAACTTTAAAGTGTGCTTTAATTTGGTTCTTGCAAAGCGAGGTTTCTATTGATAAATGGATCTTGGTTTTGTCAGCTTTTAGTTTTGATTTGTGTTCGTAAAAACCGTTGGGGTGCGGTTTGATACCCACTAATCTTAGGGTACAAGTACTTATTCAGACTAAACAGTTGCATATGGTCACATTAACGCTACGATTAATAGATTTAAGTAGATATGAAAGGGAATCCATATCCAAGTCATAATGGCCTAGTGGTTAAAGAGCCAACCTCTCAAGTATGAGTGCGTGGGTTCGATTCCAGGTCAGGCAAGTACCAATGCAACTTTTCTAAGTTTTTATGTATTTTCTAAGTATATCTTGGACGCCAATTACTGTGTTTCGAATGGCACGTTAAACTGTAGGCTCCGACTGTCATTGAACATCCTTGGCAGTCGTTATGGGTAGTCAGAAGCCAGTACTGACGCCAGTCTAACCAAGGGGTATTGGGTTGCCCGAGTTGAGGAGGTCAGTTAGGCAGTCGCTCCTTGTAAAACACTGGTAGGTACTCAGCTAAATCCAGTTAGACTGGAAGCCGACCCCAACATAGGGAAAAGGCTCGGGAGATGATGATGAAAGGGAATCTAAGACATAATAATAAATCTCCTTGTAAAATATGTTAGTGTTACATCAAATTCCTTAATTGCTTAGTAACTCGATCAATAAATTGACGCGTAAAACAAACAAACTTAAATTGGGTGAGCGTTGACTTAACAGAATCTCAACAGTTTCTATCCTCCTGTTATGTATATTTAGATAAATTTATATATGTAAGGATGTGAGTTTTTATTTATGAAAATACTCGTATAATAGGAACACAAAATCCCATCAAGATTAAGAACAAAATTGCAGCATTGGAAAATGGCGGACCCATCTAGGCGACCAAAACAAACATTCAAATATAGAATGCGCAAACAAAAAAAAAACATTAAGGATTCGAATTTCAAATCAAAATGACATTAAACGTCAACAAAAGAGCCAATCAATTTCTAACAAAAAGATCCGTCTTTCGAAGCCGAAGTAAGTAGATCTAACGAATAAGCATTTGCAAAACATAAAATGAAATGTATAATAAAAACATCGTAACGGCCTAAAATCTCAGCAACAGCGCCCAGTGACACAGATAGCAGTAAAACGACGAAGATAAATATGGGGCGTACTGTATTGGAAGCTACGCGTTTGGTATCGCGGGATCAGCGAGCGATTACCGTGAATCTATAACATACAAATAGAGTGTCTTTATATTTTATTAATTAATATTAGTATTTAATTAATGAGATAAGAACCTCATTCTTTATTTTTTAGAAGACGTATAGCAAGTAATTTCTATAACAGCAAACAACAAATGAATTCATTAATGTTCCGCGTTAACGATGTCTTATCTTACCTACGCAATTTTCCAACCCACAGAGGAAATGAGCAAAATAAAGGAGGGGAGTAAATTAAAGCTGTATAAAGCTTAAAAATCTCTCGCAATGTAGTGTGAACACAAAAAAACGTTAGTCGTCGAACATCGGAAACGTTTCCCGAACTGGTGGAGAGGCGGTTTAGAACTTTTGCTCCTGACATGCGCTCTAGATCGCAGCCGCCGATGTATTCAACGGATTTTATCGCACGAATGTTCCGAACTTTGTTTATAATCATCATTGTTTGAGAGTTGTTGCTGGCAATTGTTTTCAGATTGATGGACAGTACGCAAAGTTAGTAGAATATTCGTGGATTGAGTGCTGTTAATTGTTTATGTTCTAAGACTTTATTGCTGTCGTAAATGTGACTTAGGGCCTGTTTCAACACCGACAATGTTCCATTTAGTTTATTTGGTAGACATTTTCATACAAATTCTGTTCCATTTTTCAATTTATTCGGTAGATAGCGGCTATTTGGATATTGTGAAACTGGCCCTTAGAATATTACAACTTTAGGGCCTTGTGTTTAAAATAACTTGCCTACATTTTTTTCTTTAAACGATGTCTTACTTTTTTGTAGTAAGGCCCTTACTGCTTAATAATTTAATTTCAGAATATTTGTATGAAAAATTGCCAATTCAGTAAACTACTTTATAATAAATTTCTCTACTGACAGTAACAAAGAGTGATTACGTGCACCCCACATAATTAACACTGAAACCAAGCTAATGATCACACATTAATCGTCTCTAAGCATATAATTACGCTTAAACGCTTACATTTAAACCTAAACTTAATTCGTTAAGTTGTTTGTCACCGTTTTGCTTGAGGCACTCTCGTCTGCGTTAGGAAACTTAATTAAATCGCCGATGACGTCACGCTAAGGAACAGATTAAATTGTTCCGCGATATTAATTTAGGCGTCGCTTTTGCATTTTTAATCGAATAGGGTTGTTTGGAAGTTTCTAGTATGTTTAACGCAAAATTTTGGAAGTAAACGTTTTAGTTGAAATTTGAACTGTTTGAGGCTTATGTAGATAATCCTGTACTATTTTCATTTCATTCTACGCTTGAGAGGAGACAGGTGACCCACAAATATAGGTCAGGCTGTCATTTTCAGATATAACCAGTACAACATTTTCTAGGAAAACATTAATGATATTTTTTACAAGTATTTCTACTACGAAACAAACAGCAATCAGTTCTATCAAAATATATTGCGGGACAATACTTCAGCGGAGCAGGGATTGATTGAACGTCGCTGTGACCTTTTCTTGCATTATTTCACACAATAAAGTTTTTTTTTCTCAAGCTTTGGGTTGAATCGGAAACGCGCCAATTCATGGTCTCGCTTGAATAATCTGGCCCTTACGTTTCGAAGCAAGCGACCGTTTAGCGAAGTGAGCCATGGGAAAATGGCCACATGACGGAAAACACCGAGGCTGTAAAATTATGGAAAAGTTTGTAATGCCTAGTTGCGACGGCGAAATTTTTGATTTGAATTAAAAAGTGACCCGGATTCGTGGTGGAAAAACCAGGGATTGATATACAGTATAAGCTTTTATGACGATTGAGCATTGCCATTTAACATGGCAATGCTGCCAGCCGGTTAGATACACTGCCAGGTGGCAGCGATTTTCAAACAGCCAGTCCACCATCTTGGAGGTCCGCCATATTGGATTTGTCATGTCATGTATTGTCATCAGAACTCATAGCGTGTGCAAAATTTCATCCTAATCGAAGACCGCGAATTGGCTCAAATTAAGATTCCAAGATTTTCTTACATACATAGTTAGTTACAAGTGAAGCTAATAAATAAAAGCGTGTTAACTAATAAAAACATATATTTTATGACTCATAAAAAAAATACGAGATAAAGAAACAACTACCCTGAAGATCATAGTTCTGCGACTTGGTATGTTATTACTCACGTGCCAAAAATCCAGATGACAATGCCATTTCCCAGCAAAGAAGTGACCATCAGCATGGTGTAAATAAGTGCTAGGACGTAGTGCCAGTACTTGCTGACTGCGGGGAAGTTCCTCCAGTGCTCGTGAACCAGGTCCTGGTGTTCTTCTGGAATGTTCCAGCCAAGCATGTGCTCGACCACCTCTTTGGACACCCTGGGACAAAAAGAACGTTATGTCTATGTTCGCATTGAACCTTTTTGTGATTTCAGTCCAAAGCTGGCATATACATTAATATTATTTGTTAAATGAAGCATTCCTTTGTGCTTAATGGTAAATTACTTTTAAATTGTTATTTTACGAGATGAATGACGAAAATAATTTATTTTAGTTTGCATTTTCATATTTAAATCACTACACTCAATTTATCGCTCATTTATAGCTAAAATGTTTTAGATTAAAGGTATTTTCTTTAAAGAATAAGAATAAAAATCATTTGTAAGTAGTTATTTTGTAAAAGTAATAAAAACATGATTATTATAGTAAAAACTTGAGACAAAAAATACTTCGAATAAACAGACATAAAAAGATTAATTAAACTATAAAGTCAGATATATATATTTAATTATAGTAACTGAAAGCACTTTGATTTAAACTAAACAGACTATTTTTCAAATTGATTGTGGTAATAAATTTTAAAATTAAAAAAGATACTAACATTTTCAGAGGATAAGCCATGGGCCCGATATCGTCTGAGTAGTTGGACGCCATCTTGTGCGCGTATTTTAACAAAATAGCGGGAAAATATTATTGTTTTACTATTGTTTCATGAGTTAGATGGAGGAATAAGATTTTATATTTAAAATTAAATACTTTATGACGAAGTGAGTAGTCCGACATCCAGTCGCTTCTCACTTGTGGTCTGTGGAGGGTGCTGCACAGTTTTATATCGTTCCAAATAGTGCGTGTCAGTTAATTCCTTAATTAAATAAAATAGTAAAGCTTCTTACTATTTGGTCAAGCGTGAAACTCGTTCCGCCATTAGTTCTCAATCTGTTTCGATTTGATTGTTCAGATTTATTTGATTTTAATGAGAATTCGTGAAATTGTACAGCTGGACATTCCGGATCATTCATTTGCATGTCATACATAGGTATGTCTACTTTTAATGCCAGCTCGGCAGAGAAGTCAGACTGTATACATACCTAATACCATACTTTTTTCACCACAAAATGCTATTGTTTTGTTTTTATCTTTCATTTCAAGTGTGCAATTGACACCAAACGATCTCATAGTCAGAGCAGGGTCTTTCATTGATTTCTAGTCACCATTATATTGTTTTGATTAGACGATTTATTCGCTTCTGACTTTTGAACCAAAACGTAACGAAAGCACGTAACTTGTTTTGGGACAGATTTTGTATATATTGAGTTCCTTTCAGTCCCGAGGCGAGAAGTTGGGAGGAAATTAGCATAACCATGGACGGCTAGTTGAATTTGCATGTAGAGGAGAATTCTTTGAACCCGCTCTTTAGTTGTCCGCGGGACTTGAGCTGCAGAGCATTTTTTTTGCAGTTCATTTATTGAATGGTGTTGGATTTACTTTTTGAGGTTTTGTTAGAACTTGTGAATATTATTATTTTGAGAGGGTGGTTACTGGTTAGCTATATACTAGTGTAAGACATACTTTACACTGTAATGTAAGAAGATAGTACGAACGGACGCCAGCACATCAGGCTTCCCGAAACTGTCAAATTTTCCCAATCAACTTTGAAATTTTATGTTTCAGTGATAAAGTTTTAAATCATTTGAGGAAATTTGACAGAATGTAGTAGTCTGATGTGCTGGCGTATGTACACCGTGTCTTGCCTACGAACCCTTCGCAATGATCATCATGAACATTAATCATACAATTATTTTTAGAACCCAGTACTCCAATAGAGAGAAATAAAAATACGACAAATGCTTCATATAAAGAAAGGAACAACAATAACAAACGGTAGCACTCCACTCAATGATTATACAGAAGCCTCAAACGACACACCAACAAAGTTCAGTAGGCACTATATTCCCATTACTGAAATAAGGGAACGTTTTTTATTCAAACGTTTCAAAATGGCGGCGGGATTGAGCCGTCTCGAGCTAGAACCCGCGCGTCATCGGGGACAACGTGTCTGGAATTCGAGCCTTTATGAGTAACCCGTAGTTAATCGTACGACATGTAGTGTGGGAGGCATTGAAACGTAAATTGGAGCGTGTTAAAATTTTTGAGTAGAATATGGTGGTACTCTCTAGGCAACCGATGCAGAAATATTGAATATATAATATATAATAATAAATGAATATAATATTTCTTCTAAAATGCTTAAAAGCAATGTATAAGGTATGAACAAGTCAATTGACCAAATTAGTTCTAGAAAAATGGCCGGGACAAAATATTTTCTCCAATAGGAAATCGGCACTGATATTTTGGAGTCAAATGAAAAGCACATATAAAAATTCATTTATTCAAATTAGGCTTAAAATCAGCACATTTTAAAGTTAATTTTACAAAAGACAGCATCCAAAAACGCCCGCTCTTTACCACTTCCTATATGTTATGGCTGGGAAGAATGAACGGTGGAACAAACTCCCCTATGACCAATACTTGAAAAGCATAGTATGACATGTCCGTCTATTGATGCTTTTTTCATTTTCTTTTTAAAGGAAATTGGGGTAAGTCCGCCACTAATGAGGTCACTCGCTGGGACAAATATTTTTCTTTTTGCGCCAGCCAAGTGTCTATATTCGAGATAATTAAGCGTGAGAAATGAAGGCCAATTAATGGGAGAAAGGAAGATTTTGCAAAAACGCTTTGATGAACGTGTTGCGGTTTTAGGAACATAGAGATATTTTTAAATATTGAGTTTCGAATTTAGTTATTACGATTTCATAATTATCATCATTATGTTTCTCTCTTAAAAATAAAATAACTTTGAGTTTAAAAGAGGCTGACCTTCGCGATGCAAAAAGTTTCCAATAAAAAATATTTTTGATCAAAATCAATATCCAATACTCAATACTTGAACGAAAAAAGTTCACAAAACTTAGTAAGTTTATACGCAAATAAGACTGGAACATTAAAAGAATTAAAAGACTCCTCCAGACCTCCTCTAAGTTTAATTCATAATACAAATACATTAGAAGTAAGATAAGTTAGTCAAACTCTGTAATAAGGAGACTTGGGACTACAATACAATTTCAACTTTTGCAATGCATTGCATCTTTTATCTCGTTTAAAAAAATATTTTTCTCTGGTAGTACATATACTTTTAGCGTAAGATAGACCTACTTTTAAGGCCCACCGTCTTAAGTAGTCTTTGTAATAAGCTACTTCATTTGGCAGCTTACTCTGCTTTCTATCTTAGTAGAAAATGTTCTAATTGTTGAAGATTACTGGGTATAACCTTTTTGCTTGGCCTATTTAGTGGCAGGCTACACAAAATGCTTTATAATACTTAGGCGAAATTATTGTACATCAGGCCGAATGTTGTGTAGAGCAATCTGTTGTCATCGGAGCATGAAACACACGTTTTGAATTTATGATCATTGTGCGGTTTTCTGCCTTATGTATTATTATAATATAACGCGGATTGTGATATGAATTCGGATATTTAACTCATGATTTATTTGTAGTTGGAATGATAAATTCGAATATGTTCTTACCGATATTGTTTGGGCGTTCATTTTTTTCGGATTCACTGGCTGCTGTAGACCGCTAATAGGTAACTCTTCTAGAAGATTCTTTAGTTGTTTTTACTCTCTTTATAGACCAGAAGACCTGAAAAATATGAACATCACCTTAGTGACTTTTTTTTATTTTCAAAATAATAATATTTCTTTCATAACTACCATTCTGAATCTCTGAATATTTCATAGACCACTAGGCAGCCCATTTGAAGTAAGGACCATCTCCACTTTGTATTAGCAAGTAAAGTAACAATCACAACTTTGCCGCTTAGACAAGCTCGTAATATTGTAGATATATCTCAAGGCACAGATAGGACCTAAGACAGAGTTCCTAACTATCCTAATAGACTTTTGTACCGACCCAGTGGCGCCAACTCATAATATGAAATGTTCGTGATAAATCAAACATGGTTACTACTTATTGAAAGAACACTCGTTCGTAAATGGAACGTATTTGTAGCGTTTATACTACGTACGAGAATAGGGAATATTTTCAAAGAGTTAATATCTATATGTTTTATAAAAGTTGTAGAAATAGACCAGGACTACAACCTCAGAAACGACAGCGACAGGCCTGTGTAGACTATGCCTATAAACAGAATTGGAGGCGCCCCTTAGGGCATATCCCTGACGGTCTGAGGGATTGTACGAATGAGTTACCGCTGGTCTAAAACACGATGGGCTCTAGTACGTCGTTCCTTAAAGGGTGACAAAAAATTTCCTTTAATTTTACGTAAATTCTTCTTAAAACATTACTAATACTAATGCTGTAATTTCGGTTAAACAACTTTAGGTAACAGAAAACAGCGGCAAGCTAGTTCAACTTTCATAATATCAATTTAACAGAATAATTCTTGAATGGTTTAACAGGAATCAGGCGTCTAACTTTCAATTCTAAATTAAGATAAGTAAATATTTATCTAAAGTTAGGGAGCACTCTAACAAATAAGTTTCGGAACACCTGCCCCAATTGGCGAATTAATACAAGTTCTGATCTCTTTCTGAGTTCAAGATAACAAGGTTTATTGCGAACAATATCAAGATGTTAACTTTCTGAAAAGAAAAGTTCGCAGCAGGTTCTTCGTTCAAACTTGCAATATGATTTAGAGAATTGTTTTTGATAGTAAATTCTATTTTTATATTACTGTGAATGATAAATATTCAGACATAGGAAATTTTTGAATAGTTCAGACATATATTTAAAATAATATTCTTGCAAAAAGTTTACAAATCTGTCCAGTAAAATTCTTCTTCATTTCAAAAGATTATATGGTGGAACTATATTAAGCAAGAGATGATTTAGGATGTATCAATTGGTATTACAAATATATTCTTTCTAGCAAAGAAGCCCCGGCTTTTTATTATATGTATCTATAATTATATAGATACAGACGCCAGCAGATCAACCTACTACAATCTGTAAAATTTTACCAACCGTATATTAGCTTTCCGGTATTGTGATAAGGTTGGAAATCTATTAAAGTGATTTGACAAACAGATTTAGGTTGATGTGCAGCTGGCGTCTATAGGTACCTATCTAACCCATGAAAAAGTGGAACTTCGATAAAAATAAGGTCATCACTCAATAGCAGTCTCTTCAAGGTACATCTATGGTCAATATACCTTGGAGAGATCGATGTTTCAAAATCTGTTGCGTAGTTTTAAAGATTTAAGCCAACATAGGGGAATACAGACAGCGACTTGTTTTATACTTTGTAGTGAAGAACCATGTGTAATGCACTGTAGAAAACCGTCGTCCAAACCGGTCTATAAAATATAAAGAACACAGAAAATTGTGATAAATCGAAGCTATTGTGTTGAAGCCCGGTTCTCTTCGCTTGTAAGGCACCTGTCATGAAGATTAAATATTTCCTCTCACAAGCTGGTGGAAACTGTGCCATTATTATTAAAGGGCTTGCCATTAAAAGTTAGACTGAGGTTAGCTGAAGCTATAGATTGGATATAAAATATTATAGGTCTACCGAAAGCTGTTTTCTTAATTACAAGTAATTTTCTTTGAATTTTCGTATTTCTAACTGTCTTGACATAAAAAAAATGAAAGGAGTTACGAAATCACATTTTAGCTTATCAAAAGGTTACCTAAACTTTTAAACTAATAAAGAAGTCTGTAACAAAACTGTATTAGGTAAATGACGAGATTTTAATCTTCTAAAGTAAAATGTGCTTTGAATATGTATGTTGTGGTTATAAGAACGGCAAAAATGTACCGGCCTGAAACGTAGACGTTCTCGTTTAAGCAGGAACACAAAATATTATACCAATAGCGTCCTTTGTTCTTTTGTAGTCGCTCTGTCCTGTATCTCAGATGTTTTAAGAATTTCTTTCTTTAAAATCCTTGTTAATCTTCACATAAATCTTGGTGAAATACCGTGATGACGGCGTGTTTAGCTTACTGGTCCACTTTTAATATCGGAAATGTAACAATTGCTTTTTATAAGCCCTTGTTGCTTGATAGATTTTAAGAACGTTTATTATTGATCCTGAATCACTTGAACCAAGTTTTAGATATATTCTACGATTTATAAATTCATTATTAGGAATAATGAGAAAAATGTATGATATTATTATATCCTTTACATTTCTTCATTTATTTTATTTGTTTGATTATATATGCATATGTAGTTGATTATTTTTCTTATTTTACTCAAATGTATTGTCAACCGCAACTCCTCTGGATGGGCCTACCATTTGAAAACTAGCGTCAGCTGGATCTATTTGGCACACGTGTTTATATATATATTTTTGTCAACCAACTACTTTATTTTTCCCTATGTTCTTGTGTTGTGTCAATAAATGTTTTTATTTTCTTTCTTTCTTCTTTATTTCTATATTGACATCACAATCTAGAAGACCACACGTCAGAACCGTGCCGAGTAATTTGTTCCTCATCGTGCTCTTCATTACTGAAGGTCGTGTCTTTATTGATATGCCGTAACAGAGATGGTGACAATGTTTCTCCATCTTGAAGAAATAATCAGTACCATAACAAAAAGAGACCAACAGATAAACACAAACATCATAGAAATTCCAATCCTATTTCGTTTTGCACAAAACTTTTTCATTCAAACGAAATATTATGATCTGGAACTGGGAAAAATATAAAATGTAGCGGTGGCTCCTCTCGCGGCTTTAAGTTAGGAAAACGGGTCACTAAGGCATTGCCTTCTTATGCAGTAGGTAAATATTCCGCCCGAAAGATTGCTACTATATTATATTGAGGATTTTTAGCCATATACTACATGGGCTTTGGAGTTTTAATAGTGAGATAACGTGGGATAACATGCTATATAACTCATGAAGAATTTTGTACTATAAAAACAGCTTTGTTGTAATTGTAGGCGTTTCACTGCTACCTAGTCAAGGCAACATCAGGAATTATGTACCAACCACTGTAACATTAATTGTTACATGTCACTATATAGGGTATCGAGTATATTTTTAATACCTATTATGTTTCGACTTAATGCCTACCCGCTTTTTATTGCATAGGTATTCTCCTTGGAATACCTGTGCTTGGATAAGGTAGGATAAAGTAGCTTAGCGGTACCGTTAGTACCGGGACACCACACCCATCGAACCTAATACCATATAACACATTTGACGCCCAAGATGTGTCTCAACACGGTCATACATTGCCCCATATGTTCCACTTCCAAGTCCGAAACCAATTATGTACACAACTTGGCACGCGATATATGAGCGACGGCAATTTATGAATCGCTCGCACGCCTACAATTTATGGGAAGAGAAGGACGATAGGCTGATGGGGGAAATTGGATGGGTATGGAGGAATTATATAGCCTTAAGCTAGAGTATAGAATGATATTTAATACTGAAATGATACGAAATTTGTCGACTAGACTGCTGATCCCGAGTTCCGAGGGCCAGGCGAGTTCAATTTTCGATACTGTCATGTATCATCTTGTGTTATGTGTTGTGGTGGTGTGTTTTTATCTTTTGTGTTAGCACTTATAACACAAGCTAATCAATATCTTACTTTGGGGCTAACTGACTGTGTGAAAGGTGTCCTGATACATTATATGTTAAAGCAGAAACATGTAAAGCTAGTCGTACCTATAGAATTTAACGTGTGTCGAGTGCACTAAAGCGGTTAACCACCAGTTTGAGTTCAAAGTAACCAAGCGTGGAGCTAAACTTCCCTAAAGATAACGAAATGTTAGCATTATTATCTACATGTGATTTCATTAATTTTAAAACCCGCCAAACAAAGACAGAACGGACCTCGAACAGCAAAAATTCAAGAATCCTTGCGAACTCATTATTCAAATGCACGTAGCGTTTCAAATAAATGTTCTTCATGCATACAGGACAAAACTTGCATCCAGCAATTACTTATCGCAGCTGTTTTAGTACTTAATTGATATTTGTGTACTTACGAGAGCTGAATGGCTCGCGTTTGGGGAGAGGTGAACTGACAATTTGCCGGGCAATAAACCCCCAATAAAACGAGGATGAAGTCGCTTTTAAAACCTCAAATAGCTTGTAGTAATTTGCGATTTGTTTGCTTAACTCATAGTGAATGTAAAGTTTAATTTGGAAGAATTTTGTCGGCCTTTATATGAAAAAAAATTGTCACCATTTTTTTCTACTCTTTATCTTCCCCATACAATTTTCGTCATTGATTTCCGAATCCGTTTTTGTCCGTTTGTATATTAGTTTTCTCTCGAACTAAACAAATACTTGCTACGCTCCATAGTAGAAGTAAATGCCGTGACTGGACCGACAAATATTTGCATGTTCATCCACTTCGCCATACTTTTAACTTGACACAGTGCCTTGTACTAGTAAACTTGTGACCCTGAAGAAAGTGCAAAGCCTGCTGTGAAAATATCTGTGATGGCTTCGGAGAAACACTGAGAAAACAATCCGAACGGTAAATCTTATGCAGTTGAAGTTATATTTGATTATTTTGAAGGATTTTTTGTTGTTGTTTTGTATGCATTATTCAGTATAGATAGGATCAATAACTGCGCTTTAATTAGTTATAAATTAGCTTCAAATTAGGAATGGAAAGGGAAGGTAAGGACCTCAATTTCTTGCTGTGTGAGCAACAAAATATCCCCTAAAATATCTACGATTATTCTTCAAAAGTAACACACACATACACACAAATATTCCTATTAAAGTCTCCCCTTTTAAGAAGCTATTTAGCCCGCTAACAAAATACTTGAACCCTCCAAAACATAGGTATGTACTTACTAAGGTAAGCACGCGTCGCCACGGGAGGTAAATCATTCCTCTTGGCGCGTTCCATTTACAAATTGCTCAGCTCGATGAGGGCCCGCCAGAAATCGCGGGGCTGTATAAATTTGAATAAATGGCGGTTTGAGACTGCAACCGTGTTACATGGTCATTCTGTATTTTTGTTTAAAGAATTTTACTGTGCTAAAGGAAGGTTTTGAAGGACTTTTTTCTAAATAAGATCATGCCCTCTATCTCATTTTGTTTCAAATTCCATTTTGGTCTTACTTCAGTGTTCAATTTTGGAATCTCAAAAAGGAGTTTTTAAGCAACAGAAACTGTAGGTAGGTATAACTTGAATGTTCCGCAGAACATGGACGTATCAACCGAACCATACCGTGACTCCTTTCAAAGCTTTTGAATATTCTTACTTTTTAAGCAATAGATTTCCTCTTTCGCATTGTGTCGCAGTACTTTTGTTGTGTTGATTAAAAACCCCACACTGGTTGCGTAAGACCATAACAATAAAGAGTCTCACCCCTTTTTGAAAACTCATAAGTTCCGCTGGGCCGAGCTTTGTAAGTGAAAATAATTCGGGGTGCAATCTCTACTACTTATGGTCTCATAAATTCGCAGAAGAAAATATAAATTTTAAAGAAGGCAATGATTTCGTCTTTAGATAGATTGGTTGTAGATATGAGGTTTGAGATTGTATAGTTTTTCTAAAGTAGTAGGGCTGTTTCACGTGCTTAGCATTGTGATTCTCTTTTGGAGATGAGTCTAAAATCATTCGAAGTAACTGAACAATGCCTTGTTATCTCACACTATTTAATGTTAATAGCATACGTTTTGCATTTCATTCAATCACACCAATGAATACGTAGTTAAATGTTTGCACGTAGAGTCGTAATTGAAATTCCCGCCTCATTACGATCCCGAACTTCAATAAACAGTAACTTATTAGCAGTAAACTTCGCAAACACACCAAAAACTATTTAGAGTCCTCATAAACGGCGTTAACAAGAAAACCGTTGGAAACTGCTAGCAGCCAGGAATTCCGCGCTCCACTCAAACTTATAATGACATTTAGATATCCTTGTCACCGGGGCAGAGGGGAGCGGGCGTAACATCACGCGGTCGGGGGGGAGGGGACCTCGTCGAGAAAATTATCGAGGAATATTTCTGGATTCCCGACCATTTGACATGTAATTTACTCGGCTTCGGCACCAAATGATTCAAGGGTGTTATTGTCTGACGATTTAATGTTATTAGAACTTCCTTTTACTCACAGCGAACGGGAATGTCATTACAGGCGGTATTTAATTTGAATGTTTCAAAGATAAGAGGATTGTCGAGTTCTGAGATTTTCACTGAGTACTTAAATTGTTTTTTGAATCTTGACAAATGTGAGTAAATGTGGTGGAGTAAATGATATATTTAAAAGGAGACGGAGTTTCTTTACACAGTGAGCGTTTAGGCGGGGAATGCGAAGTGTTTGTTCAGTTCTTGAAGTAAATAGCAGCTTGTGAGAGCTTAGTCATTTCGTGGAGACAGTTGCTTGAACTTGCTGTTGTTATTTATCACAGTAATATATTTAGTCACGTACTCCTTGCATACTTTATTTAAATCAGTCGACTCCTGTGCTTTAGAGAAGAATAAATAAAACAGATTGTTGATCTCTATCACACGATTGGTTTTTGATTGGAAAGCAGCGCGCTTGGTCGATTTTCCTTCAATCCAATAAGTGAATAGAGCCAAATAGTTTTCAAACATTTGAATATTAGGAAGGGCCTTTTGAGCTGTGCCTTCTTTTGTGTGAACGTTTATGTTTTTATACACAGAAAAAGGAGATCTCTAATACAATATGTATGTATGATATTTATTTGTTAAACCACCTTTTGTACCCAAATTTCAGTATTCACGAAATCAATATAAAAAGTGTTAAAATGCATTGCTTAACCAAGTTCATCGCGCGAAGTTATAATCTCATATCACGTCAATGTTAACTGAGGGATACTCCTTAAAAGCCTCCCCCGGCGAGCCCGGGGACATCCTGTTTTGTCATACAGTTTGTGACATGACGTATCACCCTGTGTACATAGGGTTGGGACTACAACAAAGATTACTAAGGATTTGTAATGGTTTATGTTTTTGGACACAATTTTGGGGCATATGAAGTGTGAGTTAGTTCAGCGTTATTTGCATTATATTTATGGTAAATGTGTTTTTGGTGTGGTTTAATTAATTTAGTATTTTTTTTCAGCCTTTATTTTCATTTGCTTTTACAATTATTAAAGTAATGTAAGGCCTTATAGCTTGTGCATTAAAAATAAACAGTACGATAAAAAGTATCCAGGAGTCAATCTATGGCTAATATGAATTTAATTTTTAATACATCAATTTTTCACAAAAATATAAACTTTTTAAAGAAAACATTCGTTTGTTTTGTTGGAGTCGGTTAGGTATGATTGCATTTTTTTAAGTCTAAAAAGTCTCGTCTGTGAAATGCGTAGAGACATAATTTATGAACAATCCTTCTAGATTAAAAATGGTTATAAATTATTGGTGGTAAAATTAATAAGACAAGCTACTCGTATTTTCTGTTCTATTTAACCAGTGATATGTAACTCACTGCTGACATGTGTACGTAACGGTTAACAGTTTAAAAACTCATTAAGTATAATGAGGTGTTTGACATTAATATGAGTGTTGAAGCTTTTATTCACGTCATTCGGTAATATTTGTGTTCTAATTATCTTTCGAATGTAGCTTTTGCTTTTGTGGCGCTTAAAAGAAGGCTGCAATAAATGACTGGGCAGAAAGACGTAGTGTAAAAAAGTTTGTAAAATGATATAACACACTTTTTCCGTAAGGTTTTTATAGTAATAAATAAAATTAGCGTGTACGTTGGCAATATTAATAAAAGAGCTTTTGAATAAATGTATATGGATGTATACACGGTACATATGTATACCAAAAAAATATATTTTTAAATTTTGTACGTCTGTTTGTTTGATTAACGCTCAATCTTTCTCCGTGCGAGAAGAGGCCTGTGCCCAGCAGTGGGACGATAAAAAAAAGGTTGATGATGTTTGTTTGTTCTGTCGAATCTCTATAATAATAGGTGGACCAATTTTGACGGGACTTTCACAGCTAATATAACAAGGACTAACTTAGGTTACTTTTTATTTGGATGGAAAGGGAACCTCTCCGGTTCCCTTTGGTTTCGGGTGAAACCGCGGGAAATATCTAGTGTCTGATAAAGGAAATGAAAAACCTCAAAAGCCTGTGTTCATTCGATTCATATTAACGTATCGAACTCGGCATTTGGTCTTCAGTCATTTTATTAGTTCGCCATAAATGAGGTTCACAAATCACAAACCCAAATCTAGCAGCCCTATGTGAACAGAATTTTACACTGCACAGTACTTACTATAAAACTGACTTTGTTAGGAAGTGGGAACGGCTGGAATGAATCACCGAGTCAGCTTTAGACCTTTCGCGGTGAGTATCAGCAGTGATGGCAAACGTGTGGAGCGTTCTAAATTTGAACTGCTACAGATTGGATTCGGATGTGGCACTATCTTTTGTTTTTGGGCTTCGCAGGTGCCATGTGTGAACCGTCTGCCATAGTCACGTATGGATGGCAAACCAAATAGTGCCCAGCGCGCCTCGGTCACGACTACATGACAGATTTTTAACGTTCAAAATTAATAATAATATTTAATCGATATAATTCCAAACAAACTACTATATTGTATGTATTTATGGATGAATTCTTAGCTCAGCGCTGAGGGTACATCTTTCTTCTTTTGAGGTGACGGTCAAAAGGTTAAACTCGCTTCTGCCAGCGGCTACACCAGCTTCCAGTGTGCACTTCACGCAAAAAGTCTATCCTCGATTTTCTGCCTTTCTAAAACAGAATTGTTCAAATCGGACCAGTAGTTCCCGAGATTATAACGCTTAAGCAAAAAAACACACAAACTAACACTTTATAAAATTAGAGTAGCTATGAATTCCATTTGTGCATATTGACTGCACTCGTAAGGGTTAATTTAAGGTTTCCTTTTGTAAGCAATGTGTGTGATTATGAATAATACCAAAAAGAATCAATGTTGATATTGATACAGTGGTCAATGTAATAATATTATTAGTTTAATTGATAAGTTGCTATAGCACTTTTATAAGGATCTATGTTTATGTATTAGTTTCTCACGACGGCAACGTGAGGTCATCAGCTGGCTGGCTCGCATAACAATAAGAATAAATATAAATATCTCGGAAGTTTAAATCTATCAACTCTTTCCGTTTCTATTAAATATTATTTGATGTTAAGCTATGACTCAAACATGTGAGTCAAGTTTCTTGCAACTCAATAACAAAAATTAAAAAAATGAGTATTTTCTAAGGTATAGACGCCAGTGCTGACAAATTTTCCTAATCAATATTGAACCATATGCTTCAGCGATAAAGTTGAAAATCTATTAAGGGAAATTTGACAGATTGTAGTAGCTTGATGTGCTGGCGTCTGTACGTACCTACATTACCTATATGCCCATACGTTGGTTCAATAAGCGCCTATCTTTGACGGTCGATAGATTACATTTGCATATCAAAATGGTTAGAATTTTCATTAAAAACGATCCTTTGAACGCTTTGAAGGTGATGTAGCACGGAAATGGGTTCAGAATAAGAGGAACACGACCTGATGCTGGGATCGTGTGATATGTGCCTCCAGGGATAATGCCACTGATGCAATTTTGACAGCTATATTTTGTTCGGCTGCAATTGGGTTATGGTCAAAAGCGGGTGAAGTGAGTTCACCCGATTCATCTACG
The DNA here is from genome assembly GCA_958496145.1 of Heliothis peltigera. Lineage (NCBI taxonomy): Eukaryota > Metazoa > Arthropoda > Insecta > Lepidoptera > Noctuidae > Heliothis > Heliothis peltigera. The sequence goes on from OY292334.1 coordinate 2,753,807, forward strand.
GGTGAATCTTACTTCTTACTTACTTACTTCAGGGACGCTAGGCGTCCCGACGCTGTACGTCCTGTCGCCATGCATTGCATACCAAAGCTAGTAGCCCCGACGCCATGCGTCCCGAAGCTAGTCGCCCCGATGTTTGTCGTCCCGAGGCTAGGTGTCCCGAACTGGATGGACTACGATAATGGAGTATTTGTAGTCAAGGGTTGTTTTGATTACTTACTTGTAAGGAAGATTCGGTTTCGTTTTCGGCCCGAAACTGAGGCCTTTGCCGAAATTCGTTTTCGGTTTCGGTTTCCGTCGGGCACTAAGCAATATCTTGGAGAGGAAACCTGTTTTGTAGTAGTGTGGCTTACAAAATAGCTAATCAAAACCTTCAACGTTAATCAGTACAACAGGAGATAATCGTTAATTAATTTTTCTTTTGAATGTACGTGTGATTTAGCTCAAACGCAGATTGCTTTCTTGCAACCTTTATAAGACCTTCATTAGATCTGATATGTTTACTTCCTTGTAAATGAGAGTGAGGAGAGAAGAGGCTAAATGGTACTAGTCTAAAACTCCTGCCTGCGCAAAACTTCCCATTATCCTTGTTTTTTTATTTTAGACAAAAATTTTGCTCACCACACCCGATAAAACTAAATAGACAACGTCCCAGTCTACACAAGGTAAATTTCGCTAATAGGTACGCGTCTAGACAGCTGATATTATTTGTATCCCCGTCGCAAAATATAGGGTGTATCGATTTTTTGTTATAGCTAGTTCCCTACAACTTTATTTAACTAACTCCGTAGTTTAAGGTATGTCTAGGAATTTTCCAGTAAATACAAAGTCCCAAAATCAAATCATATTATTGAAGTTTTGAAGGGTACTATAACTGAAAATATTTCCATAATTAATTACTGAAATATCTAGGTCTCAATGTTTTACCAATGAAGGGTCGTAAAGGCCAATTTTTTGCTCTACGATTGAAGAGCATTTTAACATCAAAGTGATTATAAAGAAAAATATTTTTGCTAGCCTAGAATTCAAAGTAGGAATGTTTTTAGCTTTCAGTATAATAAAGGAATAAATAGACCGTTATATGTTTTATATTGAAAGTCAAATGAATGACTACAATAGGCGCCAGGAAATAATATGGACTAGTTCGCGCATTGCGTTTGAGCATTTGTGTGAGTAATGGCAATGACCGCTGTGCCAATTGAAATTGTATTAGAGTACACAAATGCGACAAATCCGAATAATAATAATATTCAGGTTTTTGTATTAATTCTTTATTATAAGAATTTTGGACGTATTTTTCTTAATTTTGGCACAGTTTCGTTCAAAATAAGAGAATACCATCTGATAAAAAATTCGAAGTGTTCTACTTCATCGCCTCCACTTCATTGCTCTTGAATTTATTAAGGGATCCCTCTTCAGTTAAACACACAGCTTAGCTAAGAAGAGAACTAATGTAGGTTTTATTTAAATCCAACGAGTTTATTGTTCTCTCTATTCATAATTCAACTCCTTGTGGCAGATAACGTCAGGTATTAACAAAGTTAAAGTTAAGTCTTTTATCTTAGAGAACCCAAGATTTATTTGGCAATGCTTAGTCGAAAGATATGAAGTTAAACAACATAAAACTACATTTAGCTACAGACAGAAGTTAAGCGCTGAAGATAAACGTTCGGGCTGTGTCGTGCGAGCAACGCCATTTTATAAATGGGCCGTGACGCCCTCAGACTTTGCAGGAGTTAGAAATGAAGACATCGCCGCGTCGTCGCATGCTTATTTAAGTAGACGTACAACTACATTTCCTTTAGGTGACGTTTGGGATACGGGGGGCGGTCTGGGTATTTAGGTTGTGTGCGTGTGGATGGATATTGTGATTGAATTGACAAATTATTTTATATGCATAAATCACTTAGTAAGGCCGTTGGTATAAGTTAGTTGGGGCCATTTTAGTTACGAATAAAAAAAAACATTGATAAAGTTAAACATTGCGAATTCAATTGAGTGAACTCTGAATGGTAAAAAAAGCTTTTTGTCACAATCAATTTAATATTTACTGCATACCGCGCATGACACTCAAAAATGCTTTTATATTCCAAACGAATTCTCGTAGAAAACTGGGTCAACCATAGAGCCTATACGTTTTAAAAACCTACTGCCGTTTACAAAGCTCGTTTCACTAGTAGTTACGTTAAAAGCTACAGAATACTCCGGCTAAACGCATCTGCATTGTTCCATCACACTCGTCCCGTGAATCAATTCCGGAGCACGCGGCGTTCGGCCTTCCCCGAATGACAGCGACACGAATGCGGTCGCTGTAAATGTTCGCGTTTGGCGGGAAATGTGAAAGCGCGGGACCAACCGGCAGCTGATGTCATGCCGCCATTTTGTTTCCTCTGCGGTTTGGCCCGCGAATATTTTTGACGCGTACGTTTAAATGGAACGTGAAACGGCGTGTTATTGAGTTAATTTATTTGTATGGAATTGTATGGCCTTCAACTGAATGACGATTTTATGTTTTAAGCGTTATTCGAATGTCCAAAAACTAATTTGAACACTGAATATTTAATGGTTTGATTTCGTTTCGTCGTGAAATATTAAAATTGATATTACGATAAGAACATAAAAGAATAAATTGATTTAGTCTTCGGAAATCATAGAAATGTGATTATCTATCTCATAAATTGAAATTGCCTTCCTATTAGTAAAAAACCTAATAGTATATACCGAAGTCTCAACAACGACAGCTAACTAATAAAGGTCCTTTGGTTAAATACGTTACTCAGAGGTGCGAGACTCGCCCACGCAATTCTCGCCACAAGCTCACCGAAGCCTAGCAGGGAAGGTGGGCCATTTCGGCAATCCATCACATCAATCTCCGCCAAATTGCCAAATTACTCGCGGAAATCGGATTGCAGAACAAATAACGGGAAACTATGAGCCTAAAAGGAAAATAATTGTATTGATAAAACCGACCAAATGCGTATCGTACGCTAGCAGGATTGAGTTCGAAAAATCTGCGTACAAAACTACATCATGGTTGATTTTCCGTCTCCAATGATATTGTACAACAAATGTCTTTATCGTCTATTTTTTGCAAAGGATATTCATAATCATAAGATCCCAGCAGGCTGACATTTGAGAGGTTAATTTTCAGAATGAAAAGTTATTATAATTTTTTTATTGTCGGTCTGATACCAGCCTCTTACACGTGAACCTAATTTCCTTTCGAAAGGTATACACGATGGTAGTTCTGGACACCTTAAAACAAAAATAATGTATCAGATTTACTCAAAAACTTTGACATCCACTGCTTCTAAACAGATAAATTAGTTCAAATCGTATTTGTGTTAAGTGGTTTATTTAACAACTAATTGGTATCGTCGGATTAGCCGAAGCGTTAGTCCGCAAAGCTCTTTTTATCGGTAACGTTCAATTCAGTTGAAAATAATTCAGTAGCCAACAGTTTAGTTGTTATACGGAGTCAGATCGCGTCGCCTCTCATTTTCGTATTTTCCGTGGGTACTGCAAATTGGGTCAATTTTTGCAACTGGGCTAATTGGGAATTCAGTGAAAACTATAGGCTTTGATTCTCTTTCAATTGCTCCTACAAGAACGAATAACGACGTCAATAAGTTGTTAATTAAGTATTGTTGTAAAACTAGACTTTTGTACCTATAAAATTTGTAAAATAACCTAACCTCATTCGCTTATTTTTGCAGGTTTTTAAACATTACCAACAGCAACGTTACCTTCGAAATTCAAAACTGAGTTTGTCTTTTCGTCCGAGTAGGGTAAGAAATCGAGAAAGTTCTAATCGTGTGAATTCTAAAGATTAATTTATCTATACTAATATTATAAACCTTTGTGTTTTTGTATGTTTATATTGAATAGGCTCAAAAACTAATGAACCGATTTCAAAATATCTTTTACCATTACTTAGAGGAATTCTTCCGAATCCGTATAGGCTATATTTTATCCCGGAAAATAGATAGGATTTTTTGTGGTAGTGAAAATTGTGGAGTAAGGCGTCGAAAATGTCCACCCGTGCGAAGCCGGGGCGGGTCGCTAGTATTAAGTACATTTGAATTCTTGTTCCTATTATTTTTTAAATAACAATCGTAAATTCGTCAAATGTTTAAACTACTACCTTCTTATGTTTTCATCATATACCTGTGTATTATTAATTTTAAAAAGTTTACTCTAAAGCGAACAACATACCGTCACAATACTAGCTTGTGCGTTGTTTTCGAGTGCAAATAAAACAATTTATCCGAGAGTATATTTGCCAATCGTGAAACTATTGCTTCATATTGGTTATGTCAATGTTTACGGAATGAATTTTCGCTGTGCAAAGGCTGTCACTATTCGCGTATTTGAAGCGCTCTCGTCAGTAAGCACTTAGTAGAGTTAATTACTGATTTTCAGACCTACAGAACTGGATTTTAATCAGGGATGTACAGACGCCAGCACATCAGGCTAATACAATCTGTCAAATTTCCTTAATAGATTTTCAATCTTATCGCTGAACTATATGGTTCAAAGCTGATTGCGAAAATTTGTCAGTTTCAGGTAGCTTGATGTGCTGACGTTTTTATAAACCGCATTTAAGTCCAGAATTCTTTTTTGTTCTTAATAAAGTATCTAGACTATACTTAGGTTATGTATGTTATGTATGTTTATGTATGTATTCTGTGAGTTAGCAATTTTAATCATTTGATAGCTACGTTTCACTTTTTAATCTCAGTATTCCAGCCAAGAGCGAGCTATTGTATAGCTAATATTATAGCCAGCTTAATGGTTCATAAAATTAGCCATACTCGTGTAAACGGTTAACACGCAACATCGCAGTTATTTGCGCTTTTACTAAGTTATATGTCTGCGGGAGAATGTTGCGGTTCTGAAGTCGTGTGAAAAATGAAATATTTGGTTAGGGTCAAAAGCTTCATTACTATTTAGAAGTCCGATATGCGTTTCGGCCAGTGTACTATTAAGACCTCTAGCAATTATCTCCGTAATAAGTTACTCTACTCCTCTAATGTGTTAATTTTACCTACCCATTAAACGTAAGTTTTATACAAAACTAGTTGACAGCTGTGTCAAGTTATATTTTTTTATATCATAAAAACTGTGTGATACCAACAAATACAGTAATAAAATAATAAACAGGGAACAATAACAGTAATACTTTAGAGTCTTAATTCTAAATTGGTTTACATGCAACAAAAACTATTTATTTTATAACGAAAAATAATTATTTTTGGAACAGGTTCAGCCGTTCACGAGTGACTGATGATGACCATGAACAATAGGTCTATTTATGTATCAACAAATAACAATAGAATTCATTTCAGCTCAAAAAAGTCTGCTGGACAAACTACCTTTCCCCGAGGTACGCCATGTTGTGCGGTTATCTGCCACTCGCATCCCCTTCCCGGCATTGAATTTGGCCAGATCGTTCATCCACCCATGTAGAAAGGGGCCTGCCCACGCTGCGTCATCCAAATGATGGTCAAATATGTTCCCTGTCCATTGCTACTCTAATGTTACAGAAAACATTATTCTTGAAGAAGGTATGTTTCAGGATCGCCAAGATAAAAATCGATGTACGTCAAGGCAAAGCCCGAATGTTTGCGACGTATCTTAATAAGGATTCTTTCAAGTTTTTCATCAAGCGGCCTTATCGGTGGCGGTTCTCCTAATTACTCGTTTTTTTTCTCCTTCGAATTTTCCTGTAAGTCGCGGCCTAGCTGCCTGATACCGACCCAAACTTATTGGATATTTTGAAATGGTGGAACTTTTTGTAGAATAATGGTTTGTTACCTTTTTTTAGTGTTTCAGCTCCGTGATAAAGTGAGAGGTTAACGCTTGATTAGGTTTTTAAATTGTTTGTAGATATTCTCTGCAGAATGTTAGAAGTTTTATGAAATATGGTTACTTTAAAGATTTTACGTCGTTACTATCCGATATTATTCCTTCTATGAGGGATTTCATTGTGTAAAGGAAATTTTATTAAATATTGGTTCCAATTATGATTATGCTTATAATTTTTTTTCACTCGAATAGGTTGTAATTGCTAAGGACGGGTTTGATTCAAAACATAACACAGGCATGTGAAAGTTGAAAAAAAACAATTGATTAACAATACCTATAGTGTTTTCACGCGTTCTATAAAATAACAATAACTTTATTCATTAAAAATCACTTCACATATCCATTGGAACAGTTCCACCGACACAATTTATTTTTACGATACGGTTATCCACATATCACGGTCCATTTGTCGCGCTTGCTTGTTGCACATAAAGCATTGAGCACAACGACTTATCTATGGGAACATTTTATACTTTATTTCAACCGACCCTGAGTCTATTGAGAACATGGTTTGTTGATGCTAGGCAAATGTTATTAGCTAGACTGCACTATGTTGTTCCGAATTTGAAATGTTTTTGTTCATTCAAAATGCTAAAGGCTATTGTCATCAAAAATGTCGATGATTACTCAAAATACCTACATGCAATTAATTATATTTAACATTGGCGTCAAAAATTTATACGCTCTTTTCCTGCGTCATTAAATTTAACCACTAATTATGATGAGCGACAATTGGCACAATAATTATTTTAAATAATTTGTTGGGATGATTCCGTCATTTCATCACCAATCGTACATCAAGCAATTAATACACATTCTAACTTTAAATTTTGCCCGTTAATGGCCAGTCTCCCATCAAAATAATGGCGTTGACCAAATATAAATGCATAGTCAAGTTCGTGTAGTTGCAAAGTGCAGGCAATATTGGCAGAAAGGGGCTTCAAATGCAATTATGAAGCAGTCTGTTGTATGCCGCGCCCCAGGGACAATCGCGACGATCCTTCTATAGAACATACCTTTTCATATGCAACCTGTTTGTAATAAAACCTTATGAAACACGTTCTGCAATATGTTCTTGCATTGAACGACAATTTTTATGAGTTTTAAATTTCGAATACGTATTAGGTGTAAGACATAAAATTGGACTTTAATGGCTTCATACAGCCGTAATGGCTTTCTGAATTCCGTTTTTACTAAGAATATTTATAAACAAACATGGAATTACATACAAATTTTATTCACCCATTCAAATTACATATTCTGTATTTTTTTTTTCAGAATGATGCTGACGCGCATCCTGCTTAGAATCTGAAAAAATCAACTCCCATAATTCTATATCTACATTTCTTTGAGTCAAATCATACCGCGTGTGAATGGGATTCTGAATTTTATAAGTTGCTCTATGTATTGTAAAGAAAGGTAGATGATAATATGATGATTACTAGATACTTCGGTCGCCTATGATCGTGAGAATTTGAATATATTTCTATTACTTTGTCTTTTGGCTGTCTTTAGTTTACGTACAGACGCACAGCACATCAAGCTACCGATCTGTCAAATTTTCTCAAGTTTTTCAAATTGAACATCTATTAAGGAGATTTGACATATTGTAGTTGCTTGATGTGCGTCTGTACAAACTTATCATACAGGAAAAACTACTAAAAACTATGTGGGATATTTCGATAACTTCGATAACTGAACTCCCTTGGGAATCAAACCCTGAGCCTCTATTTCCGCAGCTCTCTTAGCCGGCAGACAGTAACCAGACGTTTATTTCCCATGGGGACAATAAACACAATGGGAGTGTAACGCACCCGCTTTGAGTCATGTTGTTATGTGTTGCAGTATGGTGGTGCATTCCTATAAGTATAGAATAGAATAACAGAGCATGTTAGGTATACTTTGCGAGAAAAACAACGAGTCATAGACTACATGTGCGCGTTAAAGGTTTGTAGGGATAACAAAGTAATAAAAATCTCAGCCATTACTATATTTGTGGCTAACAATATCCCGCAATTTTAATCACATCCTCTCATAAATCCCATATTTCAAAATTGGTTCTTGAAGCTTTCTGTCATTGCGTTTAGTAGGTAAGTAATAAGGAATGTTCATACGAAGTACAGATAACAACCAGCTGTATATAGCTTCGAGACAAGCTGGTATGGCAATGCCCGACTTGCTTGAAACTTGGCTGGTGCACTGCCGTGCCCTCAGATTGATATAATGTCATGTTACTGTTATTTGCCATTTACTGTATTGTAACTAAAAAATAAAATAATATAGTACAGAAGCTATACACATCAAGCTACTCGAAACTGTAAAGTTTTCTCTATTGACTTTGAATTATATGCTTCAGCGATAAAGTTGAAAATCCTGTTAAGAATTTTGACAAATTGTACTAGTTTGATGTGCTGGCGTCTGAACATTTTGAGTACACTAACTAGCTACAATCACAAAAATTTAGGAGACGTAGTTACTCTTTTATATGTAAACAAATAAAAAACTTCAAACGAAAGTTAAATTGAGCGTAACATTGAAGGCTCTACGAAGTTACTGTTATAGGAATATTCCAAATTATATCAATGTCTGACTTAAATCTGTCGCTAAGACGACATGGCCTCTAAGAGCAGCCCCTTCTAGGAAAAAGTAATTGCGTTTATCGAAACGATTGACGAGACTTTTGAGAGTAGGTACCGGGAGTGGGATGTGACGTTAAAGCTGTTTAGCGATAAATACGGGTATGTATATGGAGTAATAGCTTCCGCCGGCGGTTTCACCCACGTCCCGTGGGAAGAAGTATGTCGCGTCATCATCATCTCAGGCCATAGGACGTCCACTGCGGAACACAGGTCTCCCCTTTAGTTCTCCAAATATACCGGTTGGAAGGGACGGGCATGATTAAAACCCACTATATTCTTTCGGGAGGTTCCTGTGTGCCAGGGCCACGGTAACTCTTGCGAACAACCCGCAGCCCAGGCAGACTCTGGCCCTTATGGGCCCCTCCTATGTTGCTGACATCTTCACGCGACCTTAGCGTGTTCCGCGTAACCCGATAAAATGTAGCCTTATAGCCTTCCTCGATAAACGATACCTCGATATATACATAGGAAATCAAATACTGAATTTTTCAAATCGGTCCAGTAGTTTCTGAACTAAGCGCGTTCAGGCAAACACAGATTCAAACAAAGAAAGTCATCGGCTTTATAACATACCTACAGATACATTTCTTATAAGTGTCTAATATCATAAGTTCTGAGACGGAACTTATGGCTATTATGGCTACTACTGTAATTATTCATATCACGCTGCAGGGCACAGGTCTCTTCTCATACAGAGTAAGTTAATCACCACGGTAGCTCAATTCAGGATGACCGACTGTTATCAAAGAGAAATAAAATAAGACCAAAATAGTGCGTCATTTAAATGGCAGGCAATATAGATACCTGTTGTAGGTACCTACACACTTGAAGTACCTACTTCACTGACAATAGGGCGCTTGGCCGTTGGGATTGCGGGAGATGCAGAATTCCAATTAGTGCCAAAGTTGTAGAAACCACTTTGGACATAAATTAGTAAGCTAAAAGTGGATACTATGTAGTGGAGGGAAAGTTTCAACTTACGCCGAAATCAACGACTTTTACAGAAGAGCTGTTTAGTGTACCTCGCTCTTTGGAGACTCGTTTTAGAGGCACGGAGTAAGTAGTCTAGTTAGTGCTAGTAAAGTAAGTTTTAAATTATACTTAAGGATTAACATATGTTGCAATACATTGTTGTAATGACACCGACACGTATATATAGGTACGACCCTGTTTTTGAAAAAGATTTTGGAAGTTTCTAAAAGACGACGATATCGAGGAAGAATTTTCGAGAACGCTCCGAGTTTGCAAATAAAAAGTTCGGAACTCAAATTACCGTTGTTTCCTTAAAACAAAACATTTACCACAAAGTTGGAACAATAAAGTATCGCAGTACCATAACGCGTCATACCATTGAAGCGAATAAAGCAATATAAGCGCTTTATATGGCGAGTAGACGAATATTTGTCCCACTACCAAGTGCCATGTGTCGGTTATTGGCTGCAAAAGCTGAATTAAAGAGCTCACAGACGTACAAAACGTTTTCATGCTATTTCAACGCGAATTTGAAGGAAGTCTTATTATATTATAAATGTCTTCATAAAAATATATTTGAATCTCTGATCGCAGATATTTGGAAAGCGTAAATCATAGAAGCTGAATTGCGCTATAAGCTATATTTTATTGGCCGTATGCATCTGGTTGCCTTGTTTTTATTCAGACATAGCAAGGTTGTAGTACTATAGCCTATAGCTACCTAAAAAACGATACATGTCGCAAGACTTACTGGCTGAGTAGGAGTTTCCAACATTAGAGGAACTGTATGAACTATCTGTTTTGGCATATGTACAGACAGCACATCAAGTTACCCGAAACTGAAAATTTTTCCCAACCAACTTTGCACTGTATTTTTGCGCGATAAAGTTCAAAATCTTTGAAGGAAATTTGGCAGATTGTAAAAGTTAGATTTGTAGCGCCTATATCTGTTATCGTAATAAATCTAAAAAAAAATGTCAAACTTGTCTGGTAAACCATTAAATTACTTACCTTAATATTTTATGACTTTGTTTAGTTTTCTTCAACGTCTAGGTAACTTTAGGTAATATAATCTTCTTTCTCATGGAACTTCCTGCCCATATCTACTGCTGACGGCAGCTGCTGCTATGACGCCATTATAGAAGTAAAAATAAAATTTCTAACGTCAATAAATTATGAAACAGGTTGGTTATTTTAATTTTTTTAAGTTCTTCATTCAAATAACAATTAAATCGAAAAATAATTACACTGACCTATATTTATGTCGAAGCCGTAAAAGAGACTTTCCTTGACATGATATTTATAGCATTGATTGCCTCGTTGGTCAAGAAGTCACTTAATGCGGCTGCTGTGCACGGGCACTCAGATTCGAATCCCGGATCGGGCCGAAAGCATCCCGGAGTTAGGAAGTTGGTGATTGATACACCCGTATGGCTGATCTCCTTGCTGCCCTGGCCGACAATCGATGTGGACGCCATTATTAAAATCATTTGACTCAATCAATGAAATGAGATTAATATTTATGAATCCTACATAATTTCATACTAAACATTATACATTTGTTAGGTAAGTTATTCTTGCTTTTTCCTTTTTTACCCAAGTGCGGTAAAAGGACAGTTATTTCTAAAAAACAGCGACTACCTACAGCATCGCCACGAATAAACACATATTTTGACCATTTCTTTAAATAGAAATCAGGTCACAAAGAAACACTGAAAAAAATAATTCCAACATAATGGGATACGCTGAATGAAAATGCATACTCATTTTTGCATTTTCAAAATTTAAGATCTTTGTTCTTAGGTTGTAAAATTCTATGCATAATATTTTTGTTTGTTGCTCGCATTTTCTTCATTTAAATTTCCCTTAGATGTATTTTAGTAAGATTTTAGCTTTAATCAAATTGGTATAAATGTAAATAGGCCGGTACCCCTGAAAACAAATGAGAGAGAACGTTACAAGATATAGATCAATTAGGTATCTCATATAATAATTACCAACTAAATTTTAGTGAGTCTCTAAAATAATTCGAGAATTATTATACCCCCGCAGATTTTTCTTTGAAGGCTCTCGTTAATTACGATATAAAATTAATAACTGCCTGGTTATTATTAAAATTGGTTACCAAGAACAATAAAATTGTGTGTAGTTATTAATCATACAAGTTTTTATTATGTTTCTACGATATACTACGAAGTGCTACGAGAAAATGCCACAGTCTACTAAATAATAGCTCGTTTCACGCAGTATCTTCACAGTTCACAGAGGCCGTTGACTACAATATCATCCATCCTTTTCTAACAGGCATCTATACTCTTCCGTAAATCGAAATCAAAGCTCGTCGGGATTGAGCGCGGTGAAGTTGTAGCGGTCGCTGCATGAGAGTGAAGTGAAATGCAAATTGTTGTGCGTTCGGAAGATAGATACCGTCAACTTATGCTTCAACTTTCTGACATTTTCAATAAATTACAATATACGAAAAACGCAAAAATTTCATGAAATATAACACAAATAAAGAATAAATTTAAGATGAATGTTACCTAAAAATTACTTAGATACCATATGACGCATCCCGCAAAATATTTTTTTGGTAATACTTAGACCAAACGCGCTGACACTTCACTAGCGTTTTGAACAAGCCGGCCGAAAAATTGTACGCTCTCGTATGTGCGGAACGTACCTGCATATGGCGGACGCTCAGTTTGTGTTTATGTCAATAAGAAACTGATTTTTAACATTTGCGCGGGTGTGGATTAAACAATTTATTAATAATAATGTGCTAGTGAAACCTGTGTATTGTGTGTTTTTTTGTGATAATGATTTTCGTGGTTGAACATTTGGATAACTCGATATCTTCGTTGTACTTATAAGGGTATGTATTTATTTTATGTTTCTTTCTATATTTGAGGATTTATTGAGATTTACGAGGTTTCGTAAATGTGGTTCAGCCGGGAATGTAGTGATTTTTTATGAGGGCAAACGAATTGTTTATGCCGTATATGTTTGCAGTTGATGTCTGTAGGCTCAATTGATTCGTCTCTCATAGGTTATCGCCAGATGATAACTTTTGGCGAATTATTACGAAGCTCCGTCGAAGTTCACTGCAATAAATATTGCACATAAACACTGTATGGGTACATAATGCTTCTGTAGGTTTTGATAAGACATCATATTGTCATTTAGTACAAATAATTGAATTATTTCAATTCAGTAAAAGTATTGTAGGTAATGATAATCTTGCATCACTTGAATTTGCATTGCTATAAAATGCACAACAAAGCTCTGACATTAACAGCTAAAATTTATACTTCCAAACCAAGTTTACTTGCATCAATAGACATGCATACAATTACATAGCAATTACCTAGTTGATTAACAAAATGAATATTAAGTAAGTTCATGTAACTTTTATCTTCAATTTTTCCCTATTACTGACCAAAACAATGCTAACTACATCAAAGTAGTACTAGTTTATACCATAAAGTTTTTATTCAATACTCAAGAACTTGTTCAGAAATGTAAGCAAAACTGGACAGAAAAAATAAACACAAAAATTTTATATTTATGAAACAGCATATCTGTCTTACAGCATGGGGAGCACATTGTGTTTATAATTTGGACACACATGTTTTGATAACTGTATCCCATGAATCATGGGACATCTGTCTATGTGATTTATGTCCCACATTCTAATTCACAAGTAACTGATGACTACATAATTATTTAAAATTAGAACTCGATTTGTTATTGAATGTGCCAGTATTTTTTTTTTGTTGGGTCTGGTTTGGCTGTTTGAAGATAGGTCAATTTAAGATTCTTTACTTTACTGAAACATAGTTTTGTGCACATATATGTAAACATAGGCCAATGGTAGTTTTAGTATCTTTAAATACAGATAGAAATTATTATTCTTACCTCTATGTCTTATGAAATAAAAAGTGAAACATATTCAAAGTTATTATAACATATTAAAGGTTTGCTTTACCAAAGAGAATTTAATGATAGACTGAGCGGATAGTGCAATGAATTCTATTTGGTGAAAGCCTATACACATAAATTGTTTGTACACATTCTAATTGTCACTTTAATAGTAAAAAGATATCTAAAACTCGATACATATTATTATATTCATATTCCTTTACACACTAATTTGTTCACTAAAAGTGTGATAAAACAAATTGCCGCTCATAAACTATTAATCAATGAATCAAACCAATTAATTACATAGTGTTAATAATTGTAAAATTTATATTCAAAAGCTGTATCGATAATACTTTGAGGAAGTTTTTAAATAAATTTTGATTGTCACAATTATTTAACTCAACTTCCTATAGCCAATTTCGGTTCGGCTATTTTATAGGCTAAAAAAGGGCTGCAGATCAGTAAAATGTTGTATTGTAGTACTTAATTTTTGAAGGAAGTTTTCTATTAAATGGGTATTTTAAAACTCTGTAAGGTACAGTAAATAGTATGAAGTTTGCTATTATATATATAATTTACATTGGTTAAACAATGTTATAAACTAAAGTCACCGTTTTTTAGTGTCATCTTAGCTTATATTATTTGGATTTTGGTTGATATTAGTAAGGCTGCTACATACTACCTATTAACATTGACAAAGTGATGAAAATTATGATGCTTAGCAATGAATCTTTGAAACATCTTGTCCAGTTCGGATTGTTTATCAGCAATGCTGTAGTATACACATAAATATCCACATAAGTTATTTAGTTCTGTATGTTGACATAAGGACATACTGTATAAGTAAATAGTATGGTTAAGTTATACATCAATTTAAGTTAATAGTGGATATCTGTGTGAATAAGCACCGATAAAATTGATAAGGTAGATTCAATATTTTTATTATTGCAGACAATTTTATTGATATTTTTTCTTTAGCCTTGACTCTCCTATTGCTGGGTAAGGCCCCTCTTCATTTCTACGCCTCCCGATCTTTTTAATTTCCTTACCAATCACGGTGGTAGGCGCCCAGCTGACCCCGTCATCTCTATTGCTTACTGTGGTCTTCTTGGGGTTAGCTGACGATATTGACCAGCCTCTCTGGATGCATTCGGCCGCGACATGGCGTTTCCCTCACCACATCGAAGATTCTCGTTTTGAAATTATGTTTTTAAAAACAAATCTATCAATTGTTTAGCTGCCTCTGATTTGGTTTCACCTTGAATTAATTGAAAGTGATAGCTCTTATTAATAGTATCTCAACTAAGAATAAAGATGAAGAGTTTGTTAATTTGTTTCGCTTGAACATTGTTAAGATAGCAATCTTAGGTTTGATTTGAAATAGGTACTTGGTGTTGGATAGTTGTTATATTATCGTAAATGGCTATAGTCTGTTTTTTTTTTTATCTGAGAGCATGATTAGTTCCCATAGGAGGTAAGCAGAAACGATGGTGAAAGCTTATCTACTACATGTTAGGAATGTCTTAGGGCCTGTTTCAGCCAGATTGTTTATTTGGTAGATAACTTCATACGAATTCTGTTCCATTTTTGAATTTATCTGGTTAGTGCCTATTCGGACATTGTGAAACTGGCCTTTTATAACTTAGAATTAATGTTATATGCAAAATAGTATGTATTCTTTAACTTTATTTACCTACTTACTGTCTTCACCAAATGTCGGGTGAGAAGTTGCTGAATGCGTGAAGAAAAAAACTATCCCTTCCGTTTGTAGTTGTTTTATTGTTTCGCGACAAAGGTATTGTCTTATTGTTACGTGCAACTAGTTCAACCACGTGTAGCGAAGATGTTTTCACCCAGCTCAGTTCACGAGGGTCATAAACATTTTGTAGCCTACAAGTTGGTTAGAGCCTCGAATTTCTTACGGAGGATTGCAATAATCTATCTGTTGTTTTGTTTACTAAAGACCTCTCTCTAAAATTCTAATTCCTAATTTTGATACGAGTTGTAAAGGGCCATGCTTATCTTCTCTGTATAGTTACAATTTGAGTATACAGACGCCAGCACATCGAGCTAATCGAAACTGTCAATCTTAACAATCAACTTTGAATCATATGATTCAGCAATAAAGTTGAAAATCTATTTAGGAAATTTGACAGGTTGTTGTACAATTTGCATGGGGCTAATGTCAAAATTCTAACTCTAGTAAACAAAACAACACATTGATTGTTGAAATCTGGAATTAATTTGCTTTTCTAGAACAATATCCAAGCTTGTCTTGAGCACGACGTAGAACTCGATTTGATGTTCTCCCAACTGAGCTAGAAAGATGGCCGTGTTTTTTTAGAGTATTTTACTTAATACCTGAATCTTCATATTATACTACAGGCCTATGTCAGTATCAAGTTAAGTTTCAGTATATTATAAGTATACTCGTTACCCAACCAAACCCTCGCTTAGCCCTACGTCCACGACGAGATTTATCTTATCTTTTCCGTAATCAAATCAGCCGGTGTCGTTGTCCTCATCTCAAGTTATCGTGTTTGCACATACGACACTATGTGCCAGACTAGAGTAATAATGCGTAATAAGCAACCTTGAGCGTAAAATAACGTATCCATGTGGCGACACAGATATTGTTTTTCTTCGTAGTACATACATAAGGTATAGATCATACAATATTACAGCTTTAACTCCAACAATCCTTATTTTTTTTCCTTAGCCTATACTGTCCCACTGCTGGGCAAAGGCCTCCCACAAAGTCTTCCATCTATCTCTATCTGAAGCGTGCAGCGGCCAATCAGCGAGGAAAGTGTCTAAATCGTCTCGTCAGCGCTTCCCTGGTCTACCTCTAGGCCGTTTTCCATCCTCGGGGATCCATTGGGTGGTGTTCTTGGCCCACTTATCTGGGTGCATCCGACAGATATGACCTGCCCAATCCCACTTTAATTGTGCAGATTTCTTGCCCACATCCGCTATACCAGTCTTGGACCGGATGTTCTTGACCGGATGAATCTTTCTTAAAACTGCCAAAAATATCAATAGTGTCGTTTAAGACAATGTTGTGTAATATAAGGAGGGTTAATTCGGAAATAAACCTACACAAGTTGCTTGAGTATGCTGTGGTATGCGTTTCCTAGTACCTATTTGAATTCCTGATCGGCCACATTAGGCAGGTGTTCCAATGCTTTTAATTGAGCTTGTTACACAACGCTAATAGATATACTCTCAACAACAATAGTTCACTCAGACAATCAATTTTATATTCTGCTACCACGAACTTTTCCAAAAATAACGCGAACTGCAAACCCATTGCATCCAATTAAATATTTTATTAGCGCACACGAACACATGTTCATTAATGTTACGTGATCATTCCAGGATGTCAAAACTATTTTACTGATGATTGCAAATTCTACCTTTTTTCTCTTGAAAATCCCCAAGCACTGCTAGGGTGTTCTCAATTATAGGTAGGATCGCAATGCTATCCCGTGTTAGGGGACGCGCTCGCCCCTATCATTATCACCTTAGCGCGCCCCCTTTAACATTAGACCTTACACTGTCACCGTCGAGTCATTGGCTCCGTTAATTTCGGTGTAACTGTCGGGAGAGCATAATAATTTGACCACATTTGACCTTGACTTTCTAGCTCACGTTGAACGATAAACATATTGTTTCTGATCTGTGCATTGAACTTTATCATTTCATCGAATCACGCGTATATTGCTTGCGTAAGCGGCTTAGCCTTCCAATACAATATTGTTATGCCTCCACTTCAAAATGAACACTCCTATCAATAATTGCTATCTGTTGCCAACTTGAACAGTTGCTTACTTCAGCCTTAATCCGAAGGAGATCTCAAGCCTACCAATTGTCTACACCCACGAAGCTGTGGTGACCAAATCTTGCCCGGAAACCACACATAGACGGACCCTGAGTAATCCGCGCCTATATAGTTCACATAACCCCCTCACGTCTAACCTTGAGCTAAGTTACGTTGATCCCAATATTTTTTATGTAGGCACAATCATTTATCATAATGTTGCCGTTCCGGATATTCTGGGCTGGGTGTTAGGCCATGACCACATACTACTATATGAACCCTATTTTGTACCCAGATAGGCGGCAGAACGGCTCACACACTGTGTGGTCTCCAATATAAAATGAGTTCGCGTTTGCTTCGCCTTACTATGTGTACACACCCTTAAATAAGTGTTTTCTACGCGCCGTGCATGATTAAATATATTGCCAACTTATCTTTTATGTTCCAATGCAATTACTTAGCGTTGATTTGAAAACCTGTTCCAAAGAAGTTAAATGTTTTACTTAATTGGTGCGATATGTATCTATTTTCGGTGTATGGGTGTTTGTTTTTATAGCACGAGTTTATTAACTACTTATTAAGTATTTCGTTACCTATCATCTTATTGCCGCGAATGTTTTTATGGCTATTTTATTACCCATTTAATCGGTGAAACCACTTACTAATAAGATATTAGTAAGTGGCTTCACCTTATATTTTATAGGAAATTATTAAACTAATTATTTCTCAAGATCTGAACCTTTTCAAGATGGTGTTACATACGAGTATTAAAAAGGATAGTCGTACTTAATGTCTTCCAAATTATAAACGCAGGTGCTGACTTCTTAAATTAAAAACTGTTGATTATAAATCTGTAGAGACAGGTGCATTTTCGCATTTGCATCACAGCTGCCTTCTTCATCACCTGCTTATACAAGAATAGGTTTTGGCGTCATGGAGTCTATAATGCTGTACCAAAATATCAAGACTTCTATCTTCTAATTCACTTAAAGCCAATCACCCGAGTCATTGTTACGCGACGCTTTGATGTCTCTCAGATAACGTAAACGAATACAACAAACCCGTACGTGTAGTGATAACGAAAGTACCTACGTCTTGAGAATCACCTCGTTCCATAAATACAAACACGCTGCACATTCAACTGTCTGATGTTCTCTTGTCGCTCAAAATTACCTGTACGCCAATGCTAATGCTTAACGACCCAACAGGAGTAAGCCATTTAAACTTGAAGTTGGAGTGAAGACACGCCACGGGCCCGTCGACTCTATTTAGAACGACATTCGGCGGCAATTTCAACAGACAAGCCCCAATCAGGATCCTGTCCAATGATAGCAGTTTATTCTTAGCTCAAATAAATGAGAAACGAACCAAACAACTCTGCACAGCTCTTACTCTGTTTTCTCACGATATCTGACACAAATGAACGGAGAGCACAAAACGGTTTTGTAGAATTTTGGACGTATGCAAATCTGGGGTTGCGGTGTGCATTCACGTAGTGATTCTACAGCGAGAAAGACGTTCGTATGTTCTTAAGGTGGTTATAACCGAAAATACTGAGAATCATTAATATTGTAAACAGGAAACCAGAACTCGTTAAAATTTCGCGTGTTATGCTTGTATCTGGTATAGTAAAACTATAAATAAAATGGACTAGTAAGAAGCGTATCATCAAATTAAAGTCTATTGATGATTGTATACTAAATAAAATTAATGTCACCGATTTAATAGACTCCTGTTTATAAATCTTGTTTTCCAGGATCGCTGGTGGATTTCTTTTGAAAACTTTCGGTACATATTGTAGAATATACATAATTGTACAATGTCTAGTTTTGTTTACATGAGATACGTTTTGATAAGTGTGAAAAGATTGAATGAAGAATCATCGATGACGCATTACTATCATTCTCCTTGACCCCTTCTACTTGGTTTAATAGACGCTAGTTAATACATTACAATTCTGTTCGTGAGAGATCGCTGATTGTTCTGAAGGTGGCTTTTAATAGGCACTCATTTATTATACAATATCTTGAAACAATACTTGTGAATTGGACACCTGGAGAATGTTTTATGCTAAAACGTATTCAGTTTTGCAAACTTGCATTGGAGTGAGGTTATTCTGAGTTGTTCCTCTCGAGATTTGAACTCTTGAAGTAATCTTTGGCCGTTGAACTGGAAGATTTTCTGAAAACAATTTGTATAAGGTAACTCTCATCGTTACAATACAGTGTCTAGCAAAAAATACTAGGTATTGTTTTTATTTTATATTCGAATATTAGCACCAGGTAACAATTTATAGACTAACGTGGAATTTCTTACTACAAAACCTTTTGAATTCACAATATATGCATTTTCGTCACAAAATAATCCCAGTTTATCATATACATCTCCTCAAGTCTGTTGACTATGTAACCCGTTTGTTGCGGCTTGCGGTCAGAACTTATCATAACGCCTACGATATATTTAAATGCCTTTCGATCTACGATTACGAGTTCACCGGAACATTTGTGTAATACGTGTGAACTGGCATTGCCAAGTCTCCGCGATTCTGGGAAATTTGCATTTCATTTGTGAGATTCATCTTACTTTTATTGTTGGAAATGGAAGAAGAACCTTTAAATTCTTTCAAGTATAGATTGCTTCTTTTATCGCTTTCGCATTAAAACGGCTGATAACCACCATTCTACCACCAACCTCTAACAAATTGCATTTTTATTGGACTTAATTTGAAAGAAAAAAACCATATCGATGTTAATGCCACGTCTGGTTGGCATCCTGTGAGGTATTGTTTGCCTAGCTACTACAGACAAGAGCTAACCCTTCAATGCTTACGACGCCACTGCAATCTTGTTCTATAATATAATATACACGTTTTTGCTGCTTTTGACGTCAAGAGGTGCATTGTTATAACTCGGTGGAAGCTTACGACGAAACGAATGGCATTTGTACTAACATAGGTAGGTACACATTTCTTAGTAATTAAATGTAAGAACATAAAATTATGCTCGTAATGCTTAATGGGTAACAAGCGTTACGGGTTGTGCCAAAGCGTTAATTGAAACGCGTTTGGCACAGACAGCGCTGGGAGTTAATAAAATCGTAATGTATGGTGTTGACATGTTGTCAGCTCATTTTCTGTTAGTGCAACGATAATAATTATGTCATACACCTAACTAATCTAACATGACGTTTTTATATCATTACCGTCGATGATTGGAATTATTTTTTTGCCACAAAAACTAGACGAAACTGTTTATTGCTGTAGCGTTGTTATTGTCTATGAAAAAGTATGCCTTCATAACCATCTAACTCGCCATTTTCATAAAGTAGTATTTGACCTACTTTGAAAATAACAATAACGGCAACCACTCATTGTTTTTTTATCTTCCGTTTATCAATAAATTGAAAATCAATTCATATGTACCTACTGAGTATGTTGATAACGTTTAAAATTGCATGTTTGGGACATCGCTTGGTAACCACGATTGGTGCACGCAAATCAAGTCATTCATAGAATTGGAGCGCGTACGTAACTTGAGGTCGATTATACCGTCCTAGTTATAAGATGAATTTATTGCCTTTTCATTTAAAGGGTTGACAGTGACGCTGGCTGAATATGTAATGCGCTGGACTGGGCACCTAATGTACAGACGCCAGCACATCATGCTATCCTAAACTGTAAAAATTTCCCAATCAACTTTGAACTTTATGCTTTAGCGATAAAGTTGAAAATCCATTAAGGAAATTTGATAGACTGTTGTAGCCTGATGTGCTGGCGTCCGTACCCTACACCAGAGCTACCTACATGTGTGTTTTGGCCTTTTTTGACCATTTCATTGGAATCATAGGTTTAATCGATTTTGCCTCAGTTCAAAGCGCGGCTTGAGAAACTACTCCACTTATTCACATGAATATAGGGTCCAATTTACATATCCATTCCAAATATTATTTATTTCAATCGTGAAACTACGTAATGTACGTCAACTTTTAAAATATTGTTAAGTAATGGAATGGATGGTAAGATAATAATCGGATTCATAACCACTGGTCTTTACTTAATGAAGGAGAAAAAAAAATCTTTCCCTATAAATTTTTAACACTAATTGGACAAAAAGGATTGCTGGTTACTGCTTGTGACGTAATATCCATGTTTTAATTGCAATCGGTTCACTTCTCACTCATAAGTGCCAAACGTCATCCGTTTGCAGTTAATTAAAATTGTGTCAGATTTTTGTATAAAACAGCTTTCATTCCCAAATTTTGATTGGCCTAATTTCCTGGATCTAGTACTATAGTACCTACACTGATATACTCCAGTAGCCCTAGCACGAATCACTATCGAAAAAAGATTCGTATCGTAAACGAAAGCATTTTGTATGGGAATTTGGTACAGCGCCTCTGGTGTGCGTAAATTGAACTAATTTGAGAGCACGAACCAAATATTGTAAGTTTCGTATCGTCATCGTATCGAATACGAATCGTAAGTTGAGCCCTTTGTATGAAAATACTTAGCACGAACGCATAAAATGACAGATAGAATCGTAATTGTCGAAGGCTGGCTTTCGAGTTTCACGAACGTTTTGTCACTTAAAATTGTACAGTGAGAAAACTTTCGTCGAAGTCTATTTTAAGCATTTAATTATAATTAAAGTGATTAAATTCTTATATTTTGTTACAATTATGTTAAGATTAACAAGAAGGACCCCACGACGTAGTACGTTGTACTACTATCTTGCAGCGCGATTGATTGTTGAAAGTAGTAGTAATGTACGGAGAGAAACTGGGTGAGTAATTTACTTGAACTATGCTTTTTATAAATTAAAAAAAGTTATCTTTTTAATTTATTTTTGTCTTTTCTTTATTTTGAAACATATTTTCTTTTTTTTTTCATATAAAATATACATACATATTATGTATACTTATACTTATAAAAAAGAGGTGACCGTGTAGATTTATTATCATTACATTTACAGAGAAATCTCAAGGAGGGTTCTATTAAGAAAGAACTTTGCCTTAATTAATTTAGAAGACCTTAGCGACATCGAATTCAAAAATCGATTTCGTTTAAGCAAGGAAGCATTCTTGTTCCTGTGTCGCGAATTAAAGGAAAAATCCGGTTTACAATCAAGTAAAAGGGTCAGCCTGGAACACAAAGTAAGTATAAAAAATTGATGCGAAATTTAAAAATACATAAACTTTAACTAATACATACTATGTGGGTGTAATATAGGATACACAACTAACTTTTTAATATTTAAATTTCTAGGTGCTATGTGCTTTGACATTTTATGCCACAGGCTCCTATCAAAGGATAGTAGGAGAGTCTAAATATTTAGGGCAGACTACAGTGAGTAAATGTGTAAGGGAAGTTACTGATGCTCTAAATAATCCATTGATATTAAATCAATTTATAAAATTTCCTACAACACGAGAGCAGCGAAATATTGTAAAAAACAAGTAAGTTATAATTATCATAACTATGCCAATAGAATAACCACTACTATAAAAGCTACCTATTACTAGAAAAATTTACTTGCAATACATTGTATTTACAGATTTTATACAAAGTTTGGCATCCCTGGAGTAGTAGGATGCATTGATGGATCTCATTTTCATATATTCACACCCAAAAGAGACATAGAACATTTATTTTACTGTAGAAAGCATTTCTACTCACTGAATGTGCAAATGGTGAGATAATACTCTACTAATTTATATTTATGTGTTAAATTGAAAATTTAGTATATGGTTATTAATTTAAAAATATGTCTTTCAGATATGTGACAGTGAATGCAGAATTTTAAATGTTAATGCCAAGTTTGGAGGTGCCACCCATGACGCTTTTATTTTTGAAAACAGTCAAGCCAATAGGTACATCCAAAACTTACACCAGAATAATGAACAAGTGTGGCTATTAGGTAATGTTATTTACATGTATGTTGTTCTAAGTTAATAAAGTTAACTATTTTAAGATTACTTCTCATTATTAATGATACATTTTGTTGCAAGATTATTTAATTTGATAAACAAAATAATATTTTCAGGGGATTCTGGATATCCACAAAGGCCTTGGTTGATGACACCAATTACAGATGCTACAGAAGGCACTCCAGAGGCAAAATATACCACCATCCACGGAAAGGCCAGAGTAATGATAGAAAATACGTTTGGACGGCTTAAAAATAGGTGGAGGTGCCTTTGTAAAGACCGGACTTTACACTACACACCTGAGAGGTGTGCTGCCATTATAATGGCCTGTAGCGTGCTACATAACATAGCGTTAGATTTTAAGGTGGCTGATCCTGAAGATGATATAGTATATTCTTCAGGATCTGGCGTTTCGACATTCTCTTCTCTAGAAGAAACTTATCATGACAGTGGTTCTAGAGACGATTTGATACGCGGTAGAGCCTTAAGAGCCGCGTTAGTATGTAGGATGAATTCACTTCATAGTAGGGTTTCGAACTAAGGTATAGAATAAAAAATATAGTATAATATCAAAAAATTTAATAAGTAAAATAAAAAATTATATACCAAACAAACACAAAATGTTTTCTTTTAAAAAATAGAAGTGAATACCTAATGAGAGAAATTCACTTCTTTTCCCCCAATAAATAAGTTTTAAGCAATTCTAAACCCTCTTTCATAAAACTCAACCATTCAGCTTGCAACCGAAGCTCTACATCACGCTGCCGAATCCTCTCTCGTTCTAATTCATTTGCCATTCGATCACGCTCTATTTCATAATCTCTAGCATTCCCCTCACACTCCTTAAATATTTTTAATACCGAGTCTTCGGTTTTTCTTTTTTTTTTCGGCGGTTGCCACTGGGTTTGCACTGGAGCTGGTGGTGGTGTGCGCGCCGATGGCTGCGCCGTTGGAGAAGGAATAGGTGGAGAAACTGTAGGATGACCACTCGTCCCCGGAGTATTCCATTCATCTGTAAAATTGAGATTTTTTTCTTTTTAAAATGTGTTTTTATAGATACCTTCTCAAAGTTCTTATTTTAAAATAGTCTGTTATTTACTAGTAGTTATATTATTAAAAATACAATTATACTTTAATTACCTAAACTAATGATTTAGATATAAAATATGCTAACCTTCAGGAACTGGTGTATATTCATACGGTAAATCAACTATGGTCAATTCGTCCACAGTTTCTGCAGTAGCCACTTGTACACCCGACAAGCAATTATCCTCTCCAACATTCTATAAAAAAACAATAATTGAGTTACAATAGTAAACAATAGTTGAGAGTTACTTTAAATCTGTGAATAAAGGCTACACATTTACTGTTAGTATACCTAATGTAGAGTATCTAGAATATCCCTACAGAAATCATCAAATTGGTCAGTTGGTCAATCTGATGTCATACACACAAGAATTTTAAGTGTCAAAATACTAATAAGAACACAAGTAGTCACCCTTTTTTATTACTCATAGACTTAGGTAGGTAAGTTAATGACAAGTGAAACTTTTGACCATATTTTGTTCCATTATGGAATCAAATATTCTGATAATTTTTAAAACAATTTTTTCACTTATTACATTCTTTGAAGATTACACCATCACCATGAACAAAAATGATAAAATTAACTATTATTAACCAAGCAAAAAATCACACCTGTACAAATCCAGCTTCTAATATAGGCATCCCAGTAGCAGCTTGCACTCCAATTAAATTTAAAACCCGGTTTTCCAGGTCTGTTAATACCAGCTGAGTTGCTGGCCCACCACCGGTACCCTGAGCAGACCTATTTATTTTGGCCCACTTCTTCTTAACATTATTTTTTAAGTCACTCCAGACCTTTACAAACATAACAGAAAGTCCATCACCAATGATGTTATATGATTGGGTCATCAACATAATGCATGCATGCATTTTGAATCAGGATTTAACGACTTACCTTCCGCCACTTTTCCTCTGTCCGTGAATCCCCAGTGCCATCACTATTGAGCATTAGTACTAACTCCTTCCATTTTAGCTGCACATAATGCCTACCACGAGGACTCCCACTGGGTTTAGATAAGTCTCCATGCCTAAAATAAATTTAACGTAAATTAAAACTTAAGCAGCTCAATTTCATACAATTTATTTTTTTCAATTTTCATATAACTGACATAATATTTGACGAGTATCCAACAAAATATACAACTTTAAACAACTTCAGCTCTATTAAATTTATCAAAAATAGGTATATATTATTATTAGAAAACATATATTCAAAGATCCCATTGAAACACTAATATACATTAAGATAATAAAACCCAAACTTACTTTTCCATAAATTCTATCATCATTATGTATTGCGGGTGACTGGTTCTCATTGTTAAATAATAAAAAAATACTGAGAAACTTTTCACAAATAAATTCGTAACGATACAAAATTCACTTCAAAAAGTTGCCCTTGAACGACGTTCGCGCCTTCGTCGCCCGTGTTTCGTTTAGGAATAACATCAAATCAAACAGGAAATTTTAGTTAATCAATTGAAATATTATGCCATTTTTGTAACAGAATATTTACTTTTTCAACAATTTCTTTATATTGCGTTATAAATTGAACCGTATTAAAGTTTTAAATGCCCTTAAATCAGTCATTTTTTGTATTAATTTAGTTGCCAATACAGTTTCTGAACGAATTGTTCGTTCATTGTAAGATCATTCGTTCTATTTTTCTCATCCTTACTTACGTTAGCATGACGTCACTAACGTTTTCGTATCGAGCTCTCGATACTAATTCGAAAGTGCTTTGTGCTACCCACTTTCGTCAACCTCTGTTATCGTATCGACCACTCGATACGTTTGCGATACGAAACCTACAAAAATTCGTGCTTGGGCTACAGATCTACGGGTTTTGTCGATAGTCGTAAAGTATGTCGGTCTTATTCATTGACTAGGTTCGGCCAGCGTTTTTACTCGCCTCCCCTGGGAACTAATCCGCGTACCCGTATAAAAAGTAGCGAGTAGCCTTCCTTGATAAAATATAGGTAACTTCTATCTAATACCGAACGTATATTTCCAACCAGCCCAGTAGTTCCTAAGATTATCTTAACAACGTTCAAGAAAATAAATTAACAAACTTTCAGTTTTATAACTGATTTAGTATGGATTTGTATTTTGAAGCGAATTCGATACTAACGTTGTTAGAGGCCTGCCTGCTGGTACATACAAATTGTGGTTTAGTACACAACTAGTTATATTGTTAAATGTTCCTGAATGACCTATTGCGTAATAAAGAGCACTTAGTCTGTCTAACATTAAATTAACCTTCAGGTAAATATGCTCCATTTAACTTTATTTTTGTTTTGTAGCACAATATTAACTGGAAATCTGTGTACGTCGATAGCTTAAGTAGTCTAAAGACCTGTGTACATCATCGACCCCTCCGTCTTACTTCTTACTTACCCTATAAGTTGGTCAAGCGCAAAATGAAAAGGCTATGCACTTTTCTCCGGTCGTTCTGCGGTTATTTCGATAGCAGAACGCATTGTTACACAGACAATAGCAAAACAAAGTTCCTCATTCTATTTCTTTATCGTATAAATAGAACACTTTAACGGCCTGCATTGATGCATTATGATGACTAATGCAGCGTACGTACGGCTAAAATGGGAAAGTTTATCTTCTGGCCTTGTACGTAGCTCGTTGAGATAATCTCAGTGTGGTGCATTCTGGGAAGTATTCGTCATGGGATCATTAGCATTGCTGTTCACTATACTCGTGTTCGTGTTGCGCCACTTCTTCTTCCCAGCAAAAACACATAGGAAGTGGTGAAGGATGGGCGTTTTTGGGGGCTGTCTTTTGTAAAATTTGACGTCAAAAAGTGCTGTTTTACAGCCAAGTTTGAATAAATGATTTTGAGTTTTGAGTTTTTTGACTAAGGTACAAACATCGGAAAAATAGAGACAACGGTGATTTGACATCTACTCTACAATTGATGTTATAATTCTTCTTCATACGTCGATTTTATGGCTACGAGAAAACAAGAGTGAGAACTTTAGAAAATTTACTTACTTCAGATAATTAAGAATGGAGTTATTAAATTATAACTCTTATAAGTAATACATTTTTGTATTACTACATGAACGCTTTTAGCGACTGAATAGCAAAAGAAAGTAATTATTTCTCTTGCTTTCATTTTTACTTGTAATTTAAGAGCTTCATTTAAATTCTTTGTGACCACTAAGACTAGCTTTCAGCTCGTTCGTAATGCCTGGTTCACTATGCCATAAGAGTATGATTTAAAAAGGTATTAAAATGTAAGTGTCGACTTACAATTATATTAAAGTTATGTTATGTGTTATAGTCTTGCTTTAGTCTGCTATTTAGAAACTTTTTTTAAGGTTTTATGCAAAAATACTTCGCATGTATAGAAGTTAACAAATTGAATTGCCTGGTTGCGTCCAAGTTGTAGATATTTAATGTTGACAATGCCATTTATAAGATCTGATGTAAAATCAGTAATGGAACAGATGTTTCTTACATAATCATTATAAATCGGAGGTTATGTTACGATACAGTTCAAAGGACCAACCCATTGCAACCAAAGAATAATAAAGATCCTTTAAATGCGTGTGTATTGCTATAAATCTTTGTGGGTCCCAAATATTGTCAAATCCGTAGAACGTACCAAAAGTATTGCACGTGCTTTGCCAGTTGCAAACAAATGCTCGATTTACAGTCGCGCTAATCATTAGTGCTGGCTACGCATTATTCAAAAACGATTTTAGAATTTAATATATTTTTAACTTTCGTCGCGGGATCAATGTCAGTACTGTAATCATCATCATCATATCTATATGAAGTTTACATAGTGCCTAAGTGTTAGAAATCAAGGAACGTAGTCGTAGCCTTCTATCTTTTCAGCCTACTCACATCGAGAACCAGGTGCGAGTGTGTACGCTATTCAGAAACGAACAAAACAAAGTTTCAAACTTATCCGTTTTCAGAGCATCAAAGGTCGAAGCATTCGCTTCATTGACCTAGTCTTAAGTAGTACAATTTAATAGTTAAGTCGGCTGATTGTCGACTTACTTCGGGACAAGACCGCTGTTTCGGTAAGCGTTGAGATTCGCTCGTTTAACACCAATGTTCTCGACGTGAATGAAGCTTAATCGTGACGGAGATAAACCAGTTTTGTTAAGTTTGTTCGCGGTTTTGGATACCGAAAACTGGAATTGAATTTCGAATTAAGCCGTTTATGTATTGAGTTTCGGGAGCTGGTCTTGTTTTCAAATGTTTGGGGTCAACGAGGCTCCATCCCTTTTTTCACACGATCGTCTTCCAAATAAATTTATTCCTCAATTTTGTTTGGCGGTTTTGAACTATGTAGGTGTTCGCAAACCGAAATCTCAGTTTGAGTTACTGAAACGAGGTTACTAGTTAGAAAAAATACTTCGCGTAGGATTGGAACCGTGCCCAATAAATGGCGAATGGCTCGACCCTCTGACATTTCGACCTAATGCTGGTATCAAGCTCAGTTGTATAGTAATATATTGTACTCTAGAAGTACCTATGTTTATGTTATAATAGGAGGCAATGATGCTATATCGGTAGAATCAATCTTTTTGATGAATAAGTACCATTATGGTAGGGGTACTCAGCAAGTTGCAAATATTTTTCCATTTGTTAATCTGACGCGCTCAGTTCCCAAAATCACTTCGAGAGCTCCTATAGCATAATATATTAAGAGTCCTTTATAAACAATCGTCGGCTTCTTAGTTGTCACAAGTAATTTGATTGTGAGAACTGTGGTGTGGTCCGACCGCACAGGTCGACTCTGAACTAATGAGATCAATTTTCAAATAACAGCGTAATCAGCCCAAGGTACTATGGTCTACCAACCGCATTAAAACGTCCGCTAACCTCAGCTTCAACCTTTATTTGAAGGTCGTTAGAGTTTATTTCGCCGTGTTAGAATTTTACTACTAAACGCTTCCCGTCTACGTAATATTAATTTAAACTGATCAGGAACTAAGTATTTATAAAGCGTTTGTCTTGTTTCCGTACTATTTCTAGGTACAATTTATCCGCTCAGGCTTAAGGTAAAAGGTTGAAGAAATAACAGTGTCTTAGAATAGATGATAACTTTAACATTATATATAAAGTAAACAGAAAATACTGACGTTACTGACCTGTTTTACTATAAAAATATAATTTATTTCGTTTTATTTTTTTCGCTTGCCTAGCTTTGCGATATGTTTTATCTCTTTGCAAGGAAACAGACGAATAAATCGTCTATGTAAACATTCTAGTATAGTTTCACGTCATTCCCATCAGACAGAGTGTTAATAGGTTGATTCTAAAAAGATTTCATATATTTTAATCGCAGACTGCTAGTCTCAACCAAGCTGTTTAGAAAAAAATTACCTACTATACTCGTTCTCTGAAAAGCAGTATTTTTTATATTTGTATTAATGAGTTGTAATTTTTCTTCTTCTAAGACATAACTTGTTTTTTATGGTTAAATTTGTCAAAGCTACTGTTCTTAAAAAGCAAGAGAGATATCTCAACCTCAAATATCCCGTAATTTAGAGCTCAGTTTAGCCTAAGCAAAGAAGACTTTCCACAACTTTCAACTTTTATATATTTAGTAGTAAGTTGCGAATAGTTCGATCGATCTAGTTATTTCGAAGCTTGCCTGCGGACATACGACAAAGTTGGTTCGCTAATGAAGTTTGTGTAGAGCTGGTGGCCATGTTACTACCGCAAAATAGATAGCACAGAAGGCTCGGTCTATGTTGCGACTAGGAAATCGCGAACACATGAACATACGCTTACGTTGAGCGAATGCAAGTGCACTTGGTTCTGTTAGTTGAATTATTTGGTCTAATTACCTGAGATCGATTCAAGTAGGTGAGTCTAGTGCGTGTTCTTGTAATTCTCTTGCCTAGTAAACCTTCTGATGGTTCTCATTCAGTTAAAATATTGGGTACACAAACGTTGAAGATGGGCTTGTCACTCTGAGTGACGGATTTTAATGACGAGTAACTGTGCCCCGTCCCAGACTTAATAGTTTGGAATTATTGGTTTTCATTCTATCTAATTAAACTTTTTAATTTAGAACTTAAGTGGACGTCGATGTTGAGCTCTAGAGTTTAGATTAAAAATATTGCTAGAAGATTTTAAAGAGAAATTTGTTTCTAAAAAAGTAAAACGCCTTCGTTATTATTATCTGTGGAGAGTGCCTATAGCGTAATATCTGAAGCTCTAATAGGTTACGTGAATAAATAAATTTCTTGGAAATGCTGATCATAATAGCACTACGGACGACAAGCCTCTGGCTTATGGCTTGCCCAAGGCAACTGACTCTTCTCTTTGACAAGAGTTATTTAAGTTTGTAATAGTTTCAGATATACCCCTAGCGCCTTTTCGCCAATAAATGACTGAAGGAAAAAATTGTTTATATAAGTTTTTGGTATCATGGGGATCGATCATCAAATAGGGTTAATTAAAATATCTTGGTTTTTATACTAATTTAAATACTTAGCTACTTCAAGTATACATAATTAACTGTAGGTACTGAGTCTATCTAAAGTTATGAAATACTTAAGTACTTGACCGTCCTCTGAATGTTATTAAATGTCAACTGATTTAGATACATTATCTATTTAATATTATTAAGCTACGAAGTGTGTTTGCTTGAATATCAAAAAATATAGATACGATTTGAAAAATTCTTTCAACGTTAGATAGCCTATTGATCGAGAAGGCTATAGGCTACTTGTTATCCGAGTGTGTGGACTAGTTCCTACGGGTCGAGGATCAAACCGCTAGCATAAACTACTTTAGTATAAGTGTGGTGATAAATAATAACGATTTTGTTTCTATCTTTTCTGAATTTTATTGAGTAAAAATATATACTTGATTTTCAGGATTTCATGGTCAACAGCAACCTTCTTTACCCGTGCCTTCAAACGTTCTATAGTCTTAAATCCAGACTCCATCTAAGCGGAGAAGTTTTTAAACAACCTGTAGAATTTAATAATTCAAACATCTTGTCTCATTCCACTCAGTAGCATCTCAGAGTGGAGAAATTATATTGGTTGTTGGAAAAACTTCTCCGCACCATTTCGATTTGGTGGATTCTGGGCTGTATTCTGTTTTTACAGATTATAAATATGACTATGAAAACTATATTTGTATCATGAAGAGCTTCGGGTCCATAATATTCACAAAATTTTCCAACCAGGCTCAGTTTAACGACTGAGTGCTCAAAATTAATCAGGAGCAGCGCAGAATTATCGCATAATACCCTCATTCACCTCCATTGTACTGCATTGTGGCAAAGTTAACGTAATACAATACGTTTTAACACAATTACTTACTATAAGAGCTTATTAAGCCGGCATCCGGTCATAATACGGTTTAACTTTGTTTGCCCCATGGGAATATGGTGTGTTCCTCGTATTTACTTGGAGCTTCAACGATGTTCTGTTATGAGATTTTTTAGGGCTTTTAATGGCGTTTGTTATTGTTTTATTTTAAGCGGTAAGCTTTAATAGTGACAGAAAAAAATTAAAAAGGCTGATGTTTGCCTTGCCTGAATAATGCTTTTGGTACCTATATCTTAATTGAATATTTTCAATATCTCTTCTGTTATTTAACTTGATTTGATTATAAACACGTACCTAATCTGCGAAAGGAATTTTTCATTATTCTTGATTATAAGTACGGAAGCTAAATTTAAACCGCGGAGTTACCAAACACAAAGTAAATTTCTTTTAATGGTAGAAGGATGGAACTTGTCCAGTGGTGCCAAGGGAAGGCCTAATAAATAAAATACATACTAACATAAATAATTTACCTTCCAAGGGTTTTTGACGTACCTATATAAAGGACTTATCCATTGTCATAGTCTTACGTAGGAATAATATTTAAGGTATCATGACCTTGTTTTGTTTACTTTAGCGGCTGTTATTACTATGATGTAGGTACAATACATAATTATGTATACGTATTAATAATATGACACTCACGTGTCAGCCACTTAGCCGATACGGGTGATATTGTAAACATAATTAAACTCTTGAACCTTTCAAATCTCGCCGCTGGAGGTCAGAGATTATTACAATGTCAATGTTTGTTTTACGAGTGAAATAATGTAACTGAAATGAGCATACGTTAGACAGAGAAGTATGGAAGAAGAAAACATACTACGGCTACAAGGCACTCAAATAAAAATGCCTAGGGCTATGATAAAAAATTATAATCTTTCAAATTGTTTGTACTATGCATGTGTATTGTGTGTGTGTGATATAAAGTATTAATAAATAAGTAAATGATGAACTAATCTTAATATGTTGGAGGAAACGTAACAATCAGTTTATTTTGTGAAAGAAATTGATTAACATATTGGTATTGCCATTTGATCATATGGTAATGGGTTGACAACTCCCGTCGCTAAAAGTTGTTCAAGCCAAACGTACATTTCTATAAGACCATTTGCGGAGATCAATTCTAAATTGCAATTGAATCTCGGTATTAAATGCCTATTATGAAGTGAACGTGTTTGAAATGAAATGATGATATGAGTAACTCGTATTCAACAGTTCATTGGGCAAACCAGTTCTAGAAATTTCTAATAACTGTGTTCAAAAGTAAAGCGTCCATTTTCGGCAATTTTGCCCATTAATCGCTAGAATTATTGACCGAAATCCTTTTCTTATAAACGCCTTTAAATTCTTGCGTTAGCTGTGCTTTATGCGCACAGAAGCAGCGTCGTGGACAGCAGCTTATACCAAATACTTTGTGTCTTGAGTCGCTATCCTCGATCCTCCAACTATCCTCTTATCTTTCCCGGTGAGACAGGAATGGAGTGACTGAAAAGGGTAACTGTGGGTTAGCGAGCTAGTAATTTATTATTACTTGTATTTCCATAGCTATATGCTACATATATTTTACGATATATAAGTCCCTTGAGACTGTTTGGCACTTGAGATCTGCTTACGTTAACGTGATATTTGCATGGACACTTTTTTAAATCTGGCTTAGCAGAACTTATGACCTTAGCCAATACCTAATAAATGATATAAATTAACTAACAGTTTCACCCGTATCCCCTGGGTATTACTCCGCGCACCTGGAAAAAAGCTTATAGCCTTCCTCGATCAATGGGTTTATCTAACATTGAAAGAATTTTTCAAATCTATTCACTGGATTAAAGAACGCGTTTAAGCAAACAATCAAACAAATATGGCTAACCGACGCTGTGTGAAAGGAGTCCCGATATTATTATTTTTTGGACATATGATATTTCTAGACAGTATGATCTCATTTACAGGGGATTTTAATGTGATATCAATCATTTGATTAGCGAACTGAGATATTATTTTGACGTTAGCAAATCTACAGGGGTTGCTTTAAGAGAGTCTACATTTCCTAGAACTATGACGTCAGTTACACGAGACATGTCGCGTCGCGTGACGCAGTCCTGTATTTATGCTTGACATAACATAGGATATCAACTGTATTTTTGTAGGAACAAAGTATAGGTTTACAATCAAATCCTTTCGGGCGTCATGTCATAGGCGAAAATTAAAATATGAAAACCGTGTTTGTTATTTTATTTAGCGACGCAGACAGTACGTGAAAATAGTTTTTTTTTAACTAAGTGCGACTTCTTTCTACTGAAGTTACCGTGAATATTCAAATCGAAACATCTTTACCATTTTAAGTCCTAACTGAATTACTTCTGAATAGAAAAAAAATTGCCGAGCTAGACAAATCCATTAAGATACCTACCTACATTTAATGTAATCTCGCACTAATAAACGTAGAAGCGAAAAGAAGTCGATATTAATTTAAATCTAGATTTCTCTACGAGGTCGCAACCTATGGGTCGCGGTTTAGGGGTTGCCAGTTAGAGGTCACGGGGTTTCTCAAGGTTAAGAACTACCTATGTGCAGAGATTTGTTACGGTACTAGTAATTTATGGGCGTTATTTCGTGACTTAGTTAATTGGGCTTGGTATACATCCTTAGAAAAATAAAAATAAATATATCACGTAAACAGAAGAACCGATCGAGATGAATTTGAAAAGAGGGGAGGAAAAAGGCGAAGTAGTAGTTTCAAATATTTATAATGGACCTTCAGTATTGGTCAGTTGGAAGTCGAAGACTGCATTAGAAAAGGTTACAGCTCAGGTACTTCCATATTATCGCAAATTTTTTCGCATATTGTTTCGCTATGAAATAATTCAACTTTGTGTTCAAGTACGACAAGATGTAAAGAATCTGAAAACTCAGAGATGTTTTTTTCAGATTTCTTAAAATTTGTGTATATTAAACGTTTATGCACAACGTTTTTTGTATCTTTCCCAATCTTTTCTTTTTATAAAAATATTAATTTGTTGATTTTACGGTTAAGTTTATAACTTTCATTTCAAATATCAACAATATATTTGGACAGATTCTATCAATGAATATTATCTACTTGATACCATGTTATAAAAGTTGTACACCATCTTGAAAACAAAGCAAGCCTAGGAATACTTGCGGTCCGTTTAGACGCGGATTTGTTTTGAACATATAAAAGAACTGGAGTTGGCAAATTATAGCTTAAGTCCTTTTCGTAATACATCATAATATAAGCTACGTCTAAAAACCCTAGACGGAGCAAGAATTATGAGATTTCCCGCAAAGGTCATTGGCATTCACATCGACCGTCTCGCAATATGTGATTTATAGTGATTGGATTATTTTCTTTGTTTCAGACATTTAGTTCCAGCCCGAAACCATCCCAAAATGGAGGCTGAAACCACACCCGTAAGTACCTAGTATTTTAATGAAACAAGTAAAATAATTTGATAAATGAAATATTTAAGATTTCATCCTTCATAAACACATCACAACTGTCCACAAAATGCCCTCTGTCGGCAACTGTACGACAACTTACAAAACGCGCATGTTCCCGTGGGAAGTAAATTGAACTGGGTTCAAACAAGTGTCCAATGCGACGAAATGTTTTCCCACGCGCTAGATGGCGCTAGTCGCCTAACGGAATGCCTCATGTTCGTGTAGATGGCGCTATTTTAAATCTAATCCCGCACGTTTTTACAGAAACTAGGCTGACTCGTAACTTTCAGGTTTATCGTGTAGTTCTGTCACCCTCCCAAAGATGTCGCTTAAAAATGTTTTATAATTTGAGTAGTTGCGGTGATTAAAATTCATTTTTATAAATTTCAATAATGATTTCTTAATTTTTCAAATAAAGCTTACATTGTATAGTGAATTTCCTTAAAAGGAATAAAATATCCGTTTTTGTCATGAATATGACAAAAAATAAGACCGAGTTCCGACTCTTATTTTGACAGTATGCTTCATATATGTATGCATCACAGGTTCTAATAGTTGGCTGAAAGCTGGGCCGTGTTATTTTAAAACCTCAACCCCACTCAAGTCAGCTTAATTTAATGTTGAAAATGGTCGTCCCACGTAAAAAAATCGCACAATTTCACGAGGTATTCGTGCCGTGTTATATATAAGTGCCGAATTAACACATTTTGGCACGGGATTTCGCTTTTACAATATTTTAAAAGATTGCATATGGCACCGTCCCACTGGCAAAGTATCCATTGTCCGCGGGGCTATATTCGGTGAATTTATCGAATGCGTTCCCTGCCTCATATTGCTCGCTATCGGTTCATTAATAAACTATATCCTGTTGCCGCACCATACAATACAATAGCCGCAGACTGTTTCGGAATCGCTCGTGTGCGAAATTTATAGCGGTTAGAATTTTGAATATTTGTTTCCATCTGTTCCGCTTCAATTAACAAAAAAACGTTCGAATAAAATATACGGTGAACTCCTAATTGGCGTCCTTAAAATTGAGCTTTTAGCTTTCAAACTAAATAAATAAAACAAGATATACGCTAATCTTGGCTTGTTTGCAGTGGAAACGTGTATAATTAACAGATAAACATCCAGCTTAATATACTGCGTTGTATGAAAAAGCACAGTAACATTTTAGTGAATAAAGCTTTAGTTTAAATTCGCGTTGGTCTGCAACCTCCAACCCGCCCCGGGCGAACCGCTGTGCCGCTCACGTCTGTTCCGGATATTCAACGTTACGAATGGCTTTATTAAGACTAAATATTACAATTTCCGAGCAACTATTGCGACGGTTAGAATTGCTAATGCGCCGCCGAAGGAGCCGAGTGAAAAGATGCGATTGCACTGAAACCCGCCCGACGCCGCCAGTTTCCTGTTTTATGAGCGGCGAAATTGCAGTTTCACGCTGAGTTGCCAACTACCACCGGATGTTAGGTTTTGAGTGATTTGAATAATTCTTTCTTGTCATCCCTACAATTAAGCTGCTTATTGTTTTATCAAAATTTAAAAAATAAACTCTTATCAGCAACTTAGCAGAATAACAAAAAACAAAAATATTTCTGGAGCGTAGCGTCGCGTAATATCTTGTCAAAAAAGGGGCTGCGTCTTCCACAAATTACTATGATTTAATATTGCTTAGTTATCTGCGGGCTGGTAATTTGTTAGCGCGCCTCTCGGCCCCACGTTGGGCGCCATTGTTGCTCTGCAGCCTTTTGTTCATCGCCTTCTAGTCGCGATACCATCTTGAGTTATTATGATTAGGATTCTTTGCCAAGTGACGCGAACTCGCTAATTCCTCCATTATCGTTTTAGTTGTATCTACTAGTGAGCGTTTTATAACACTTTTTGTTTTCTTTTGTCATTTTTCATCAAGTCTTAACTTTGAACGTGGCATTTTACATTGGTGATATTTATTTTATGTGTGTCATGTTGTTCTTCGTTTTTTCCATGTATGTATTTTCTCTAGATTTTTAGCTGAATTTCGCTATCGTCTCGCAACTCTTTAATTAATATAAGGCTGGAGGTGACCTACTAGTTTAATAAACGTCACCACTGCTCGTAAAGTCAATGGAGTTAATATATCAGATGTCGCGTCACGCCACGCTATGTCCAACTTTCATTTCATATAGTGCTCTCAAATGAATCGATCCATGTGTGGCTTTTTCAATTAGTGAAAACATTCGATTGTCATTGTGTTTATAGTGTAATTGCTGGTTTGTTATCCATCCATCTTGACCGTTGTAATGGCTGGCCATCAGGGAAATGAATCGCCTGGCTGTCTGGTCGAATGGGAGCGAGGTACAAGTGTTCTCCTCGCGAAATTGCTTTCCGTTTTAATGTTGGAGGTATCATGGGATGCCTCGTTTCCGTGCTGATTGTTTTAACGCTTATGTATATTTAAAACAGTTGTCAGTAGATGGTCTCATTCCTTTTTGTTTCATCCATGTCCCATTTGTAAAGCAGTTCATTTATGTTCATCCGTGTTGTAGTAATGTTTAAGCCAGCGCATAAATTCAAATATCATTCAGCTTTGCATTTCATATTTTCTTTGTTATTTATGTTGATTTTAGTTTCTTGTGATTTGAATAATTTGAATTTTAGTTTTTACAGATACCTGCATGCACACTTATGATTTCGAAATTCAAGATCTCTTTTAGCGGAAAATAAAGAAACTTACTGAATGAAAAAATAAATGAAAATCATTGACTGGTAAAAATCTGTTCACAAAAGAGGTAAAATATTGTAAGAATAAAATCGAATGCTTTCAAGTCAGCTTAGTTTTATCCTGTACAACAGTGTTTGCGGTTGAGTTAGCACGAAAATCGTAAATATCTCCGTGTTGCGCTATGGCAGTGCAGTTAGCAAGGATTGCAGATACTGCAATGGCATGCAGCGTGCGTGCCACACCCCATTCATTAGGCGCCGAGTGCTTCCGCGCATTTATCAATCTACACACACAAAGGCAACCGTTCACGGCCCTCCTCATAAACTGAACTGATTTTCCATTTGGAAATTTAAAATACTCGTAATCCTGCTTTCCTATATTGTTACACTCATCTGACTAGCTTCCAAGAAACGTGCATCCAAAAATAAATAAATGTATTTCGGCAACAATTGGGTTCAGTTTGATTGTTGTGGTTATAGCCCCAAGGCATAAAACTAAACTGGAATAAAAACTCAACATTGCCCAGAATCAAAAATCGCCTACGGACGAGCTTTGTAACAGCATTGCGTACATCAAATTGAATATGCAAGCGAAATGCTGAATATGTTGAAATATGCACATGTTTTTGATATGACTGCGACATCAAGATGCAATTCGCGTGTTATGTCAATCAGCCTTTGTTTTTCGTACAGTCATGTCGAACGTTGTTAAAAGGAAACTGTGATTGGTAATCAAAAAAAATAAACAATGACTTGCTACAAGAATGTTGCCAAATTGTACTATCAATTTCTGGTTCTTTCGAAGTCATGGTGGCCTAGTGGTTAGAGCAGCAACCTCTCAAGCACAAGTGTGCAAGTTAAATTCCAGTTCGGGAAAGTGCCAATGTTACTTTTCTAAGCTATTCGTTTCTTAAGTAAGTATATCTCTAACTATAATTTCTGAAATCGCCAATCCTTCGCCTTGTGGATGAGCCAAGCGTGGTGATTACCGTCATTCCATACGTATGAGGAAAGGCCTGTTTCCTACGGTGGGACAGTAAAAAAGCTGATGATGACACGCAATATATGTATTTTATTAAAGAAAATTTAGACTTATTTTCCTGATGACAACGGCAAATAATAATTTTATTGAAACCTTGTGAACTGTATTAGGAATTTTTGCTACATATTCCTAGCAAAATTTAGCTAAATTCATCTGTATAGCGCAAGTGGAGTAGAGCAAAATTATCTGTTTCAACTGGACGAAGTGTTAGCACACCTGCGTCTCCAGTGATCCAGGATTATGGCCAGCCGCTACGGATAAATGCTAAGACACCAATAGTGATAAAGCGCTACCCATTACTGTTAACTGGGCTAAAGTCCAGACCTAATTTTGCATTTAACCCATTTCAGTACATTCGGCAACAAATTTCCATTTTAAGTATTTTTATGGCAATTGTACAAATATCGTTGCTTTGTTATGAGAGCTGCAGTCAACACTTTTGTCGACTTCAGAATTTAATCATTCGTAAGTTATTACCCTCCCGTGGAAGGCATTAAGGTAATGCTTTGAACGCCTTTAATTAAACGATTATGGCGCTCATTAAGTTGAAGTATCGTAATCATAAGCGCAGTAAAAACGCTTAAGGCACAAATAGGACTTCCGATTGGACATTCACGATTTTGCTCTGTAAGTTGGCGTCTGCTGATAGATTTAGTCACCCGATCAACTGAGCCTTGTATGTAGTTACTTTCATTGAATTGAATCTTAAAGAAGCGGAGACTGGAACCAAAGGAGATGGTGTTATATGCTGTCCATAGTTAGAAAAAAAAGGTAAGATACTCGTGTTCTTTCGATAATGGATGCAAGCTTATGCCTTGTGATAATAATTTGATCAAAAACAGACTCATTTCTTTGCAGAGCAGGCAAGTAATATTTCTTTATCGGTGACGATGAACAATAGTCCGCCAGAAAGAAGTAGGTCGTAAGATTTTAAAGTAAGTACCGCCAAGAGGAAAATCTTTTACGAAAATTGTTTTATAACTTTAAGTTTTAATATGAAGATTTTTCCTTAGAAGTTGAAAGTAATTAATAGTTTTGTCTATGAAGGGAGCAACATTTCTGAATAATGAGTGTTAATAGCATTCTACAAATATTCTAAAAGGTTAATGCAATCCATAAAACGGTTATGCGTGGGATATTTGTGACCACAGATCAAATGTATAATTAGATATTCTAATGGTGTTTTTATGTTCAGCAATTAGGCTGCTCATGTGTACCTTTGATTTACTGAAAAGATGAATAAAGCACTAGATTTAGACATTAAGAGATTCTTATTTGTAAAAATTTTTGTTAGGACTTTAGCCTTAAAATAACGATTTGAATTCGTTTTGTGACACAAGGACGTGCAACAATTATCCAACGTTTATACAATTTCCAGCAAATAAATCCCCCGAATTGCCGCCAATTAACCAGTCATATTTGCGAGCGAATCCCACAGTAAATAATAATGTCCATCGTCCAATTATCTTATAGCGGCCAGTGACGAGTCACGAGATATAAGGGTCAACTCTCATTTGATATTCTGCTCCCACCCCACGTAATGGAATAACGTTGTGAGCTTGCCGACGCCCGATACGATCGATCTACCTCCCTATATATTTTATTTTCGTAAATTGTACCGAATGATGTCCGGTAACCCTTGTCAGGTCACTAAAAATGTGTCTGATGAACCGCGCCGCCCGATCCCGCTAAAATCACAGCGGTGTTGCCAGATATTTTGATGTTACTTTTATTCGGGGCGATTCTGGCACGCGCGGCAGCTTACCCAATAACTACATATCAATATACAAATATATAGTCATACGCGACCCAGACAGTTTTTAATAAGTAAAAAGTGGGGTAAAAGTACTCGTACACATAATCAACAATAAAAATGTAATAAAAATATGTAATAATGTAAATAATTTCTAACGTAGAATATTTTAAACCCTAAATAAATGATGCAATAATCACACATAGACATTTGACGCTATTAAAGTTACAACCTAGTTTATTACCTATTTGATTTACAGAATGGATAATAAAATGTAATACAGTAATGGATAATAAACTTGGGAATATGACAATGATGATAGACACGCAAAACGAAATAATTTTTTACATGAATGCATTCTACATTATGAATTTTAACCAGTCGCACGCCAAGCCTGCTTTTACGATTTCAAATGTAGAATTTTATAGAATGAATAATTATAGAGTAACGTAAATCAGTTTAACAGCACTAAATGGTCGCTCGTAATTTTATAAAACATTAGGTACCTAAACGTTTTAAAAGGCTATGTGTATTTAAATTCGGGATTCTTGCTTCTGATAATCTTGTTTTTGTAAAACTGAATAAGCTAATACTTCTGATTGGAAATAGGATTAATATTGGGCTCCTGTGTTGTGTATAGTGCAGCATCTTTGAGGTATTAGTAACTCTTAAAAAAATGTTTATTACACTGAAAGGATATATCCTAAGGTTGGTCGTATTAGACGTGCATTCCGAAAAGTTTAGGGTATAATTTGGTCCTGATTCTTTTCTCCGTCATATATTCCTCCTGATACTAAAAGAGATTTTACTCTTCTTGCTTTTGGAACACTACATCATGGACTTCTCAGAATATTACAAATGGGTAGTGTATCTTTAGTAACAATATCAAGTCACTGCGAACTGTACTTTTTCGCAGAAGGTAAATTGTAATATCCATTAAAAATTGACAGGCACGGTAGAAGAATTATGTTAGAGGTCTACAGAGTCGACAAATAAATTATGTCTGGCATGCGGGGTGTCAGGGACGCCCGGCGCGCTCTTAACTCTTATTTTATACTTATCGGTACAGCACTTTTATCTCGGCATAAAATGCTATGCAGAACGCTTTTAAAATTATATTCTACAGAAGCAGGCAGCTAAGAGGGTTTAACTGTACTCTGAAATGCTCTTTTAAAATGTTAATGGTGCAAACAATCCTCATGCTATAAATCTTAATATGATCTTTCAAATTAGAACCGGGATAAACAGAAGTTTCTATTTTATAGCCACAGCAAGTTTTTCAGACTATACTATCCAAACTTTTCAATTTAGGTGCCGTCGATTCCGGACCGTGGAACAGAGCGCAAAATCAAGTTATAGCAACACAGTGAGCGCGTTAGACGAACCGCATGGAATATTTCTACGTTTCTATTTGTGTATGTTGCGGAAAAATAAAGTTAAATCAGACGCGTTAACGCGTCGCTTGGCGGGGATTGCCGCGAAATTGTTTCGCTGTTTTGTGTAGGGCGTTTAAAGTGTTTTTTACTCGGTTTGCTAATGGACGCGGACTTTACTTACCGCCCCGTTCCGTTCTACGCTTGTTTACTATTAATTGCGCCTTTTGTCGCCTACAGCTGCTGTCTCGGCGCAGGATACTGCTGCGGTCGCTCTGCGCCCAGTTACAACCTTTATGGGTGTTTACGTAGCGCTTCTAGGCGAGTGCGGCGATTTTGTTTTACCGCCATTTTCTCTAACGAAATAAAAATGTAGTTTTTTAATTAAAATGCTTATTCCGCCGTAATTGCCAACTCAAGAGTATAACTACCGTATGTTTTTGAGCAATGTTAAGAAGTTTGATTTATTACAATTTTTTGGGAAGTCATAAACTAATGAGCCCGAGAATTGTTGAAGCAAACTACGGTGTGAATTATAGGAATGAAAATCAACAAACAGTACATAACAGTTCTCTCTTTATTGAGACTCGAGACCAGGCTCTGCGTGAAAAGTTTCCATTAAATCACTAGGCAAGAGAAACTTCTGCAAAGCTATATTTTCGCATATAAATAAATAGAAATCACAATGTCTTTATTTACATTGAATCTTTCCATTCGTAGCTGAACCGCTTCCATTGCAGCAGTTTCGGTGCAGTATAAACCGCAAACAACAACCGACGCTGTTTCCATTTCACGCAGAAGTAGCGAACTGCATGCGGTTCCAGATTTTTGCATTTTTTTTACTCCCGCTGCTCGGGAAATAATTTTATTTATCGCTGTCGTGGTCCGTTGTCGCGCTAGCGTTGACTCGCAACTTTTTAATTAAATTATTCACTTGATAATTGTTGGTGCACGAGTGATAGCCTCGCTATTTTTACAGTTTATTGTTGACCAACGGCGACACTGTATTGTAAATTATGAACTTGATATTTAAGTGGGTGGAGTAATAATGTGCGAATGTATGTTTCTGCAGCTCTGATATAATTTCAAGCGTATGCATTATGTGCTATGTAGCATTGCACATTTAACTTCGATGTTTTGTAATTGCAGTGTTCTAACTTAGTTAATTAGATGCAAATAGTTGCAGTTGATACATTTTGCTTAAATTAAGCACAGTTTGTACGTAACTAATAAAAAGCTGACAGAATAGTTTTTTTCACGTTTTAAACATTACGTAGTCG
Source organism: Heliothis peltigera (assembly GCA_958496145.1). Lineage (NCBI taxonomy): Eukaryota > Metazoa > Arthropoda > Insecta > Lepidoptera > Noctuidae > Heliothis > Heliothis peltigera. The sequence continues at coordinate 2,796,970 of OY292334.1, forward strand.
TGCTACGCGAGCGCTACGAACCGTCTACGACTGTGCTACGACGTAATTACTCCCGAGTTTAATTTTCGTTTTTACTTATCTCTTTTATTTTTTTTATTCATGATGAAAGAACGCTTTATTTAAGACTAGACTTTACTCGAGATAATAAGGAAACTAAAGTAACAGAAGTAAGGTAGCGTGAAATATTCAGTGGGGCCCATCATTTCGTCACAAGTTTTGACCGTCGCGGCGCTTAACTTCCCCATTGCGATTTAACGCCACCCGTATTTCATTGGCACTGTTCAGTTAATACAAAAGTTGTTTACTTCCAACCATCGATTATTATTGCAAACTTTATACAAAATTCAAGAGGCTTTAATAAGTTGAGTATAAAATTGTGTGGTTGGCTGGCGACTGGGACGCGAATAAATATTGTTTTCGTAAGCTCCGCAGGCTCAGTGAAGGGATTGCTTTTGAAATTTATTCTTCTGGTAAGTTTCACGTAATTGATAAGTGCCACGTGTAAATATACTTGGCGTATTCTGCGTTAAATAATTCATTATTGGCTTATTCGAAAGTTAGTGTTTTCTCCTTTCGGAGAAGAAGTCTATAAAGATTTCTTCTCTTCTACATAGTCTTTAAAGTTTTATTAAAGTAAATAGCTTTAATCTTTTCATTGCAGAACTATCAACTATTCAAATTCTATGAATGTTGGTTCACCTATAATTGGCAACTGTATAAGTCCATTTTTAAGTCTTTATTATTTTTATCTAATTTTTATACAGAAGCTGTTGGTGTACCTTTTTAAATTAAATAAATAAATAAAATAAATAAATCAAGTACCAAGATTTTTGTTTGCCCTTGCGTTCTTCTTTTCTAAAGACAAGTACAACATTGTATGTACTTATAAAACTGCAGCAACATTCACCAATAACAGTTCTATATTTGCCGCTCAATTAAGCACTACTAGCTGGTTTTCATTAAGCAACACTACTGTGTACACATTGTCTGCCTCGGTACATTTATTTTGTTTCTGGAGTAATAGACAACGCATCCCGAAGTACGGATAATGGGTCCTGAGTCCCGGAAAAAAATAGAGTGCTTGCGACGAAAGCCAGTCACTGCAACACCTGTCGCCTGATGCGGGATGGTAAGTTACTGCTGCGGGTCGTGTTAAAGTGTAGAAAAGCTTCGTTGGGAACATATGGACATGTAGGTATACACTCTTTTATGGAAGCCAAAAATATATGTCCTACGTTTTAAAACAGTGACGGTGTTTTAGACTGGAAGCCGACCCCAACATAGTTGGAAAAGGCTCGGGAGATGATGATGATAATGATGGTGTTTGAGAGGCCTTATAATAACAATACTTAACCGCTTTTAATTGACTTTTAAACCATAGAAAATTGATAAGATACTATATAAGTGAAATGATTTTAATGACGGAATAATAATTATAATGACGAAAAGTAAGAAATTATTTCTGACACATAAATGTGCTATACCGATCTGCTTACTTACTCGCTATACCGATCTGCTTACTTACTCGCTTATATATCACCACGTCATAAACTGCATTCATGTGTTGTTTATACCAACACGATAAAAAGAAGACGCATAAAAATATTAAAAATATGGCATAGCCAACGGTATCGACGATATAGCAGTAACGTACCTCAACCCTCCACAGCCGCTGGCACTTAAGGCGCTCCGCCAATGCAGATTGGATGACGCCGTATGATTTACCGGCCGCACGCCTCCCACCATCCTCGATAAAATGACGCGCAAGGGGATAGACTGTAGCATTTGTTCCTTCATATTCTTGTATGCGTGTAATTTCTTATTAACGTGTGGAGAAGCTAATAACGGAGTGCTCTCTGTAGGATTGTATAGATACGTGTTCTGATTTCTTTTTTAATGAAGGAGACATGGTGGTATTTTTCTGAAGACAGGAACGTTATTACGTCACGTCGAAAAACGCATAAGGTTAATTTACTTATGTATATTCCGTGACGATCAAAACCAGGTATAATTGACGTAAATGACCCCAGCAGATGTATGATAATTAACAGCTAAAATATAAGTAATTTGCAAGCTTTTTAAACGAATTGCTGACGAACTTATATATCATACCATCAAATTTGTTTAACGACCTATAATTTAATACCACTGGAGCCCCAAGGTAATCAAATAGTGCGTCGTTACGACGTATCCAGGAAGTGGCGGCAGCGCCAGTCAAAAGCGCAATTAACGCTGGAAGTTTCGGACTTGGAAAACTTCAAATTAATTAATGCAATGTAGGCTTCAAGTGTCGCGAACACGCAATGTTCTCTAGTATCAGTGTTCTTTATTACTGTACAGGAATGTTTTTTTTTTTTCACAGCAACTGTTTATAACTGGGTTACTTTACTTGTAAGAAACTTAACAGTACTAACGGAATGCTTTTAACATGTTCCGATAAACAAACAAGAAATGGATGACGAATAGTTAAACTGTTCATTATAAACAAACGCCTAAACTATAATTAACTTATATACACTATGGTAATCCTTTTATTCACGGAACCGCATGGCAATATAGGTTAAACGACATTTAATAATATAATTGATATTTCCATATAGTAATTAATTTGCATATATCGGTTCAAAGTACCGGTTTTGTAGCCAACATGGCCGATTTTCCGATCCAGATTTACTGATTGGGAACTTTACTGGCATTTATCATTTATGGTTGGTGATTATGTAAACAAATAAACTAAATATAAATCTTTTATTAATTGGGGATATCTATATAGCAATTATAAAGTCATCGGTCGCGTATAATCATTTTTGATTGGACCTCTCAACTGTAGGGCTGTACTTGAGTCGAAATTGGATTGGGATTATCTCGATACCGTTTCGAAAGTAACCCCATTAATCTCGATAAGGATCGGACGAAGTATCGACGGCTGTTTTGTGTACTTCTACTTGTTTAAATAAAACGACTTGGTTTAATCCAGCAAAGAAATTTCGTTATACAAAATTTATTCATACAACGTAAGTAATTATAAATTAGCTTTACTTACAGGTAAACTTACAGGTTTTGTCCTTAAGAGTGCTCCCACACAGCAGTTATATTACGTTATACAGCATTGTGAAACACGATAATATTATGAATGTTATTGTGTTACACATCGTGTTATAATGTTATACATATAACTGCTGTGTGGGAGCACCCTAAGAGCTAAAAGTTTTAAAGTAAAACTAATTATGTTCTGCTTTATTTAATTCCAAACAGATTCTCTAGTATTATGACCCAGCAAAGAATAACAATTTAATCAAGAATAACCCTGGTCTTTAAACATTCTTAATCGACTTTCGAGTCAAAGAGACACTAGCAGCAATTGTTATGGTAATGCCTGGGAGGTCGGTTTTTGTTTATCAAAATCGTTTAATTAGCGCCCGCTCAAACAAACGGCGATCCAGCACGCGACTTACGTTATATTGGACATCGGTTTTAGCCGTTGTTTTCTTTCATTCTACCTGTTTTTGTTTATAATAGGCATCGACAAATATTTTTAGTCTGTGTATAACAGCCCCCATTTCTATCTGTATCGCAGTACCTGCTTATCGCGCTGCAAGAACATGTAACTAATACTGTACGAGTAAGATAAAAGGCATTCGCATATTTATGTTAATGCATAAAATGAGTTATTACATGTAGATAAAGACATGCAGACCGAAAGACAGTAACATTTATAAAAATGCAACATGAGGCAATTAATCAAATACTAATGTTATCGAATTCCCGCGAACACCAACACATACCGAGCTAAATGAACATGTCTACAAAAGATAAAGAGATTTGCTCGTACAAACGGGCAGGTTATCTCCATCCCTGTTACGATAACAAATGTCGATTATTTCACGGGTTCGTCTCATCCATTAGCGCCATACTGACTGCCCACTTTCATCTTATCTTGCCTCGGGGATTATTTGTATACCTTTCATTTTCGCTGTCGTTGGTAATATTAATTTTGTTAGTGACAGGTTACTCCAAAATGATGCTCGATATTTAATTATTTGGTTGACCTAATTGAGTTTTGTCACTTAATTTGTGTATTGCGTTTTCGATTTAATGTGGTCTCGAATGGTGTCAATTTCGATTTTATCGTTTGCTTGTACCATCGAGGAAAGTGAAGAAGATATCCATTAAAAAAATATAGCAACATTCACTGTATATTAACGTACCAAGATCAGTGTTGCATTGGCTTACAGCTTAGTAAGTGGGTTCGATGTGCGTTAAATAATGTAGAAATTACTGCCGTACAAGCCAAAACGGTTAATTAATTTTATATTAATGTCAGCGTCAACTCCTTATCGTCCTGTGCTAGTTGCAAAGGTCAAAACATGAAAGGGGACGATAATGTTGATATACCTACATAAGTATCGACAAAATATTTGACCTCTTTGTATTATTGTTTCTGGTCGATATTTAAGTCACTGTATATTTTTTTTGCTTTTCGAATTTGACAAAAAAACTTCGAAATAATAAAAAAAAAACAAGATAATTAAAAAATCCACCCAAACAAAAGTTATTTCAGAATTTATATATTTTCCCCCTACATATTTTAATTTAAGCAGACAGTATTGCTCACGAATTCTAATTAACACAACAATTGAGGAGTTTAGACTTTTTGAGGGATGGACTTGGAAACTCCGTGATGAGAATTAGGCGTTTTTATGTAAGGACGTGATTAGATTCTTAATTGAGAATTTATTTAAGAATACGCGATTATACTGCTGGGATATTACTGTATGGAAACTATTATTTACTTGAGACTATGTGTATGTCTACAAATATATCTACAAAGTTTATTTTACAAAGACATAAATCATGTTTTTTTGCTGACTTTTTTTGTAATCCGTCCTCCGTCATTTCACATTGATCTCAATCACTGCAACATGAAACACAGACGTCAGACTCGCACCGTTGTCACAAATTGCGAATATCCATTAACCAACTTTCGGATTGTTTCCGAAATAAAACAATATATATTTTGTTTAAAAAGTCTCGCAATCCAGTAAATATACGAAGTTAAATAAACAATCCAGCATTTTTCACATGAGGTAATCGCGTACAATCGGGTTTTCCGTTGATACAGGAGCAACGACGCGGTCGCAAACTGCCTGCAATGTTTGTATTGAAGTGTCCATTATCGTGATGAGGTGCATGCCATTCATGTTACTACATATAAAAATGAGAGTCCCCTTCTACCACTCACGTTCAGACTAGTGCAGGCCATAAACGATGTTTTGACGTCATTTTTTCACGTTTTTTTTTTTCTATACCAACAAATTGAAATGCTCCAAAAGATGCGTTTATTTTCGGGCACGCTACAAAGTAAAATAAAATTTGTTAGTTCGCACATCAAAAATACAGTAGGTAGTCTGAATCAATAAAATTTCCATTTTAAATTAAAACCGTTCGACGACTAAATATTATTTCAATATCAAAATAAAGCGGTCCACGTGAAATTGTCTATGCTCTCCTTTTTAATATCCGAAGTGCAGTTTGGATGAAAGTGTCGCTTACGCTATTCAGCGTCACACACACAAACACATGTTAGTAATTTCGCGCCCGTCTTCACTCCTTCCCGTGGCTTTTGTTCGCTTGTGTTTATGATGACATGTTTTGCACACATAATTGACTTTAGTCTGTGTATTTTACCCATTATGCGGGTTCGTATTCTGTAGCTACTAGCGAGATGCGACTAATAGGGAAGTTTAAACAAACTTGTTTGAATTTTTCATATTTTTATTTAGATACAAGAGTAAAATAGGTATTTTAAGTTTCACATGGAAACAATAAGTGCATTGATTAGTAATTTACCAGAATAGGCAATATAAACTCTCAACCCTATATGCTGCTACCTAATAATTCGTTCATCAAGCGCCCATTATTTTCAGTAGCCAATAACTTACTTTTCCAGTATATCAGTGGATACAAACTCAGTTGATTGTACGTGCATTACCTCGTCTGCTCCCCACCTTGCCCAGCAAACTGCGTAATGTCATTACGGAGTTGGATTCGTTCGAACGATCGCCCCCCCACGTAACAACCAATCGATCTGGCGTTACTCTTACATTATTAGTTTCTTTTCTAAGATTCTTATTGCTTTTATATTGTCAGGAAGATTTGGACAGTTAGGAAAATGTTTTTCCGGTTTTTATAGCAGTGCCGAAAATTCTGGTCGCCAATTTCAAAGCCGAAACATAAAATTGAAGGTTCCAGTGAAATTTCTTTAATTTTGTAAAAGCATTATTGTCTTTGATGTCAAAGAATTCCTCGTGGAGGTTTTTTATCGGTTGTATCCTCCTATTTATTATCCTTAGTGTCTATAAAATAATATTTTTTGGTAAATAACCTAACTAATATGTCTTCCTATCGTTGAAATTAGATAATGGATTTTAATTTCATTATTATGATGTTAATATCCGTGTTGTTGATTTTAATTCCTCGAAATTAAGGATACGTACTCTAAGAACACAATCCATTCCATGTTTATTACAGTTGCAAAGTATTTCAAACCATACCTCTCTAACGTAAGTTACTCAACACGAAGCCCGCATAGCTACTTACATATTCATAAGAGTAAGTAGCAAGAAGTCGTGTCGTTTATTCTTTCTACATCTACTTAGATGTGTTTAGGAGCCGCTCATGTAAACACAGCCTCTTGACGCGGGAAATTAAAGCCGAGGACATAGAAGCGCAGGTTTTCTGCCAGGTGTTGGGTTGTCTTGAAGAGAAGTTAGATACTACGAGGAATTGAAATAACAAGTTAGCTTGAAGTAAAAGTTTGTTGAATATAAATTATCCCAAAAGTGTTTAGGAAATACTAAGTTTATAATATAATAAAAAGGTTCTAGATTCAAAATGTTTTGCAGCGATGCTTGATTGAATCAGTTCAAAAAACAATATTCTGTATGCTTTGGTTCTTCAACCACTAAATGTAATACCATTTTTTTGTTTTTCGTGGGAAATCATCCCGCTGAGGGTGCAGCTGGAGGGAGTGTCAGACTCTTACTGACTAAAACCCACTATGTTCCTTCTGGAGGTCCCTGTGTGCCAGGGCCGCGGTATCTCTTACGAACAACCCGCAGCCCAAGCAGACCCTGGCCCTTTATGGGCCCCTCCTGTGTTGCTGACATCTCTTCGAGGAGCGCGTGGAACAGAACGCGCCGCCGATATGGGCCTGTCGTCCTTAGACGTACGTGTCGTCGTTAGACGTACGATGTAATACCATTCCTCCAAAAATCGCTTTATATTTAAAATCTCTCCCGCTTACGTCACCACCGTGTCTTATACCAAAGCCTTGATCAGTGGCATCATTAAGAGGAGGCATGTGATCGCGAGCACTCGTGCGGTCAACACGACGACACGACTCCGACACGCATTAACGGCGCAAGCGACAGGAGTGTGTTGGCTTGCATCGGGTATGACGTCTTAGGTCAATGAAAAGAAGTGTGTTAGGAAGACGTCCTCAATAAATCGCCACTACTTAAGTGATATTTTAATTTGACAACGGCTTTATGAGGGAGTGATGCTGGCAAGTAGGATTGGTGGAAATTGGAACTCAACTCATTTGCATTCTGGGTCCGTGTTTGGGCCTGGATGAAGCTGTGGATTCTGAACTTTGACTGGTAATGAATCAAAACATGTCTCCCTCATTTCCTTTTAAACATGAATGTAGGTTTAACTTTAATTTGAATGTACACCATAATTTTGTCAAGACATTTTGTTAATACTTACAAAGTTCGACCATAATTTATATCATGTTGAAGTCGATATAAAGGTAATAATAAAAAAAAATGTCTAAGTGCAAAGTAAGATAGCACAAGTTAATTACACTCGATGTTGGCAATCAACAAAGCGAATGTACTTATGTCACTTAATTGTTCCTTCACACGCAAAGTTTTATGTTATAAATTTTGTTGTTTTGGCTTTTCGGCTGGCTAGCTGCCATCTTGTTTTATTGCATCGAATTAAGCTAAGTAAACTGAGAGGTACTGTAAACTCGCGGTGTAATTTAGTAATAGAGCTTAGCTATGTACTAGTTTCTGCTAGCGGTTTCGCTCAAAGTCCATGGGAATTCTTTCATGCACTCAAATAAATAGCCTATAGCCTTCCTCGAGAAATGAGATTCTAAACATGAATTTTATTTTTTCAAATCGAATTGGTGGTTGCTCAGATTGGCGTGTTACAATATTCCACACACTTAAAAAAACAAACTGTCCAGCTTTATAATATTAGTACAGGTTTGTGACACGTGCCTAGCTATTAAAGTACACAAAATGACCCATACATACTAAGTGTATTATTTCTGGGATGTATCGTGCGGTAAATGACACAATTAACCCGAATTAAGGTGAGTGTATATTAACTTTTTTGTAGTTGAACAGAACATGTTCTGTTTCAGGTAGTTGAATATTAACCGAGCATTATTTTAAGTAGAGTTTAGTAGTCGCATAGTGTAACTGCTGTGCGCGCTCTCGAGTTCGATTCCAGGGTCGGGGCGAAATGTCTGCGGGTTTTAGGAAACTTTCACAAAAGCAGCCCGTAAAAGTCGGTTCTGCGCCTGATCTCTCTCCGCTCTTGTCGGATGGCCGACCCAGGTTAGGTAAGTAAGGGAGCTGAAAGTACACCTCTGCCTCATCAAATGCTTGCGCACTATAACATACCCTGCGCCCCTAACTGATCTCCTTAAAGAGAACAGCTGCCATTGCTGGCAATCGGTCTGGACGCCATTGTTATTTGTCGATAGTCTTTTGTTACACACGGGGAAAAAGTCGAAGCAGTTTAGTTTATACCATAGGAAGCCATGGAGCAATCGGTTTTAACTACTCCTATTAACAGCTACGTATTTCAATTGCGGTTTGTACTGTAATAATCCGTATACCAACCAATGTAGGAACTCAAGACCCGTTTATTATTCATGAAATAGTTATTATTGATCGTAAAATAAAACACGGCAATATTATACGGTCGTTACGCGACTAATATTCGTAACTGTAATGAATATCAAACGACACGCCCGATAGATGTGGTCGCCTATAATAGTACCATGTTTATTGCAAGTAAGGTGTCGTTGTATGGCGAGCATACGTCAGGGTTTTGTAGGACACTACCCCTTGCTAAAATTTGCATAAATGTCTGTTTTAATGGCTAAAGGAAATATGGAAATAGTTTTTGAAGTTATTAAGCTTATGTTGGATTAGTTTCGTGTTCTGTAGAAATATTAAGATTCCTTATTAAAGGCAATTAACCATGTTTTTAGTTAGTTGTAAGTTGCTTATAATGTAACTAATCCACCTTATTAATAAAACGTGGTTTTAAAAAGTATCTACCAGCTTAAGTCCTAGGGTGAAACCATTAATAAATTTAAACCTAGCAATAAATCCAGTACCTACGCAAGTCTTATAAGTAATAAGATGGTTTTGGTTTATTTGAAGTTTGATATAACGTAAAACTTACTTGAGAAGTCGCAACTAGTTCAATTAGATTACTATAACAACCACGATAGTCATAGCTACTCATAGATCTTCAGCCATTTGTACAAACGTCCTGCCATAACCCGTAAACTTGGTCGCACGTTATAGTATTGACTTGCCCTCACACGGGCCGTAAACAACGTTATCGTTGCGTCGTCATCGTGACGTTTAATGTCAAGTGACGTCACTTGACATGCGACTACTGCCCGCCAGTTACACACATGTAATGATAATGACATTTGAGCTAGCTGTAGCTTCATGATAATTATGTTGCATGAATTTCTGTATGTGGTATCTATCTATACTAATATTATAAAGGCTATGTTATACAGTTTTTGTTTGCTTGAACGTACTAATCTCAGGAGATACCAATTTGAAAAATTCTTTCTATGTTAGATACTTTTATCGAGGAAGGCTATGGGCTATTTTAGCAAGGGGCGTGAAGTACATAGTTCCTACGGAACGCACGGTAAACCGCTGGCGGAAACTAGTATTGTAGATTAGTATTGAAAATATGTAGGTATGTGAATTTAATGTTTTACAGGTAGAAACAATTTTACGAAGTGTGTTGTTGAGATTGATGGAATTGAAGATAGTCAGTCTACTCTTAACCGGATAAGTGCATTCGTTTTCTCAGAACGTTGTCAAAACCGTAGGCAGCAGATAGCTACGTAAAAAGATAAACAAGTAATAAAGGTTTTTACATCTTACTGTCTTAAATTTCCAAGTAATCGCCCTCACCATGACTATGCTTAAAAATATTTCTCACGATTTATCGCTCTTTAAATCTACGCTATTTAACCTCACCGGATGGACAAACAAACAAACAAAGGATTGCAAAAACGTCTAAACCCATCTCAGAAAAGTGTCCCATCCTTAACCCAGAATAATTAATGGAAAGCTATAGTAATCTGGCGTCACTGCAACTCATAAAACAAGAGCTGACACAAACGGTAGTCTGGCTTGATTAATTCATGATGTTTAGCTTTTATATCCCAAAGCACAGATCTACCGTGGTATTGAGGGTTGAAATAAATAAATATATAAACGTCATCATAGGGTATTTGACAACTAATCAAATTCATTACTTTTATTTAAATGTCAAAAACGGTTATTGTATGCAATTTGTATGAAAGTTATAAATATGACGTCACAATTTTTTCACATCAAGCCATATACTTATTTTACTTAATATATACATATATACTTAATAATCAAACAAAAATATCCAATAACTTTTATTGGCATTATTTTAAGATGCTTTACCAAATTTATATCATATAGGATTTTATTTTTGACCTAGTCAACTACCCAATTGTTATCCGGGACGAAATCGGCAACTAATCTACAGGATTTTTTTAGTGAATAAATTCACTTTATCTACCATTTGTTATTTGTAGATTTTTATAACAGGTTTCGTTGTTTAGTAAACCAGTTGTGCACTGCAGTCCGAGTCTCGTTTATTCCTCGCTTAGCTGTCCATCCGACTCCAGTTTAATGGCGCTCCGGTGGAGAAGCGGATAATTTAAAATACCTACATTGCTCTCACTGGCCAGCTCTTAGCCAGCTGTGGTTGAAAGGTACACTCAGAATCCTGCATATAACTCCTGAACTTAATAGGTTTATTTCGTTCTCTGGCTGCGAAAAGTTTGATAGTTTTATTATACTTACGACATATGAGTACCTAACGGTATTTAATAAAATACAATAGGTTTCTATAAAAAACTATAACGTATTATAACATGTTCTAGATTACAGTGACTCTAGCTACTACAATCGGTCAAGTTTCCTTAATAGATCTTCAACTTTTTCGCTGAAGCGTATGGTTCAAAATTAATTGGGAAAATCTGACAGTTTCGAGTAGTCTGATGTGCTGGCGTCAGTACAACTCAATTAGAAAGAGTTCTTCAAAGAGTTTTCGAAATAAAATTACTAAACCAGTGGATTTTAGTAAATCTCATGGAATCGTATATCTAAAAGACTCTAAATCAATTTTAGACAATACACTAGGAGCTACAATTTTAAAAGCATAGTTTAAAACGAAATCGTTCTGCACTCGTGCTGGGGGTGGGATCATGAATCTTGCTCTCGTAAACTGAAGGAAATTGCTTGCTAAAAGTTTCCGAATTTATAGCGTATTTGTACGTCCGGACTGGTGAAGCAGGATTAGACACATTCGTCGCTATCCCCTGTGCTACTTGACTCCATTTTGTATAGTTTTAATTTTTTTAGCTCGATTGTAATTTTGGGATCATAATAATCAAAATTGAAGACGATGAACTCCCATGCAACATTACATTAGAAAACTAGATTATTAGCTATATTGGCACTGGATTATTATAATGTAATCAACTAATATTAAAATATGATTTCGAATTGGCGAAAAAACGTTTGGGCAAGTTCTTTCCAAAGATAGCAGCAAATAATTCTTCAGAAAGCGATATTGACCATAATACCAGTACCTACTAAATAGCAATCAGATAACTCAGTAACTGAATGCGATCATCCCATATACGTAACGCGATATTAAAATATAATTAACCACATAACCCATTCGGAATCAGTTTCATTTGGCATCCAAAACCGATAACGATTACCATTGAAGTTACATTGCTGGCTGCTAATATAAATGGGTATACAATGACCCTATTTCTGGGCGTAATGTGTTGCTTACAATAAGTTAGTGCCGCTACCCGGTTTTATCTGGCTGACCACCGGGGTTGAGTGAATCCAGCACATTAGTCAGCGCAGTGCCGCAATTTACATAATTAACCAACTTCCTAGCGACTTTCGCATCGTACGTACCTTGAAATATCTCGGTGAAAATGTGCGACTACCCTGCGAAAGTAATTTTGTGTCCTCTGCAAAGGATTTTGGTGATCTGCGGAGTTTTATTTTTGGATGGCATAATTACTTAATGGCTCGTCTCCGATTCGTTGCTTCGGAGAACTATCTAAAAATGTCATGAATGGTTAAAAGATTTGATAAAATAAATTAAAGCTTTTATATTTTTCTTTTAGAATGTTTATCTTACCTATTCGGAATAAAAGTAAGTATTGAAAACCTAGATGAGATCATTATCTTGATAAAGAATAAAGCAAAGTTCTAAAAGAAACAAACAGAACAGGAAATGTAAAAGAAATACGTTAACATTACACTTTTACAATGAAGAGGTTCCTTCTCGTTGCGCACATTATTTATTTAAATCACTCGTAATGTTGGTGGTTCTGCCTGATGTTTGCACAATTTATGGGACTGTATCACGATGTTTTCATCTTCTGTTCTAGATAGTAAGTAGAAGAATGACAGGATCTTACTAAAATACTATGGTCTATGAGCCCACTGTGTTTTCTGTGCAGATGACAGCTGTTAGCTTTTATTGAATGTTGCCATTTTACGGGATTCACTAAGTAAGGTTTACGGGGCAGTTTTTAAAATTAGACTCCTCGTAGGTACCTATATCATAATGGCGCATCGCGAAAGTATAATCGAGTAACAAAAAATCACATTTAGAATCTTGAGTTGGATTTTTACACAAGTTCAGATTAACAAAAAAAAGAAGTAATAAAATATATGAAGATATCCATGCATTTAAGACATCATGTAAGGTCGGAGTGTTGATTTATTTAAGAATAGTTTGCATTTTAAATAAAACTCCTTTAATTATGGGTAATCAAATTTTCCACGTCTGGTAACACTGACAAGTACACAAAATATAGGGTTGATCTAAGGCTTTAACAGCGACGTGACATGAAACATCCCGAGTTGTCTGGAACTCAGCTTGATACTTGTTTTATAATTTTGAAAACAGCCTGACTGTGCTATAGTAGGTACGTACATGCTATGCGTCTAATTTATAGTTATGATTTGACTATAGGACTATACAGTCCTTTGAAACACGTTGAATCAATTCTCAGATCTGTTTTTTCCAAAGACGTGCCGGCTTACAAAGTCAGTCGTGTACATGTAGTAGGCACTAGACAGTCTTATAACAAATCTTATTAGTATTTCGTAGCTTGGCTTTAATACATACCTAATTAATCGCCTATTTGCCTGTTAAAGGCGAATCGGTATTGGAACAGCGATACACATCAAAAGAGACGTCTCTGGGACGAATAACAATTGAATTTAGGGATTCCAATCTATGTCATTCAGATCCCAATTTACAAATCAATTGGATTCTTTAATTGAATTATTGATCAATCAGGTTATAGTGTCTGGCGTACTTGGTATAAAATGAGAAATAATAAAACTTCAATTAAGAAATTTCTTTTGTTAATTACTTTGATGAATTTAGTGCGTACTTTATTTTAACATTTCTATTTTTTTTATTATAATAGCACAATTAATCTTGAAATCTTTGTAGGTTGGTATCATTATCATAACATCACGTCTGTTTTCCTCGAAGGGGACGCCCACTTTGCGTCAGTACCTCATGTTTCAATTTAATAATATAAAAATAGGTCCTTAAAAATTTTAGCTGAAATCCGAAAAACAAAATCAATTTTATGCGATAGCTTTTTGTGGTTTTGTAAAATTTTGAACTTAAAAAATACGTGCCCTCAGCGCCAATCTAAGAATTCATCTTTTGAAGCCGACAATAATATAGTGGTGAGTTCGGAATTATATCGATTAAAACCTAAAACTATTAATTTTTAACTTAAAGTCTTATCATGTAGGCCTGACCGTGGCGTGCTGGGCACTTTTTGGCTTGTCATCTATACTTGAGTGTGACGTTCAAAATGTTAAATAATTTCATCCAAATCTGGATATTTGGTACTATTTTGGTATCTGTCACTAAATTAGTTCGGCACACATTCTATTCCGAGCTAAACGTACCACGTTCAACATTCAAATCTAATTTAATATCATGAAGCTTCGTAAGTGCTATACCATGTGCCGCTAAATTCACATCTTTCCTAATTCACCCTAACCCATAATCCAGTGTGTCCGAAGCGTCACCTCCCTTGATGGAGTTAATTAATTTTTGACACGGATTCGTAGTGATGGTCCCATGTCCAACCCTCTAATCTGTTTTCCAATCGATTGCACTGACCCCAAGTAATGGGCAGGTAAATTTTAAAATTAATATTTTCCCCTTATATTAAGTGCGTTGGTCGACTAGCTGTGAGCTGCGAGTGGTGGAAAGCGTCAATGCCATCTATCGAGGCTATCTAGTCAAGCGGGTATTTTTTTTAACATTCTATTGTATCGAAAACAATAATGCTGCATCGCACGAGATTTTCTCGAATATGTTGCTATTTTTCTATACTAAGTATGGAATTATTTCCTATTTTAACAAATTCTTTGAAACGCTGTACTAACCCACTCGAGAGTCTATTTTTACTGTTTCCCTTTTTAGAAAGCTTTTATGGGGAAGCCTTCAATAAAATGTTTCGTTATTTGATGTTACATTACGTTCGCATCATATATTAATAATATTTACTTTTACATGGGTATTGCATGCAAACCTTTGCTTTATGTCGGTTCTTTTAAATAAGGTTATTTTGGCGGGTACTTGTTTTACTTCAATATTTAAATATCGTTTATTTAAAAAAAAAAGTTCCGAGATGCGTTTTGTGTGTTCTACTAACAAGATACCGGCTTACTAGTACCTTCTTGCTACCCTAAAAATAAAACATGTCCGGTTCACACCCCAATAAATTTACATAAAGCTATGTACACAACAGCCATACAACCGTACAACCGTAACCGCCAAAAGAGCACTGAGCCAGTCAACGAACAGATTTAACTGGCAAAAAGTTTATCAGGAATGGGCGGGACGGGCCGTGTAGATTTCAGTACAAATGTCAAGCCGTGCCGTTGCGGTCGCGCTCGCCGCAAAACACGGCTAAATGTCGCCAGTGTGGACCCCACTTTATAGTGTGCAACGTTTTCAAATAAAAGTAAAGAGTTTGATGCTCTGATTTTTCATTAACATAAAATGTAGTAACGTTAAATAAGTATTTATAGCAGTTTTTTTTTGTTTTAATACCTGATAACACTTGGCTGCAGGTTACACGTAAGTGTTACCGCGGCCCTGGCACACAAGGACCTCCAGAAGAAGGGGTTTTAGTCAGCCAGGGTCGAAAAAAAAATACCTGATAATAAATTGCACATTTTTACAGAACACCATGTACACTTTGAAGAAACTTCATTATCCTCGTCTGGCTGAGAAGCCTGTTAATAATAGGAACCTGAATTGTATATTGAAACATCGTATTATTGTATATTTAACGATTGTGATGCTCACAAAACAGCGTAAGCATAGCTGGCCAGTGAGACAGATGCGTTCTTGTCGTCGCAAATTGATCTTCTGTCTTTTGACATCATACATACAGACAATGTCACGTTTTCATGTTGAATTGTTTGTTTAGTTTTTAATGCAAATTTTGCCCAAGAATATAAACTATATTGAGCTATTATATATTATATTAGTATATTATATTATATTAGTATATTATATTAGTATAAACTGTATTGAGCCGAATCACAATGCTGTAGGTAGTAACCATGGGTAGTAACTGAAAACACATTTCACGTGTTATCAGAAACATAAAAACATTTCCCCTATTTAGACACGTAGGCTTTGTGGAAAACCGCACAAACCCATTGTGTTAAAATGCACCCACATATTGTAGAAAAACCTACATTGCTGTACCCAAATTTTTTGTTCATGATAGTTGCCCGCGTTGCCACACATTCAACTTGTACCAAACGTTAACTTTGTATTTTTTCCCGCTGGTCACGCCAGCAACACGGACGCCCAAAGACAATAGGCATACGCCCCTTTAACAATAAATCATCCCGTGATTAATGAACTAAATAAGACAGGGGTTCAGTTTGGTAGGTAATCATATCATCGTGTAAGTTGGCCGATACAAAAGAACGATGTTCCTTCAAAGGATAATTTTAATCGCCATTTGAGCGGAACAAAAGGGTTTTACAAACTAGCTGTCGGCCGGCTAACGAGTGAAAAAGCTATTCGTGACCGTTCTGTGACTCGTTTCTATCCAATAGGTATGATGAAAGTTTCCTGTCATTTAGATGAACTGCTTGTAACCGGCAAATGGTGAAAAATACATGCACAAAGGCTTTTCATTATTGCCGTGCCACTTTTATGTTGTATGACGAATGTTTTATTAGGTTTTTAGTCAGCCTTTTATACTACGGCCATTAATGAAAACCTTCTTCAAGAAGCAACATTGAATACATAACATCCTTGTTTAATTTACTCTCTCGTGTACTTGTCCCCAGGGGAGATAAAAGCAAAAAAACCTTGGTAGGTATGTTTTTTCCAATATGCGTTTTACGTAAATTCCAAGTAGAACGTGTTTTTTTTTCACCGCCTGTAAACTTATATAACAATTTATTTTTCCCGAATGCCAAGTTCGAAGCCGGTCTTTATTAATGTCCTGTCGACATTTCGGCCTGGCGGTCGTTGCTTTAAATTTAAAATTTAAATTTACAAGTTTTTACTTAATAAAAAGACTTTAATGTATTACTGAATATTGAAAATGCTGAAAAACAAATTCATATTGTCTGTTTCGTGGAACGAAGAACAAGCGAATGATTCCAGTAATTTTATTTTATTAATGTAATTAATGTGAAATTGAAGTGGTGCAAATAAATAAATTATAAGTGTGAGCTTCGATTTCCATTTTAACACCTTGCCACCTATATAAGCACCGACTTCACCGACAGTCGGTTATTTAATTGGTGGTTAACCTACAATGTTTTTTTCTACTTCTTGTCAAACCTTGTTTTGGTAATAAAGGATAGACAGCTGTTTTACTTAGTCAGCCTTTTTTTCATAGCGAAAAAGCGTCTTATAATGCTTATGTACTACACTAAGTTGAAAAGTGTACTCGAACGCCATAATTTCTTTCATTTGTCTTGACGCATTGGAGCGTTATGATTTAGTCAGTCCCCTAGTCAGTACTCTGTGAGGGTATGTTAATAAAGCCCTCTCACTCCTAACAACTTGCAAGACTTATAACAAAATAAAATATCCCCAAGTCCGACGTGCGAACTTTTTCTAAATATCCATACAAATGTTGCCATCTAGTAAAAACTCCTTCGCCTATGTTGCCTGTCTTTTCATTGTTCTTTCTTTCCTCTAAGATAAAGTTTCGTCCCGGGCGTGGAAGTGGGTGTTTTATGCCCGTGTCAAATGTCCCGCGTATTTAGCTTTTGTTTTACACTGCAAAATATATATTGCTTTTCGCTGGTCTTATTTTCTACCTGTTGATATTTTGTAGTTTTAAATTCTTGCGCTAGTTTTGTTGGGATTTATTGCTGTTATATCGAAGTGGTATTATCTGATAAAGCTTTTGGTAGCACTGCTTTATCTGGAAGTTTTTAATTCAATAGCTTTATGCATCACTATGATCTGGGATATGTCTTAAGAAGTTATTAACAACCTCTTTTTCCAGATATGTGAACAGCTTACACATAGCAGGATAGTGCAGTTCTGTGCAGTAAATTGAAACGGATTACTAGTGACGATCTTGAAACCGGATTACTTGGTGAACAGAGCACTAGCAACAATTTATGTATATGCGAGTATATCTTGTAGTTACGTCTATGGTACGGTGGAAGAGAACAAGAATTTAGTAACGGGGAACAGTGCTGGCTGGTTCAGACTAAGCATGGAATTTCACTAGATGTTGGATATGTGTATTTGCCTAAAGGAGGTTAGATTGAATGAGGTTTGTAAATTTTCGACACCGTATAGTTCACTTTCCTTCTTGTTAAGGTAAATATTTATCAATATTGCAGAGTATTATGTGTTTCTAAACAATTCCTCTTTGTTATGACGTTTGACCAACTTCGATTGAGATCAAATCGACCTATGCAAATTCATCTGTATAGGAATGCGATAGCCTACTAAGGCATTCCATTATTAGTTAAACAACAAACACTAAGCTAATATCACAAATCGTGACTAGGGTGTCAATGCTGCAATAATACTGCTTTACGTGGCGGCGGTGACAAACAGATCGGGAGGTGTCCGGATATTCCCAATTTCCGTGTTCCGTGGTGTCACCTCGCCGGATTTATGTCACAGTTGTGGGGAGACGGGTGACGCCGGCCGACCTGTTGGCCTACGAATATTCGCAGGCAATGCGCTCCCTGTGCGATTGCGGTTTAGATTTCAGATGTAGGTATCTTTAAAGATTTTTTTGATTGAATTGCTTATACCTAAATGATTTTCTATTCTCCTTTTTTTAAATAGAATGTTATACCTACGATATATTTTTTTACAAAATGGTTTTATTTAAATATTTATGTGCGAATGGATTCGAATTCATGGCATAATAGTTTCAATTTAAACAAAGGCATACATATCTATTCACACAGTAAATTACTTAACTTGAAATATCACGAGCACACATCGTTTGAAACAATTGTTTTTACAAATGATTGGATTGAATTTTATTTGAAAAGCTAAATTAAAACATATCGGATTGGAACTCTGTACTCAACATTTATAAATCCATAAACCGGCCATATTTTATATTCCCTATGCTTTCACAAATGCAAAATGCTGGAGGCTTTGTTTACTTTTAATATCAGCTGTGATATCACTTCATACACGAAGGGAGGCTCAGCACCTAGTCTTGTTTACTATGTCTGTCACTCAACAATAGAGAACAGAAGGGATAACTTGAAAAAGTGTCCCGCTAATCCCGGGGAAAAACGTAGATGCACGTATAAGCTTTTGTGCACGCGAAAATGGTCTTTATAGCCTTGATGAATAGATACAGTTCTTTATATGAAAGACGACTTACGCAAGACTAATGAATTTTATTTGAATTAGCAAAGTAATTCGTGTCTATGTTTAACGGCAACAGCTAGATACTAGCTTGTTATTACCTACTAACTATAACGGAATATCTTTGCCAGCCCCTAAAAGATTATCTACCCTCCGAAGGCTGTCAGGTAGAACCATGTAAAAGGTATATTTGCACAACATACCCCACGTGAGAGCAATTTGTGAGTATCATTCGCCTTCAAAAATGGCGGGCCTTTTGTCCGTTGTTTAAAGTGGAAATTCTGAACTAATCCATTACACGCATGAATGCCCAAAAAAGGTAATGGAATAACAAAATGATTGTGCACACCGAAGCGCCCACATTCATGTTGCTTTCATAAATTGCACTCTTTTTTATAAAATCCTTTAAATATTTAACTTCGGAACGTTGCTGATGGGATTGGGGGCTGCCCTAAAAAGATAAAAGAGTTTAGTTTAATCCAACGCCACAGATTCTACTTTTGGTATCAGGTTTGGAAATATTTGTTATTCCTATATAACGAAAAACTGCTGTTGTATATTGCTTAAAGATAATTTTTCAACAATTTTAGGACTGGTTTCCAAGCACCTTTATAGACCGTTTATCTGTTCATTTCCAGTAGATAGGTTACGACTACCTATCTACTTGATGACAGTGTGATACCTTAACATATAGTTAGTTCGAATAATAACATTACTTCATTTACAAACCCTCACAAAAATATTTGGTTTACATAAAAGAAAAAAAAATACATCAATTTTGTTCTCACGTTTCACGACTCGCATTGCCAGAGGACCTGCAAACATTTTTACACTTAAAACGTCCAAATAAATTAATTTCACAAGTACCCACATTTTATACGCGTCTGGTTCATATTGTGATTTATACCATTCGGCAGATGGATGGGGCCCGTGTCGACCTCACGACCCCCCGACATAAATTCTTACATTTAGCGGAGTGTCACAAAATGAAATAATGTGTCCTGCAATGGAATATTTTGACACGCTTCGTACGGTACTTAGGGAATGTTTGGTTCAATTTATTATGTTGTTTGGACGGATAACGGGTTACTGCATAAATGTAATGTTTAAAAAAATTAAAAAGAATACGAGAATGTCAGTTCTATATTCTTCTACCTGCAGGCTTAGTATCACAACCGTAGAAACAAGTTTTGTCTACCGGAGAATGTAATGACAGATAAGTGACAGATTGACGTAAGATTTCGTTCGACATTTTTTTGAAGAAATATGATTATATGCGAGTTGACAGGTCGCGCCATGCTCGGGCAGAAGTCATGTTGACATTGACAGAAAGAGCTTTGTCTTTTCTTGATAAAATAGATATAGAATCGCCATGCTTAGCCTGCAGGACATAATTCCTAAGAAATAAGAGGATTTTGTGCCCATAATAACAATGGATTGATTTGTAATATGATAACAAGACTTTATTTCAAATATGGCCGTATAAGATGATGCAACTGGCCCAACAGTAAGAGTGAAATCTATTGAATCAGTGAATGTATTTATTATATTCTATTTAGTTTTTTTCCCCTTTTTACATGCACCAATTGTTATCAAGTTCCCTCAACATTCTTACGCACCTAACACTTGAAATCAACCGAGTCATTTAAACGGCTGTTATGATTTGTGTCAGTTAACACCGCGTCTAACTGTGTTGAAGTTGCATTGTTCCCACTGACAGCTGCTTGCGCGAAATGACAGCAGGAATACGCTATGCACGGTACAATAAGGCGTAGGTAATAATGACATTGTATTATATTGTTAAGATTTCTTGTGCCGTCTTAGACATCATACATGAATACAATGTGCCTTATTTGTATTGAAATGTAGATTAGGTACATCTTGCGATTTTGTTTCTTCCGTAATATTTGGGAAATGCGCAATATTTTTCTCTTTTCCTTGTCAGCCGTCACACTATCATTCATTCCCTTCATATAATAATTCACGCAATCCATTCATCTACATAATCATCAATCACTTATTAATCAAAAATATGTTACAATTAAGTTGTACGTATAATATGTTGGGGGTATTTTGTTGTGGCGACGACGATGGTGCAATGGTTACCACGCCGGACTGCCGAGCTAAGGGTCCCGGGTTCGATTCCCGGCATGGTCGACATTTGTATGTTGAGCATCATTGTTGGCTGTGGTCTGGGTGTTATATGTATTTATGAATATATATGTGTAAAGTATATGCAGTTTATCAGTTGTGTTAGCACCCATAACACAAGCTAATAAATAGCTTACCGTGGGGCTAACCGACCGTGTCACATAGGAGTATTGTCATGTAAAATCCGGACAAAATTATTTAGTGACTTATTTAGTAATAAAACATAGCAATGCGATTTAAATAATCTTTAATGATAATAAGAAGCACATATTTACCATAAAACGTTTATTAAACTTATTTTCACTTATTTTCTTAAAATGATCTTAATTGAACTCTTAATCTTCATCGTCTTCATCTATATCTTCGCAGCTGATGTTGTCTTCTGTTGACGTTGATGGTAAAGATGGCGGCGCATCTGCTACCATAAGATTAAGCGCCTCTTTTGATTTTTTTTTTCTTTTCAATTGCGGTTTTGGCCAAATAGAGCTTAAATAAGGATCAGAACTTAATAACAATCTGTTAATAATGTCCCTGTTGCATTCTTCTCTAGAAAATTTTCTAGAAAAGTCAAGCCTGTACTGCCTAAAGTTTTTATTACGGGCCTCAGCTGCCTCCTCCGACAATTGACCAATAGGAACGATAGCATGCCTTATGCTTACTACGCTCACCTAAGTGTTGAAAAGAGTTGGTTGGCCGACCCGGTTTATTTGTAAGCTGTGTACAAAATTTCTGGATTTTAATAGACGATTTGAGCCATTTGTCATTATTACGTAAGAAACGCTCTTCTTTGCGGCTTGCTGCTACCCATTTTTGTTTGAACTGAGTCTTAAAAAATCTCAAAGTACAATCCAAATCAGTTTTCTTATCATCAGGGCAATGGGTGATTTCAACTAATTTTTTTCCCAAAAACTCCAACATTTCTTCAATTTTCTTTCCTTTACACTCGTGCATGATGTTGTACAAAGCTCCTCTGGTAAAACTAACAGTTGATTCTACATTATCTGAAAATAAAAAATAAAACAATATAAAGTCAAAACATATCCCTATTTTACACTATCATCTTCAAATAGTTGAAAATAAAAATGGCGCGCGTAGGCGTAACATTTTTTTATAGAATATACTAAAATATACTCTTAGCAACATATTAATAAAAAAATTAAGGCTTGACAAGTAAACAAAAATATGATTTAATAAAATATTTTACTTAAAATATTTGAAATTTTCGGTTCATCTTTAAAACAAAAATCTAAACACATAAATGAAACATAAACTCTTCAATAATTATGTTTAAATAATATACATACCTTGTACTTCCATATTCACAATGTTTTTTCCCACTATTTATCACAAAAAACATACAGTTTAAAATCTAATTCAGTGAAAATAAGAAGTGCCGAGAACACAAAGACATGTGACTTAGACAACGACTGGGTTCCGACTGCTTGTGCGGGTAGTGTCAAGTACCTGAGTAACAAATGTGTTCTTTTTTCAATGGACCCCTTATTGAGCTGCAAAATGTGTGGCTGTAATGGGTTTTTATTTAACTCCATAAATTCGACTTTTGACCGAATTTTAGAGGGAAATACTCCTATGTGCGTGTGTGAAAAAGGTGTCCCGCTATATATGTATATATACATATTATATTATTTTTCTCATGCTGTACAGCAATCTAAATCCTTGTATCTAATTGAACAACTTACTTTTAGCATACAAAATACAAATTGTCAAAGAATAGGCGTGTTCATAAAAATAATGCCAGACAATATTTTTCAGAAACTTCTGAATATTTGTATTGTTTAATTAAAAACTCGTAACTAAGATGGCGTGCTGGCGGACAGTCGCCTGCGGCCATTCTTCTGTTTCTGAGACCAACTTTTGTCAGCCCGCCCCGAGCTCTTGTGATATCAGAAAAAAATAACTGATTGTAAGACGTTTTCTTTAATCATTTTCAAAATAAACATGATTTGAATGTGACGTATTCAAGAAAAAAAAAATTAAAGCACAGAGGTTATCACTACTTTTGAAAATGTCTCAACTTTTAAAATAATGTATCGATTCGGCTATTACTTAGCCACGAAAGCGTAAAAGATATTATTCAAAGGATAATATAAGGGTGCATCAATACCATTTGCTCCGATAATAACAACAAGTGTTAGTCATTAACCGCTAAATGTAGCCAACATATAAAATAATTACATTTGCAAATCAAATGTCGATTCCAGGAAACAATTACTCCAAGTGATTACAAGTCGCGCCCGCCATTGCTTAATGTTCTTGACATTACGTTGTGTTGCCATATCATAAAAATTACATTGTAACGTTTTAAGGTATATGTTAGATAGACATTTACACTACAAAATTGAGTTTGCAGTGTATGCAATAAGAATTGAGATTTTTTATTTTAGTCACATTAAAATTGAGTGCTCACATTTTGTTATTGACAAACTGAATATTAATTGAAAAAAAATATATGATGTACCTACTAATGCATCCTTTATCCCATTAATATTCACATCAAAAAGGCTTTTTGATTTTTTGACATAAAAAGCCCAGCCATGCATCAATATCTGACTGTATGTTAGCAACCCTAAGCCGATGTCAATTGCGATCGTTGACATTATTATAAGTATGTAATTGTCATTAGAAGGATCATACGTATCGACACCTACATGCTGCACATAGGTATGAGCATGAATAAGGTAGGTAGGGAATTAGAACTAAAATGGTTCCTGAATTATAGGTTTCTTACTTGAAAACATGAATATAATATGCATGCTATGGGAATTAGACCTTTCTATGGTCCCCATATATGTTTATTGTTAAGATTTTTTTTTCGAGGATCGATTGAAACGAAGCTTTTATTACGACTGATCAATTTTCGTCATCAATCTTACACTTCTAATAACTAAAATTGATTTCACCTGGTCTAGATTGTCACCAAAGTAGGCCATTTCCCATTTTTTATTAAATAAGCGCCATCTTACATTTAAAATCTGACCTCGCTAGTAATAAAAGTAATTTCATTATAATAAAAATGTCTACTTCGCGGAACGTTGACAGTTATAATCTATGTTATTACTTTGAACACGGAATCAGTGTCACGTGGCCACTAATTATGCAGCTTAAAGACGAAACAACTTAATTAAATATAGTAAGCATTTTAATGTAAACTTCTTTATGTTTAATCGGTTAAATTATTTTTGGTAATTGTATTTTTATTTTATTCTACTTGACTGCCTCGTTGGTCTAGTAGTCGCAAGCCGTCTGGAAGTTGGTGATTGATTCACCCGGAAGAACGGAAATGTCGGTCTTGCGCCCGATCTCTCTCCGGTCGTGTCGGATTGCCGTCCCATCGGACTATGAGAGGGAAGGAATAGAGAATGCACCAGTATCTGCGCGAATGCTTGTGCACTATAATATGTCCTGCGCAGCTGGCTGATCTCCATAAAAGAGAACGGCCGCCGTAGCCGACAATCGGCCTGGATGCCATCATCATCATTTTATTCTATGAAATAATAGGAGTTCGTTCGGTAAGTGTGTTAAAAACAAATATGAAACGTATTGTTACCATAACAAATAAACCTCCATGAAAATCACTATGGGTAACACTGTTCTTCAAATAAATTCCACTTTAGACAACGTATTTTATTTCCATTCCATTTGGCATTCAAGAATAGACACATTTAAAGGTCGCAGCTGTTGTTAGGTTTCATCAATAAATCGCAGTTTTTGGTACATTTTAAAGGTAGAAAAACACTCTTCATATATAATTTAGATTATTTAAATACAAACAAATGCCGGTAGTAACAAGTAACCCATTTGCAAAATAAAGGTAGTTACAGATCCTATGAATAACCTATAAGTGGTTGGGTTTTTCCAAACATCATCATTACAGCCTTTTTATCGTCCCACCGCTGGGCACAAGCCTCCTCTCCCACGGAGAAGGATTGAGCGTTCAAAATATAAGTGAGTAATTTTTATTTGGTTCTACGAGAATTTTATACATTTTTGCAACTATGAAGCACCGTAAATGTTTTCTCACCCTTTAACATACACGCTAAGTTCTCATACTTATTATAAATAACAAAGTTACTGTCCATCTGTCTGTTACATTTTCACGATAAGACATCTGAACAGAACTTATGTATAATTTCCATAACAACCCGGGGGAAATAGCTAGTATCCTACCTACAATGAAATGCTCATACGAGTACCTTCTCGGTACACATCCTAGTATTAATAGCTTCACCGTTGAAGACTGTAATCCATTATTGTCAATCAATGTGATTGCTACCCAGTAAAATAGTGGTGCTCCGGTCTATCGATTCGATTAGTGTAATAGCGAGTTATCTGTGGATTAATCGCTATTGTCCATACCTTTCATACTTAAAATTTTATTACTCGTTACCTTTTTGTTTCATTTGTGACGGCGTAAATTGGATCGATTTTTTTGTAGGTACTTAAATTAATTATTTTTGTCATAGTCTACCTGAAATGTAAGCAAGGTATTATTCTTTCTTAGTATTACAGTATTCTTGAATAGGTCTGAATTTAATTAGTTTGTCAGATGCTTTTTGAAAACAATGGTAGGTACTGTGCACTGAAACTTTAATTAGAACTTTTCAGATTTTTGTTTTGACATCATTCGTTGAAATTTCAAAGCCTTTAAAACAAAAAGCCTTACCTATTCGTTATAAAGCATAAGAATAATGGAGTAGGTAAGTATTACCTAAGTGCTTTTACTTATCATAAACTAGATTTCATACACGACGCTGATTGGCCATAAAAGATTTACCTACGTCTCTATAAAGTCACCAAACAGAACCACATTTCTTCAAATACCTTTTTGAACTTTCTGAATAAATATCTAGTTTTAAGTTTAAAGGTAAGTAAACACATTAAAGTTATTAAAAGATGTCATGATAAGGTCCCTCTGAGTTTATTTAATTTTATTTCTCGTCGTCTTTGCCAGTGTCTAGGCAAAATGAATTTCATATCAAGATAGAGATAAAAAAATACATTTCAGTGAGTTCTAGAATATTCACATGCCTTTAGAATAAAAAGCGACAGATTTAGAATAAGATAGATAGTATAGAAAAAGCCTGCGAGGACAGACATGTATTACTGACAGAATTCGTTACATTGGGTCTTAGAGAAAGCTATATTGATGTTACGATACCTAAATTGCTTTCTTCGTTACCAGTGTTAATACCAAAAGTCTAATTAAAAAGATTGTGAGACTGATCGTTAACATAGACGGCATAAGTCATTAACGCCAAAACTAGGCCAAGCTGTGACGTCATTGGGTATCGCCGTCTAATCTAAAGTCCTAGCTTTCGATATCAATGCTTCAAGCACTTCATTAAGGGATACTGCTGTTGATTGCGCGAGATGAATATGATTGATTAAAATCAAAGGAGTGTGAAAAAAACTGTCGTTATTGCTCTGTTTTTGAATACAAATAGAATGAAATTAAATAAAGAAGACTGCTCAAATGCCTGTTAGTTAATCAGTAGTGGTAAGGTATGATAGAACTGTAATGTTTTTGTCCATATTTATAGTTTCATGCCTCACAAGTTCTTAACGTTTCTTTACTTGATCATTTTTGGCTCTTTGAATTCAAATATTGCGAAATCAAACTTTGACTTTATTTCGATAGTGATTACTTCTATCATTGCGTTATTTGTCATATTGGTTTCAGTTCAATCTGGGAGCACAGAACGTGACTGATTTATAGAGGCATAACACAATTATTTCGCAATTCCCTTGTTTTGTACGGTTGTGCAGCTTGCGGAATGGTGAACATAATTTAATATGAAATTCTGTTGTTTCCAAATATGAAATTTAAAGTAAATATTACTGAACTTTATGTACCTATATAATATAACCCGTACAAAGTGACATACTCGCAATGGGTGAAGCAGATTCAGTTGTTTAAGATTGTGAAGTAATTATTGATTTATTTTGAGGTCATGTACCCTTCTGCATTTCATACTTACGCCACAAAAATATCATTATATCAAAACACGTTTTAATACCAAGAGAATATTAATAATTTCCCAGATTACTCCCACCAATTCGGCTCCTCGATTCGAATTTCGGGATTCAGTGTGTGTAGAAAACTCATATAGAATGCATAAACGTTGTGAACCGACTTCATAAGTAGCTGATTTAAAATTATAATTTACGAGAAGCACCCGCGGTGGTTGTTACACTTCCGTTATAATTTGAAAATGATGACAAAACCTTGATACATGACAATAATTTGTATGCTAATGTTTGACATGTTTTGGATTGCGGGTGGTAATGGTGACCTCGTGACGTCACACGTGTTGATGCGAGATCAAGATGATGATGAAGTTGTACGCAAAGTTATTGTTCTCTATAAGTTTGAAGTGTATTGCGGAAACAATACATATACTATAACATATAATGTTCTCAATCAGAATATGACTATTGAACTAAAGTTCGACTGCTACTTTCTATTATCCTTCAAGGCTAAAATTGTGGTTGTTGTGAGATTCATTGATGACAGGAACACTCCAAAATGGATACTGCACCAGTGTTTGGAAAACATATCCACTGCATACGTAAATTGGGCGCTTTAAAAGATTAGGTTCCCAAAATTATTATTGAACTCCCAACTACAAGTTTTGAAGCTGCAATAAAAAATACTAAGCACTGAGAAATTCACACTAAATTATGACATAATTTATTTAAAATAACGGAGCGACTAAAAACATTTGAAATGAATGTTACCGACGTACATCACGGAACAAGGCACCGCTTAACGTGAATCATCGGGTAATATAATATAGAGATTTTTGATACGGTACTAACAAGGTTTGCGAAACCACGGAAATGCTGAATTGGGACTAAAGTTCTCGACTTACTCGAAGTCCTAGTATACCGGCAAATTATGTTATATTTAACTTCATTACTCGGGTTCACCTCAGCAAAATATCTAGTTTCAGAGTATATATTATTGTCTAAAGTATCAGCGATGTTGTGGAGTTTAGATTTTTCGCGAACTCCGCCGCGGGCTTTATAATATGATAATTTCGTTGTTGTATACTTTGGAAAATTCGTTGCTATCCATGTAACTTGTATACGTTAGAAACTCGTGATTCGATTTTCTGAAAGTTATTTGCATAGTAGGTTTTCGCAGCTTTGGATGGGAATGGGAAGTTGTTGAAGGTATGGAAAACAAGTAAACAGATTTTTCAGATGATCATTTTTAATATTGTGAATTCAAGAATGTCATTCACAAAATCTTATTACCGTAAGCAAAAAAATATTAAGATGTCGAACTAATAGCAAGACATTTTTACTATTTCTCAATTCATTCCACGTGTTTTATTACGAACAAGTGATAAATCAAGCATCAATATTAGCAGGAGCTTCAAAGTTAGAATGATTAATGGTTTCGTCTTTACTTCTATCCATAGATATTAATCTAGATCTACCGAGGCCCTTTAAAATTGAGTGCTACTAACCTCAATTGAATATATCCATTCCCCAGCAACCGATCGTGGTATAAGGAACATTATTCATTATAGCTCAGTGGATCGTTTGATTGTGAATGTTACAGAAAGTTTTCAAGGGTACGTGATATTTATCGAGTGTCCTTTATAGTTTAAAAAAAATTGAAGAAAATAACTAAGAAGAATTTTTTTTACAGAGCTAGAAGTAATTGATTTCAACTGACCTTTACATGCTCTTCAAGACGATTACGCTCAGCTCGTGAGTGGCAGAGACAATGGAGACTATCAAAGCCTATCTTGGGACTAACAAACAGCCCCTGGCTTGGTATAAAAGAGATTTCACTTGGAGCAATGTGTGGGAACCTTTCATCTATGATACAGGGAATATTATTTTGCTTAATATATATTCTTGATGGTATTATGTCTGTTTCTATGATAATATTACGGCTAGGTACTGAGTGGTGGTGATGTTTGATTCCATGCGTCCTCTTGTTGCTTGAGAGCTGTTCAAGTTTATGGCAATAATTATTAAGCAAGTATTAAAACCTATTCGTGATGCAGGTATAGCCGAGCAGTGCAATAGGTGTATTAAATATTTTTACACAACTCTTATAGTGTTTCTTAAATGATAAATAACATTTATTTTACAAATAGGTTGAAATCTTAACGACATGAGGCGAAAACGGAATGAGGACGGCATTTCCTTACTAACTACCTTGAGATGTGTCAATAGTGGTCAGTGTCAATGTGTAAATGGTCATAGTCTCTAGACAGGAAAATAAACTAATAGTACCATAAAGTCCTGACATGAAAATAAACTGTATTCTATGAGTTATGTACTAATGGCTTATTTCTCATTTTTTTTCAAATATTATATTTTTTCATCTACCCAATCAAGAGAATTATCTTATTCAACCAATTAAAGTAGACCACCCGTTCTGTCAAACCAAGCATAAACCCCGTTGATTAATTTTAAATTTTTCCCATAAATCAATGATGCCTAAAGCGAGAGCAAACACAACAGTATCGGGACACCGCACCGCATAAACCATTAGCTGGCCCATTAAAATTATGTAGGCTATCATAGTCGCCATTTTATAATTTTATGAGCGGTAACAAGCTTTGTACAGTCAACATTGGAAGTATTTACGTGATTTATTTATTGCTTTTAATTCGGGGATGGAGGTTTTAAGGGACGGTTTGTATTACAGCTAAGGTTGCGGTGTTTATTCTGCAACAAGTCAAGAATAACTAATAGGTGTTAGGAAGAATATTAAGCTTTCATTCCGCTACAAAAATCCAGGATTGGATGCAGGATGCAACAAAACACCACCCTCCCGCCCTCATGAGAAAAAAGCAAGCACTACAACTAAACCTACCCTACACGTGTTTCGCCCCTCCACGGGCTATCCACTATTAAAAGTCGTCATTATGAGTATTTTTAAGAGCACAGGAATGTTGCTGTGTGTCACTTCTAAGATCAATGTGAGTGGCAATATTACCAAGACAATCGTCTTGTAAGATTTTGACTATTAACATATTTAATAAATACTACAAAAACAATAAAAAAACTATATTTTTTCTAAAAGAATATTTTACTATGAGTACACAAATTTTTGTCACAAAGGACCAACCCTAGCATCTACTAAACACAGGCCGCGCTCGCGCCTAGAACTGATAACGCACGGTTCGACGCTCACCTGCGAATCTCTGAAGGTGGCTTTATTTTTAATACTTATAAATTGTCCGCCATCTTTTTTATAATGATGCGGCAGTTATGCGTTGAGCCAGAGTTATGACGCAGTGAGCGCTACGCGATTGTGTGCGAATGGAAAGGGGTGATTTATAGAATTAATGTGAATTTATTTATTAATATTTTGAAGACACACAGATCTGTTTTGTTAGTGCTAAGTACCGTTTATAGAGTTCAATAGTCATCGACCTTTAATATAGCCAACAGTTTTTGTCACCTGTCCGGTTAAGCAGTAAACAGCCTCCTAGACTGAACTGCGAGTTGCCAGCATTAAATAAAAAAAAAGTTTTTATCACAATTTATTTAACATAGGTAAACGCAGGAATGCTATGATCGTTATGAGACCCGAGTATTGGTTGATGATCATGCCTATCTATACGTAGGTATATCAGATTTTTTGTCTTATTTTAGGAACTTCGTATGACAACCAACAAAGAACAAACGGACCCCACGGCGCCAATGAGCTGATTATTTATTTATCCTATTTACAACCCAAGTCCCCACATATATCATGTCAGTAACATAATAAAAAAAGCAGTACATTTAGGGACTTCCGAAGTCCATCCGATGTTGTGACGTCATGAATATTTAAGCGCCGCCCGCGCGAATTCTTTACGAGTAGCCAACATTTGGTCACAACTGCTCGTTTATATAATCAAATCAAATAACTTATTTATCTAAGGAACTAACAGTTCTTTAAGTGGATAAAGTTTAGTTTTATTTCGTTCAATGTTGGTGTCAGATGGACGTAAAATAAGGCAGGTATTAAAACTCTTGTTTGTCCCTCGGGTGTGACAAAAGCCGAAATATTTTATTTCTGTTACATTCTTAACGTCATAAAATAGAACTTTAACAGAAACGAAAGAAGGTGACTATAGGTAGGTACAGACGCCAGCACATCAATTTGAAACTGTCAAAATTACCCAATCAACTTTGAACCATATGCTCGAGCGATAAAGTTGAAACTCTATTAAGGAACTTTGACACATTTTAGTAGCTTGATTTGGTAGCGTCTTTACTAGTTTTTGCTCGCTACGTTGTTTGCACTGTAGGCTAAAGAAGCTGCTTATGAACATAAAATTATAGGGTTTTAATAAAGGATTTAACTGAAAGTCAAATTTTATTTCCCCCTAAATGTTATTAAACTTACCTAATAGTAGTTACGGGTTAGGACCTGACCTAATAATTCAAATGTACCAGAACTATTTAATGAGCCAGCTAATCAGAAAAACAGAGCACTAATTACATGCGGCCAGTGTTGTAACCATTCGCCGGATGCCGGACGTCCGATCTAAACTTATGCCGGATACGGACATGCGGCTTAATAATATACCTACGGTTTAATTATTCATCTTGGAGCATCATGAGCTGGCAATTATAATGATTCTAATTGGATGCTGTTCTGTTGTAGGTACGTCATTTGAAACTTAAAAATTGCACCTACTATGATTTAATTTGTGACAGTCTTCTAAGGTACTCATGTGATTGCAGATAATCTTAATCAGCCTAGCCTTATTCTTACTATTCACCTTCCAGACTAACCGTTTACAGCGGAGTACCAGTGTTTTGCGTGGAGAGACAGCCTGTTTCTGCAGTGATTTTCTGGCTTCTGGAAAAGGATATTTAAATGACGTTCTTTAGCATTTGTTACGGGACACTTCTTTTTAATAATGATCACCCATCTAAGGACCAGAAACGCCAAGCGTTGCTTAACCTTGTGGTCGATAGACCCGAGCAGCTGTTACTTGTCCACAAGGTGTAAATAGTATTGTATCTAAAAAGGAATATTTAAGGAAATAACAGGTAATGACATTAAAATAATGTGTCCATCAATGATTTAAATAACAATAAACCTTATTCCTAAGCAACAAGGTAACAAATCAAATCCCCCGTCTCCAAGGTGCAATCTTTGTAAACGACACATAATTTACCAATGAGTTTGCTCTAAATTCGGCCACTATCGGTATTTACGGGAATGGCGCCATTTTATTGCGCCCTTCGGCTATTGTAGTGTTGCCAAGCGATCGGCGATCGCCGGAATGTCCGTACTTATGTGAATATTAATGAGTTTGGTGGCTCTGGGATAATTTCAGCTTTAATTTACTTGTAATTGTTGATCTTTTGGTAGCCAATGGAGCCTACTTATTATGTTTATTACTCAACTGTATGTAGGTGACTTTTGCGTGGCTTGATCGTGACAGTTAGAAAGTAAAAGGAGATAAATTTACAAAAAAAAAATGTACCGTTTACAATTCATATTTTCCAGTAAGTATTTAAAAGAAAAAAATCTAACTGAAAAGTACTGAAGTAATCCTGTTTCGCAAAAAGCTTTCACATGGCTGGTGTCAGTGCCAAATCAAATGCATATTTGATAGGCTATTCGCGCTTTGTTTTTGTATCAAAAAATGTCATCCTAAAAGTACTCGTGAGTAATTTTTAATATTCTATGAAAAATTCAGCTATTGACATTGATTTATTAAAATACAATAGTCCTACTAGTCCCAGTCTCCAAATAGACCTACTATAGATTATAATGAACGGCCTTATAGTGCACTCTCATACAAAATATACTATTACTATAGAGATACTGTATAGATATAGATGTACTATAGAGATACTACTATTATAGCGCTTTCACAAGAGGATTTTTCGTGCGTCAATGCTCGGTTCGTACGGGCGGTGTCCCGCGTATATGAGCGAGAGTAAACAATAAATTGTCTTAATTAATATGACACATGAAACCGCACGATAGGTTTTTTAACCGCGCGGAACGATTGGCTTGTCTATACCGCTGTAAATATGAAAGTTTAAATAAAGAATCCATAACAATACGTTAAAAAATACTCACCCTACATATTTTATTTCTGCCTATGCTTACATTTAATTTACGAAGCAAACTTCACGCCGAATTTGAGTGGCTCTAAATTTCCCCCCAGATTCGTGATATATCTTGTAATTTGTTTTTTAATAACCTTTATCTAAAGAGCGTTCTTTTCAACAAACGAAAGTTTCGAAATAAACAAATTTCATTACTTGCCTATAAATTTTGTTAACAATATCATAAATATCGTTGTATGGCGGTTTTGTTACAATATAAATTTTTATTTCTATAATCTTAATCTCCTTAAAATTGTTACGTTTAGTTTTCTCGAATGTTCTTTTAAATTCAAATAATTTTCCACAAAACATATTATATCTTGGACTGGGAAAATTGTTGTTCCCTACAATGTCATATCACCTTATTAACTATGTATGTATATCCTTTGTGATTATGAACGACTTGCAGAAGTAAGTAGGTAAAAAATCTGTCTTAAACAACTCAAAGCTCAAACATTTATTCACAAATTGAAAAGAAAAACAGCTGATGATGTTATATAATAAAGGCACACGCAGTTACTCTATCATTATACTCTTCTTTCAGTTTGCAAGTTTTAAAAACAAACATACTGTTTAATAGCTCTTTGTAGACGTTAGAAGTTTCACAAGAAAATAGTTGTTGAATGTTTTACAAATTCATTCGTTGAGAGAAATTTTAAAACTTAGGTAAATAGAAACTGGATACATTGTTTTTGCATTGGTACTGAGCGGAGCACACCCTTTATATGAAGTTCTCTTCAAGGGCGTATTACACGCTGCTCTTTCTTGCCTCGTTGGTCTAGTAGTCGCAAGGCGCGACTGCTGTGCAGGGGGTCTCGGGTTCGATCCCCGGGTCGGGCCGAAATCACTTTGTGGGTTTTGAGAAACTTTCATAAAGCAGCCTGGTGTCTGGAAGTTTGTGATTGATTCACCCGTGCATCGGAGAGCACGTAAATGTCGGTCCTGCGCCTGATCTCTCTCCGGTCGTGTCGGATTGCCGTCCCATCGGACTATGAGAGTGAGGGAATAGAGAATGCACCTGTATCTGCGCAAATGCTTCTGCACTATAATATGTCCTGCGCACCTGGCTAATCTCCATAAAAGAGAACGGCCGCCGTAGCCGACAATCGGCCTGGATGCCATCACACGCTGCTTACGAATTTTCTTTTAAAAGATACATTATGCTTTCAAGATTTTTTTTTGCTGGAATGAAATTACTTTTATTTCTTTTAATAATAGTGCTTTGTTTTTCGTCCAAAAAGTCGTTGAATGTATATAACATATTTGATTATAATGCGCCACAATCCTTAGCCAGGAGCAAACTAATATTACAATAAACATAATAAAACAAAAACAGCAATCCTACATAAGCATAAACAATAACATCTCCTTTGGCACACAGTGGTACGTAAAGCAGTATAAAAGCAAACTACAAGAAACCTTATTTCGCATTCAAAGTCCAATAAAAACTTATTTCATATATAATATTGTAAAACTTGGTGCGTAGTGCTACCATGGTTGTGGTTCTCGAATGGCCAGCTGGCGAGATATGTTGTGGCTTTCGACTTTACAACTCAACCATACGACGTTAGTTAGGAAATGTGTAAACTTTCCGATGCTTAATTTAGGGTGAGGCTATGTTAACTGGTTGTTTTGATGAGCAGTCTTGATTCGAAGAATGTTTACTTAAATGTAGGCCATAAGTATCTTAAGGATCAAAGGTCTAGGATCAATTTCTTAGTAGACAAGTATAGTCAGTTGAAATAGATGTGCTTTCGACGGCCGCAGTCACGTATGGATGACAAGCCAAAAAGTGTCCAGCACGCCACGGTCACGAATACATGACTAACTTTAAAAGATTACAATTAATAGTCAGTGTCAATCGATATAATTCCGAACTCACTACTATATTGAACGTATTTATTGATGAATTCTTAGCTAGGCGCTGAGGGCAATTCTTTCTTTCTTTGACGTGGCGGTTTTCTTGGACACGATTTTTTGTTATATTTTGTAAAAAGAAAATAAAAAGGTAAGAGAACTGATTACGCTGTATAGACATTCACCATCTATACCTACATGTATTATCTTTGTTGTTTATCATCATAATCATGATTTGTATATGATCAATTGCATTGCGATTCTAATATTATGCATACTATAATTAATTTAGTGACAGATAAATCTTAATCGTATGCAATAATTGAAACTAAGCAGTTTAAGTTGTATTAGCATAAGCAGTTACTTGCTTATCTTGTAAGGTCGACGCATGATTTGAGTATAATATAATGTGTGCCTTTGTACAATTTTTTTTGAGACATAATAGAATTATTTCTGCGAATTATGTCTATGATTTGTGAAGATTTCCTTTTAAAAAAGTTCCATACTTAGTGGTTTCTCTAATTTTAGAGTTTTTCGAGGACTACATTTCTTAATCCACCTTTCTAGCGATGTAAGTATCACTTCATAAATAAAAAATATAGTAGGCATCTATTGCCTATTCACAGCATCTACAACTTTGGAAACAAATGGTAGCGCCATTTTGTTTGATTCTTGTATTAAAATGATACAAAAAATGTAACTGTGACAATATTTTTAAATTAAAAAGAGATGTAACTACAACATTATCTGTAGATAAAATTGAAACTATTTAAAATGTTGTCGATTAAACCTCCGACCATTAAAGGCAAAAGTTCCATCTCCACGCTAAACAGAAACCTGTAAACTTGCAGCTTTAGTTTAATTTACGCGCCAGTAATCAACAGAGCAGAGCAGACCAGCTCTAAATTCTAACATAACATAAAACGATTCATAATTTATTCGCAAACTCATCAGTGTAACATCC
Organism: Heliothis peltigera; assembly: GCA_958496145.1. Classification (NCBI taxonomy): domain Eukaryota; kingdom Metazoa; phylum Arthropoda; class Insecta; order Lepidoptera; family Noctuidae; genus Heliothis; species Heliothis peltigera. The sequence continues at coordinate 2,833,343 of OY292334.1, forward strand.
ACAATGGTTGGAGTACATTGCGCGCTGGGCGAACAATGGCCCGCGATATTAGCGAACTGAACGAGCAAGTTAGTGAAATCACTCGGATACGTTTATGCAGTCGGCGTTGAGATAACGGACAGTTTTAGACGATTTAATGAGTACCTGGCTTTTGTATTGTACTTGGTGTGAAGAGATGGTATTTGCTTGATCTGAATTCTGCAGTCAAATTCGCCTGTACACAGTACCTTAAGTATACACCACTGAAATGTCAATTCTATGTAATCTTTGATATTATTTTAAGATGCCGGGAAAACTTTTTGCTCTTCGATACCTACTTAAATTTCTTCTATTATACAAAACAAAAATATTTTTTATTTTCTCATTCAATCACAAAATATCTTCTTCTACTAAGATCACCTTCACACATTCTTCTCCCGAAGAATTCTCTATTCGAACGTTTATTTAACAACAAACACATCCCCAGCACTTAACCATAATATTTCATGTGTTTCACCACACTATAATAAATGAATAGCAAAGCAACATGTATTCAATTTAAATTGCGAGTGGGTTCGCGGCGCCGAGTATGTGGCACTCTCCTCATAGCTCCGTGCATTCAAAAGTAGGTACATAAGTACAGCTTTAGTTACGTTCTCGCCTGTAAGAGCAGTCCTCAGTCTACTTGTACGTATTACACTTGCACTTTTAAGTATTTAAAACTAATGTAAGGACCATGTTGCTGCGAGATTGTTCTAAAGAGTTGCCTGGCCCACAAAGGGCTCCAGAAGCAACAAAAGTGGGTTTTAGTTAGTAAAAGTCTGACACTCCTTCCAGCTGCACCCACAATGGGGTCATTTGATGAAAATATTATCTTTTTTCTTTTTTGTGTTCTATAAAGCCATAGGCTGTCATAAGTTTTTTAAGGTGTATGAAGTTACTGGTGTCTTTTTTGCATGTTAGGTACTTGCTATTTTTACATGACTCTTTTAAAATTAGTATTAACTTCGTCTATAACTGTTATTGCCTCAATAGAACTACTTTGTGAGATATTGTTTTCGCCGGCTATCTCTTGCATATTCTTAATACACCCCCCATTAAGTAAACCACAAAACATTCACCACAAGTCGCACTACGCGTCAAAGACGCGACGATATGCCTAAAGCCTCACATTACGTACAAAGCTGGCACATTGAATGAGTTTAGCATAACACTGGCTTCCACCACGCGATGTCGGAAGTATTCCAGTTTGCATTCAATTACGATGTATCTGACAAAAGCCGGAACAAGGAAAAGGACGAAGGATTAGTAAGCTTCGCGTTTTTGTTTGTTGAATAGTGTTTTCCTTTTCTAGCACGTTTGCGGATGTGAAAACTGTATGACATGGTACCTACTACTTCTATTTATTGTTGAATGTGCAGGCATGCACTAGTACGAGTATAAGCATGGAATTGAAAATTCTTACTTTCAAAGATTATTTCATTTGTTTTCCCCTTTCCCAAGCTGTGTTGGGGTCGGGTTGGCTTCCAGTCTTAAGTGGATGCAGCTGAGTACCAGTGTTTTACGTAGAGCGACTGCCTCTCTGACCTCTTCAACGCAGTTACCTGAGTAACCCGATGAGCCTCGGTAAGACTGGTTGTCAGACTTTCTAGCTTCTGACTATCCGTAACGACTGCCAAAGATGTAACCAATTCAACGTGCCTTCCGAAACAGAGAGGAACTATCATTACAAAATGGTCATCCATCCACGGCCTGACTGTGCCAAGCGTTGCTTAACCTTATGATTATGATCGATCGACCCTTGTGGTGTTTACTTAGCCACGAGCTCGAGTTGAAAGATTATTTAAGCACTAAAATCTTGCGTACGCAGGTACTTGTGTAAATGACATAACAAGATAGCCAGTATCTAAGTTAACTCTCATAAAATAGCATGACATTTTGATATGAAACAGCAAAATTTTCTCCAAACTCAAAGGTTGAAATAAGAGATACAAATAGTTTATGCCAATCTTGGTGTAGTCTTAATGTAAGCTAAGTAATGAACCCAACATTTAGTGAAAGAAGATTTATTCCCCATTTCTGTAACCGTTAGCCGAGCTTTTGAAATCAATTCACCGATTAAATTGTTCGCTTAGCACTGTGAGAGGGAAAACCAAATGAGAGGCAATGCTTGATGAATAGCTTGAGAACATAGAATGGTATTTTCTTAAATTAGACCTTAAATTCAAGGGCATGAGATGGATTTTTGAAAAATTTATGAGGACAGTCAGACAAAAAAATCTTGTACTTAAGACTACAGTGTAATTACTTATAGATTTTTTTTTTAGAAGGATTTGATAACTCATTGATCGTCATTTGTCACAACAGTGATTTTAATTATCTCCGATTCCGACACACTTCAATTTTATTCCCTCCCTACCGCTTTGATAATATTGCCCTCTCTTTAATATGTGTGTTTTATTAATGGAGTGTCGTACTTATACGTAAGTGCAAATAATTCGTTCTACGTTTTGTTTCACCCCCTATTTCTGCATTTTTATTAGCGGGCGAGACGTGAATTCGTCGAAAATATTTTGGGAAGAGTTTTTGAGAATTTGGTATTTCTATGGATAAAGTATAGGAATGCTAATTTTTATGTTTGAAGATCCTAATTATTATCTGATAGCTACGAAACTTTGACTACAGACCTAGAAAATAAATGGCATTACGACAAATCTATTTAAGATGTGTATGTACTTGATATTGTGGCTACAAATGTCACTGTTAGGGTTAGAATATTTTATAAAAGCGTCATGACTTTTCCTTTAAACTGTCGTGGTAAACTTTTTAGTTAGTAGAGTAAAACCTTGGAGCTACCTGGGAACTACATATTTCCAAGCTTAATGACAACAGGGACGATTATTCAAGGAAATTAATTAATCGTCAAATTTTTGGTTTATGACTTTCGCAAACCTTTCGTGGAAAACATTCTTTTATAATGGTTTCTGTTAAATGTATTGTTTATCAAATTGTTTACAGCTCAATCGATTTAACTACATGTTCTAACAACTTATGTACTGTTAGTAGAAAATTTATCAGTTTCACATTATTTCAAGAGCCCACAATGGGCCGCTATTATCACAGGCTTTTATGTTATACCCCGCATGTAGATATTCTCAGAAAAAAAAATCCTCCTGATTCATCGTATTCCCAGCTATCTGAAATGAAACACGTATTTTATCTATAAAATACAGGTCCTCATTTAATAGCATTCACTTTGATAAGGCGTGTGTACACATTGAACACCTCTCAGCGACGCTTCCATTGAAAACGCTTTTACAATATTTACTGATGTTTTGTTTCTTAAAAAGTTTTTATATTATATACGCCTACGTGTTTAAACCGTGTTAATGCGTCGCGCAGATTGGAATAAATGTGTACCTTGCTTTGTTTTGTTTGAGTATTCTTGTTGTTGTAGGTACTTTTGCTAAAACAAATGCTTGTGTGCCTAACAAGCGGATAGCACGAGGAGTTTGTGACATTGGTTTGACCTCTGCGGTTATGCTGAGATTAAAGCTTTGTTTAGTTAGTTACCCTCATCGGAAGGGGTCATTTGATGACTTTCCACTAAAAAAATAAGAGAAAAAAAGATTCAAACTTTCCACCTATGAAGGCCCATTAATGTTTACTTTGGAACATACACTATTTAGGTACCTCCAAAACTCATGCTGCAGCATAACAAAATACAGCAGGCTTAGCATGGCAACCGTAGGAACGAGTTTTGCGTACCGGTGAATGGACATAATGCCAGAAAAATTACAGATTGACGTAAGATTTCTTTTGACATTTTATGAAGAAATTTTTCTTTTCCTCGATCGACATAAGTTTACAAGTGATTATATGCGAGTTGACAGTCCGCGCCATGCTCGGGCAGAAGACATGTTGACATTGACAGAAAGAGCTTTGTCTTTTCTTGACAGAATAGATATAGAATCGCCATGCTGAGCCTGCAGCTAGCGTGAAAATCTTAGTCACCCGTCAGGCGGTCAGTCAACATCGTTCACATGTAAGCTCACATTAACAATACAAAACACATTAATCTAGAAGTACGACGAGCGAATGTTCATCACGGAGTCGTAGAAACATTTTTATCGTCCTCATTGCCATTGTTGGAATGGAATACTTTTGTTTCCTTAGTCGTTTCCAAACGGCCCGATGTAAATTGTACCCAAAAAGTTTGCTAAGGTTGTTTATTATATTACGAACGGATTCGAATGGCACGTATCTAGTGGCCGTATGTATTTTAGAGGCTGATATGTGAAGTGTGTGTTGGACAATATTGGTTTTCAGAGCTGTGTAAATGTTACAAAATTGATTGTTCACATAATCGTAACTTATCAGAATACTGTTCTTTTTGAAGCAGCGCCATTTTTTGCAAGCTTCGGGAACCTAGCAACTCAATTTTGAAGCAGATATCTTCAATCGATTGAGCAGATGTTTTTGAAATGAATGATGATGATGATGATTAACTAAATAAATGAATATCGCTTGTCGCGAGATTTACTTGTATAGATGAACGTGAAGTAATTTGGTGTGAATTGGTTATCCATTAAAATTCTCGAACTAAATACGATTACCTTTGTCATATCTTTGTACCTAGTATCTTTGTTATGTAAATTTTGTCATACGTGAAACGACGTTATAAGGCTTCTCTTTTCTTTTGTTATTAAAAAGGTTATAATGAAGATCATATACGAGTTTATTCTTAGTGTTATAACCGCAAATGCACGTGACTGTGTATCGTTAGATGTCAATTTCTTAGCGAACTCATAAGTTCGGATCCTACATTGCTATAGAACCTTATTGCATGAATAGCCGACTCCAATTTTGCACGTGTAACATTGAGCTCGAAAGTGCTTGAAAATGCCAGCCTTTAGCTCTATATTAACACGAATTGATGACGAAACGAGAGGCGATAGCTGTTACATTTTCATTTTGTTTCGAATGTGTCTATCGAATGTAATATGGGACTAGAGGGTCCTTATACATTCTAGAACATTCCACCATTTTACATTTCTTCCAGTCCGTGTGTATCTAATTTTAGCCCAGCTGATGTTATGTTCGTTTATCTGGTAGTTCAATTATCCTCGTACAAAATTTCTTCTTAAACGTTATTATAAGCTTGTAAGCTTTTTAGTTATACGGAATAATTTTTATACGTAAAACATTATTATGATTTAATTTTAAGGTAAGAATCTGATTCCTCATACTTAAGATTGCACTATCTTATGTCTACTTTTTTATGTGTGCCTCTCTTTAATTCATAAGAAATACGCTCTAAAAGTCATAAATCAAATGGCTTTATCCGAATACACATTACAACATGAAAACTATCCAATAGGTCGCGACTTTTCAATTCCGACGTGGAGTGGCTCTTTAGTGGTTGAGTTTCGCGTTACCAGTACAATGTTCTTTGAGCGTTCATGTTTTTGCAAAATGCAATAATACTCGGCCACCGACTCTTTGTCTGACGAGAACCACAATAAATGCTTTTTGCTCCTATTTGTCAACTGCGAGGGTAGTTTTTATGCGTTAAGAATATTTGCTTATTGTTTCAAGCGCTTTGATTGGTGACTGGCGCCGTTTTTGTTTGTTAGCGACGAGTTATTGTGTTTTTGGTTAGTGTATTCTGTAAATTGGCTGCTTTATTGCTCTTTTACGAATCTACATCATTAGTATTATTTGTGGAAAGTCATGTTTTTTTCTTTTAATCCGACCAAAGAACATGTAAGGTAGAATTAGCAGGTGTAGATGACCTGCAGTTCTATCATCGTTTCTTTATCTTGTTTACACGCTACCAGTCTCCCATATCCACGTTGAGGTACGAAACATCTAATCACAGGGCGCGACATCTGGTCTGCTATCGATCATCCGGGCTTGCAATTTTCCGGCCGCGCGCCCAAATCCGTCCGCGTAGGATCAGCCTGACCGATAATGCGTCACGACTCAAGATTCGTCCCTTATTCAATTTTTATCACACAGGAGAGAAGTGAAATATGGCTGCTCTGATTTATTAAGATTTGAGAGCGCGATCGTACGCGATTGCTACTAAAATTATATTGAATTTTATCATGTTTTTTGGACCGTAACATCTGAATATTCCTAGCAACGTTATTCTATTATCTTATGAAAACCAAACGCCGAAAATCAACATCGAACACAACACTAAACCAACTGCCGTCAATGTATTCCTTAATCGCTATAGAGTCAACAATCTAGCCGATGTATTTACATAGATACGCGGCCAATCAGGTGATAAACATTAGCGAATGTGTCCTACATTAGCATAATGTACAATACTGACCTATTACAGACCATTGTATGTACATTTGATGCTAATTGCACGGTTAATGCGTCCCGATTGATATTGTCACCGTGAAGTTTTATTTGGTCGTGGTCATAATTGAAGGAATCAGCTTTGATTTTGTGGTAGTTGCCCAAAAATGCGTATTTGAAACATTTCTGCTCTTAGATTTCTTTCATTACTTAGTTTTGAAGTAACCCAGACTAATCTAATATTTTTATGTAGTGCGTAAGAGTAAGTAAGAAGCGTGCTCTGACCCACAAAGTCAATACGTATTTATATCAATGAAAATTCAGACACTCGCTTATAGAAGATTTTAGGTTCTAATATGGAAAGGCTAAGAAATTTCCCGACACACCGTTGTATGTTTTCAATAAACACGGTGTTCGAAGATGCAAGCTGTTTTAATCCTGTTAGCATCAATACAGAATTTCGCTTTTAGGAACAGGGAGAAAATCTGCATGAAATAATAGCAAGCCCATGCAACCGCCATAGTCTTAAAACTAAAACCCTTGCTTGCTAAAATCCTTTCCTGCAGGCTTAGCATGGCGATTTTATATCTATTCTGTCAAGAAAAGACAAAGCTCTTTCTGTCAATGTCAACATGTCTTTTGCCCGAGCATGGCGCGACCGGTCAACTCGCATATAATCACTTGTAGCCTTATGTCAATCAAAGAAAAGTAAAATTACTTCAAAAAATGTCAAAAGAAATCTTACGGAAATCTGTCACTTTTCTGTCATTATATCCAATCTCCGGTAAACAAAACATGTTTCTACGGTTGCCATGCTAAGCCTGCAGGTTGTATAGGTTCAATAATTTAAAAATAATACAAAATTAAACACAATTCTTCAACTACAGTTTTAACATTTTGTACACCAAAACACGTGTAGTAGAGGGACCGTAATAAGTTGTGTGTGTGTCTGCTTCGCAAGGGTTGACGTTTAAACTTTAGCTGTGATGTTTACTGCCCCTCCCAGCCCGGGCCACTTAAAACGCCACATAAAATTTGCTGAACCAACTTGCCTAGATGCGGCAAGACCTGTTTGCTTTGTTGATGAAATGTCAATGAAGGTTTGTGGAGTCATGGAGTTAATTAGGTTACGGGTGGTGCTGGAGTTTGATGTAGTGGCTTCGCGTCAACTTTAAAGATTGGTACTAATTTTAGAACTGGAATTTCTTCAGTTAACGATTCTTGTCACGGATGTCGAGCTTTTGAATTAAGAAGTTCCTTACAGTGGAAGCAATAAATAAATCTTGATAAATAGAACGGTTTATTTTAATTCCTCACTGCCGAGTTTCAACGTCATCTTTAATTGAAATCTTGAACATAGCAAAATATTGTAACAAAATATTATAGACGAGACTATAAAACAAGCACTTCCAGAGCATCTTACCTCCAAACATAAAACCTTAAGCAGATAATTCAAGCTAGTTGCGTTTGAGTCGCCACCTGGGAACTCCTAATTGCCTCAACACATCCTGCGAGGACCTTAGGTGTCGTCCACACGTCCTGTTTTACTACACATAAAATTAAGGACACTAATCACAGTAGATTCCATTGGGTGATCCCATTTTGCACACAAACGGAAATTAGGTCACATCTCTTGGAGAATTTAGCGGCACTTATTTGGAAACCTCAATTTAGTGTTTATAGAATTGCCCTCGAAGAAACGGCTGATTGGAAGTACTAAAAAGATTTTACGGTTATTTTTAACAGTATATAGAGCGATAACCTTGATGGAAATGAAATGGTTGAAGTTAATCAGTTCTAACATTAACTAGTTTCAAGTGTTTTTAATATTACAATAAACTTTAGAAACGGCTGTTTTGATTGGGTGATTAGGTACCAAATGTTCGCGTGAGGTTTTAAATTCCTTTATGCTTGAGTCGTTAGACGTCACGGTGAATTATTGCTAAGTTTTTTTCGTAAATGGGGAACGCCTCTTAAATTTGGCCTTTCAGTTTTAGATTGCACTCTACATGAATTTTGAAATTTAAAAGTTTAAGGTATTAGTACTTACCCACGAGATAAGTGTTGGTGTTTTTGACTTGCGGCTCATGGCATGATAGTATTAAAATTTGCCAGTAATCACAAAGTTAACGTAATCAGGTTGAGGCTGGTCTAAAAACTTTGATCCTCAAGGATTCCGGATAGACGATAAGAATAAACACATTCCGTCAGTGTGTACAACTTTGTACAAACTTTCTCTTTCAGCTAAAAGATTGGATTGCTTCCTTTTGTCCTTTTTTATTTTCTTCGAGCTGTTTTATTTTCCTCACTGCATTTTAACGTCTTCGGACTAAGTTACAATTTTCTGAATACAAAATTATTTTCGATTTAATATTTTGTTTGTGTATAGCTATGTTGGTATCGAAGGCGTTAAGAAATTCAATTTGGGCGATATACATTCAGTGTTTTCTCTACAAAGGATCGGGTTTAATTTAAACAAAAGCCGTAAACTGGGTGGCTTAACGAGTAGTCACGAGTGCTCCGAGGGCCCTAGGCGCGAACTTGTCCCACTTTATGTATCTAATCTATAGAAGATAATGACTTCACAAATAAGGTCCCTTTTGTGGCCTTTGATTCATCGTGATATTTTGTCTTAGAGTTCCCGTTTTTTATTTAAGCAGCTACGAAAGTAAGGGTAGGAGCGATGTTTTCTTCAACATTTTATGTTGCCAATCTGATAGCTGTGTGTCATTTTTAGGCAATATTTTTTGAACCATCGCAATACCAGATTAATATATTTTCGCACCAGAGTCGGCAAGAAGAACGTTATTTTAATTTTCAAAATCATGGCTTCCTAAAAACAATTGCAACGCTATTTAGTTTCGCACTTGAACAACTCTTTCAAATACAATGTCACTTACGCGTAGGCATTTTATTCGTCTATTATTTTCTTCAAGAGATTTACAACTCGATCGTGCAAACTTGTGCGGACGGGGAGCGAACGAAAACTTTCATAATAACTGCGGATAAGTGTAAGCGTGGCTCGCAGCACGTAGGTATATAGATTGACACCCCGGTTCTCTAGTTTCGATCACGTTCGAAGAGATTTGCTCGGATTTCATACGAAATCGATATCGGATGAATCTAAATGATCGCCTCTTTATTATACTTAGAGAGATTGTAGCATATCAAATGTTTTCAGAATTCCTGAGTGAATGTTTTAGTTTGAAACTTTTTGAATAGGCTATTTTACGCCCCATTACCGAGGAAAGGTCTATCCGTTTTTTCTTTTGCGTATCTTGGGCCGTTAGGTCGTATTGCTGGAGATCTTATCATCAGTCAGACACCTGATGGTTATCACGGCTTAGGGGCTCGTTGAACTGAACATCGTATTATAAGTAGCATTGTTACTAAGTTATCAACAGCCTTCGGGGTAATTCTGTACAATATGAGAATGCATATTTTTTTGGATTCCAAAAAAATCGGTAAATGTAAATAAAAGAGCTATTTCCCGTTGAATCATTTACACAATTCTCATATATTAGCACCCTATTGCGGAGACATCAATTAAGATCTTAAATGCACGTACATCGATTCTATTAACAATAAAGAAAGATTAGCTTGGCCACAACGGTTGTAAGCCACTATTTATCTGGTCTCTGTAATGGAGCAATTTCACACGGGCGTCACGTCTCCCCAGTCTTCTCTTGTCGTCCAGATATATTGAGCGGGCTACTATACCCACTACTTGTGCCTACAGTCATCGTATTTATAGTCAATTTTTTGTATTATTATAAATATTAAGAATTTTGTTTGTTTGAACGGTCTAATCTCAGCAACTACTAGAACGATTAAAAAAAATCTTTCAGTGTTACATATTGAGAAAGATTTATAAGCTTCTTTTTTCCTGGTGCGCAGAGTAGTTCTCTTGTAATGCGGATGAAATGGCTTTCGGAAGCTAGTTAATTTATATAGCGAATAGGATTATTTTAGATGTATATGGCCTACAATTTTATACGTGGCGATAATTAGATTAGGTAGTGCTTTTAGTATATTAAAACTGGCGCCCAACAATTGCGCGCTCTTGTTTACGCAAGATTAGCCACCACCTGATTTACAGCACCCATTAGTAACCACAGATGTTTAATATCAACCGCCTCGCAATAGAAGAAATACAAGAATATCATGAATTTCTACATAAATGTAACAAATAACAATAGTTTCTTATTCGCGTGACTGCAATAATGGAAAACATAAATCTAAAGAGACAAATTGGTGTCCGGACAGCGACTGTGGCCTGAAGACGCGGACGCCTCTGTCTGCTTTCATGCCTCTTGACAACGCTTTAGTTGCGTACGAAAACACCTCTATCTGCGTCTTACCTCACCTTTATACCAAAGGAACAAAGTCCGTTTTGCCTCCCCAAAACTGCACCCCAACAGAACAGCGACCATATCGCACAAATATACCTCATGCAGTTCCAAACATTCTTACTCCGTTGCAATAAAGTTGTGTTTCGCTTACGTCACAGTTTTGACGTGTGGTGCGGTTGTGACTGCGTGTAGTCCGAGTTAATTCGGAACCGGTCACGTCTCGTTGCCGGCGTCGGACCAACCAGACAGACTGACATAGAAAATGTCGCTTACGTTCGTCCTCGTTGTTGCACGTATAACTTTTTGCTTCTGTTTACTTGATATGTGAATAGTTGCAATAGTGTTTGAATTTTATAACTGTTTTGAGGTTCCTGAATTAGTTCTATCATTGTTATCTCTAACTCCGTTTGTTTGTCGTAGTAATCTGGCGCATTTAGATTCGGACTGACAGTCTAGAACTGAGTAAGCTGTGTCGAAGCCGACAGCTTGTTGAATCAGTTTACTTTGACTATTGATATTAGAATCTGTAGTGACGTTTCTGACGGTGATGGGACGTTTTATTAGAAATTCAATATTGTGAGATACAAAATTGGACCCGTCTGGCGCAAAATTTTATCAACTGTTTGGGATGTATGTAAATAATGGTATTAGCAAATCAATATGCGCCATTGATGATTTCTCTTATTTGTTTAAAAAAAAACTACTTAAAAAATGTAACAAAAGGATGCCAGAGAATTCGTCAAATGCTAACGCTAACCCAAAACAAATGACAACTGATGTCAAACAAACCAAACAAAATTATCAGTTAACAGTACACGGCCTTACATACCAGTAACCGCATGAAAAACAAGGTGCTCGTTTGAGTTTTGCAGGAAGGTCAGTTGAATCCTCGCTGCGCTTGGTCGTCGAGTGGACTAACACATGTCTGTGGCCAGTACAGACAAACATAGCGTTTACATAGAATTAAAGGTAAATTTGATGTATTACGCGTTAATCTGGATGAATTTACAGAAATAAGATGATCAAAGAAACAATAGATGAATTTTGTGAAAGACGATATGGCTGCAAAGAGGGTTATTTGCGAGATGACGTCATATAAGAAGATATGGAAGAAGAGGTCATGCTGCGTCGACCCCGATTATAATAAATTGGGATAAGATAGGGGGTATGATGATATGAAAGAAAAGGATTAAAAAAATATTACCCAGCTTCATGCCTGCTGTTCGCAATGACTTTAGTTTCATATTTAGAGGTGAAGACAAAATTAAACCAACTCCAGTATTTCGCCTCCCAGCACAAAACAATAAATCAAAACTGAGACAAAGAATAATTTTAAAACCATATTCTCTTGTATTACAATAGCTCGGCCAAAATACATAAAGCATATTCGTAACAAAACCCATATATTCTTCAGCGAACCGCATACATTACAAAACTTGCAACAAAGGAAACTAAAACTAAATTCGGTCATTCCTAGACGAAGTTTGTCAAGAAGCAAATTAGTGGACGAGTAAGAAACGCTGCGTTCTGTGCCGGACGGGTGACTTCCTCGGTCGCAATTTGAAGTCGCACATGGAAGACGCGACTTTAAATTCAGATTTCGAAGTAGGAACATTATTTTGCTAGGCATTATTTAGAAAATTTTCATTTTGCCTAAATTTGAATTTTGAAATTGATTTTGGAACGTGATCAGAACAAAATCAATCAAATTCCTTATAAAAGAATTGGCATGTGGACTAGGTCATAAATAAAATACTTTATCATATTCATTTTGTCAAGCATCTTAAAATAATGTCGGTTTAATTTGTCGTTTTGAATCGAAAACTGTATTTATTTTATTATTGATAATATAATCGAAATAAGTATATGGATTGATGTGAAAAAGCTGTGACGTCATATGTGGTGTTTTCATACAAATTGCATAGAGAGTAACCGTTTTTGACAGTTCTATAAAAGTATTGAATTTGACTAGTTGTCCGCATCCCTATTGCTATGAGGACCATTTGTTATTGCACTTATGAGAAAGAAATGGTTAACTTACCCAAATTAATTGTTCGCATAACATATGCAAAGAATAAGGTATGGCAATCACAAAAGTGGCGAAAATAAACCGATAGCGTACAGTACCACACAACCCGCAACATCTATAAAAAAAATTAAATCGCCGTTCTAAATGCCGACCACTTGTAAAGTACTGTATATTTTTGTGCAACGTATATTTAACCCCATTATGCAAATCGGTCATGTTTGTAAAGCGCGATTAGAAAAACGAGCTCCAACACGGACGCTATTTGACGTTAGACTCGGAATAAATGACGTCACGATAGTACAGGACTTCCTACGTCTAACATTGTCACTTCTTTGCGTATTAAGAATGAGTTAAAGTACCCCCGAAGCTGTCACAAGTGCTATTGTGATGAATGTTTTAGAAGTACATTTTATTTCATTGGTGTACGCTCTTTGCATTTAATAAGTTCTCAAACACAGTCAAGTGTCGTTGTCGTACGAAAGCGCCAATTATTCTTGACGATTATGTTTGTAGTGGGCTTAAAATGCTTTCAGTGTTTTGACTGTTCTCAAAGACTTAAATGGCTGAGAATGAATGTGCTTCGTTTATTCTTGTTACTTTTTTGCGTTAATTAAACTAATTTGGTAATTTAAAACTAAAAGCTTGCGGCTTTTAGTAGATATTACGATGTCTGTGTTTTTTTGTACTCTGATAATTTTTACTTGTTCATGTGTTAAATCTAACAAAACAAGGGGAAGATGTGACCTCTAGAATTCTCAATGTGCCCGTATTCGTTAATTTCCCCGCATATTTACCCACCTCTTACGGCGGCCCGCTCTATTAGATTATCTGAATTATTTTCCTTTCCCGTAGTTGAGCTAATGTTCGTTGTTGTCACACGCCTCAAGGAAACTATTATGAAGGAGCTAAAACAGGTGGTACTTACCTGTATCTACGTGTTACCGTTAAGAAAGTTTGTTTTCCTCTAACTGCGTCAGATAGAGAAGTCAATAAGGTTTAATGCGATGTATGTGTTGTGGGTAGCTTGCGTGTAGCACTCAGCAGGGGTGGGGGCAATGATTGTGTCATTAGCGGTCGAATTGTTGACGCAGACGGACGTTATTTAGTGCTTGTGTTTGATAAATCACAAATTCACACAGTTTCTATAATTCAATTTAATATGCATTTGATCTAAATAATTATAGTATTCGAACTGGGTTTATAGAAATACCGTCCCATTTAATACTCATTATAAAATATTCACACATAAAGCTGTAAAACGAGTTAATAACGGCACCATAAACGTTCCCGCCTATACTAGTTCCACAGAAAACTCATAGATAACCTATGGAACCATACCGCACTCTTTCGAACTATGCAACTAATAACGGACGGAGTATTTATGACTCACCCGCAACGTGCAGTAATTGCAACTTATGATGATTTGTAGCTCCGGCTGACTTAAACTTTCTAGGCAACTCCTAGGCAAACATATTATGTTCTTTGTTGATGGGTGTTGTAGTAAAACCGATGTTGTGAGCCTCGTTATTTATGTTCTCTTGTATATTTGTTTTGTTAATGTAAAACTGCTTTAATGGCGCGAAGTATAATGACTTGTTTTAACGTTCATTCTCTCCAGCCATTCGTCTTTTGTGCATATTAAGCATTCTCACAGAATAAATTATAAGCGGTACTTTATAATGCATTGTAGCTTTAGGCAATCACTGTATGATAAACCGGACTTAGCGCAAACTAACTAAATTCTCTTTACAAGCACTTAATTAATGACGTCTCGATTCGGACTACAAACACAGAGATGCTTCACAGTGTAGCCATCGCTAAGCTGGTGTTCCAAAGCCAAAATGCAATATGTAGTAGCCTTTAGTTGGCGATTGACGGCTTGCATGAAATAGCACTTTGGTTATACAATGCGTCTTCCTAGAGATAGATATGAGCTATCGTGAAATAGATTACTTGCCCGTGCAGAGGCGTTTCTGCTTTGATAACATACATTGTAACCGTCATTTACATAGACGGCCAGTTGTAACATTGAATTGGGAGGAAAATATCAACTGAACTGGAAACACTAAAGCAACAAAATTAAAGCCTATTGCAAAGTAAGTAAATAGACCAATTCCAGATTCAATTAACAAAAACCTATAGTTACCTCTAAATTCAAGCATTCTCTTAATAAACAATCGATGAAAGGGCGACGAAAAACGCCAAATCGATTTCAATTAAGGTGTCTAATCGATTAGCGACAGAATTATCCGCGCAAACAATAGAGTACCTAACGGTTCCTCGCCTCCCTTGTCACTGGGTCTCCGGGATAATCGAGTTGAGATCAGAATAAACAGCCGGCTTTGTAGGCCTTCCCGAAATATGGCCTAATTGATGTGCATTTAATCTGTTAGTACAAACACTGAGGTAGTTTGGATTAAACTGAAACCTGTAGATTTAGGAGCTGTTACGGATCAGCTAGAAATCTACCCTTAAAATCTAAATCAGTTTATTGTTAAATGTGTCGGAGCAAATTGCCTAAATTGTTAACAAAAATAAATTCAAGCAACCCCTCGTTCGAATTCGTTCACAAACAACTCAATGGCAAAAAGTTTAATCCAAAACTCCCAATGCCAATTTCCGTACAAAAAACGGAATAACAGCTCTCAAACATCAAGATCAACATAAATAATGTTATAATTCTTTTTAAATTTATTACACAATTTATTCCCACCTGGCCCCATTCCCGTCCATTTGGTAACGTCACCCTAACTTGGGCCGATCGTCGCCCAATAAAACACCTCATTCTATGGAGATCCCTACAGATACGATCTTTGCGTTCCCGTACACTTTATTGGGTAAATAATACCGCTTTGTCCCCTTGTAATTGTTTCCCTTTTCTCGCCCTTTATTACGATGATTCAGAGTTTATTAAAAGAATTTGTTTCGCCTAATTAGGTTTTTTTAACGTGTTTAAATTTCGGTTGATTGTAAATTGAGCCTGCGTTTATAAACGTACAAATTGTTTTGTTTGGGATTTTAATACGATTAGTTCTCAGGAGCAGCTTTTAATTTTAGAGCGAGTTAATAAATACACGGCGTCTAAGTTCATCTTTAAGAGAAATGAATGAATGCAAATAGAGTTGTGGTACAACCGTTCTTAATTAAGCGAGTGCAAATTTAATTCCATCTTAGAGTTTTTCCGCAAGACGTACTAAGATTAATTTTGGTATTTCGGAGAGACTCGTGATCTTCATGTAGTAGTTTAGCTTTTGGCTCACGTGTGCCTGCTGGCGGACCTGTTTACGTTAAATGCAGCATCTATTGAACACCTGTGCGCCGATCTATAGCGAGGACATGACCGTAATGTATTGCCAAGTTAGGAACAGCATTAGGAGACTTTTCGGTAATGGAGTGCTCCGTAATTGTGTTACGAACTTTTGTCTAAGACATCCGAACGTATTATCGTAAAGCGCTACTACCGATCATTTCCACACATCAGATAGTTTGTATTGTTTACTAAAACTATACCTGCGTAAGTTTGCTTCAGTAGATGATGATCAAAGAAGTAAACTAGCTGAGAATCCAATAACACTGCAATCTGAAAAATGCAATATGTGGGATTTAATTAAAAGAAGCCCTTGCTGGTTGTATAAATACTGTAGCAAATGCCAGTACATGTAAAAAAGAAAATGTTGATAGCACCAGAATTTTGAAAAAAACTGAATAATTGTTGCATGAAGTAATACAGAAAAACACTTCATTTAACACTGAGTCAGTATGAACATTGCCGCTTTTGGCGGTAAATTTTTGATTTATCACAATGTTAATTAAATACGACCGACCGAAGCGACCCCCAGGTCGCTGACGATGGTTTACCCATAATATATTCTATCAAAATGCAAAATGAAGTATTTCGCCGAGTGTTAAAACAAGTGAATTTCGATCTCTCCAAATTCAAGCACTCTAAGATGGAAATATTTTCGAATATTCCAGAAGGTAATAATTTGTATGCGTGTCTCTCCGATGGCACTCTATTGGCAATATCTTAAATTGATATTTGACACAGTATAGCCTCTTGAGTTCTCATGTGACTTTTACGACTATATTTATCTCCTTTAAATATACATTAGCTGGTACCTATTTTGTGTGTATGTATATTTTTTTCCGTTTTGGATCGACGGTCCCGACAGCTTCCATATATTGATAAGTAATTTAGATATTGATGCTGGCGCGCTGGGAATGTGATCTCGGTGCTCTGACATTTTGCTGAGAAAGATTGTTATTGAGGATATGTTAGGAGGTAAATTTTCCATTTATAATTTAAGCGTTTCCTTGTAGAAAATGTACCTGATAAATTCCCCAGGACAGATGTAGTACATTACAATTATCATTGGCAGCATTTCGGTTATTTAAGATTGTTATCTAAGGTAATACACATTTTTGTAGGACGTAGCTCATTCATGTTCTGTCGTTCTTGCTCCAAAATTCCTACTAACATTTTGCTGACTCATGCATGTTGCGAATCCATGCTTTACGTTGCAAGTCAGGTACGCCTAGACATGTAAACCGACTCCAAGACGTACGGTTCGAAATTTAAAGTGCTCATAAACATCGCAATCGATTACTCTCGAGTCTTAGGAAGCCACGCGAGCCTTGCAAATCACAAACTATATGCGCCTTACGTTGCAACTTGGTCTCAGTTTCGGCTGTACTTCCATCCCTTTCTTCCTTTGTTGGTAGAGTGAGAGAGGGTTACCTTCTGTTAATTTTTACTCAATTCTCGGCGAACACATTAAGTTAATTCGTTCCTGAGCTCGTGCACTCAACAGTAAGTTAGGAAGGACGTGAGAACGGTTCTTACGTTTTGTGTTCCTAAGGTTTTTCTATTTGTTATTTGATTATTGTTTATGGCCCGAAAACGGACCTTTTTACACAAAGCCTCCTCTTTTGGATTGGAGTTTCTTGATGGAGAAGGTTGCCTGTTTATTTTATAAGGAATGTTTTCAGTTTAAGTAATTAGTGTCTCCTGCGTGATTTTTGCTCTTCATGTTCTAATAAACTTATTTTTATTTGTCTAATAAAAATCATGACGCTTCAAAATGAGTACGATTCTTGACATACTTTTTGATAGGTACTTTTTAAGGCAAATACCAATAACAGTGTCGAGTCACGCTGTCAATAACCTATTACTTTATGAATGTATTAACACTTAATGATTCACGGGCCACTGAACTCGGCTTTCAATATTTTATTTGAACAACGAATTGTAACGAAATTGTACTTCATATTGCCTTTGGAATTTTCCTGTTTAATGTCAAACATATGACACCTGTCACTTCAGTTTTTTTTTATTTAGGCATTTTAAATAAAACATGGCTTCTTTTTTGTGTATTTTTTATGGTAAAATGTGGAAAACGGAAAAAAAGGGATTTTGCATTTGTATACAATTAATCTATAATGAAGTTTAATTAAGAACTTTTTACAGCAATGTGACGTACGAAAACCTCTGTTTCAAAAACATTCTTGCATTGAACGCAGTGTAATATCATCTGGTCATAATTTTAACCGTTAATGTCTCAATACAGAGACCGAGCTTCACCAGCAATTTTAAAACAGGTGATTTTGGGCTATAAGTTGGGAACGCCATCGTGAATTTTATAGTAGTTAATGGCGGCAGCTTTAGTACTACAAAACGAATACAATTTAGACGTAAAGCTGTAAGCTAGGAACCTGCACAGTAATGCAACGGTCGATAGTTCCGCGAACTGGAATCACTAAGTTTCTTTGATAATGGATAAGGCTTTCTGAAGATACTCGTTTTACTTGATTTAGCTTTGAGATGTTACAAGCGGTTGCAATACTTCTGCTTTGAGACTCTAGTTACATGACACTGATATCGAGATCTGTGCTTTTTGCCGCCATCAACGACATTTTTACAGATTTTGTTTTTTTTTAATACTCGCTTCTAGCTTTGTCGTAAAGATATTTTTTAAAGGATTCTTAACACTCGCGAGTAGGTTGAGGCTACCTAGCAGCCGCATGAGTGGAACGAATTAAGCGTGCAGTCGCTTTGGGAACGTGTTACCATCCTGTTACAACCATTTACTCCGTGTTCAGGAAGGCACGTTGAAGTGGTGGGTCCCGACTATCAGTTGCCAGAAATTATGACAACCAGTCTTACCAATGTAACTAAGTTGAGGAAGTTAGATGTAGTTGCTCCATGTAAATCACTGGTAGGCAGTTGCATCTGGATAGTCTGGAAGCCGACCCCAACATAGCTTGAGAAAAGGCTAGGTTATGATTCTTCTCATGTTTGCCGAAAATATAATTAGTTGCTAAAAAAATTCATGCAGACAATTTTTTTTCAGTAAAGCATGTTGTCTTATACATCCTTATTTTATTTATCGCCATGTTTCCTCATCACGCCCGTTGGCGCTTCGTACATCTACCAGGGCTTATTAGCACAGCCTTCCGTTTATGAGTAAACGGTGTGCGCTATTTTCTTTGCAAGTAAACTTCAGTAGAAATAGGTTAAAGTAACGTTCGCCCGGCTTACCTGGCGTTAGTTGAGATAAGAACGGGGTTTTTAATAGTGTCTGCCACGTTTTTATAAGCCCGCAATGGGTTTCTGCTGGAACCCCTGCCGTTAGATTAATTTGAAATATTTTGTTTGAACTTATTAGTCCTGGCAGTGACTACGAGGAACGTCGAACGAGGTACGTCGTTTTAAAAGATCTGTTTGTTATTTAGTTTGTGAAAAAAAAAAAACTGTTACAATTCAGTGCTTATAAAAAATAGTAATACTTTGCTTGTGATATGCAGTAACTAGATACACTGCACAAATTGCAGTAGAGTTATCTTGGATCTCGTTAGCGGCAATACAGCCGACAGTTTCCTTCCATACGTCTCCGTCAGCCGTCATTTCTATCATCCAATATAACACAATACCAACATTCCCAGACAGGCCATACCAATACGAACTTAATAATTAAATCACGACTGTCAACACAGACGTTCATATTAAAAACCTTCTAATTCTTGCACAGACTGAAATCCCGAGGGAAGCCGAGAATAAAGGAATAGTTCTCGCTACCGGACCATTACTTATGAAATATCCCGTATTATTACGCAGCTTAGTTCCCCCGTTTTTATTAGAAATGCTAGACGTCTAGGTAGAATTCCTTTTTGAGTATGACAGATGGCTTTTGTTCATATGGCTGTAATAAAATTTATTTCCTAACATGCTTTCTAAAGGAAATTTTGTTTGATGTCTAGATTCTGATTGTGATAACATTTGCTATGTAAATGAGACTCATTAGGGCTGGTCGAAAATTATTTTTTTAATCGTTGGATCATATTAAGTGGTTTTATGTAGCTACTATTAGCTACTGGTTTAGTAAGTATAGGAGTTGAAAGGTGTAGTGGTAAACAACTTTTGACTCGTCTCGAATTCTAATTTCACATTACATTTTTAAAACTGATGAAGAAATGTATTGCCAGGAAATTAAAACGCCAAGTAACTTCTGATGGTTAAAGGCTCGATTTAAAGTGTATTGTGATAACCTAAACATCGATATGTTTTTTAATGCAAATCATTTGTATTCTTTGACAGTGGCCAAATTCCCCCAAACCTCGCGGCAGCATTGACAAAGGTTCTCTGTGAAGTGGCTTCACAGATAAAGATCTCTCATTTCCAAAACATATATTATAATAGAATAGTACGTCATCTAAGCCATGTTTTTACATCTGAAAGAAAATTCTTTGTTGGGAGATGAAGAGAGTGTCTTTGACATTTATGTGGATCCAAACGTCTGATATTTTTTTATTATTATGCTCATTAAGTACTGTATTTTTGTGTGAGGAATATTTTTTTTTTTTCAAAAGAATCAGTTCATGGGAATAATCTCTATAGACCGTAAATGTATTTTTGGACGAATTCTACGGATAAATAAAATATAAAGGTATGGTACACAACCAGATCAGCTTGTTTCAATGCAGACAAACAATGATGCAGAAAGTGATAAATGCTTAGGCTTTTAATTAAAAGTGACAACATCCACATTGCCTGCTATGGGGGAAAAATAGTTTTGTGTCAAGCGTTTGTTTTATTATGACAATGCACAGCCGTTATATGCATCCTCGTCATTTGCTCCCCTAATTCAAGGATGACATGAATATAGCAGAATTTATTATTATTTTTTTTCTAAAATATTGTTGCTCTGCGAAATACATAGATCGCTTAAAAGGTGTTTGAATAAAGTTGTGATAAATATGATTAGGGACTTATAAACTCGTTCAAAATAATCTACTGTGATACAAATGATATTTAATTGTATAGAATGGGAGTTCGTCTATATTATCAGAATAAATAAAAAAAAAATGAATTAAAGTGAAGCCTTCAAAATCTCTTGTATTTCAAGGATGCTTAGCACGTCATTACGTATGTAAGTTGCATGTAAAACTACGACACAGTATTTATCATCTTCTTTATTAACAGCAATGTTTTAGCGATTCAGATGGCCACTAGCCGGCTTTACGTAGGATTTTTGTGAGAAATAGTTTAGTTTTAATTAAAACTTAGCGTTGGTTTTACGTGAATCATATTCAGCTTCGGACGGTGTGTTACGTCCCCCAAAAGAGACATTCGAGCTCCCAGTTTTTGTTATGCAGTCTACTATGGAATTGTGCCGGAAAGATTTTTGTTAAAAGAATATTACTGTTTTAAGAGTGTCGTTTTTACATTAGCAAAACGCTTTGATTAACACGCAAGAAAATAACAATAAATGGTAATGACTTTTTTGGTATGGAGATAGCTGATGAAGTGCGAAAGAATTGTGAGAGAAATTTATTCTTCCCAGCGATAACACATAGGGTGGCGTTTTTGGGCCTGTCTTTTATAGAATTTACCTTCAAAAAATGCTGATTTTCAGGCTACTATGAGTGAAAAACCTTTTAATGACTTATCATCTTCATCTTATCTTTTTATTGAATTTTAGTAATTACTGTTGAAATATTTTGTAGCTTACTTTTTCTAGACAAAGTTTCTATAACGGTGTGTCAAGAGATTTCAAATGTGAAACCACCGTTTACTTAGACCTAAACCAGTTTGCCGACGTAACAAATTACTTGACAACCATAATCCGAAATTAAATGAAGGGCACATCGATTAAACTCGTATAATGAAACAAATCTTAGCTCCCTAAATTCCGACTGTGAGTGGTCCTTGCCAAACAATGGGTCTGCCCAATTGTTGTCAAATGAAGATTCAATTGGCCCACAATAAATTAGTTACCCATCGCCTCGGCCGGCCCTCAATTTACAGTCACATGGAGCTCATTGTATACCAAAGGTTCCGTACATCTGTACATTGGCTTTATTGTTCCTTGGAATTTGGTACGGCTGCGTTTAATTGGTATTTCCTAGTTTATCGATAAGTTGCGTTGTGCATATCGATTACAACCCTGCGCGTTTTCGGGTGTATTATAGAATATAGAATTAATTCATATAGAGGGCACGTATTGGAAAACGTGGGTGTGCTGTAGAATGTGAAATTCGGTGCGGGCTTTCCTTGCTCAGTTTTATCATAATCACAATGCCGCAGTGGCGAAGCTACTCGAGCTTGGGATTAAGGAATTGAATTTCAGAAGTTAGGTACTGGATTTAGCTCACCTAAGAACGCTGTATTGTCTGTGTGTATTGATAAAAAAATCTTTTGTATTATCCAAATATACACCGTGATTTTTTAGTCGTCTTACAAAAGCAGTCAAGTTCATGTATCCAAAGACTAGTAAACGTTCATAATAATAAAAAAAAACAGCTAAAAAGAAAAATAACTAAAAAGAACCGTTATTATGACGCCAGACTTAGTTAGAAACACACGTGTCTTTTGCACATCTGCTCGACTAGTGCACTGGATAGGTATACTCAACTGTTTGATACGTAAAAATTTGAATAGGGTGTTTCATATTTATAATATACATTATTACTGACACAAGTTAATAATCGCGCCTAAAGGTATTTTATGTCAGATACATTGAATGGACCACTTTTGTAAGACGACTAAAAAGTCATGGTGTATTTTCATATCAGTAACAACCAACAAGTTGGATAAGTCATTTGAATACACCTAATAACGCGTTCCTTCTTATCGTTGAAAGACACCTGGACGCATTGTTACATCTCAAGTTATATCTCGAATGCGGGGACTTTCGAGTTTGCCCAGTCAAATGCTCCAAGTGACATCGGCCATTATTGCCTTCGTACAAACATTATCTACTGGCTTACCCGGCTTAAGTATAGAGCCTTTGTGAACCGGGCCCGCAATGAACCGTAAGGGTTGCCATCCTGAATAGTTTAAACTATAAATTGTAATGTTTGCTATTGTGTGAAGCTTGTTGTTTTTGCGAATGTCTGGGGATTCTTGGTTCAAACGTATTTTTGGTCTTTCCAAGAAGAGAGTGTGAATGTACGACTTTTGATTAATTTACTACGAATGTGCTGTTCTAAGATTTTGGTAAAGCAAAGTATTTGTTTCGTAAGGTCATTTTTTTAACTTGCACTGTCCCACAGCTGGGCAAAAGCCTCTCACTTTTTTAAACATCTTTTGAGTGTTAGCCGACGAGGTCGTCGCGTCTGCGTTGCGGTGGTAGTGGTTAATCTTGAAGAATATAAAAGGAACAGGTATTTTTTCTGACATTGCCAAAATGTGCACATCATAGTAATAAATTAATGGAGCCCGTGTAACATAAGCTCCACACCTCTCCTTAATCTCTTCCTTCATTTGTGATCGAAACAAAATGTCACGCATATTTATAAAATTTCTAAGAAATTGCGTACAATATCGCCAAGCACCCAAAGAAGCGATACGTATGTTCATCTCGCAAATGATATAAAACAGAATTTCGTAACAAGCAACCCGACACCTGTGTTGCCAACATAAAATACATATATCTACCTAAAAGATAAAAAATACATCTAAGCTTTCCACCCCAGTGTTCTCAGATCCCTGATAATTTATCACCTCTATGTCTATATGAATAGGGTTCATAAAAGCCTCATCGGAATTGCCAAGTGCGGTGAAAAATATCTTATTTGAATATCCCAGCGCGGGGGAAATGGATCGGATAACCGTGGAACTTTTAACTGAAATAATATTGTCGTTTGTACTAGAAGGTCCTCGGCTTACCATTGTTGCGTCTGCTTTCTTCTATTTCTAATGGCTCTAATTTTCGTGCGAATGGAGGAACTTTTATACAGTGGCCAGAAATGTCGTTCTTACTTTTTCAACGCCCGTTTTTCAATTGTTAATTAAGCATGTCATTTTTTTCCTTTATATGACGTCACTACTACTAACTTATTATTATGTCTTAAAGCGAGAGACACTTAAGTTTATCAAGGTTTCGTCAGACCTAGGTTTGTTTCTATGCAAACAAAAACCTTGTCCTTGCTAAGCTTAACCGTGAAAACTATGCCGTAATGGCGCGTATTAGATATCCGAATAGTTCCAAAAAAATAGGAAAAAAATAATAATCTGTATTTCTTACAATATACATACATAAGATAGACATACAAGTTACAACACACAACCACGCAGATCGCTTTGAAATCATTCCGTATAGAGCAGACGTCTCTAAGGGCAGGTCAAACGAAAGTGGCCGAAATGCCTTACGTATAATAATATTCAAATGTAAACTTTTCCACGAATATCAAAGAGGAAAGGGTCCCCGATATAATTCCTATTAATTTACGATGATAGTCGTAAAGTTACTACCCAAAATATTTTGCATATACATGGAATTTGAATATGTTTGTAGACCTTAACCGATCCCCTTTAATGCAATGAAAGTTAGCAGAATGTGACCCGAGACCTTAAAATTGTTTTGTCAGCATTTTGAAAAGTGACGGCTATCGCAGGGTGAAAGAGAACTCCTAAGACATCTGCAGATAAACCTTGCTAAGAAAAACAATGATCGTACGAAACGACTGCATGAGGAGTCAGCTAGCGCATATTATGAGAATTTAGATAAAGTCTCCCCGCCTTGCCAATGAAAACCTTATTTGTATTTTATACTTTGAATCATATATAGGTTGGGACAAGACCTATTTTTAAATTTATAAAATTATAAAAATACTAATTTTTATATTTCCTATTTTTTGCCTGCCTGACTGGGTCTATAGGAAATCTTTTTCTTTGCCTAGTCTTATCCCATTTCAATTGGTCATTCTTCGCCATTTAGTTCTATTCAGGGTAGTCGATTCATTGATTTGGGCTTTCTTTAGGTCATTGTTTAAGACGGTCTGACGCGTTTCTTCGAGCTTCGTGTTAGAAGACACATAGGGAATGCAATAACAATACGGAATATTGAGTATAAGGATAGCTACAACCTTAGATGAAGAAAGAAGCTGCAACGTTTTTGCAGATGATTACAGAATACCTCAAAGATGTATACGTAGTATACGAAAAATTTCTCAGCTAAGTGCCAACGCACAGAATTCACTCGCAAACTTGGCGAACAAAGTTGTGGGGGCTCCCACTAAGAGCTTTATACGTGCAATATTTCATAGTTTAAAAGACGTAAGCACTGGTATCCCCCTTTTTATTCAGTGTTTATAAAATCTACTGGTCGGCAGTTTTTTCTCCCCGTAACTTCGCAAAGTTTAACACGACTGGATGAAAAATGCAAGTTACATCGGGAAATTTTTACTAAACTGTTAGAATTATGTATATTGTTTGGCAAGTTTGTTTTGTGGTACAGAAGCTAGCAGGTCAATCTACCCGTATTTGTATTTTTTTTCCAAACGATTTTTAACTTTTTAGAATTGCGATAAAGTTGAAAATCTGTACGTTAATTTTGGTTTAAGTAAGCCAAATTATTATTTTTATGTTGCCATGGATGTAAACAATTCTGCAATGCGTATTAAATTAATAATATAGTGAATTTTGCAAGCTGCTTCCAAACCAATTTTCCAGTGTTTTAATTTATTTAATGTAAAATAACGTCCAACACTAAGACGAGAATAAAACTGACAACACTACTTCGCGCTTTTAAACATATGAAATTATTAACATTTAGGTACTTAAAACTAAATATTTCGTCTATATTAATCCTACTCTATTGTGTTGAGAAAGTTACGGCTCTCATAACGAGTCTATGTTTGAGCTGTTGACCTCTACTTACGTTTTTTTTTGATTTGTAAATAAGAATCTTTATTTCGACCTTCAAAGCTTTAGACTGCTTAGAGTCACCCACTCTATTTTATGAAAATTATCCTAGATACATAACAGTATGAGCGTAATAATATTTCATAGTAAAGACATGCTGGTCAGCAAAGGCTAGCTCAGGAAGCACTAAGTACAGATGGCAGCACATCAAGCTACCCGAATCTGTCAATTTTTTTCAATCAACTTTAAACCATATGCTTCAGTGATAAATTTGAAATTCTATTAAGAAAATTTGACAGATTGTAGTAGCTTGATGTAGTGGCGTCTGTACATTCCAATATACAAAATCACATTAATTTTATTACCTTCAAAAATTTTCGAACTACAAGATTCTTCTTCTAAGCAAAAGTGACCAAGACCCATCTAGACGAATGCCAGGTGTATGCGTCACTGGTATCGGCTAGGAAGCACTTCCAGCGGTTTCTTTGTTGGCGGACGTCGTATGGTAATTTAGCTTCCTTCCCCGTGGCCGGAGCCCCATAAATTAGGTGCCAACGCCCGGCCCCAAGCTGAAAAATTACCAAGTTCTACGGAAATCGGGTTACAGGTGACTGGATGTGGCTTAGACGTTAAGCGCAGTTTAGGCTGCGATCTGAGCGTGGTCTTTAGTATCGAAGCTAATCAAGTTCTCTTTTTTAAACTTGGATAATAAGTCATATTTTGGTGTTAGTAAGCAATGTTTAAGACTCTTTTATTACAAGGAGTTCAGTCGCTTGCTTACAACACACGGGCCCTAGTCCATAAGTAGGTAGGTACCAACTTATTTACGAACGCACAAGTAAAGTCATGATTCAGACTAATTACATTACTAGAAAATTATTACAACTAATTAAAATGGTACCTTAATAGCATAATTGCGCAGTGTTTCACTATTTTTCATTCCTTGCTTTTCTGTGAATAAATGTTAAACATGATGAATAAATGCAAAGCATATTGTAGTTGCCTTTTACCGCGCAAGTCGTAAAATTGTACTAAGGAAAACGTTGCAAAGTAACGTAACACTCTTCAGCACTTAGGAATTATTAGTTTTTTGAAACTCGACACATGTTACGTAGGTGTAAAAGTGAACTTCGTTATGTTTTAAAATATGAATATTTTTGTTGCATTTCTAGTCAATTTGACATGTACTATATAAATATTTAATTAAAAAGTAACACAATTTTGATTATATATAAAACTAGCTGTCCCCAGCGGTTTCACCCGCATCTTTGGTTACTGCTTCGCTCCCGTGTGTCTTAGCGTGATGGTATATAGCCTATAGCCTTCCTCGATCAATGGGCTATCTAGTACTGAAATAATTTTTCAAATCGAGATTAGCGCTGTTCAAACAAACAAACAAACTCTTCAGCTTTATAATATTAGTATAGATGACGCATATGTATAATAATCGCATCCCATCATAATAGATAAAAAATTGAATTTAAAATCATATCTAGTTATAAAACATCTTTAACAAAAGCCGTGTACAAAATTATGGGAGTTTTCGGAGTTGGTTTTCGGATCATTTAGTCAATAATGTGAGATGGGGCGAGGAAGTTTTCCTTTGTACAATGCATTGTTTTGTGCACGACGATATAAATGGCGCTGAATATGAGTTACCGTAAAACAAAGTTACGTCTTTTAAGTTAGGTAATGTGAGATTTCATAGAATGTACAGACGCCAGCACATCAACCTACCTTAATCTGTCAAATTTCTTTGCTGTAATGGAAGGTTAATTTTTGATTAGTATTTTTTTTTGGTTTTTATAATGGGATCGCTCCTGATCCAGCCCGAAGGGCAAGGATTGGAATCTACGGTGATACGAGCTTACCCAGAAAAAGCCTAAAGAGTCGATTTAAAGAGTTGCCTTAAAGAGTACGTTGCCTTTAAGAGAATTTGACAAATTCAACCAAATTTAGCCTAACCAGGCTGATATGCTGGCGTCTGTTCATTTTTGATTTTGTTTTAACCTAGTATAGCTTTTTCATAAAACAAAGAAGCCTGTAACAAAGATATTGTCGCTAAGTCTAACAATTGTTTTCTAAAATAAAATAACATTTCAAATAAGATGAAAACTTCAATAGAATTCAGACCTGAATATATAAAAAAAAACAATTCTAATACAGGTTGAATGTCTAGACTCGATGAAACAGCATGAATTATGTACCAGAATAATCTGGAATAATACAATTCTCTCGCGACAAAGGGCAGCTGTTAATATATTGAAATATTTGAAACAAAGCATAACTACTTACTGCGTTATTTAGTGAATTTATAGTCAAAACTAATAAACTAGTTGTGGACGTTTGCAGTGAATTATTGTTGTAATAAACCTTTAATAGAGTGGTGAACAGAATCCTTTCATTTCAATCGTAATGAAAAATAGCACCCCTGAAATTAATTACTTTTGTTTGTTTATGTGGAAATTTTTGAAGGCCTTTTGGGAATTATGGGTCGTATAAAACTGAAGTAAGTACAATCGCAGAGCCTGTTTTGTCCGTACAAGAAATGTTATTTAAGAAGAATATAGGTGGCAGGTATAAACCTGAATTGGGCCAGATCCAGGGTCTGCTTGGGCTGCGGGTTGTTCGTAAGAGATACCGCGGCCCTGGCACACAGGGACGTCCAGAAGGAACATAGTGGGTTTTAGTCAGTAAGAGTCTGACACGCACTCCAGCTGCACCCTCAGCGGGGTCATTTGATGATTTCCTACGAAAAAAACGTCTAAACCTGAAGGAACTCCGATACCTACTTCTCTGTGTGGATACTGAATGAAGTCTGGTCTTTCCAGTAGGAATTCGTCCCGCTGTGGATGCAGTTAGAGGGAGTGTTAGTTTTACTGACTAAAACCCACTTTTGTTACTTCTAGAGGTCTTTGTGTGGGCCGCGGTAACTCGCGCGAATAACCTGCAGCCTCAGCAGATGACGTCTATTCTAAAGTTATATTTAATTGCCATCACACTCTTTAGATATACGAGTAATAGACAGATTACAAAATATACACATATAGAGAGAATAAACATATCCAATCGCAAATTGAAGCAATACCGCAATAAAAATGTTGCCAGTATCTTGAAATGCGAAATAAGATGCATTGTTGAATAAAAGACTCGCAAACTCGACGACGAAATTCTGTATTCCCTGAATATATGTACTACAAATACGTTCCTAGAACGTTTGGCAGAACGTATTTTACAAGATTGTGTATATAACTATTAAAAATGTCGTATATATTTGAAATTTTCTTCAGGGTTTACAACAGATAAATATGATGAACTCATGAACGAGTGTGATTAAAGCAAGGATTTTTCATATTTAGTTTAAAAAGTTTAGCTAAGAAATATTAATTTTCACGACATCTAGGTACCATTTAGCAATATTTTCCCTAGCGCCTCATAGCGAGAACTATGCCTGTAAATAGTAAATGAACGTTGTTTGTACCTGTGAATTAGTTGAAGATGCCCATTATATTCTCTTGTGACTGCGCAGTATCCAACTTTAAAGTAGAAATAAACTCCGCTTATATTTATAGTCGTAATTACAATCGTTACATCCGAGTTAAGTAAGGTATCGAATAGCATATTTGTACCTATTTCCTTCTCTTACACATCCATGATTGCTTCAATAATTTCCCTTTCAAAACACAAATTGTATCCAAATTACGTTACAGACGAGCCAGTATTACGAATTTAGATTCTGTATTGATCTGAAACAAAAATGTCGCCGGCGTGCAGCCCAATTAGGGCTGACACTGATCCCGTCTGCAGTGGAACCCGAATGCTGGAATACGCTCGAAATAACTGCGGCCGCATCGATCGCGCCAACCCTAACGTGCAACTTTCAAATACCGAATCATAATTTATTGTATTTAGTTTTGTGTTCCATTTTTGAACGAGATTTGTTAATGAATTTAGAATACCTGCATGTTTTTTTAATGGTTTAGGTACTATTGGTGCCTTCGAAGTCAATTTTTTCTCAACCACGTAGTCGATTAAAAATAAATAAACGCCTTGATTTGTTCTTGTGTTGCTCATCTAGACACGCGGCAATGTGTCAAGCCAAGTCAAGTCAAATCCACTTCCCGTTTTTACGTTTGTATACAACTTGGCACTCAATTATATGCGTTTTGAGGCCTATAGCCAAGCATAATTTTTGTATTGAACTTATAGACATACATATGTATGTAAGACGATATTATTCTATTGATATACATATAATAGCGTGCTCACATTTATTTCTCTTAATTATTTGGCTGAGTTGGTTTCTTGTGGGATTTTGTTACTATGTCTCGCCGATTACATAGATGTATAGACCAATGAAGGTTCGTCACAATTGTGTTCGGCTTCTGGGAGATACCTGCGTATCTTTTGATGAGGATTCTTTTGGATACTTCTAGGAATTCAAATGAATGGAACTCTTTAATGTGTAGGAAGAAGTTTGAGTAATTACTGTTTTTTTTTTCGTAAAAAGCGGTGGGTGTTCTAAAATTACAGAAAATATTTTTCTTGGTGGAATTTTACATTTAATGAAAGGGAGACAATAGGGTGTTTTATAATATTATGAATTTCCATTACACTCTGCTTTGTGTAGTGCCATCTTAAAAGGTCTTAAATTTCCTCAAGGAGATCTTTTTCATACACGGTTGATTAGCCCCATGATAAGCTATTGAATAGCCTGTGTTATGGGTGCCAATACAACTGATAAACTACAAATACTTTAAAGATATATATTTAGAAATACATAACACACCCAGACAGCCAAAAAGAATGCTCATAAAGTCATAACACAAGTGTCGACCGTACCGGGAATCCAACCCGGGACCCTCAGCTCGGCAGTCCGGCGCGACGTGGTATTATTGCGCTAACGAGATCAATTAAAGACAAACATATTAACTTTATTTTTTTTTCAATATACAACCCCTTAGACGAGTAATAACGAACTCTTGACGCGGCAATTCCAGTCGGGCGGTCAGTGCAACTCTGAGCGTCGTGGTAATTGAAATATTCCGGCCTCGTCGCCACTGACGCGGCGGTCACCACATGCCACATTGTTGTCAGCAAATTAACGCATATTGTGCGCCAAGCTTTATATACTTTTGTGCCTCAGCTTATGGAGGCTTTAGTTATTGGTTTAATGTGTTTTTAATTACGTTAGATGTTAGTTTTCGCCATTCTTATATAGACGCCGTTTGCGCAATGGAGACAAAGCCGGACTGCTGAGCTGAGGGGCTCGGTTCGATTCCCTGCACAGTCGACATTTGTGCAATGAGCACGCTTGTTGGCTGTGCTGTTATAAATACATATATATGTGTAAATTGTATGTAGTTTATCAATTGTGTTGGTACCCATAACACATGCTAACCATGTTACCTTGAGGCTAACTGACCGTGTGAAAAAACTATCCCGGTATATGTACCGGTATAGGTAACATGACTAATTTATCAATAAATTTATTTATCACAGAAATAAAAAAGAAATATTCGATTTTCAAACGATGCGCTTCAAATCAAGTTCCTTTTTTAAAAACACTAGGAATTTTGAGTTAAAGTTCCACAAATTGCACTTTCATTTTAAATGAGTACTTCATAAACAGTGACGTCATAATTGTCCAAACGAAGTCTTCAAGCGTAGCTCCGTGCGTGCCTGTCAGAATACAACGAGCGCTCTGTAATTGATGTATTCTTCCCACTGCGAAGATATACAGTACATTGATCTATGTGTTCGGTGCGCCTAGCTAGATATCTAAGCTCAACCCGTAATATGAAACTAAGGCCCGTATTCTACAACGATATTCCATCATCAATCTCGATTCGAAATTCGATTTGAGTTGTGATCGATTTAAATCGAGATTAGAATTAGAAATTGATTGAAAATTTGTGCCTTGCGAAATATATCTTTTTAATACATTTTTCGATGTCTTATACGCAGACCTATGCGTATTAAAGAATAAAATTTAATTTTATTATATTTTAACATGACGTACTATTTTGTATAAGTACGAAAGCAGGTCAATCTACCCGAATATACCAATCGATTTTAACCTCCCGGTATTGTGATAATGTTGAATATCTCTTAAAGAAGTGTGACAGACTGAGGTAGGTTGATGTGCTGACGTCTGTACTTTAAATATTTTTTTTAATCTAAATGTTATCAGGGATGTGTTAATATAAAGAGCATTTACGATCTCAGTTGAAAATTTTCGCCACCAAAATAGTCTGGCTACATCGACCAGATTCCGCTTTTCCGGGCAGCCCAAGTTTTGCAACCGAGTCACTATTTTTGAACCTGCATATTGTATAAACCTGTTCTCTATACTGTATAGCTTCATTCAGTTTCAGCTTGAATGTTTTCGGCTTAAATTTGTATTGATTCTTCGCTTAAACCGGTCTCGCAGACTTCGAAGAATAGAAGATTTCTGGTACAATCGAAGACTTATGTACATCGTGAAATATTTTCTTTATGTAGGGGTATAATGTCGGGAAGTTGTCGATTGAAATTATCAATCATATTTCTTTCAATTAACATTCTAATACCTTAAAAGTTAATAAGACTTTCCCTCCGAATACTAAAACAACTTTAAAGACTTCTCAACCTTCATTCTATCTCTTTCACACTTATTTAAATATCTGCGACAGAAATACTTTTAAGTAGAACTTAAGCTACTAACTTATGTAACCTTCACCAGTTGAAATCTTCATTGTTTATGCGATTCGCAAAAAGCATAGGTATTCTCGTTCAGAACTTCAAAACTTTGTTTAAAAACATACCTGCTATACCTGGCAAACATAGTTGTATACCATTTAATATATGCAATGGCTACTAATACAAAGCCAAATAATAATAAACTTGTTTAATTAATATTTTGTTTATCAAGGCATAAACAATGTTCCCGTCGATATGTATCGGCTATCACACAATGCGGTAGTGACACAATTGCTCGCTCTCAAAAACAGATAGTGTGGGAACACGTGTATCCTATATTGTGACGTCATCGAAAAGTGTTTTCATAATTATTACTGTTAAAATTTTATTCGTAGTTGTTAAGGAATTTGTGAATCGTATCCCGGGGATGTGAATACTTCCTAAAAAAACGATTATACTGTTATTTGTCTCTAACAGATTTCGTCAAAATCGTTTTAGTTTTTTTTTGTAGGTGCATACAAATTATTATTCGCATATTAAGACATATGACACATGTCACTTTCTATAGTTTGTTCTTTTCGGTAGCGTAAAATCAAAATATCGTTTAACTTCGTCCCACAAAAATATTCAAAAAATACAATTTTAAACAAAAACCTACAATTTTTCTATAACAGTTCACATTCCCATACAAATACAATTTTACTCCAATAAGCGGAGTTGTATTAAATAACCGGTTTTATACGGCCCGATCCGGTTCGATCCGGCTGTAACCGGCCCGGAGCGACGAGCCGCCGGTTCGCGCGGCCGCGTTTACGATTGACGTGTAATTTTGTGATCGCACTGCACTCTATTTGCTATCGTGTCTTGCTGAGACGGGGATAGAAAAAAAGTAAAAGTATTAGTTTGTAATTTAAAAGGGTAGTGGAAAATTCGAGAAATGTTCTTTCAACTATTTTTTTACTGTATTGTGTGTTACACTACAATTCCTTTCATCTAACTTACTACTCGTACGACAATAGTTGGTTAATAATATCTGAAATTTCACCAACAAGATACTAATACAACAAGCTATTTTGTAATTTTAAGTATTTTGGCGTTGACTGCACACCTTTCATCGCAGAGAATTCTCTTAATCATGCATGAGAAGAATTCAGGTGTATAACGCACCTTAAATGCTAGATCTATCTACACTTATTGCAGAAGCTTCTAAAACAAAAAATGTCTAAAAGGCCTTAAAAGCTTGATCTCCAAAGTAAATCGCCATTTGCAGAGTTGCACAAAACGCAATCCAAATTACTTATATTGCAAGACGAGGATCATAAAACACAATGTTTTAAAATCCCCTCCCCCTTTTCCCTTTAGCATTAAGTCCTGGGAGCAATTTCCCATTTTCGTCTGCAACTTGAACTAACTACACTACACGAGCCCGTACACTTTGTTCGTGTATTTTGGGAGATAAGGTGATACACATTCGAGAATCGCAAACGTATTGTGTTCATAATGTCGATCCTTTGAACACACAAACTGTATTTAAACAAGTTATGAGACTGCTTACATTAAAAACTTAATTATTTCCAATATCCGAAACCTTAACAAATTGAAGTAGAAAAACAATCGATAAATCTTCAATGTTAAAAAAAAACATACCGTCGAATTGATAACCTCCTCCTTTTTGAAGTCGGTTAATTAATTCACATTCTAGAGCCGGATCCTGTTCGGCCCTAAATTGATGATATTCTATATATTTTTATCACAATCGAGAACTATAAGTAGCGGTCCGCAAGCATTATGTGGATTACACGGAACGTTCCCTGACGCGCGAAATGACAACTTAAGCACCTGCTCATCGCCTTAATGTCGAGGTGAAAAGACATTCGACACGCCTGATAGAGACCTCCTTATTGAAGATTATAAACAAACTGTTGTTAGGAATGTTAGAAGACGAACGACGAACGACGAAAATATATCTCTAAACCACGACAATCTGTCCACAACAGACAACTAATATTCGGCTTGTTCTTTCTATTTCATTTTCTACTAAGCTAAAGGCAGACCTAGCAGGTTTTAATTTTCTTTGCCAGGCTTCAAATGAACAGTAATTAGAATAAGACCTAACCTTCACTAAATCGTAACAGACCACGCATAAAAATTCAAATAAAAAGAACAAACCCTTGTCTAGCCAACTTCATAAATCTTAATGAAACTAGACTAGACGTGGTCTTAAAAAATATAATATTTTTCAAAATACAGACAGGCTCGGAGACAAAAGAGTATTAAAGCATACATTACAGTTTTTCACAGTCCCAAAAGGAGGTGGGCGTGCAAAGTTTCACACGTAGATTTTATTCCTTTATAAAATCGCACCGGGTGTGACTTTTAAATAAGATCGTGTTACAGGGTGTGATATTTTTAAGAGAACGTCCTCTAGCGGGCCGCTCGCGAACGTTTTCATATGTAAATCGAATTCGCAGACTCGCCCCAAGTTCTCTCGCTTTGCACAAGTTGTTTTTGTTGGTAATGACGGGTTTTTTGCCTTGAATTCTAAGGAGCACAATGCTTTTATGACTGCATTGCACCTTTGTGAAAAGTTTACCATAATTGCTTTCACGACATCCTGTTAGCTTTCTCTTTTCGAAGGGAAATTTGAAGTTTAAAGCTTTTTCGTGATGCAAAGACGTTTATGATTCCACTTTACATTTATATTGTTGAAAGAAGAGTAGAATTTAATCGCCTTATAACTTGTAGTACATCCAAATTTTCTAATAAAATGGAAACCTCATTACTACTTGTATGGCATCTTGTTCATTGTACCTACTAAAACTAATTTGGTTTCAGAATTGGTACTAATCAAAAATCGATTGAAGGCCTAAGCCTTTCAATAAAGTTAATAAATACTTATCAAGAAGAAAAACTGTAGTAGCTTGTAAATACATGATTGATTTCTTACAGTAATGACATTTAACTTTTAAGGCATCAATTGGGTAAAAAATTATATAAAAAAAATGAAAAAATAAAAGACAGATACTAAGTCAACAAAGTCCATAATCAAACACATCACATCCCCAAAGAAACCGAAAAGGTTTCCGAAATGAACAGTCGCTAAAAAGCTGTATGAAGAGGTAATGCCCTAAGGTATCGTTTAGCTAATTCCGAGGTTAACCTTAGATTAAGTAGACGAGAGCCGGGTCCCTCGCCCTACCAAATACACGCTTGTGTTGATGTGTTTTGACAATACAAACCAATGGTGGAATTGGTACGCAACTGATCCCGATTTTTGCGGTTAACTTTCGAAACTAATTTGACTGATCTGTATCTGTTCTGGTTAAACAAATCTTTTTTGTGCGCACTGATGTTATTGGTGTTTGCTGTTTGGTTCTATTGAATTGATTTATGAATTTTTGTTCACAACTTATTATATTTCTGTTTTTTTCATGTTCTGTCGAGGACTGGTAGTGCGACAGGTAGGTACAGACGCCAGCACATCTAGCTACCCGCAACTGACAAATTTTCCCAATCAAAGTTGAAAATCTATATAGAAAATTGGACAGATTGCAGCATCTGATTGTGCTGGTGTCTGTTCTAAAGATTTTAACAATTTATTGTGGGTGTACCGACTATCGAAGGTTAGACCCAAATTAAACTTGCATATTGACATCTTTAAAAACCGTTAACTGCCCTTCACCAACTTATATTATTATCGTTAACGCTTATCATTATCTATTGACCCTCGTGTTCGTTAAAAAAAAAATCACCCCCTAAGTAGCTACCGCCCCATTTCTCGTTGTAATTTCACCCCATAACGATATTGGAGAACAGCCATAATCCGTAGAAATACGGGGATAATGCGATAACAACCGGTTAAAACGACTGTTATCCCCTCCCAGCTTGTTTGCAGTTAAGTTTAACCCACGTCGGATCAAATTCAGTTACTATAAATATTTTCACACAAACTTTGTCCCTGCACGCGTCGTGTTTGCTTTCAAGTTCACTTGGTGTAAATTTCCCACTGGTGTGTACACACGAGCGATCCGCTACGCGAGCGAAATGTCTTGTCCGTGCTTGCCAACTTTCAGTTTGTCTTTGAAGAAAGTTGGGTTCATATTTTATTATCAAGTCAGTATGGCGTGTGATGATCTGACTGAATATGCTTCTATTACATGATTAAATTAAAAGTCGTGTAGTGGTTAAAGCACCAGCCTCAAAAATATGACTGTGCGGATTCGATTTCAGGCAAGTACCAATGCAACTTTTCTAAGTTGTATGTACTTTCTAAGTATATGTATCTTGGACACCAATGACTGATTAAAGGTGAAGGAAAACATCTCGACGAAACCTGGACTATAAAGTCTAAAATCACCAACCCGTATTGCGCAAGCGTAGTGATTAAAGCTCAATCATTCTCTGTGTGAGAGGAGGCCTGTGCCTATGATGATGATGACATGATTAATGTACCTTGTATTTTAAGAGTGTTATGATAAATATACATATTTAATAGTGTGATTTACTAAGCACTAATCATTATTTCGGATAACATTTTAGTAGTGATAAACCGAAATAGCATTACGTAATAAATGTGCAATTTATTTGTGACAGCTGAATTCAAATTAATGTCATTACCACTTAAATATGAACAATTAGCCACTGTTATGTAATTAATGAATTTAAGCTCAGTTTACTATTATTAAAATTGTACCTATCCTAAGGATTTAAAGACACCCATGATATGTTATCTGAGTGTATGTATGTAGGTATCTGTAAAGATTTTGTTTTTTTTGACGTACTAAAAGTGCTGATTCATCAGCCTAATTTGAATAATCGAGTTTGAATTTCTGATTATCTACCCTACTTTATCTAAAAAAAGTTAGACACGTTTGACACGTCTTTAAAATTTCAATACAAAACTATTTAAACACGACGTGTCAAACGTCTGTCTAACTTTTTTGTTGTAAGGCCCTAAGAATTTCGACTATCCACTTGAGAATTAGCTACCCAAACTCACGGATCGTATGTCACCAAGGTAAGTGTAGCAACACGTTAAAACGACAACTTCACTGCTATTTGCAGAGTTGAATTTCAACGTTATCGAATTTATACTTCATAAACTATTCGGTTGCCAGAAGTTCGGGGCACGTCGACTTGTGTGCTTGACGTCACAAAAAGTAATGTTGGACCTACCATGCGAAGCGGTTCGTCAAGTCCGGCTTTTAATATTAGAGGTAGTAATGCTTCGTGGTTGATTATAAGAGGTACTAATGGCAAGGTATTGGGTTGCCCGGGAAACTGGATTGAGGAGGTCAGATAGGAAGTCGCTCCTTGTAAAACACTGGTACTCAGCTAAATCCGGTTAGATTGGAAGATCCTCATCGACCCCAACATAGTTGGGAAAAGGCTCGGGAGATGATGGAATGCGTCGTGGTTGAATATAAAATATACATATGGTTTCTAAAGTATGTGGATTACATCAAGCTACTAAAATCTGACAAATGTTCTTAATAGATTTTCAACTTTATCGCTGCAGCATATAGTTCAAATTTGATTGGGAAAATTTGACAGTTGTGTATAGCTTGATGTGCTGGCGTCTGTACATGAATTTGTAGCTTTCCTTTTGTTAAATTAAGTTAATGAATAGTTTTTTCAGTCGATAGTTTTGGACCACACATGTCTCATTTCAAATAATGATCATGAGAAAAACGAAGCATCATATAATATGTATGTAAGAAATGTAGTAGGGTTTACTGGTTTATCCATATATTAAACCGTGGTAGATTATTTGCATAAACATGAGAGACTATCGTTGCTTCATAATATTAAAGCCTGCCTGTCTGTTAGTGAAATAATAGCTGTAAGCTGAAAAACCATGTATCATTTTAACGTACCTACCCACAATTTTTAATTCTTAAAATAGAGTAGAATCTCTTTCACTTTTTTTTTTATTGGTTATTTTTGTTTGGAAATTAAATATAAAAGAGATGGGTAGTCTGTTTCTCCAATATCAATGTAGGCACTCCACCTCAGGGGTGCCAAAACGTGGGTTATCGTAAGCGTAGGTGTTCCTCTTCGGTTTTTGTGTTCAGCGATAAAGTTACGAATTTAATCTGGCGCGTTGTGCGAACATTTTCGGGGTAGCCATATTTTCATTGTAATATTTTTAATGACTTTTTAACGTCTCTAAGGAAATGATCGAGAGTGCTTGTTCGACAGTGTTTTATGAATCGGGAAACAAAAATGTTATTTGAGAAGCCCTAGCTTGGTAGGAGGAAAAATTTACGTTAATGCTTTTTATTTTAAGGGCTCGTGTGTTATTTATATTTTTTTGGAAAAATAACGATGCTACTCTCAAATTGTTTCTTGTTCAATCATTTTATTTGCCATCGTTCGTTATCGAACCTCCTTATTCAAGGATTATCTGAACACAGCTAAACCAAATGTTTAGCTCATCTGTGGCGTTTAATAGTTTCAACGTCCAGCGCCTGTTGCACGATTAGAATAATATTGCAACTTGCTCTCGCTAATGTATTAGTGGAACCGAGTTGCAATATTATTCCACGCCGTTGTATGCGCCATCCAGTTGAATTAGCGGCACGCAAATTTCACGAATATTAGTGTTTAGTATGTACTTAGGTTGTGTAAACTGTTATTAAATAATATTGTTTTTGTTTCACCATTTCCTATATATAGGGTGTAACAAAACTAGTGCACCATATTTTAACAGGCATGTACTAGATGACCTCTAAAAATATGATGCACTAGTTTTGTAACACCCTACATATCAGACAGAAATTATGTTTTTTATAGTGTTAGAACATTTTCCTAGTTTTGTTCAGGTTCAAAGTTAGCAAAGTTCAGCAAAAATGTGCACTTAGAATTTTCTTACTAGAGCGAGTAACCGGCTAATCTTCAATCCACCAGGTTAGTGGTTTCAAGATTACTCGGTTAATTTCTCGTCAAAACTTTCTTTGAGGAATTTTCTTGCATTTTTCTACGTTCTTTACAACTATGTTCAAGTTTTTTTTCAAAGATATTTCAGACACAGAATGTTTGCTAATTAACGTAGATCATTTTGAATTATGTATGAATAATAACAATACTAGTGGCACAAACCGGGGGTTGTCCTTGGGTACATTTCTATAGTGTATACAGGGATAATCGTCGGTTTTGTGTCACCATTACATATATTAAAGTTGTCTCAAAAGGGCTTCAGCGTGTTGGCTTCGGCCCCACGTTCGCCTTCCAAAAGCCCGGGACTCCATAGTCCCGAGATCGAAAAGAGACATACTAGTGGATACATTCAATATTTTTACAACAAAGACATAATTATATAGGATACTAGCTTTCGCCAGTGATTTCACTCGCGTCCCTAGGGAACTACTGCACGTAGTGCACGTACTTGGATAAATGAGCCATCTCACACTAAAACAAAAACTTCAGCTTTATAATAATCATATTACATTCATCATTATCATCATCATCACAGCCTTTTTATCGTCCCACTCCTGGGCACAGGCCTCCTCTCCCACGGAGCAGGATTGAGCGAATCACCACGCTTGCTCAATGCGGGTTGTTGATTTCAGATTTTATAGTCCAGGTTTCCTGGATGTTTTCTTTCACCTTTAATAAGTCATTGGTGTCCAAGATAAACTTAGAAAGTACGTATAATTTAGAAAAGTTACATTGTTATTTGCCTGACCTGGAATCGAACCCGCACCCTCATACTCGAAAGGCTGGTGCTTTAACTACTAGGCCACCATAAAGCATTAGAATAAAACAAATTATATTCAAGCGTAGAATTTACAGCTA
This sequence comes from Heliothis peltigera, assembly GCA_958496145.1. Lineage (NCBI taxonomy): Eukaryota > Metazoa > Arthropoda > Insecta > Lepidoptera > Noctuidae > Heliothis > Heliothis peltigera. The sequence goes on from OY292334.1 coordinate 2,873,640, forward strand.
CACATAATCAATATCTTAAAGCAAAATTATCTCTCTCATTCACGTCACAGAAAAAAGTCTGAACTCCAATAAGAAAAATAATGAGTGACCAATCCACCGTTAATTCATATCCCCATAAATATGAGATTTGTTTGATACTTCAAAGGGAGAAAAAACCGGGTGAATTGGTACTCAGGCGTCGGATCCTCGTAATTGAGTTAGTGCCCTCACTCCGACTACCCTTAGAACGAGGCCATGAAACCAGCGATAAGTATACTCGATGATAGTTCAGTTCATTCTAAAGAGGTATCATGTTATAGGTTAATCTGGATGTGGTATTGGATCGTGTGAAAGATGATCTGGCTGGAAATAACGTCACCTGTGCGATGACGAGAAGCAGAAAATTTTGGAAGAAGAAGGCATGCTGCAGAGACCCGTAATAAAATTGGAATAAGTAGGGTGATAATGATGGATGGTATTGACAAAATTTTAAGCTAGGGATCTATAACAAGTGGGTAATTTATTGAGGATGGTTTGTTAATAAAATATTAGATTAAAAATTAACATTTTGAAAACGCAAAATATCTTAACAAGCGTATTGTAAGGGTAGGTTCTAAATCAAAACAAAGGAAGTTCATTTCTTTTGTTTTGATATACATAGTTCAATTCATTTCAGACCAAAATATAGACAGGCAATTTTTGTGTTTCAAATTCTACACAAAATGAATTTCTTTATGACGTCATGCTCACTGACTTCATGGCCCCAATCTTCAAGAGTCCGCGGCGGATATGAAATCAATGCGATGAATAGACGAGAAACGAATTGCGGGGATCGCCCGGAGAAAGTTTGTAACAGACAAACCGAAGATACGCTGCGTACACGGATCATTACTGACACGGATTTAAGAATATTATTAATTACGTATAATATTTATGATATTATTATATGATAATATTTTTATTATATAATATATATGAAATTATTTAATATTAATTATTATATAATATATATGATAATATTTATGAATGTGCTAGTTACGCAATCAGAAAAAACAAAGCAAACAAAGTAACACGCTATGCCGTCTTTAATAATAATTTATTTTTGCTTAAAAAGACTAGAATTATAGAGTGAATAAAATTGGCTCATAAGAGTAAAAAAAATCCAGTAAGCGTGCTCCTAAATAAATAGGCTACTGAGTAATAATGAAAAACAGGACCGATCCCAATTTTTTTGCATTTAATGCAACCTAATGATATATCGATCTAGGCTTAATAATCCGAATATAATCCACTACATATTATTATTATCTAATATATGTATGTATATATTATTGAATTTTAATAATATATACTGGATAATTGTGATATATATATTGAAATATTGTGAGCATGTTTTGTGGTAGAATAAAGGCTATTTTTATTTATTTTTTTGATATATGTATGCTTGATGTATAGCTTTGAATAAAGAACTTTCATTAAATATCGCAAGTACGCTGTGTGCCCTCTCCAGCGACAAATATTGTATGTTATGGACATAAGTCGGCATTTAATTGGAGCCGAACTTAGTTATCAAGTTAGAGAAACCGATGGATTCGATCCATTATGGATTATCCGTGTTGTTGTAATGAAGCTATTCAACTCGCCGAATTATTTAGCTTTCGTGGTTTCTATGGAAGCCTCATATGTATGTATTTGTTGAGTAATAAAACTGGGGTTGTGGTTCGGTGATGATTTACAATATTTTTAGTTGGCCTCGGCTTAACAGTAGTGTTCTTAATCATCATCATCATAATCATCAACCATTTTATTGTTCCACTGCCATAGGCTTCCTCGCACACAAAGAAGGATTGAATGATAATCACCACGCTTGCTTAATGCAGGTTGCTGATTTCAGACTTCATAGTCCATGTTTCCGCGTGGTGTTTTCTTTCACTTTTAATGAGTAAAGTGAGTGTCCAAGATATACTTACAAAGTACATATAACTTAGAAAAGCTGCATTGGTACTTGCCTGAGTGAATCGAACCCGTATACTTATAGTTGGTTGGTATTAATCACTAGCCCACAACGACGCGCAGCTTGACTGTAGTTTTAAATGCCACAAACCATTGGTTTGGAACTGTAGCATTAATACATAAAGGTCCAAATGCAAATGTTCAATTAAACAGTCATTCATCAACGCAAAAACAAACCACATACGAAATACACCAAAAAAAAAACTAAATTAAAATAAAACATTTAAAACAAAAGCCGTCACAATCGAATTCCAATAAACTATAATCACGACAGCCGAACGTGTACCAATTATAAAACCGTTTTATATAGTAATATACCGTTCATTATTCGTGAATAATATGACGGCATGAGGAAAGCGTTCCATTACTGTGCATTACGTATTAATGCTTCGGCGGTCGCATGCGCTCCCCGCAGACGGGGAACAGACGGCTTTTATTACGCTGCAGGACATGGAGAAGGTAATAAATGGAGGAATGATAAAAATGTTTTGGCAAAACAAAGTCAATTTATAGATTAAGGCGTATCAGTTATTTAGATTATTACGGATTTCGCTTCTTGAGTACAGGCTATAGCGATGAAAAGAACGCTAAAAATACACCAAAAAAGATTGAAAATAGGGCTGATTGATGTGGCATTCGACCATGCCAATAATACCGATGTAATTTTTTGAGTATTATTAATTAATACTTAATAAGGTGCTATTTATACACCCTGTTTACATTTCAAATCATTTTTCGTAGAGACCAGAATAGTTAAAAAAAATTATAAGCAAATGTTTAATTTAGGTAACCACCACGAAAAGGCGAAAATGTACGAGTATGTAGGTACAAAATACACACATTTACTGCTAGCCGTATTAAGACATTATCCCTCCATTTGCTTATTACTCCACGCGCCCAGCTAATGTCGGTAGTGGGTACTAAATGGCGCTAGTTTGATGACAAAGTCCTTGCGGTTATCACATAATTATAGCGCTCTGGTTTAAAGTGGTACATTGTGTGATATAAAATGTATAAACGTATATTTTTTACTAACGCATTGTGAAGTCGATGACCAATTTGTACTGATGAGGTTTATTTCTTTCTTTATTTAAAAAATGGTCCCTAAATAGCAGTGGCAGAAGAGGTGAAAAGGGCAAAAATCTTCAACGTAGTTCGCATAAATTAAATACGAAGTAGGTACAGTTTTGCCTATGAAACTAGTCTTCGAGAATTGTTTCAGTAAGAACTTGAAAACGTTACTGTTTCTCCGTTAACACGGAGTGAAGGAATCAAAGTTTTATTAGATGCCAGGAGGAATGGCCTGGCTACTGAGTTACGGGCCTACATCGATAGATTTAGCGACCAAATTGTGATAGGTCACGTGCTTACAGTCTTAGCCCGAGGACTGTGATGTTGAGTTTTTATTTCGACTTTCGATGAGTTTTGAAGAAAACAGTACGATAGTTCAGTAATTTTGTTTAGTGATATTAGGTCTAACAATACTAGTGCACTATATTTTTTTAGGTCATCTAGAACATGCAAAGGATCGTATTTACCACAAAAAGGTTGTGAAACCAACAACATATTTTATTAAATTTATCATCATAGTTGCCAAATTGTACGCATAACGCCGGTCTCTATGAAGGCGCTCGATCGTTGACTTCTGATCGTTCCCTAGGTCATTCAACTTTTTTGTGGCAAACATGATCCTTAGCATGTATAAGATGGTCTTTAAAAATGCACTAGTACTATTAGACCCTGTATATCAATTCACAATTTTTCAAATCCTGAAGATCACGAATCTAGTAACAATTCACCTGAAAATCTCAAAATAACATTACGTTTCAAACCAATAAACTCCAGAATAGAACGCAAGAAAATGATGCAAGTTAACCCGACCGCAACAAATGCATACGTCTTTGTCTGTACCAGGAAAACATAATTTAGCAGGGGGCGTATGCCAACCAATGTTTAAGCTCAGTTTCCTATGCAAATCGAGTTCGTCACGGCATTGGCCAGGAAGGCGAGGCGTTAAACAATTGGATCTTCATATTCAATGGGACCTTTCACGTGTAATCGTATACTACAGAGAAAGAATATAAAGGTATAAAATGTCTTGTCAAAATATCTTCTATCTTTACTATGTTTTATGAACGCTAAAGTGAGTTGGTTTGTATTTTACTTTTTTAACAAGTAAATTCATAAAAAAAAAAATGACCAGATGCCGTAGTAGTGAGTGCACCTGCCTGCCAAAATACAGGTCGCGGGTTAGATTCACGCGTAACTCAAAAATGTTTGTGCATGAACATTGGTGTTTGGCTTTGTCTGGGTGTTCCTATGTATTTACAAAAGTGTATAAGCACGTTTATCACTTGTCTAGTACCCATAGTACGAGCTCTGCTTAGTTTGGGACTAGATAACGTTGTGTGATTGTGTGAGGGATATGAAATTATATTTTATGTAGATTATAAATAGCTGAACTAATTGATATGGAAATAGGTCTTAGGAAAGAAACAAAAAAATGGATTCATTTGCGAAAGAGGCTAAAAATGATCTAAGATCGGGATAAGATCCTTAGAGATGTGGATGAAACAGCAAGATACAGCTAGTGAAGCATAAAATGCTTATACGCAAAATATCTTATTCTAAAAAACAAATGTAACTTCACACCAAAATGTAGTTTGGTACCTGTTCCGTGAAACAAACGAAGTGGAATAGTTGATGTGTGAAATTTGCTAAGAGTGTATCAGATTGCTTGCTTTTAAGAAGTTTTAAAACTTTTAGGTGTAGCGGTAAATTGATACCACTCATGAAGAAAGGGTTACGTGAGGTAAATCTCAAACAGATATTTGGTGATGGTGACTCCATCTATGTGTATGGAAAGTAGAAACTTTTGACTAAACGGTGAACTAACTTAAGTTCAAAATTCATAAAATATTATGTATAAGTAGAAATTTTACAAATGTTTAGTATCAAGTCTTTTAAAGATACTTAACAATGACGAGTAATAAGCTCAAATGTATCTCTTGTCCACGATAAAATTTAGTATTCGGAAGTTCTAAATGAACATCAATTTTCTACGCTTATACTAAATAATCTGTGGTCTGCGATTAGTCGACATTCTTCGTCCACAGTAAAACCGGGAACGCTTATCGTATATGAGGAAATTAAAATCAGTCTAAGTTCGAATAGTTAAGTACGAATGCCAGTACATCAAGTTACTAAAACCTGTCAAATTTCCTTAATAGATTTTTGACTGTGTGGTGCATATTATATAGGTTAAAGTAAAATAGTATAGTTTAAAGTTCGGGTAGTTTGATGTACTTGCTGTGATTTCAAACATAACGTACGTTAATTGACTTTTGATGGATTATTTATGAGACTTATGAGGAATTACCAATATCTGTTCAATTTACTGCAATTAAAAGATTTTTGCTATTCATTTTAATGGAATAAAACTAGAAATTCAAAACTGACGGCTATGTGACTTCAAGCCCCATTAGGTGAGTCGTGAATGAGGAGCACTTAGTTCGTCAGACTGCACGATATCAGCTATCTAGCAAACAATTTGCGAGCTTGTCAGCGTGACGTGGCTCTTGTATAAATAGGGCTGCCACGAAACATGTATTTTTGATATAAAAATAATTGGTAATATGATCAAAATTGTTATAAAAAAAGCAACGGAAAAAGAAGCTGTGATTTTCAAACAATGCCGCTGTTACAGGACGCCTCAGAGTACACACACTTGAAAAAAAAATCATGACAAGCACAAAGCTTCGTTGTGTGCGTGTCACAAAGATAAATTTTGTGTAGTCTTGATACTTTGAGGTTTCTGTATTCAATCTTGTATCTGTTATAAACAACTAAAACCAACTTTTTCTTGCAATTGCTGAATAAAGTTAAGGATAGGGCACGATGTTTTTTATTACTTAATATAGGGCTAGGTTCTTGGTATAGATGACAACCCTATTGAAGGCCATTTATATTCGATAGTCATCGGCTGAGATTTGAGATGATGTTATTTTAGAAGCACCATAATTTTACTGGTAGAATTTTAGGAAATCTGTGTGTATTTTCAGCGTTTTATGACATGATTAATTTTATTTGCTAAAAGAAATTCATAAAGTAGAATAAAAAACGATAAGAGTTATTTTAGTAAAATTAAATAGAATAAAATAAAGATTTTTAATTTCTCCCTACCACATAAGGATTTGTATAGATTTAAATTTATAAAAGAGCATAGGTTTTTTTAATTATTATTATGTATTTTCATTAAGTATCGGCTACTGAATGCGAGTAAAGTCGAGAATCAACCAGTCCTCAACAAATACAAACAATCAGTTTATTCCAAATTCAAACTACCCACAATTCAAGACGTAACATTGAACATAATATTCAATCAGTTCGCATAATTTCAGCACCAATTATTCGAATGCAGATTCCTCTCTATACTATGGGTGGCGTAACCACAAGTCTACTGAGGCAAGAGCCAAGAAGTTTGCCTTCTGAATTGAATCTTCAATTAAACGCTGCCCGTTCGAACAGAACGGTTCGACTTGCCCCGTCCGTCTCGTCGCACCAACTACGAATCATTAAGAGAAACCAATATAGTTTTTTTTTCCAACTCAAACTTTGAAATCGATTGCTTTGCCTTTCGAGCTAACTTACTTCTTTATGATATCTGTTAATTGGTTTGGATTTTTTTTTCTGTTGGAAACTGTGCCAAGTTTCTTAAAGATTTTACTTTTATTTTTTATTTAGCTTCTCAGTCTAAATGTATTGGCGTCTAGTAGCTTCTAAATAAATTTTAAATCTTTTAAATGCTTCCAATGTTCAGCTAGACCTTAGTTCGTCATGGAGACTTCATTTCTATTTTCTAAGTCTATTTTGGACACCGAAAACTGAATCAAAGTATGTGAAAACATTTGAAACACTTTTTTTTCGTCGGTAATCAAAAAATGACGAATGAGAAGAAATAAGGAATCCCGCTGAGAATGCAGCTGGAGGGAGTGTCAGACTCTTACTGACTAAAACCCACTATATTTCTTTTTGAGGTCTTTGGGTGCCAGGGCTACATTAACGCTTACGAACAAGCCGCGCCCCTGGCTGTTGAGGAAATCTACACTTCAAATTTTGAAACCACCAATCCGCCTTGAGCAAGTGTGGTGATTTACACTCATTCCTTATCTTTGTAAGGAGAGGACTGTGCTCTGCAGTGGGGCAGTAAAAAATAGGCAAATGATGATTTACCTCATCAATACTGTATCTCGCTCATATACACATATACATATACGCCAGATTCAAATACAGATAAATAAGCCCATTCATCATTGTCCGTTTTTAGGGATTCATCGGACAAAAGGAAGACTTTCTCGTTTTGATTACCATCTTTTGTAATACGTGTATGAAAGGCAACGACCGAAATCTTAATTAGGTTCCCCCTGTACCTCTGGAACTTGGAGAATATTATCTGATTATTTTATAACCCTCGCCAGATTTGTTTTTGAATGTAATATTTGGAGTTAAAATTACCCAAAATTGGAAAAGCAATTTTTATAATGCTGTTTCAGGTTGATCCATATATCATGAATAAAAATGCAATTTATTTCTTAGTCACAATATTTCTATGCATGACACATGACAAGATTTTGGAGATTTTACTCAATCTTTTATTTTTATAATCTTTTGATAGCTCTAATATTCATATTTACATATAAAATGCGATATCAACACATAATATATTGATGAGATACCACTTTCATAACTGTAGAATATATTTACGAGGGTAGGAATCTGGTGGATGAAAAAGATGAAACGTATGCAATCACTATGAGCAATCAAGTGTGAGGCGCAAAAATCGAACCGAACTGAATCTCCGAGAATTTCAAAATTAAAACCCGAAGTTCCATTTCAAAAAGTTTACGCCTAAGTAGATGCACGGTAGATCCAACTGCAATAATTGATCAGCAAATCGAAGTAAACAGCCACCTGGCCAACACTCATGATTGCCTTCAATAATGCAACGTTCCTAGCACGAAACGTATTACCCGGCCATGTTACGAGGCTTGATAACCCGATCCGACGCACTCGGGTGGCACGACAATCCCATCTGGTTGGATAATACGGCATTCATAATAAGCGTGCTGGCGTATGGACGGAGCAAACAAGGCTTGACTGCACACGCCATTAAGATATTCAAAGCCGATATGGAACGACCATTGACTTGACATGTACTTTTTAATTATATTTCACGTTTTATTGCACTAGCGGTGTCAGTATTATTTATGTATAACGTCGGATCTGCGTGGGCTGTAAAAATTATAATATTTATTACATCGTTCGTTTATTTTTTACAGCTCATCCTAAAAAGCCGTCGGGCTATTTTCATGGTTATCTTTTATGTTTATCTATTCATACACTTTAGTGGTCTGAACAATATTGGGTGAGAATATCTTAGGTAGTATAAATTCAAGTTGATATTAATGAGAATCGTAAATACGGTTGAAATTACGTACTAATTTCTTGTGCTCAATTTATTACTTTGAAATTATTTCATTTTCCATTTATTCCTGTAGCTCGGGGAATTCCGAAGCCATCAATCGTCCTGTCGCTCAATGCTGTACAATTAGCGGTAACAAAACAGTTTTTAAGTCATCGCCGTCAATCAAGACGGTAACATCATCCCCCGCTTGAGGGGATGAGCGTAGGTACACCTGTACCGAATTAATTGCCCCGCCGAGTCCAGCTAATTATAAATGGGAGTGATATATTATATGCTTAACAAATTTAGTAATTTCGCCTCTCTGGAGCGTTTGGTATTGTAGTTTGGGGTTCAGTTGACGAGTCAAGTTTTGCACGTAATTGTACAGCTGAATGATTGTGTCAGACAATGAAAAAATAATTCGATTTAAGATTTAACGCAGTACAAATGACATAGTAGATTACATAAAAGGAGGCTGAAGTAGTTTTGTTAACATAAAAATAGGGCACTACAAAGTTAAAGGCGGTTTGCGGTCCCAAGTCTTGACATAGATTTGTGACTGTTGATATCTTTTAACTCCCTCAAATTGCAGCTCTTCTTTTTCAATGAGAAAAACAAAATTGCCTCCTCCTATATTTTTCAGAATTAACAATAATCGAGATATTTTCGATTGACGCAGGTCAGATTTCTTAAAAGATTATTAGATTAGATTTTTGAAAATTTCTTAGAAGTCTATCATCAAAGGACTTACTTTTTTTCTACGAAATGGATTTTATTTGAAAACACGTTATTGGAAGAAGTTGTAAACAAGTTAACTTGCCGATCAGCAAACGATCCTTCGTCTGGTGCCAGTGTTATTTTAATTGTGGCTGAAATATCAAATTTAAGGGGCTGAAGTAAACTTTGCGTTAACCGACTGTATTTTAAGGATTCCTTTAATTTCCTCCAGTAACTTTATTTCTGTTTTTCGGAGAAATTCTGGGAGTGTTTGATTATTTTCGATTTTGCATTTCTAAGCATAAGTCAGAAAAAACAAAATCAATTGAACACAGAAAAGAACTAATTTATTACACTAAAAAGCGATCGGTTGATTTAGAATGATATTGTTTATATTAATGATTTACAAAGACATACATCTTGCAGATATTTTCCGCGTTTATTGGCTATGGCTTTAGCAAATGTAGCTTTATAAAAACAAATTATATGGGACAAGAGGCAACTAAGAAGGGCAGCAAAGTGCCATTTTTTTTTCTCAAAAATCCTACTGAATATTAAATGCGTCGTTTCATTTTCATGGTTCTTCATGGAATCAATTGAAAGAGAGAGAATTTAAATGAACTGCTTTTGGAGGGGCACGGGGTAACATTTGGGAGATATGACTTCAAGACCACGTATAGGTACCTCCAAAGTTTTCTTTTGCATACCCCTTTGGACAATCAGGCCAGAATAAAAATATTAGCCAGTCTGCAAAAGCATACGACCCATAACTGTCCCGCTATGGGTGGAGCTTAAGGGAATGTCTCTCACTAAAACTCACCTATGTTTCTTCTAGTGTATTTTGTGTACAGTCGTCGGCGCATAACTTGGAAAGGATTCTGACTTTTTTAAAGAGGATAAGTTCCTGCATCGTGCGATATTGTGGTCCCTTTATGTGCTTTCCATTAATCTATGGTTATTGCCAGGTTTTATTTGTAGTCATTTCTGTTTTCTCCCAACGATTTTTGCCAAGTTATGTGCCGGGGACTATACTAGGTAAATCTTTTGAACAATTCTGCAGTCTTAACAGGTTGTTGTACCCCTCAGAGAATGGTTGAGATTTTCCATTTAACATCAAAAAGGATGCTGCTCTTCTCAAAGAAGGCCCTCAAGTTATTAACACAGCGCACGTGGAAATTTATTCCCAGCTACAAACTTCAACGCGAAATATTAATTAATTGCTTCTTAAAGCTAGTGAGACGCTAGTAATACGTTTACGACGCACTTATGTCTGAAATTAAGTCTTCTCATCTCCCTGGGGCATTCTGGCTTAGCGCCAGCCTCCGTATTCACGTTAAATACATACTTCTTACTTCTTATTTTGTTGACAACACTTTTGAGATACTTCACTACTTGACTTCGGTGTATTGTTATGCTGTGTACAGACGAATAATCAAGCTACGATAATCTGTTTTTCCGTAATAGATTTTTAACTTTATCGCTGACTCATTATGGTTCAAAGTTGATTGGCAAAATTCGACAGTTTCGGGTGTGATGCGCTGACGTGTGTACATTATCGGACCTGGTGTATTGTAATGTTGTCATAGCAGAAATATATGTATCTGTGTATAAAACCTGTAAGATAAGCGTTGATTTAGGATTTTTTCTTGCCGTCAGCTGCAATAATCAAAAGTATCTATTTGAAGGCAATACAGTAGATCTCTCTCTCTATGGTATCGAAAGAAGCTCATTTTGCGATAGCATTATACATATGTATATTACTTGTTTTTTTATAATCCTTACTTATAAATGCGAAAGTGACTCTGTCCGTCACTCTTCCACGTCAAAACTACAGAACCGATTTAAATAAAATTTGATGCGCATATAGTCTAGAGTCAGAGAAAGAACATAGGCTACTTTTGTACTCGGGTGATTGATGGAATCGCGGGAAACAGCTAGTGATGATATATATTTTTTTATGTTGAGTGTTAAATACTATGAGAATTCTTTCTTTCACATTCAACCATTAAAACATATGAAGACTTCTATGTGCGGTATAATTGATCGCTCAAGTAAACCACTTCAAGTTGTCACCGGGAGATATTTTATTTCGGAGTCGGACACATTAAGCGCCCCTTCTTCCTTTCTTTCCTTCAACAGCGTTAACAATCTGTGATTGTTTCTTTTCTTTGTCGACAAAAGAAAATCTTTGTTTGTCAACTGGTACTGGTATACTTTGGGAACTGTTTATTTTAGCTTTTTGTCTGAACTGAATGACCTTTTTTTTTCCTTATTTTTAGAGCACGGAGTTGGGCCTTGTAATTAGTGTTTTTAGCGTTATGGATAATACAAAGGACTGATATCTATATTACTAAAATGTATGCCTGCTTGAAGTACAGACGCCAGCACATCAAACTACTACAATCTGTGAAATTTCCTTAATAGAATTTCAACTTTATCGCTGAACCATATGATTCTAATTTGATTTGCAAAATTTGACAGTTTCGTGGTGGCTTGATGTCCTGGCGTCTGTCCCAAGAAGGCTATTGAAGTTGCATACCGATCAACTGATCTTAGAATTTCCTTCGATATAAAAGTCATCATCATCTCCCGAGCCTTTGTCCTAACTATGTTGGGGTCGGCTTCCAGTCTAACCGGATTTAGCTGAGTACCACAGTGTTTTACAAGGAGCGACTGCCTATCTGACCTCCTCAACCCAGTTACCCGGGCAACCCAATACCCCTTGGTTACACTGGCTTTCGATATAAGAAGTGACCCATTAGAAACCAATGTTTATTTATCAAGAAATTATTTTTTTCCTAACTAATAACCTCGTTGACTTTCAATTCGGTACTGATTTCAAATACTCTGGTTCCTTAAGCAATGCCTGCATCCCTAATGATATATCCATCGACTTTTTTATAAAAATATCTTTCATTCGATCGAACCAATGCATGTGCCGCTACTAAAGCAGGCTTCTTTTGAGGCCGGTTATACCGGGAGTTAATCTAAAGAAAGTGCAACAACAGCCGGTCTGCGTTTATTTATAGAACCTTCGTCTAGCTGGGTTAGACGACAGTGTAGGCTGATACAGAAATAAGTAGGTAGTAGGAACTGATTTTACGTTAAATAAATTTAGCTGCAATTATGAAGCGAATGAAGTTGGAAGGAAATCTAATAAAAGCTGGGTACGATCCCAACATTTTATAGTGTAATCAGGCTACCTGAAAATTATGAAATATCGTCTTAATAAAACCTTCAATAGAAATTCAAAGGCTAACATAATTTAAATCAAATTTCTGCCTATTTCAATGACTGGCAAAAAAATCTACCTTGATCGAAAAAACACTAAATTCGAACATACAAAATCGAGCTCTTTGTGACGCGAGGCAACAAAGCAGTTAATTGATACCGCGCGTAGCGTCGCGGACCGTCGCGGTATCGTGACCGCCGCCGCCCCGGCAGTGCTACGACGCTCGTCGCGTAGTCCGCTCGCGCGTAGCCACTGCTACGCCGTAGCCGCGAGCGTAGTGTCACAGTGTAGTGTAACGTGTACATACATGTAATTTCTTTATTTTTATCAATGTGTTGTGTATGTGTTTTCGAATTGGAATGCGCACAGTGGTATATATTTTTTTCAGTTGGATCATTTTTGGAATGAAGGGATTTCGTGTAAAACCGTATGTTTAGTTTTAAATGTTGTTAGTTCGAGTAGTTGAAATTTCGTTATTTAAAAAATATATAGGACGTTTTTTTTTAATTTAGAGTATAAAATTTTAAGTCATATATTCGCTAAATAAATTACAATGAAGCCTTCTAATACGTAACTGTCAGTTATGATTCGCAATCAATTACTTCGAACTGAAGCAAAAATACGATTGGATGTAGCGTACTACCCGTCAATGTGAGATCTGAAATTGACAGATCTAGGCTTTACTCTCGTATAAATATAAAATATATTTATTGAATGAAGCATTCTTAATGAAGACTTTTGAATACGTTTCGATTATCAAGATTAATGAAATTTTCGATACAAATGTAATAACGTGAATATTTTATATTTCTATTTTATTCTATTGAATTTATTTTATAAAAAAAAATATTATGGTTTCACAATTTTCTCTTTCTTCCTAAAATTACTTATAGGTGGAAATCTTTCGGCGTTACCTACATTTTTACGATCGCTTGATGTCATCGAAATATGTTCAGCAGTTTAATCATAGGATAGTAGGTATTTGTTATTTTTTTTTTAATTATTAAACTGACTTAATAAATGCTATATAGAAATATAACACCTAATTGTTGTAGTCATAAAATGCCTATCTTACCTTCTAAGCATTTAATGTTTATCTAGAGAGTAAATTGCTATCGAGGACATGAAAACAATATATTCTTTTATTTTGAAGATGTTCTATTTTTATATAAACCTTTGAACTTTTTGCTGCTGTATCTTCGAACCTGACCTGATCAGTTAGGTTCTAGAATTTCCCATGCTTTAGTTCTGAGGATTTTGCTGTATGCATACATTTTAACTAGTTCATCGAAAAATAAACATGAAATATTCGATATAAATGTATTAAAAACAAAACACTGCAATAACAAATTTATTTAAAAACTTAAGACAGACATCAGCACATCAAGCTACCCGAAACTGTCTTTAGGTACCCAATTGACTTTTAACTATATGTTTCAGCGATAAAGTTGAATATCTGTTAAGAAAATTTTACAGATTGTACTAGCTTGATGTGCTGGCATCTATACCTATTCAAGCATCGAAAAAGAAAAATCGTCAAAACATCTATCGCGTTAAAAGATATCGGTAACAAGTCCGATAACTAGGTCTTGAACAAGACATAATCTAGCGACAGTCGATTTGTTAGACCGGCTTAGTTTTTTAGACTGTGGCTACAAGATAATGCTTCCACTTTAACTTTGAAACTTCTTAGAGTTCCGCACCATTGCTTTAGTTTCATGTAATAGGGGCCTATTGTGGTGAGCTTTTCACGTAGATACGGATTCTGATACGATAGTGATGCCCTATTTATTTATTTTTAGCTAACGTAGTAAAAACTGTTGGAAATTATGAAAAAAAAATAGTAAAAATTATAGGCGTCTGTCTGTCCCTGTTCATCATCATCATCAGCCTTTTTTATGGTCCCTCCCACTGCTGGGTACAGGCCTCTCTGGTACTGAGAAGGATTGAGCGTTAATCACCACGCTTACTCAATGCGGGCTAGTGATTACCTGTTCGAGAATCGATAACTAAATTGAATACATTTATTTTTAAAGATAATAACACACTTCTACAGAATTTAATACTAAAATTACATTTGTGTTGTCCAGGAGTAGCAAGAATGTATATCGTTAACGATAACAAATTAAAAGTTAATATTATTCACAGATAAACTGCAAGTTAAGATATGTGAAGTTTTTGAAAGTTGAAATGATCTGAAGTATAGTGACTTGCATCTTTGGAACATGGTCCTTTCTAACCAGAAAGAGCTAAGCCACCAACCAGTGTTTTACATGTCTATTTAATCTCCTCAATCTAGTTCCTCGGACAACCCGATACCCCTAGGAAAGACTTGTCAGACTTTCCAGCTTCTGATTACCCGTAACGACTGCCTAAGATGTTCAAATGACAGCAGGCACCAATTTAGCAATGCCTTTTGAATCACGAAGGAACTCGTTATGACAGGGCGATCTCTTTGGTATATGATAATACTATTCAATTTTTGAGCCAGGAATTTCTCGTTGGAGTCTTGCATTAAAAAATAAACATTTATTGTTCCTCGGGAATAAAGAATCGTGTGTCTGTAGGCATAAATAAAACGAATCACCAAGAATTTGATATCAATTATTCGACTAATGATACACCCATTATTTTTAAGTGGACTCACATAATTTTATATCATTTTCCACGTAAAAATTCTGTAAAGCAATTCTATTATTAATTTGACTAATGATAACAGATTTTTAATTGTAGACCTTTTACTCTTGAGGGTTTTTCACCAATTAGTAGAAATGTGCTTGAAAATGTAATTACTTTTAATATTTTTTTTCGCTTCATTAGATATTAAGGCCCGCACCTAAAGGCGATTGACGCTAACGAACCATTATCTTAAGATTATTGAAGACGTTGACTAGTTTATCTTGACGAGATGAAAAATAACCGTTTAGGAATTCTTTTGTAAAATGTTTGACGTTGGTCTATTTGTTTCTGTATTATTATCGTGATCAATTATATGGCCAGTGTGTTTTTGGGAAAGAAAATTCTTGTATTCCAGTGGAGCCCTTTTCAAAAACTTTGTACCAAGAAAAGTAAAGGCGAACATTATTTTGCGAGATGTCTCGTTTGCTTTAGTATATATAATGTTGAATTATATAATAAAATCATAGTAAAACTGGTCACACGTAGAAATACATAAAGAATTTCCTTTAATCTTTCCTCAAACCATTTCTACGATAAAGACGTGCGATTTTTCGAAAGAAAATGTGCGAGTGTTGCCAGACGGTCGATATACTACCGGCACGCGATTCTCTAGTAACTGTACATCCTAAGAAACACTGAACTATGACGTTTTAACATTGATTTATTTTTATTTTACAACAAAACTGAAATGCGGAGCAAGAAAATGTACTACGCGGTGGTCGGATCCCATATTTGTGGTTCTAGATTTTATTTACTCATTTATTGATGAAGAAGGTAAATTTTAAGTTTTATAACATACACGATGTCCAACAAAACAGTACACATACACATAGTTTGTCTCTTGGAACAAAATATACTATAGTTAGTTCTCAAGATATTTTTATCCTTGCCCGTCTTATAAAATCAACTAGCTTCTACGGCGATAAAAAACTTAGCCTTCCTCGATAAACCACTGATTTTTTTTAACTCAGTCTAGTAGTTCCTGAGATTAGCGCGTTCTAACAAGCAAAAGCAAACACAAGTTACTAGCTTTATAATATTAGTATTACGACGATACCGTTGGCAGAAGCTAACATGAGATAAGAAGAAGTGATGCTTACCCATACTAGAGTATTATATGTATATCATATACGTATCTACATATTTTATAAAGTTATGTGTACGATATAACGCCCTTATTTTTCTCAGAATATCTCTTTGCGTCTTTAAACACTTACTGAGAAAAATATTTTAAAATATGATTCGTCATTTATTTTACATTTTCGATAACTCAATGTGAGATTACGTTTGTATGTGAAAATGCGAAAATGAGAGCAAGAAAAACATACTGTTATACAAATGTGAAATCTTAATAATACTTTAGTGTCTACATACATATATCGAAACATTGAAACTAGTGTTTTGATTGGAACATTATATTAGACAGGACTCTGTTACTCTGTATTAAGTATTAAGTATTTATATTTTATTTGTGTTACATAAACATTCCATGATTTAAATTACTTGTTTGCAATTCGAAGAGAACAATAGCATTTAATATTTAGTTAATTAATTATTATTTTAAGTTCATGTTTAATGTTGTACATAGTGTATCAAACTCGCATTAATATGCATTCTGATTCTGATTTGACTGAAATGTGAATAAGAATCCCCAAACAAAGACAAGGAATGATAAAAGCTCTCAATAAGTACTAGAATAGGCTTCGACCTTCTTTTTAACTTGTATAACTCGCGTGGGATCCCAGACAGTCAGACAGATATAATTAGCTTAGTTTTTCTTCAATTGCCTATTAACGACAATTAAGGAATAATTAAGATATATCGTTCTATTCTGTCACTGAGTGTTTTTAATATCGATTTAAAATGGATTCGAATATAAGTTGCAAAGTCATTGTCCAGACTAATTGTCTTCATATAACTTTGAAGACGTTAAATAATTGTAGATAGACAGACACGATTTGTTTTTGTATTAAGAGGGTAGAGTTCAGAGTAATGATTAAGTGAATCATTAAGTACTTGTAACTTATTTATTTTCAGTAGCTGATTATATATATATATATATATATAGTGATTTACAGTAGCTATCTGTAAAATGTCTTTAATAGATTTTCAACTTTATCACTGAAGCATATGGTTCAAAGTTGATTGGGAAAATTTACCTTGAAGTGCTGCCGTCTGTACGATATTAATTTGGCTGTAGTGCATACGCATCAGTTCATTAATTTTAAATAAGTTAAGAAAACTCTGAAATAAGAACACTGAGTAGTTTATGATTTATGTATCGAAATTTTTTAATTCAATTAAGTTTTAATAGTACTTTTATAGAAAAAAATATTTTTTGGCTTCAAATAGGTAAAGTTTATAAGAGCTATGCGTTTAACTTATAATAGGGCTCATTTAATGGCTTATTGAAATATATATGTATTTAAAGCTTCAAATTAAGCGCTGAGTTTCCAAATAGTGTTTTATTATAATGTAGCTAAAAGGTCTCTATAAAAATATCATGCCCCGGAGCGTTATTCGGCCACAGCGACAAGTCTCAAAGTAGATCAGTTATATGCCCAGGAGATATTTATACGGAACAAGCGTTTGCGCAGGCACAGTTAAACTCTCTGTACCCTCTAACTCTCACAGTCCAATGGGACGGCAATACGATACAATCAGAAAAAGACCTGACAAGACAGAAAGTTTTCAAGATAGTTGGTATAAATAACATAGTACTTCAATTTATGTATACATATGTATGTAAACCCTTCTAACAAACACGGTGCCTTTAAAAGATCGTAGTTGGAAAGCCTTATGTTCGCGTGTGTTTTGTTTCATTACAAGCGTTGCGTGTTGCGCCTAGTTATCACGCCCGCCGCCCCATCCCGATAACTTGAGTCGTAATTTTTACGATAAAATTACGTGAATTATATTATCATCAGTATTTGATCGTTTGTTCGAGAATATGGCTGTTTTTAGGTTATCATTGAGGGAGGGTTTGTTTTTTGTTTTGGACTTAGGATTTTTGCGGTGATATAGGGGATGGTAAAAATAGTTTTTATTTTATGTAGGGTAAAAACGTTAGAGATGGACTGATCGAATATTCGTTACTTGATGTTTTGTTACAATTTTTTATCATTATTTATAATTTATTAATCCACAAAGATAGTTTGACTGTGAGGTCAATGAGTCTTTAAACATGGTACTTAAATGTAGGTACTTAAGTAATTGGTTCCTTGTGCACAATGCTCGGGTGCAGTAATTAAAAATAATTGAAATAGTAAGTAAATAAGGATGTTATTTAAATAATACTTCAAAAACTTACAACACCAATCCGCATTGAGTAAGCGTGGTGATTAACATTCAATCCCCTTTTGTGTAAGAGTAGGTCTGTACCTGCTTCTTATTTAGGTTAGGCTTAGGCTTTAGCTTAGTTTAGGGTAGGTAAGGCCTATGCTCAGCAGTGGATGATAAAAAAAGGCTGATGATGATGCCGAGTTTTTTTTTAACATAACACAGATGACATCCTACATCTGCCCTAATACCTTGATAACAAGCAGGTCGTTAAAGTATTCAATAAAACCTATTTTTAAAATCCTTCTCGACAGGACAACTAGTTTGGATACCAACATCACGTACAAAAAACCAACATGCCTTTGTCACGTGTTATCACTCAGAGTAATTGACGTAAGGCTCTTCCAACAAATACATATTGTCAGTATAACAGTAGTCCTGTAGCATTATGTCAAGCTATTTGTACAACTACCCTCCCAGTCCTAAGTAAACGGACTGTGCTACCTCCTGAATTCTCGTAGTGCTAAAAATTCTACAGCCTGTGTAACAATTTTTATTTCTCCCTAGACTCTTTTTGGTTGATATTTTTGTAAATTCGGATAGGTATTATTTTGCTTTTAATTCCCAGACTCCGGGGTGCTTAAGTTCAAGCATTTTTGGGTTTACACGGGAATCGACCTCGAGGCCGTATGCCATGCGACTACTAAACCATGGAGGCAGCTGCAATACATAAGTTTAAACAGAATAATAATAATAAATACACAGAAACAAAAAAAATACGAATTCATTCCAGTTTCGAATCATGGAAGTTCAGTTTCATTAATAGCTTGAATTAGTGATTTTGTTTGCCTTTTAAAATATTTGCGTTTGTCACCTATTAGCAATGCGTATGCTTTCTCCTACTATATATATGTCTACTATATTTAACCCATTGTCTGTAAATAATAACACTTTGAAGTATACACCAAAAAATTATCTAAATTACAGATTTTTCCCATCGAACGATCCCTTATCAAAATTTCAGCAACACTCTCAATAAATAAACAAGCTGTTTATAATATTTCTACCCCACTTCAGTAGCAGATATTTCCTTAAAAACGTTCATCGTTCATAAAACAAAAAAGGGAGAACGATGGGCGTATCGTTTACTAGAAATATTTTCATTATTAACCATTTTGACTGATCAATAACCTCCGCCGAAAACGCCCTTTACACATTATCAGGCTTCTTTCTCTCTCCGAATCAATGACATTATCATTTCTCATTTAAAAAATGGAGTCAAAGTGGGAAGTTGAAGGGAAATTACTCAATTCGCCAAGATCTTTTACAGTTCATTAATCCCTCAGATTGGGCCGTTGCCCGCACAAACTCAGGGCAGTCGGGGCCCTTCGACAGGGGACGGACTTGGGGGCTATTTTTAAGTTCCCCCGAAGTTTAGTGAAGTTTCTAGATTTTGGTTCGGAAACGTACGGCTGACTTGTTGAGGAGTTGGACCGTGTGCCATGTATAGAACGTTGGCTAAGTTTGTTGCACCTACGGAATAGAATTCGTAGTTGTATTGAACGCTGAAAATCTCGTTATAATACGGAGGTAGTTTAAAAATTGTCTTAATATTTTCGTTAATAAAAAAATTTACTCGAAGACACACATAATTCGCCTTTAACTAAAAAACTATGAACATGAAAAATAACGTTTTAGTAAGCCTGGAGTCAGAATTATCATTAGGTATTTCTAGTTTCGCACCAATTATGAATACTAAGAAAAACAAACCTTAAGACGGTATTGATTTGTATCAATTCCAGCATCCTTAAACATTATTGTTAATATTTTCACTAAACAGATTTTAACCCCTTATAGAAACTTTAATTGCTCTTTTACCAAATGTTTCATTGACAATATCATTTATTAATTAACAACAACAACATTATTTATTAATTTCATGCCAAATGCCTCTCTGTACCTTTTGAAAAACAGTTTGCTTTCTTTCGTGAACCAATTTTAAATGTGATTATTATAAAGCAATAATTTAAAGCGCCTTTTAATTTCGCGTGTGGGTGCCCACAGGTTTGCTTGCCAGAATCTCTTGTTAAATACTTTTCAAACTGCCCTACTTTGCTGATCTGCTAAGTTGAAGAGATATACAGTAAAACATGATGATGCTGATTGCAGTTCTTTTGAATTAGAAATATCTGTATTAGTAGATTTTATATTCTTACATACTCAATTATTACGAATTTACTCTTTTTTGGAAATGAAATCACCTCACAATAAATTGGTGTATCGATGATGGTCCTTCTCTTTTTATTCTATACCCCTATCTCTTATCCTATTCCTTATCTTCTAAAGAGTCAACATCAATCTTCTTTGGAAATTAATAATTTTCATTAAAAGACATTTTATTAGTATTTATCCTATACAGTCACAGCATGAGAGTAATTAATACAAACATATTCTTTTACATAAATGTATCCCCAGCAAAAGATGAGATGTTGCTCCCCACTTACCTAAGTATATTCGTCAAGACTTTATATGCCAAGTACCCGCAAAGAGTTCATAAAAATTGTCTCGTTAGTAACATCCTTTATTTCGATGTTGGCCTACATTGGAACGTATCGTGAGAACAGGGTCTTTGAATTTTTTTGCCTTTTTTTGGCAAATGTTTTTAAAGGTTTACTTGATGGCTTGATAGGGCTGAATCGGTCAGTTCTCTCTATTTCTAAGGCTATCCTAGGTTTTTCCGTTTCATATTGTTGTTAAAATACTAAATCGTCAGTAAAAAATAAGTGATAAGTGTATTTTAAAAGCTTTTTTTTATATCTAGCAATACTAAAAACAAACATCACCTACATATTCTTCGGCCGCTGGTATGTTAATATTCATAACCCCTAGGTCTCGGTATTATATCCTCCCTTTAATGTTTCTTTACAATTTGTGTATAAATAGTTACTTCTATTTAAAAGAGAGAGACTATGACTATGACTACCAAATTTGCAGCCACCAGAAAAAATGTCACTCATAAAATTCTCCTAGACGTCCATTTTGAAAATTGGAAACAGCCGCACGGTAAGCTGTACGGTATAAATCTCTCGGCCCACGTGAGTCGTAACACAGAAACTTTTCTCTGAATTTACACGAAATCGAACATGAAGGTTGAGCTCAAATTGAAAACAGTCGACTTTGGCTCGTTATACAGCCGACTCCACCATTTATCTTCATTCCGTCTTTCAATGGAATTGCCGGCGACGTTGCCCGCAACTCAAACGGTGGAACTACTTATTATTTTGAACAGTACAGCTTAACGATTCGAGCGCTGCGCACCTGTCCGGGTGCCTTTGCCAGAACTTGGCCTGTCTTTTACCTCGTTTTTTTTTTAAATATTCAAGCCGAATTTTTCGGAGGTATTGTGTATGGAACCTATGGAATGGTATGTCACTAACTATTTCACACAGGTAGCCATTTAACCTCCAGTCTGGATGATACTTCTGCTTGGTGTGACATTAGTACCGGTGCAAACAACACAAGAGTTGTAGCTTAATCTTTTGTGCCTAATACTACAAATATTTTTTAGGTAAGCCATCATCGTTTTCACGTCAGACTTCACAAACTACACAGAATTATCTGTATTCCATAACACAAATAATTGAGTTCGTCTACCCAAAGAGTCCATATAATATTAATTTGTGGCCATTACATAAGTCTTCGTGATTAACCGAATCGTGTATCGTTTAGTTGTTACCCCTGGGGTATGGCTCCGTCAGAATTCTAAGAAGTTTTGCGTTAGCCTGATTGAAGTTCTCTGCGTTGTTCATTTCTGGTTCACGTGAATTTAATATGTAAAACGTCTGTAATAACACCATTAATATGTAATTTGATGAAAAAAGCCTTTAAAAATAGTTATTTTAAGTTATCTAAATTTTAAAATAACTAGAAAGACTAAAAGAAAAAAGATTAAACTCAATAACACGAGTTTAGTCTTCATGTATGCAATGTCAACATTGATAATTAAGAAAACAGTATTTTTAAGATTAGATAAACGAGTGCTGCCTATTATCATTCTATGTAATCTCCCAAAGTTTTGAGTTTTTAGCATTTCAATGATAATTATCAGGACTTCCATTTTTTCAAATATTTGACACACGACTATTGCCTGATTTCCTACAAAAATACAGCGTATAAGGGCGAAAATTCCATACGATGTAGAAGCAAAACTGAAACATTAGAACAGTATTTCGTGCATCGGTAAGTAAATAACCGGGTGTCGGTTTGGCAAGCTTTGCCGGTGTATTTGAGAGCGGCGCCAAATATCCTCGCATATAACGGCAAAGTGTTTCAGAATCGTCAGGTACTCTTAAAGGTTGGCAGGCGAACCCTGAAGTTGAAACACGTTTATAGGTTATGTGTTTGACGTTTAAATTGTATTTAAATGTCTTTTAGTGCACACGATTTTGATATCCATAGCGAGAGACACTTGGTGAGATATATTATGCGACAGATTATACTGTAAATCTGAATTAATTGATCATTGTTAGATTTTTAATAACCCGTGCATCGGAGAGCAGCCTGATCTCTCTCCGGTCGTGTCGGATTACCGTCTCATCGGACTATGAGACTGAGGGAATAGAGAGTGCACCTGTGTCGCAAATGCTTGTGTACTTTAGTACTATGTCCTCCGTATCTGGCTGATGTCCTTAGAGAAAACGGTCGTCGCCGTGGTCGACAATCGGCCTGGACGCCATCAATAGTTTAAATATTGTGTACAAACCATACAAGCATCAACCTACTCTTAAAAGTTTTAGAACGATCGAAGATACGTGCCATCGAACTCAATCATTCTACTTCCAAACATTAATTGCCGTAACTGTTAAATTATTCAATACGAGTTCTATATTTTCAAGGCCAATTTGCCTTCAGAACGGAAACCATTCTCCAACACATTACATTTATGTTAAGAAACATTTTGATAGGCAATTGTTTAACAAGCGAAGTCCTGGAATCGAATAAATTTAATGTTTAAATAAAGAGTTGGCTGAAATGTTCTCACGATCTCGGAATAAATGGAGTGGAGTAAATTTGGTGTGTTTAAATATGAGTATTTGTTTATTATTGGGAGAATTGGAACAGGTTTCAAATAAGGCAGATAAAATCTACAAGTTTGCTGCTTAATTGGGTATACTGGATAGACTACTAGGGTTAGAGGCTGAACTTATAGCAATCTCAATAAGGCAATTCAATGAAATAGTTTTTAATTTTGAGTATTTATTACGTACTAACAAATACATATGTACAGACACCAGCACATCAACCTACCTCAATCTCAATACGGTAAGGTTCGAAAATTTGACATATTCTGGTAGGTTGACTTGCTAGCGTCTGTACAATGAAATATCTATCAATCAAAAACCCAATGCACTTGACAACTGATCTTCAATACAAACTTTGACATTGACATACAGACACGTCACGCTAAGTTCGTTAATCGATTTCGGAAGCCGCGACTCGATAATTAACTCCCGTATAGCTATTAATTAGAGCACTGATATACCAAAGAGCATCCCTACTCGTATCCCGGACTTGTGTACGTTTGCAGTTAATTAGTGTTGTAACAGATAGTGTATGTTTCCGGGTCGTCATCAGATAGGATGCCGTCACAATTACCGTAATGCAGTGGCGACAATGCCGTGACATTACCAAGCTTGCTTGTGAAAAATAGGACTGCTTTGTCCCTTTTGTGGGCGAGCGATAAGCGATCGGGTGCATCGATAAGAGTGGAATTATAAGCTTTTTTGAGGTGGTTTTAAACGCACCTTGAGATAGGTTTTATGGAATATTGATGTTATTAAATAGATTTGCATTCATGTTCATGTTGCCTTGTAACATTAAATGAAGAATAAGTTTTATTTTGAAGATAGACTAAGGTGCACTTGATAAGTTGGCCCTTATTTTAAGTAGAAGTATTCTGAAATCACCGTTGTGTTTGGAATTTCAATTTCAAAAGCTTTGATTAAAACCTATGGATGTGTCTGTGAAAATAAATATTTAATACTATTCTTCGAATTTGTCATATTGTTTTGACACCCTGTAATGAATGTCTACGCATGACAAAAGATGCCCCTAACTGCCCTTGAAGAAATTGGAAGGTGTACTCAAAAACCGATGGTTATTATAATTACATTAGGAGTCAGGCACACACTGGGCGAAATGATTAATGAGACCACGGTTAATAATACTCTTGTACACCCAATTTACAAGAACGAAATTCCTAATATTAACAAAATCTGTAAAGACTAATACCAAGCTTTGAGTTGAGAAAATTCGTACACTAGGGAAATTTAGAAACGTGTTCTATACTATAATTAATTAAGGAAACTTGAAGATTTGGTTTTCTGGATACGATATTTACTTAAATATAGCCAGTATATACTCTATATGTATATTAAACGTGACCTAAAAACTTTAGAGGAAAATATTTGGTTTACGTAACATGATAACTTAATTATCCAGTTCGCGCTAAATGTAGGAATACTTTTCAGGGTCTATCTAAACTTGTGTGTGAAAGTTGACCTTAATTCTTAATTTGGAATTTTTAACTTTCTTAAATTATTATAATTATGTTTTGAAAAAGGAAGCATGGTTCTTTTTGTTTTCGGTCATTGAACATCCTTGGCAGTCGTTACGGGTAGTCAGAAGCTAGTAAGTCTGACGCCAGTCTAACCAAGGGATATTGGGTTGCCCAGGTAACTGGGTTGAGAAGGTCAGATAGGCAGTCGCTCCTTGTAAAACACTAGTACTCAGCCAAAACAGGTTAGACTGGAAGCCGACCCCAACATAGTTGGGAAAAGGCTCGGGAGATGGTTCTTTTTGTTTTCTCTTGCATATGTCCTATTCTTTTTGAATTTGTTTGACTTGGTAAAATCTCAGATGATTTTTTCTTTACGATCATTTGTGTGTACTCTACTTCACTGATATAACGTATCTACCTAAACGATCCCACCATAAACACCCTAAAAAACACAACAGCAACAAATAGCACAGTTTTACAATTCAGTTCGGAAGCTTTGCTCGAATCCACCACAATCGGTCCGCCGTTACCTCATGCCTTAGAGGTTACCTATTGTCCCCATCCTTTGTTGGTTACGGATGATCGCACGTGACTCCGATACAAATGTGAGGGGCTTAGCTATCGTTTGTTGAGCTAAACGCGTCGCCGCTCAGCTTTTGATTGACACAGCTATCGTGATCATGACTAAGGGGAACGGAATTAGCAGTTAGGTCTTGCTTCATTTCGGTGATTAAGCTGTTATTTGCTTGTTAGTTTGGTTGAGCTGTTTGCAATAGTTTGGTGTTGAATTTTCGTTGATTAGCCTACCAAATTATTCTGTTAGGTCTACAGCTGAAGTTTTGGTTGATAGGATCTATATCGTATAATCTTAATCAAACAAGAACGGGAAATTTAAATGCGTGTAATGACGATTAAGGTCTCGGCTAATAGATAAATACATGCTCAATATAAAACAAAAAGTTTATGCTTTAAAGCGCTTTTGAAAACTTAACTTTTTGCAAACTTATAAATAAGATTTCTATTTACGTTCAATCGATTTTTACCAACTCGTTTCACACATCCTCAAAGTGAGTTCCCAAACTCAAACAGTCTACATTAACCTTGTAAATAAACCCACAACATTTGAGCAGTATACTAAATAAATCCCGGAATCCTCTTATTTTCCTCAATCGTTCCACATAATGTTCGGGTACACCAAACCGATTAGTCAGTCGACTAACAAGAAAGAATACACCACGGGATCGCAATCGGAACACGGTATCGGTGTAGTTATCACCAATTAAGGGGGAAAGTGCTTCTAACATCGCGGCCGTGCCTTTAACGAGAGATTACCTAGGCTCGTACAAGTAGACTTAAGTATTTGTATTTAGAACGTTTGCTCTTTTCATTCTTTTGTTTTTTATTGAAAGGAGTTTTAATTTAGTTACAACAATTTTTGTATTTTCATATATCGAACATTGTGAATATTATATTTCGAATTTGCTTTTTTTTTATTTGAAATAGCTTGCCATGTAAATACACAGCATGAAAACAATGCAAGTAGGAATCTCTATGCTCTTTGTTTGGTCACTGCAGCCTGTGGTCAAAGCTTTGTGGTATTTAACATGGACGTTCATTGGCCTAACTATGTTACTGTTTCAGTAGGATTGACGAATGACTGCATCCTACTATGTTTATGTTTTAAAGCCAATAAATGGGGAATGGTAGTCGAAAATACCTTTAAAGTCCTTCTCGTGAAACGGTCATCAGTAAGTTATCTTTTAAATTTATTAAGTTAAATAACCACAGAGGCAGCCTTTTTATCAATTCTAATTTAAATCAATTCAGCATCACCCCGTCTGTTGCAGTCCTCTACTCCTCAAAAATGTCCAGAGAGACTTAAATACCGCTGCCGATCAGGGGCAGGATAATCCCCAACCCAAATCCTCCAATAAATCGGATTCAATAACCTTTTTTCCACGGTGGCCGTAAAACTCGACATTTCATAGTTTCTCGGACGCGCGTAACTCTATAAAAAATGTAAGCGGTTTATCTGATGTCAGGGGGACGTAGAATTTTATGAGCAAAGACTGCAAAGTCCTTTGAAGTATGAAGTTCCGATGTGGTATGAAAATAATTTCAAAATTAGGTAACTTTAATAAGTCCAAATTTTTTTATCGCAATCTTGACATTTAAATTCTTATAAAAATCATTGAGTGCCTGAAAAATAAGCGAGCGTACGCTTGAAACTTTTCTCATATCTGGCTGATGAATCGATTTAAACTCTGAATGGTATCGAATGATTGAACGAACGATACAGCAGTCCTTTCAATCATAGTCTCCTTTTTGAGGACTGGTTCTAAAAGGTTGTTTCATCAACTGAACTAGTTGTTTACTCACAAAACCTTTGAGGACATTCTAACCGTCCTAGTTACAAATTCTGTGTGTATGGAAACTTAGGACATAGATGAACTTTTCGTTGCTAGTTCAACTCGGATTTGTGTTCAAGCTATTTGAAAATTGGGTGCGAGGGATGAGGAAGGCAAGATTAGTGTTGTGAAGCTCTGATTTCAACAACAAATAGAATTCGATATTTTGTTTATGATGTTATTTTCTTCTCATGTTATCTAATATTGCTTTGGCCGCTAGTATTATTTAGAAAAAAATATTTAAAAAATAAATAAAATATATTTTATTATTTAAAAGAATATCGAGATACAAAATGCAGAATACATCAAATATGGATATCTTTGCTATGGGATTCGCACAAAATTTATCTTTATCGTAACCTTAAGTAGTAGATAATTACAGAATCCATATTTTTTATATTTTCTATATCCACCTTACCTACCTTTGAATCAGGCGATACCTAGCGTCATGTTATTTTTGAGCACCGCCACACTTTGGGAAGTTTATCTAACTTCAGCTTCGAAGTTGTGCGCCTCATTTTCAAGTTCTAGTCCTGAATCCAGCCGGTTTGGATACTTTGACTTGGCGCCTGAAGCTCGTTCTAGCTTGTGTGATCTAATCTTGCACATTTACGAGTATATGTTTCTTAGCCTTTGTACTATTTTAAGGATTATTAAAAAATGTGTATTAGGGATGTGTGTACTACTGTTACAGCCGCGCTTATAGCGTGTGACGTCACGTCTCTTGGAATGTATAAAAAATTGCATAAAGGACAGTATGCCATATAAAGAGTTAGGTCAATGATATTGAGTTTTAATTTTTCCGTTTCTCTCTTTAAGTAAGTCTATCCATTCTGTTAGATCGACCACTGAATATACAGCAAGCAATGAAGAAGAGACTACGCATAAAAAGTATGCAATAGGATCCTTTCAAAGCCAACTATGGAAAACTAAAGCTAAACACTAAACTCCTAACATTAAAAACAATATCATCGCCGATTGAGCTCTCCTCTTTTTAAGCCTTATTAAGCTCTCTGTGAAAGCGATCGTTAGCATTGTTCTCACACAATCAGTTTTGCACACACATAATCAGCTGTTCACACACATAAATGGCTCTGTGAGGCCTGTGTGCTGAGGCTAATTGATTTCGTCAAGTCTCGGCGAAGAGTTCGGAGTGGCGAATTACAAAGTTGGAGGGTACGGAAACAGGGTAAGACCTTTCGTCTTTCTCATTTGGCAACTGAGGTGCTGTTTTCCTTTCGATGGTGTTTCAGTTATTTAAATTTCAATGTACAGACAAGCTACCCGCTGACAAATATTCTCAATCAGATTTGAACCGTATGCTTCAGCGATATAGTTGAAAATTTATTAAGGAAATTTGATAGATTGTAGAAGGTTTATATGCTGGCGTCCGTAGGTACAAAAACAATAATAGATAACACCAAAAACTTAGTACAAGTATTAATAGCTGGCATATTTAAAATACGAATATTCATATTAAGGGCCAGTTTCACCGGTTACGGATAGCCACTATCTACCGAATAAATTCAAAAATGGAACAGAATTTGTATGAAATTATCTACCCAATAAACTTACTGGAACTGATTCGTAGGTGGTGAAACAGACTCTTAATTCATTATTTTAATTATTGAAGTCTTGCACTTCTTCCATTTAAAACGGCTGATCGAATATTCAAACAGACATGATGCTGAAGAGCAAAATAAACAACGGACCTGAACCTACTCTAATGGTCCGATTGCCGCCATTGAATAATTAACACTGAATTAGAGCTACCCCACCCAGTTCGCCTGAATAATGTCTTTTAAAAATCGATTTCTTAATGGCGTCTCGATTTACATATCTTTACTTAGCATCGTGTCGGTAATTAAATTCGCCATTTTTAAAGCAAAATTGAAAATGCTTAATTTGAGGGTGTTGTTTTAGGAGTTTGTTTGTTTTCGTTTGTACTTTTAGGGGTAACAATGGATTTTTGGATCTGAGTTTATTTAAACTTTTGTGTGTTTGGAGGCTTAAGTTATTTTTATGGTAGACCCCTTGTAGTACTTACATATGTTTAATTTACAAACACGTATGACTATGGACGTAATTTTTTTAATCGGGATTTTAGGGCTTATAGTGTGTGATGATAAATTTCGCGATTGTGATGATGAATTTAACAAAACATGTTGTTGTTTTCATGACTTTTTTGTGGTAAACATAATCTTTAGCATGCACTAGATGACCTGTAAAAAAACATAACGTCGAATTGATAATCTAATCCATTTTAAAGTCGGTCAAAAATATGGTGCACTATTTTGTTAGACCTTCTATTACTATCAAGTTTTATCAAAATTCGTTCAGCCGTTCGGGAGAGAAGATTACAAATATAGCACATGCTCAAAAACTTTCATTTTATACATTGGTGTGATTTTGTGTCTCGCGTAAAATATCTAGGCAATATAATCGTCGCAACTCACAGCACATAAAAGTTGAAAGTGCTGTGGTTTTCTTGAGAAATTGCTATAAGCGACTTCCGGCGCTCCCTCACAGCTCTCTAAAATGAATGGAAAACCTTTAAAAAAACTTCCACATCCGTATTTATTCATTTACCTAATGGAATTTGTGGATCTTTTTAAAATATGACGGCGTTTTTTATAGAAAATGTCTGAGCAGATGCGCTGGCTAGGTAAATAATTTAATATGAAAGTGAAATACTAGCTTTTGTAAATGTTAGAAGAGAAATGCAATTATATTGAATAGTAACATTGCAAATTAATTGAACCTGTTAATCATGCATAATCGGATTTAGTTTTACAAACCGTAAATTGAATTTCAATTGTTTTTTTTATTCCTCTCACATTCACACAACATCATCTAGTCCCAAACTAAGCAGAGCTTGTACTATATAATTTTCTTTTGTAAATACATACATATTATACATAAAAACACCCAGACTTAATCAAACACCTATGTTTATGTACACAAATGTTTGACTCATGTGGGAATCAAACCCACGACCTCTAGCGTGGCGGCCAGATTCACTATCCACTAAAACAGTAATTTGGAATCCTTGTTAACTCACCATCTGCCTAGCCTTTTCCCAACAATCTTCAACCTAGTTACCCTTGTTAACTACTTATAGGGATACCACGTTATTACATGAAACCCCGCATCAAGCCCTACTTAACACTAAACTACTTATGTAACAAAATGATCCCGTATCGCCCGGTGAATTAGCCCGAAAATAAATCATTCATTCATTCGTTCGCTCACAATCCGTGGCCTGATTCCGTTTACAGGCAGAGCCGGTGGACAAAGCTTGTGTAATTAGGAGTGAGTAAAGCGGCGAGTGTGTCGTTACCACTGCGCGCTTGGTTCTCGGAACCTAGTAATCTTCAGAGTGTTAGCCATCAATGTATAGTTAAAGAGATTTTATGGATATTCTCGTGGGATTTGTTTGGAGTCGATTTTCTGTTGCCGTCATTACGCTTTTGTTTGCACATTCTCTTACTTTGGCTCAACGTTTTTGTTCTATTTAGGTATGAGGAACGTTGGTTATAAGGTCTTTAGTAAGACAACATATTGCATTATTTGAAGTGCTTATGATATTCATAAAACTAACCCAACTTTGTGTTGATTTTGCACGGTGCTCGGTTACTGTGTAACGAAAGAGAACAAAGTAAAAGGAAGAAAAAAAGAAACTATAACGAGCGCCCCTATTTTAATAGAGGGCAAAGAGAATAACTCGTAGCTCATATAATATTCGAGAGCTGCATTGAAAATTCACGGCGCATGCAAAACTCGCTTGTTTCCTATCCGTTATTACAACGTAAATAAGAACAAGATGCCGCATCTAACCCTTCGCCCGGCTCCACCAGGCACCTCGTTAGACGCATTTTACTGAACAAAGCGCGCTCCGTTCACACTGGTTGCACCACCACATTCCCCGTGAAGATGTGCCGGCACAGAATTGCAAAGTAATAAAGCCGCTTTGCCTTTTTAATGAGGTTTTAACAGCATCCCCGAGTGCGCCACCAAACAAGATTACAACACAAACGTGTGAAACGTTGCAATTGTTTTTTCTGCCCTATCAGCGGAATCAGCTCACCGATTTATATGCGGAAGAAAAACTTTTGTCTTTTTGCGATCCGCTATCATCAACCCGCGAACGGCTTACCTAAACAAATTTGAAGCAATACAGAGTGATGAGCGAGTAACGCGCCCCCAATCATCTACGAACGAAACGAGGTCGTGCTTGAAAAGAAACAAATTAGATCCGTCTCAAGAACGGCGCTTTGAAATGGGCGCTGGTGAAAAAGACCTGCGCTACTAATGAAGGGTTAGCCGACGTAGGGCATTGAGCGAGTTCCTACGCTCCTGTTTGCTTGATGGTTTCAAGTGTTGTGGCGACGTGTGGGATACTTAGACCCTTGTTACAAATGAGGGTTAAGTAAGTCGATTGATAAAACTATTTTTTATGTAAGTGTTGAAGCACACTCCAATAAAAGGTTTGTTTATTGGAATTTAGAGAGTATATTACACTTAAGGAAAATCTTACTTTAGACGGGTCATTACTTCAATTGTTGTCAAATGAAGTGTCCTTAAAAAAATATTTTCTACTCAGATTATTGAGTGATGGTCTTAGAATTTCCCCTTTATATTTTCCTATATTTCTCCTTTGTTGCCCAATCCGTTGATTCCAGAGTTGTGAGCAATATTTCAATACATCCCAGGGCGGGCCTTTCATTTTTCCACCTTCGCTTACAAACCTGTACCTTATCATTCCGTATGCGTTGCGAGGGCGTAATTTGTCTCATTTTTCTGAGCCCTCGTGTTTCCAACGCGTTAATCTTGCTCGCCTGATCTCACTGACATGTTATGCCTGGTTGCCTGTAATATTGGGATTAGGAGAGCTATGTTACTCCGTATCTTTGATGATGGGACTTTTTTTTCTTTAGGTTTTAAAGGAATTCAAGTACAGATTTTGCTGAATTTAATTGAAGTTTTTTTCTGAATAAAAGTAGAAACATCCCCCTTTGTTAAAAGGCTTATTTTTGTTTTGCCGTTGCCTTAAACTCATTTACTACTTTGCTAGAAGTTAATTATTTCTGAAATAATAATGTTTTGGTCCTTGCTTTTCTTCCAAGAATACCGACCGATGTTCGAGCTAGAATTATTTAAAAGCAATTTTCTCTCATTATTCCGTATTCCGCTAGTGTAAACATGAAAGCAACAGGGAAATAAAAATAACGCCCTCTGCTTAGAATAATTTTATGTAGGAATGAGTTCCCAATACCTATAAAGCAGTGTGAAGTATTTATCGGAGAGCCGCCGGTAGCGAGTAACAGCTTTCACGATTCGATACATCGACTTCTCGAGTATTCGAGAATCGATACCGGTTTATATCGATGATGGCTGTGTGGTTAGGCGTAGATGTAAACGAGAGCTGCTACGAAGCCAGCAAAGGGAATTTCAAACATGTGTGGGTAAAACTAACTTTAAATTGTTTGGATAAATAACGTGAAGGAATTTACAGTTTAGAAAGAATATTTGTGTTTACTCGACGGAATAACATACACTACTTCCAGTTGCCACTGTTAACGTAAAAATATCAAGACTAGTCAAGTTACGGGATATCTAAACCCAAGCTTGAAAGAAAAAACTCATCGTGGACTTTTTAGCGTAAAGGGAATAAAAGCTCAAATTACTTCATAGAACACTTTACCTAATATAATCTGAACACTAAATCTAAATAACTCGAATAATAATCGATCTGTCAATCCATACTAATTTATTTATCGATGTGTTTCATCGCCTTAAACCAATAAATTTAAGTAAATCTTTGTCGACTCTTTTATACAGTAATGGCATTTGCTATAGGATCAATTATCCTGGATTGTTTTTTATATAATTGACGCGTTTAAATGAAAAAAGTTAGAATAATGAAGAACAGAAGGGAAAAGGACAGAAAGATGGTGATGGTAATGATAATGACTGAGTTTATACGATAGGATACTTCGTTATGGGTTTAATATTGATTAAAAATCTTCTGATGTATAAAATTTGTATAATTGGGACTGTAAAATTCACTGTAGCTGCGTAAAATGAAGAAATTGTGTTGAAGACAGAAAGTGAGGCGTGACAAATGGATAAACAAAAAAATATATTTTTGAATTTAGTTTTTAAACGAAACACAAGATTGTTGCAAACTAAGTAGTGCACCTAGTTACAGCAAAAACCCTACAAATAGCACACCTAGTAATTTACTGAAACGGAAAAGTCAACACAAAAGGGATACTGTCACTAACCGTTTAAATTACAAACTACTCGCTATTCGAAATAGCCAATTAGTTTTTCCTAGTTTCTTTGGTTTCTTAACGTTGTTAATATACAGCTAATTAAAAGTTTTTACAAAGCAAAGTGAGTTTTAAATATGTTCGAACTGATTTTGCGATTTCAATGTAACTAATGTTTTTATACCTTTAAAAAAACATACCTTTATATTTTTATGCTACGGGATCGATCTTTAACCTTTGATTTCAAATACCATCCAAATAATATGATAGCAAAAGCCATAATAAAAACCTAGAAGGTATAGGGATGTAACTTTTGTGAAATACTATAAAGCAAATAACCTTGGGCCGCGGGTTGTTCGTAAGAGTTACCGAGGCCCTGGCACACAGGGACCTCCAGAAGGAACATAGTGGGTTTTAATCAGTATGGGTCTGACACTCCCTAAAGTTACACCCTCAGCGGGAGAGATCATTAATTGATGATTTCCCACGAAAAAAAAGCAAATAATTAATCACGGGATTGCCTTTCAAGTCTTGAGGGTTTTTTTTGTACCTCGAGATAATTCCACTTAATCACCTCCTTCTTTAGAATTATTCATAATCAGCAACATTCTACGTTTTCCCGAATTTATACCACCAGCGGCTTTCCTCTATTCGGAAGGTTATACGTTTCTTTCGTCTCGAGGGTCCCAGGTTCGATTCTTGGTACGGTCATCATTTTTGTGATGAGCATGCTTTTTGGATGTGTAAAGCATCCATAACACAAGCTGACCAATAGCCTACCCTGGGGCTGGCTAACCGACGATATGTGGAAAAGGTGTTCCGATGCTATTAGTCTCTGATGCGCAAATATTCGTATAGTTGTGAAGCTTGTCAAAACAAAACTATAGCTGAATGTCATGAAAGTTGTAAAAAGTACTAAAGACTCTGTCATAGTTGGTGAGCCGAGTGCAAACTTAATTTAATATAAGCAAGTATTTTTTGACAACTGACCACATTCCATCCTGCCGAATGTACAGACGACAGCACATCAAGCTACCTGAAACTGTCCAAATTTCCCAAACAACTTTGAACCATATTATGCTTCAGCAATACAGTTGAAAATCTATTTACGGAAATTTGACTGACTGTGGTAGCTTGATATGCTAGCTTCTGTACAGTTGCGGTGTCATTACACTCCTTTAGGCAGAGTGCGGTCCATCAAAGTAATTAACAGGCAATCCATCAAAATGTATTCGAAAAACAGTCTATTCACAACCTTATCTAGACTACGGACGGAAAATGGAGGAATAATAAAGCGGCCGACCGTAATAACAGAGAGACAAAATGTTTTGATGGACAAAATACTGAGGCACATCGTACTAAATGTAATAACACCTTTCTAGCTAATGAATGAGGAGACTAAATAGTATTTACAGTCGACTGTTGGACCAACAGGATACTGGATAACTTGAATGACCTCATTAATTAAGCTTTATGTTCACGGAACTGTTGATATTATTTGTCTATAATTCTATATCTCCTCTGCCTAGCCTTGTCCCAAGCTATGTTGGGGTCGACTTCCAGTTTTAACCGGATGCAGCTCAGTACCAGTGTTTACGTGGAGCGACTGCTTATCTGACCCCATTCAAGCCAGCTACTTGGGCAACCCGATACCCCTTGGTAAGACTGGTTGTCAGACTTTCTGGCTTCTGAGTAACGACTGCTAGAGATGTACAAATGACAGCCGGGACTCACCAATTTAGCATGCCTTCTGAAACAAGGAGGAATGGAAGTAGTCACGATCCATCCACGGACCAACCGCAACAAGCGTTGCTTGACCTTATCATCGATCGACCGGGCGGGTTTTCCTTAGCCACGAGATCCTCTATCTATAATGATAAACATAAGGATCCTCAGAAAAGTAAGAAATTTTCTGATATGGATTCCAGAATTAACAAAACTTCATTTAAATCTGACCCGTTAACTCTCATCTATTTATATGAAAATGAGTTGGCAGCCCTGCAGCTATGTCATGGTGGTTGCCAAAAGATGAGGGTGATAGAAAGATAAAAGGCTGTACTATTTTACCGCGAATGAGGTTATTCTGATTTCGGATGTATTTAAATTGAAACAGCAACAATCCTCAACATAAAACACTAATATCATCAACCTATAACGTGTAAAATTTCTTAGAAATAGGTCTCGTCTAACTTATACCTTATCGCCCGGTCCTTGGTATGCCTTATAAATACTATCAATGGGTTGTTTGAGTGCGTGCTTATCTAAAGCTTGACTTCTCATATGCTTTCCTTATAGTCTCGGTTTCTCAGCAAATATAGTGTCTCTGCCATTTGAACATCTTTGGCAGTCGTTAGGGATAAGTCAGAAGCTAGAAAGTCTGACAACCAGTTAACATGGGTATTGCATTGTCTGGGTTGAGCAGGTCAGGGAGAGTCAAGGAGTTACGCCTGGTAAAACACTGGGAATGATCCCAACGTGGTTGGAAAGGTCTATGGCAGATGACGAGTGCCTCAGCCACTTGATCTTTTATATAGTATCCACATCGCATAAAGTATCCATTTCTGCTAGGCGTCTCAACTTCAGAAAATCCAAACCAATGATAAACTGAACTCAATTTTATTCCTCGTTGCTAAATCAATATACGGCCTCGATACAGAGAAAAATACTCCACAAAGCGAACCTAACGTTATATATTTTGATGAAGTTAAACAGTAGTGCTTCAGAGCTCTCACAATCCGGGATCGGTGCAGAAATATTGAGTTATTGTTGGCAGTCGCGACGTTGCTAGCCCTACGGTAGGTAGGTATATCTATAGATCTTTCATTTCTAAGATAGGATAAGTGGTTTGAGTAAGATTGGTGGATGGTCTAGTTTTTAAGGTTATGAAGACAAATTACAGAAAGAAGTTGGACTCTATCGCTTGACATACATATGTGGATATTCACCGTAAAATCAAAAATAAAACATTACAAATTATTGTTACTAAAGAGGAACATTGTCTGAGCGAACAAAAGCATCACCATACACACATTTGCGAACACAAAATCAAAAACTAAAAATCACGTCCACAATTTTTATTCGTAGAAGGATCTTACAAAAATTGTCACGAACGTACGTGAGTGCTGATCGCTTTCAACAATGTAGGGTAGTGGCGTGCTTGCTACGTACCGTGGCATCGCGACTGGCCAACGCTGAGTGCAGGAAGGTACTAAAGAGTCGAGCCAATCCCAAACGATGTCGGTGGGTTACTACCGTGACCGCCGAGATTGACTCGACTGATGGCTTTTCTAAATTTGAAATTTTTCGAATGGGGAATTTTATTTTCCGAATTTAAAATTTAGTCAGTGTTATTATGTGTTCTTGATGGAAGGACCGTTATAATTTTAAAATAGATAATAATGTCAAATATTTTCATGTTGATAAAATTTTGGAAGCACCATGTTTAACAAATGTTAAATCGTTCCGAAAACATTATCCCTGGTGTTAATATTTGCTGTTAAAGCTTGCTTTATTAATTATAGATACTGGAAATTACGTTAGTAATTATGATTAAGTAAACATTTTACATTATAATAATTATACCTCGTTTAATTTTTTTATTTGCCTTTACTCTATATAGGATTAATATAGAGTATGGAGTTATACAGTAAAGTGAACTATGAAGGATAATATATTAAGTCTCACTATGTAATAAGGACAGTGTGATATTCTCATCTTGAATGGAATAGTTATAAAAGATGACCTTTTATTTGGGTACGAGTTAATCTACGATTAATACTGGTTACTTTCTATCCGTATCGTTATTCTATTATTTCGCAAAACCCTTTTTTGTAAAAAAAAAAAAACAAAAGACTGAAGGCAATATTGTGATCCGGAATATCTGAACCATATTACAAGATCGCATCGAACGTCAAATGTTCTTTTCATGATCTTAGGATGTTTCCGATTCAACGGGCATTAGCCCAAGGCTGGGCCCACGTTTGGCCCCCATTGTCCGTCGACGTATCAATAGACCCTTTTGTTATCATGTTTACACAAACAAGGATGTTTATCGTGTATATTTCATACATTAGAGGAGGTGAGCCGGTTCATGCGTGAGTATCAAGATTGGTCGGCGAAGTGGTCCGTATTCCTGGCCGCTATTACTTTACGATTGGGTTATTTGAAAAGATTGGTTTTACTCTAAAGAGGGATTAGTGTTATTGTGTTTTTTGGATTCTGCTTATTCATGTCGTAAACAGTAGAATAATGAAGTCTAGTAATTATTTGGCTATGCTCGCCGTTCTATTTCATCTTCACAAATAAGCGTCCAATTTATCGTGGTTTAGACGGGTTGTATCGGATGTAAATCTATTCATTAATCAGTATCGGACTGAAAACTAATCATCGATAACAGCAAATCCTAACTAATCCTGTATGTGCAAGCCGCGGTCGTTAACGCGCTTTCAATGTTTCAAACGATCACAGCTATGTTTTTCACTTCTGTATGCACAAACGTATCGCCGGCCTCAAAGCAAAGCGCAAGTACATTAAGCATAAGCCCTAAAAGGCATCAGCGAAACTTTTATTTTTTTGCCTCCAAAAAGTATTGTTTACTACCCTAAAGCCTCTTACAAGCCACAAAAGAAAACCGAAATGGACTATTTGAACCGTATTCACGCACACAAACGACTAATATAATTCACTCGGTCTCCGGCCTCAGAAAAAATGGCCCAATAACTAAGTAACTCCTCGGTTGAGCCGAAACAAAAACACGATGGATGGACAAATTTGCGCTTACTGACTTATTTATCTCTGAAGCGAACGTAATTAACGAAATTCCTTCCGAACAAACAACCGCAGATTTCTTTCCGATACTGTTGCGTCGAATATCTTCGGCGCTGCTCTAATATTCATTAGGAACGTGACAGGCAAGAAATGCTCCCTAATTATTCATCGCGCCGTCGCTAAATCGTCAGCCGGCCCGCCTTTTAATGGGGAAGAAAATAAAAAAAGTTTTTAAACATAACAAGGGATGTCCCACCCCATAAGATATTCATGAACGTCTAAAAAACTAGAACAAAGTTACACCAGGACTTTGATTACCGCTGGCATACACGGCGAAACTGAGCGAGGTACTAGTAATTCTGAATAAAAATAAGTAACAGATTTCTGAGTGAATTTTCGTCTAAGTTAGTCGTTAGGTTGTAAAGCCCCGGCCCGAAGGAAACTTGGATATTGCTTAGATCATCGTTAACACTCGGTTTCAAGTTTTAGAAACTAATTAATTAGTTTCGAAGGAGGGATATTTTAAAATTAATATACTTTCGCTCGGTGTATCGGGTCTGAGCTCGTTCTAGCGTTGCGAAGCGCCGTGATTTACTAGGGTTGTCTAAATTAAAATTCGTTCAGTTGTAAGTTGGATTTTTACTCGGTCTTCTTGTGTAGTGGTTACGTTGTTTACGGTACTTCTTTTATTCGTTGGCTTTAGATCTTTTGTGAGCAATCTTTCATTGTAGGTGAATAGCCAGAGCAACTCGTTCCTATGTATTTACTGTTCCATAATAAATTGTTTTTTTTTTATTTCATGGTCATGCCACTTCACTACTTGTGAGTAAGAAATAAACTGATTATATTTATTATTATCCTGAAGAACGATAGTCCAGTGACCGCACGACTAATATACACAAAACGAGATCATGTTATATAGAGGAGAAACTTTAAATTGAACTTCTACATAGCAATATGGAAAAAGCAAGTGAGTGCCAGTATTGAAACACTACTGAACTTACAAAGACGTTCACACCAAAGAGGTCTTCATAAAACAAAAAAAGTCTGAATGCTTTTACATTCTCCGTTTAAATACTTCACTTTGCAAAGTTGGCGCACCTGAATACTTTTAGAACATTAACCATCACTTACAAGCAACGCCTATGTTTGTCCCGGTTTTTAGCGAAGCATATTGCGTTACACTGTAGCCTTTATAAATTAATGCAAGACTCTCCGATTCTAAGTTGTCTCTTAGAGCACTTTGCGAGTAAAGTTAGATTAAACGTTGTAGATCGACGCGTAGGAAACGGGTGTTTTAGTACGGTTGCGGGCTTCAGCCGCATTGTATTGCAAATTAGTTGAGACGAGAAATTTGCGTAAAAACGCTTTGTGTTGTAGTTGATGCAGTACAGCAAGAAATGTTAGCTAGAGAGTATCTAGCAAGTTTATTGTTGCAAGACTACTGTTTGTGACTTATTTATGTCCGATTCCTTTCGTTCAGCTGTACATTATATTATATATGGTACATATATGAGTTTAATACAAAACGAAAGTACACCATATACTCCCTGCATTATGTTTATTTCTTCTCGTCTCAATCCTTCCAAAGGTTGTCTGTAAGAGATCGCTTTTAGCGATAAGACCGCCCATTGTGTCACTGTTACCTTTTCTTTTAATATTCAGTTTTTCTTTGTTATTTATTTTTATAATTGGTGTACACAATAAAGAATATTATCTATCTATCTATACTATAAGTTCTGTTTGTCAAAATTTACCGTCAGTAAACAAAACGAATCCTTATTTGTATCGAATAGGAATCCTTTTATTTCAGCAGTTAATTTTAGTACATATATCAAAACTTCAGCTTCATTCACTTCAAAATTTAACCCATAAATACAATATGTGAAATAAACGACTAATTTAAACAAACTCCCCTTCAAATTCTCCGCAATAAATCGCGGGATATCGCGCGATAACGCAACGTCGCGCGTGTCGTGACGTATGGATATATTATGCGAGCGATATGTATGCACGTCAGCGATTGACGCGTATTTCGGCGTATTAATTGACGGCTTTGTTTCCGTCAATGCGGCTTATAAAGTGCTTGTTTGTTTGGTAATATTTTGGTTTTGGAACGGAACTGGTGTTGAAAAATATTAGATGTTGAGTTTAGCGTTAGATATTACTTATAATTTTTCGTTAATTTACTAACTTCAACTTGGTTTTGATGTTAAACTATATAAACTTAAATGCCTACACACTGTTATAACCTTTCCAAAGTCTTTTTATATATAAGATGATAGACGTACAAAATGCCTTACAAGTAATTTTAATTTCTGTTAGTAATAGGTATTACTAGCATAGGTATTATTTGAACATATATGTACATTTTTCTTAATCCGTCCTAATCAAAAATTAAATCAGGGCCATATTGTAAAAAAAAACAAACTTGAATTTTTTTCGCAAGACATGGTGTTTCAACTGGCTTCTATTTTTAAATGTCACGTCATGATAAACTAAAATTTTATTGACCTACAAACGAAGTCTTAAATCGTTCTTTATTTGAAACACACTTCCTGATTTCGCTCCAACGATAAGTATACTCAAGGAAGCTATTCATATTAATAATTACATTACGTTAGTTCAAAGCGAATCTTATATTCGAACGCAGTTGCATAACATGAATAATAACCCTATGAATATTACATACGATTCTTTTGTAGTAACGTACGAACAAAGTTAATTGTAAGTCCGGTAGAACGGAAAAGGGTTAAGTAAATATGCTAAACAGGTGATTTTACGACTGTTCCGAGTTTTACTTCGAAGCGCCCCGGGTGGTTGCGGGTTATGCTCGCGTTTTGGGTGTAACTTGCGTATGATTTTTTTATGGAAACTTTTTTTTTGAATATTTTTGCTCATTTGGTTAAATGAAAGGAAATGTTTTTGCATTCGGTTTTAATTAAAAATATAATAAATTAAAAGACATTTTTATAATACCGCGTTTTAGCTTGTATGGAAAATAATTCATCCATTCAAAACCGTAGGACACTTGTTTCTTGTCAGTTATTTGAATACATGAAGAAATTAAAAACTTTTTTTTTTTCTGGACTTGACTTTATCATTTCATTTGATTCCTATTTCAAATATAAAAATTAATGGGCCTTCTTCAAAGTACTATCAAGCATTTTCTCCTTTCATATATTTCGTAGCAAACAGTTGTGTAGTTCCCTCGTTCTATCAGAAAACAACATCTTTTGCGTGGGAGTAAATGCCTTACGTAGGTACCTTTTTTCATTAATCAAAGTAAAAATTGCCGCCATACTTTTTTATAAATACCTGCGGTGATTTATCTGGGTACTTTTTTTAGGGAAATATATTTTTTGATGTAGAACACAAGACTAAAAAGAGTTCTAACTTTTATCGTTGGTCACAATCTAATGTATCGTAAAGAAAATGTGGAAAGCCTATATCAGTACAAACTTTTTCACAATCAGAAGCCACAGAATCACAAACATTCTAGAAGGACCTGTACCCATTCGGGCAAGTTATTGGGACATTACGGCAGACGTTATTACCCTCTAGTTTTTATTACATACTTTAACTAGGAAACTAAAACAAACACATACATACGCCCTGTTATTTGTTACCCGAGAGGCTCATCAAGGTTAGTCAAGACTAGCAAACAAACTTCTGGTTCTAGCCTAAATAACTAACGCAACTTAACATTCAGAAACGTCGTATCAGGTCGTCGATCCGGCCAACGCAATTTGAATCTTGTATCTTCAAGATAAGGTCTGTTTTAAGAAGTATTTCTTTGCTTATATACGTTGTCAAATATGTGTTATACGAGAGTTGTATTGTTAGGAACTCGTAAATACATATAAATGGCTTCTCTATCGCACAGATTTGTATAATATTCGTGTTTATTTGGAAATTATTGCGGCACAGATTGTGTTGAGTGGTTATAATGGAGCAGCGGTCCGTTAAGGCGATATTGATTGGATATTTTTATTGGAATACTGTCTGAGGAATAGTTTGACCGTAAATATTGGATATTCTTAACAATAGAAAAGAAAAATATGTCGTTCCATGTCAAACAATGGTAGATAATAAGCTGCATCCAGTGGATGCCCAACTGAGTTGGGAAAAGGCTAGGAAGTTGATGATACTTAGTAATAAAAATGTTTTGATATGATAGGTTGAATCTTGGGAAATCACCCAAGAACAGGTCTAATTTCTGAAGTTCATAGGTGAATGCACTTACTCCAAAGAAATGGTTAATTCTAGGCAACTAGTCCAAATAATAACCATACAATTTTATGAACTGTACTTTAATCAGGCATCAAACTGAAAACCTTGATGCTACTGACCATCAAAAGCTTATTCAGCCTTCATTCCGAAATAACTTGATAGTAAACAACACACAAAATTACCATAATATCCAAAATTACCCTGAACATGAAACACAAAACTTTTCCCCAAAAACCACAAATTGGCCATTTAAAAACCGCCCCGGGTGTTGAAACAACGCGATGACGTCTAAAAACAGCATTTATTTAATTAAAACATCGAAATTATCGTTATTAAAATCGCTTATTCATCACTAAATGACTGATCGTATCAGAGTCGAGTGGGCAGCTCTGGTCTAGTGACGGTTTTTCATTTTGTTAGTGCTTTGTTGGCAAATGAGAGGAGCTCGCTTGTTTCGCGAAAATTTAACAGACAAGGGTTGGTCGGTTGACACTGTGTCATTTAGCGAATAAAGATAATTATTGTTATTTGCAACAAAGTTAGGAAGAAGAAGAATTTTTGTATTAATTACTAGTTCTGAGTATCAATTTTCGGGTAGAATTCAAATTTTTGTTAGACTTTTCTATTCAAATCTGCTAATATAGTAATAACGATTACTGAATCCCCTTATATTAAAAACGTTTAACTTCAACAAGTTTAACTGGTCTCGTTATCCCTGTTTCGTGTCCAAAATGCCGTATAACTACAATATTTGTACTAACCTAATACCATTCCCAATCTCAATATCAAGCAATTAACATACACACATCCCGCACGAAGAGATTCATCACCGAAGATTTGGCTTCCCTACATCCAATCGCAAGCCAGCACCCGCACACTGAATTCCTTAGTTTCAATTAGACCACCAACGTTCTCCCTTGTTCCAACCGAAGCCACCAAATAACGTATGTGTTTGGAATGGCATCGATGAAGCCCCGAGGCTATAAGGCCCCAGCACTATTTATGTGCGATGCGAATGGAATCGGCGAAAGGATAGTGTAGGCCCTGAATAGAGCCGAGCACTCGAATTATGACGAAATCCTCCAAGAGGTTTGTCTGGCGAAATTCACTTCTTTGTGTATAGGATATTAGATATTTGAGGATTATTTGTGTATAGTTTTTTGCGTAATTTGAGAAAGTTCGTCAGTAAGCTTACATAGCACTTCATAAATACTGAGCACAAACAACGGTGAGTAAGTGTCCTGTTGGATACGAGACACGACACAATTGCAAACATTTGCCCTCACGTCACGGCCATAAGATACACAGTCTGAGGTCGATTGAATCGCTCTTTGTGAACGGTCCTTAACGACCCGCCTACTTCGCCCCCCTCGGCCGTACTAACACAGCTTGAATTCAAATGGCAAATATCAATTATTGGGAAGAAGCCCCCGGTAGCCCGGCCCAGCACTTTTTAATATTATGTTTTGTGTATTTATTTTATAGTTTTACGGAGTTTCCCAATAGGCATGCTACGTGCTTGGAATGCGTGAGAATTTTAATGTCCGTAGTTTCCCGTTACTTTCAAATTCTCAATATCCGTATAATCTTCTAAGTGGCTAAGGGGAGATATATTTTCATGAAACTGCAACTCTCTTGTTTTGAAATTATAGAGGTATCAACTTAGACAATTTAAT
This sequence comes from Heliothis peltigera, assembly GCA_958496145.1. Lineage (NCBI taxonomy): Eukaryota > Metazoa > Arthropoda > Insecta > Lepidoptera > Noctuidae > Heliothis > Heliothis peltigera. Next base: position 2,917,920 of record OY292334.1, read on the forward strand.
GGGTGTTTCGTACAGCATGGTCAAGAGTAAAATTAATCCATCTAAGACACTAAAACAAAAGGGCAAGGGTAATAAAAATGGGAGTGAAGATCCTCGAGTAACTCACACACGGTCGACATGGACCACACCCAATTAAAACTTGTGTAATCCAAAGTTTTAATTAAATTGACTCTCAATAAACCGAAACTATTTATCAGCTGACATGCTGTATTCATTTTAAATGTCCCTAGTGATTTGTTTACGTCACACGTATTGATGTTGTTTACTAAAATTGATGTGTATCCGATTTGCTGATTCGCGGTCCAGTGAAATATGGCATTCAGCAAAATTATATTTAAATTTTCGACGTATAAAATCGAAATTCTCGATTAGTATTGCATTTTGTACTCTAAGCAAGCAATGACGTTATGTCACCCGACATTATATTTTGCTTAAAAAACAAAAGGAACTCAATTTCCATAAATATGTTTGTATAAAAACAAAACCACAAGAACAAATCTAAATCGAAAAACTTTTTTCACACGTCATGTTTCTAATCGTCAGTTGATATCCATAAAACATTTTTGGAAATAAATATTCTGTGATTACGCGATCCGTTCCGCTCGTCACTGGATCTGTTTAAACAAAGTCTTCAATGGAAAGCTGAGTAAACAGAGCTACGGCGCAGCTTAGAAATGGCGATTAACTAGTTCAGCGTCACCAGCCGGTTCAGTGATAGTTTCCGAGACGTATTTAGATTGTATGCAGTCCTTTGTTAGGAACCTGGCTGAATCAACCTGTTTCATCTTCATCGTATCGACTAAAAGATGGGAATTTTGTTAAGAGAAATCATCCCAACAGATTTAACCCATCTGTTTTTCATTCGTCTAGCAATTATCTTTTTTTTTTCTTTAGCCTGTGTTGTCCCACTGCTGGGCAAAGTCCTCCCCACTTTGTTTCCACACCTCCCGATCTTGAGCGCATGCCCACCAATTACGGTGGTAGGCGTCGAGGTCATCCCGCCATCTCTTCCGGGGCCTACCACGTTTGCGGTGGCCGTCTTAGCAATTATCATAAAAAGCATTTAAAATAGTGTAACATAAAGTTATTAAGTCACATTATAAAGTTCTATGCATAATAACTAGAATTGAAATTTTCAAAATGCCATCCCAGCGCTCTCGCGCTGTCACAATGATTTGAAACTGGAAATTTTATCCAGAAGAGTATATACGGGAAAGTTTTATTCTGTTACATAAAACTTTAGTTTTGGCGCTTCTCCCATTTACTAGAGTGAAATTTTATGTTTTGAAAACTGATATCTTCAGGCGTACTATTCTAAAACATGTTTAGAATTTTTCTAGTTCATAAAACATCTGCAGACTTAGCATTGCGATTTTATATCTATTCTGTCAAGAAAAGACAAAGCTCTTCCTGTCAATGTCAACATGTCTTCTGCCCGAGCATGGCGTGACCTGTCAACTCGCATATAATCACTTGTAACCTTATGTCAATCGAAGAAAAGGAAAATTACTTCAAAAAATGTCAAAAGAAATTTTACATCAATCAGTCACTTTTCTGTCATTATATCCAATCTCCGGTAGACAAAACTTGTTTCTACGGTTGCCATGCTAAGCCTGCTGATGAAGTATTTTTCTTGGGTGTATTAAAATAAGAAATAGGTACAAGTGAAGGATATTTTATGATAAAAATAACGACGTTGAATTTCCAAGAATTATTATTATTGAACTATAAAATTGATGTTCAGTTACCATCAAATCAATTACTCTATGCAGCGATGATATGGAAAATTTGATGTGATTCGGAACAATGCGCCGACCGCTGGTAACTGTGAATGTGGCAAGCCGTGTCTACGTTCCTAAACAATGCCACGTATTTTGAAATGTGGTTTGATGCTTTGCTCACACAATGCATGGTGTTCCACTCTGACTTCACCTGGGATTGTTGCACTCGGCTTAGATATACGGGCATAAAACCGAGACTAGAATATATGAGATTTTGTGACAAAAGCTAGAGGTACTTTGTTTGTTAGGATGCTTCGGTTGTCCGAATTTTGTCATCGTAGCAAGATTTAAGAGTTTCTGAACAGCCATTTTTGTTGTTGTTGCAGAAGTCTACATTGTTGCTAAATCTAAGAGTTTGTTGCCCATATATCAAACTTGGTGATTTCTTTGAAATAAATCCCTATACGCCCTCAGCCATCATTACTTTCTTGCACGATCTTCAATATCCATTTTGAAAACAAATTTCTCCATAAATGTTTTATCATCCATCATTATTTAAACGTCCAACAAAATCCAACACAACTCCACGTCCGGACCTCTGTTGGACCTTAATACATTAGTCGGTACATCCACCGTTTTCATTACCGGCCCCCATACAAAACTTTCTATAAACTCGCTTCTAAAAGCTTTCTCAATCGTGAATAATTAAACCTATTATTACGAAGTCCAAAATTGGATTAATAAAATCCTTACAGGATGAGTTCTAGTTAGTAGGTTATTTAATTCATTCCCTGGTCCGTCTCTAAATGATTAGCTCTAAAACAGAGTTGTAAAATCTTGATCGTAATTTTCTATTTGATTCTTAGGATCTGACAGCCTCATCTCTAAATTGATCAGATCCGTAAACTATAGCGCAATCTTCATTTCTACCTCTCCCAGATTTTATAGCATTTTACTTTATTACTGAGCAAAAATCGACCTCGCCCACGGTTTTTTATTTCATTAACTGAGAAGACAGGTTTCCAACCTGCTATTGATATAGATCATGACGAGCATGCATCAACGAGTTTACATGTTACGTGTGCACACTCGTGTTTAGATACTTTGGAAATTGCAGCTGGATTTTTATGGCTCCACTACTACTATTGCATACTGTTCAATCTTCCGCGGAGACTTGACCCGAGCTGGTATGAGTTATACAATGTGAAAAATTCCCAAAAAAAACGTTTATATTTTAAATCCATTTAAATATCATGATAAATAAGACAGTTAGATATCATGAAAAGTACACCCTTTCAAACACTTTATTCAGTTATTCATCTTCAAAGAAAGTGTCTACTTGCTAAACTTTGAACCATATAAATTTTAAGGTTCACACAGAAAGGTAGAAAGCGTTTCAACGAGACCTTATAGTTGAAAAGCTGAAAATAATCTTGTTTTCAAGTAAAGTCGAGTGTCTTTGATTGAACTAAAATAAAGTTACCAGCTTTCATTGCTTTAAAATTTTAATTTGAAAGCTTTTAATATATTTACAACTTAGAATTTTAGACAACTATTACGTCGGAATAAATATGTCCATTTATATAATAACTATATTTATGGAAAAGTTCGTCAGCTACAAGTTGTTATAAGGTCTCCAAGTTATACTCTAATTAAATCTGAAAGTTGCTGTGACGTGCCGCTCACTAAGCCGGCATCGCAATTCCTTTTTAAACTCCATAACTTAAATTTTAATTTAATTATGGGGACATTTATAATTTTCGCCCTAAGGTTGTGTTTCGACGTAAATTGGCAAAGTTTCGTATTTATTACAACGATTTGTTCAACATCTTCCGTTGACAATATCCGATGGTTCGGTGGCATCGTGGTTAATGTTGTTGTCTTAAAATTTAGGCTGGCTCTACTGGATAGCTGTACTAGAACCGTGTTTATCTAGCCTACGTCTATTCGTAACGTCAACTTCACTGACCATTTATAAGGAACTTAGCAAGACATATCGAAAACTCACATAAGTCTAGCACTAACAAGTATTGCCCCAATCAGCCGCTAGCAGGGGGATCCTGACTGACACACGAAGATCAGATTAATCGTGTGCTCCTCATGTAATGTGAGTATTCGCAACCGGCACAAGATTGATGAATGGGACACGCCTCCACCCCAAGACCGAAGAAGACAGATCGATTATGTATAAAATATATCGTACAGCTTGGTGCTGTCGTTACTTGGATTCTCACATACATTTGTTTTTACGGTTGGTTAACCTCAGTTGTTTGTTAAGTCAAAACATTTTCAACTTTTCAACACTGCGCTAAATATTTTTAGTAAGCTTGTATTAATAAAACTTGATTGCTGATGACTTATGCATCAAGGGGTACTTTTTACAAGGCTCATGAAAATGTAAATAATAACATAATAATGATTCCAGTTGCAATATATCGATTTGCTTCTTATAATTTAATAAAATATATACTACCTTTACAAATAAATATATAACTAAAAGTGGTTCATTGATACAGGAAACAATTATTTAGTTACCATTTAGTAAAAAGGTTAGTTAGTTCTAATAGTAATAATATAATTCTGTAATTGATGAATATAATTCAAATGAATACTTAAGTATAAACTTATACTTAAGTATAGACCGGGCTTGTACCTAAGACTTTAGTTTATCCCCGTAAAAACATATCAACAAACGTGTAGAATAATAAATTTTACCCAACATTTTAACCCAAATAAACGAGACTCAAGAAAATAGGAACATCGTCCACATAAATCTTCGTCAAAAATCCTGATGTCCGCACAAGACCGTTAGCTAGCTCTTCAACGAAGAAGTTGGTCGTACATTAAATACACTCAACACATTCTATGCAGCACTGACGACCTCTTTCGAAGGATTCCATCTGGCCCTAATTGCACATGTGTTTGTAATTACTAAGAGATAATAAGCCTCATTTAAGGCAGCTTCAAATGATATTGTTCTGATTTAATGGTAAATGGTCGCGTGTCCTTACGATATGTTATCTAGAAATCATCTTTATGCTCGCACCATGTCTCTGTATGCATCTTTTCATTGTGCACGTCAAATAGCATTAAGCGTGGACGCGTTGCCAGTATACACATTGTGGCTTACTAGTAATGGCAGTAGTTAAACAAATAATCATTACAAATTTTCGACTAACGAATTAGCACAATACGGTCCGTTAGCAAAAAAGGTCATTAGATCTGAAACTCTCATTAAGACAGCAACCATTTCGACAAGGCAATAACTGCTCAAAGTTAGCAAACAGAAATGCAACGGAAGCATCTGCCTTAGGCACGGAACACACGAATGGGGCCTCACTACCAGCTCTAGCATCTAAGGCCGCATTACTGCAATTTTCATACCATTATGTTGTTCTGCTATGATTGCGTTTTACTGTAGTTTACTTGGTAGCAATATTAATATCGCCAACAGTCGTAAGCCTCAGTAAATGGCTGCCACGAATATTGCTATTGACCGCTGCAATAAAATTACCACGATCGACAACCGAATTGATGATTGGGTAAAATTATTATTTATAAAGTTAAATTTATTCAATCTGTACGAGTAATATGAGAGGAGGCCGATATTTATTGACTGCTGACTGAATTATATCATCAGTAATATTGTAAAATGGCGCCATGAAATATTTCATGGGGATATCAACGTTTTATGAGTGTGATGTGACCCCAATCATTGTTTGAACTGCCTGTATCCCAGCTAAAGTATGCTTCGATCTTAACAATGATCTTCCAGCAGCTACAGCGCTAAATAAAGTTTTTGTTATATAAAGATATAACAAAAACTTTATTTAGCTAATTCTGTTTCTTCTAGCGATTATGCTACTGAGTTCTGATAGCCGAAATGGGAGCAAATTCTCGATTCGAATGATTTTGTTTTATTTTATGTTTGTTCGCGCATATCTTCTTTTTTTAAAGATGCGAACATTTTTTTTTTATTATTTGAAAATGAAGACGTTCCAAACGGTACCATTTCCAAATGGTCATTAGATTCTAGATTAGATTAGATCTGATGCTCCATCATTACCCCGAAAAATCGAGGACAATTTTCAAACGGTGTAGGCAGTTAGTAGGTAATAACTTTACACATGGGTGTTTAGACGTTCTGACGAAGGTTAAGAGCTGACTGGTAAAAATGCGCACCTCAAAATAAACACAAAATAAAAATATGCGTCGTTTTTTAGAAGTTAAAACAATCACACCAGAAAAAGCACATTTTTGGTCTAACACATAAAATCCAATAAATTAAAAAAATCTAATAAATTAAGCCTGCAATTAAACTATAAACATATCACTGTTTGTCTTAGATATTTATATCATTTTATCATCTTGAACTTGAACATTCCTTCAGCCACCGATAAAAAGAGGATTAACTTATATTTACTGGCGAAAATTGGCTTTTAACGCCAAACAATATTTGAACTGTGGGTCTTAATACCTTTCTTCGTTCGAGACGGTGCCAAACGACCCCGTCGATTAATTTAGGTGCCAACTCCCCTTGATTTTATGACGAAATTCTTAGGTGATAAAATGTTCGTCTCGCAAAATTGTTGCCGTTTTAAACCTTCAATTATTGGTGGATTTTCATGGGCGATTACGTTGATTTCTCATTGATATTGGTTTATTACTTTGGTTCTGATGTAAATTGATATTTAATAATACATTTGACCTATTTCAAGTAAGCTTTCTGTCTCTTTCGCACTCTTTCTAGAATTTCAAATTTTACTTCCTGGTGGGTTAGTGTATTGAATTCTATGGATACCTAAAAGATTAAGACTTATAATCATTACTAAAGTGCTTTCAGCCATTAACAGCAAAAACTATAACGATTGTTACGAACCCCACCTGAGAGAAAATTGCAGTAACACTTAATTTTCATTTCCCTACTTATGACGTCACAATTTAGTATCGGGTTGTAAAACAAACACGATACACCGTAGTGTTCACCGTACCGGCTACTTTCAACAATTTTACAACGACCTCTTTTCGCAGAAACAATTCTTGCAATAAAAGCGTTGCCTTAATATCTCACGGTTCGTATTTTAAAATTGTATATTCATGACGTTGAAAATAATCAAACCGCTTTTGTTTAAGCTGTATTATTTGTGTTGGAGCGGCTTTTAAAGTTTTGCTTGCTTCAGATCTGTATTTGTTTTAAGGAAATCGTTTTGGATCAATGTTTTGATAGCATTGAAACTTGTGTTCTTTTTTCAAATGTTGCTTCAAGGCAATGATTACTTGCCTTTTCTCTTACAAGCTTGGGCATTATCTAGGCTCCTTGAATTTAGTTGTTAGCTATCTTCGTAACCTCATATAATGAAAAAGTATCATCATCTATCACTATAATAGCCCAAACTTAACCCATAACTTACATCACAACATAATTTTCGAAGCTCATCCTGAACTTTAAATCATTTTTTCATTAAGTTTTCCTAAAATAAAACTAGATACATCATAGTTATTACCAAGGTGAATTGTTAGCGGTGGTTGAATTTTGGCGCGGTACACAGCTGCTACAATAATGAGCCACCTGCAAGGAGCGCGGTGGAAATTTAATTTCATACAGTTTAAGTTATTGTGCGTTGGGTTTGTTGCGGTATTTCTTTTTGTTTTAGTGTTCAGGTTTTGGAGTTATATTAAGTTTCTTTGTACTGTGTTATCGATGTTATTTTTTTTACCTTCATCTTAGGATCACATACCTTATTCAAAACTTACGTGAAAATCGAAATAAATGCTATGTATAATGGTATGAATATTAAAGACAAGAAAATGACAATCGTTGTGTTACTAGCACACAGGTAAGATTAACTGTTATAACATCAGCATGAAATAATGTAAATGATAAAGAAACTAATCAATACCACTTACAATCACATGAACAAAGATCGCAATAAAGATAAAATGATAAAGAAATCAAAGAAACAAATAGCACTTTGTTCTCAAATGAAACGCAACTAATAAAATAAAGTGCACAACACAACTTGTATTCGGGTACGAGAATGCAAAGCACTTATTGCCTGAAATACTTCCAGTACGGTTAGAGTTAATCAACTATTCCGAATGAAGTAAATCGCGGAACTCCAGCGGAATTTAATCCAAAGAAATATAGGAAACTCGGCTGCGGAATACGCTAATTGGGTAATAGGGTCACATGTATTATTCTTGCCGTTGCAGTTTTGTCTTGTCGTCTCATTGTTATCCATAGAAAAGAACTATCTCATAGCCACAACGTCATCAATTCTATTATCTGTGTCTTGTGTTCTTTCCTCTTTAAAGAGTGCTTCAGCCATTTGTCAGTATTCAATCCAAATTCCAGTTTGTCTACTATCTACTGCTACTCCATGACAACTATACAGATTCGTGTATCTGTTACAAAACGTATCAGAGATTCTTTCAAACATGATATGTAAGATAAGTCGTGGTGGCCTAGTGGTTAAAGCACCAGCCTCTCAAGTATGAGTGCGCGGGTTCGATTCCAGGTGTGGCAAATACCAATGTAACTTTTCTAAGTTATATGTACTTTCTAAGTATATCTTGGACACCAATGACTGATCAAAGGTGAAGGAAAACATTTCGAGGAAACCTGGATTATGAAGTCTGAAATCACCAACCCGCATTGAGCAAGCGTGGTTATTAACGCTCAATCTGTCTCTGTATGAGAGGATGCCTGTGCCTAGCAGTGGGACTGTAAAAAGGCTGATGATGATGATGATGTAAGATTCACTCACTGCTCGTGTCTGAATTCGAATAAATACCGATCGTTTGTTGGACTCATTTGTCCATTGCCCTTTAAACACCCTTGATACCTTTCCACTATAATTTATTTTGGGAATCCTTTTTGTCTGCCAAGGACAAACTCACTAAGCCGTATCTAAAGCGCTGTAAATAATGAAATATATAATTTCGATCGTCCAATTACAAACATAATTGTTACAACACAATACATACATCGGCGAATGTAATTTATTTTAATGCAACCGACCTCTACAGCCAATTATTTCGTTCTACAAAAAGGTAATTCAATTACAGTTAAACTAAATTCAATTATTGTTTTGTACTAATAGTGTTTTGTATCAGTTTTTGTTGAACCCATCGCTTTAATTACTTTTGAGGTTCTGTAAAAGTTTGATAGTTTAATTAGCACCCTTCATTGGTTTTGTAGTGTGTTTGAAAGCTGATCACGTAGTACAAAGTAGCTATTAGATAAGGGTAGCAGTGATAAGGTATATTTGATACGCTCAATATATTTTGCTGGTTTTGTATTTAAAGTTGTTGTTGCTAGGTTCACTTCAGTAATTTTGTTGAGCCTTTATATTCGATATTTAGTGGTTGGAGTTTGTTTTTGTAATAATCCGGTTGTTTCAAGGTCTGTTTTGGTCGTGGACGTTAGCTGTAATATTTACGCCAGCTTCTAGTTCAATCGTGTTTGTTCATAGATGACATTTGCTATGAGATGTTATAACAGTACAAAAATACATAGCATCTTATCTTCATCTTAGTTCAACTGCAGACGCTCAATTACAGCTAAACACAACATACACATTCTATTTTACTAAGAACACTAAGGGCCAGTTTCACTGGTTACGAGTAAGTTCCAGATAGTTCATCTGGTAGATAGTGGCTATCCGTAACCGGTGAAACTGGCCCTAATTGTACAATTATTATTGATATGAGAGCCAAAATCAAGATAGGTCTAAAGTAAACTATATTATGCTAATTTTACGGGTATATATTACTAGTGATTTATGTATGGACATCGTGGTCTATGTGTATGGGCTGCAGGTTGTTCGCAAGAGTTACCGTGGCACCTCCAGGAGAAACATAGTGGGTTTTAGTCACTAAGAGCCTGACTCTCCCTTCACTTGAACCCTCAATGGGAGGAGGCATTTGATGGTTTTCTACGAAAAAGGTCTATGTTTATGTTTGTCTACCTCAAAATCTTTATCAAAGAATACATGACTAATTAAGCTATCGATAATGCTATCATACTAGGAACCATTATTGAATAGGAAGACAATATGTTCTTCATCTAAAACATTTAAAAGGAATTCTAGATTAGATTTAAATTACGAACGCCTTACGCTCAGTCTGTTGACAATACCTCTTAAAACTCAAAACGGTACATACGTAATTTGTTTGAACTCTTTTGTCGGCAACGTTTAGCATAAGAACTTAATTACGAGACGAATGCTGCATTTGCTCTATTTATATAGTACTTAAGACAACAGTTAGTCGCTTTGGACGAATAGGGAAGTACAATCATGTCTTCCTAATCTTGGTAGATGGAGATTCAGAAGTTTTATTGTTGCTGTTAATTTTCTTAATGCATTAAATGTAGTATCTAAGATAGTCGTTTTTTGTGTTCCGTGGTCATGCTCATCTAGTTTTTTATGTTGAAGTTCACAGTTTTAAAGTTAAGCATTGATTTATATCGGAAACAAAAATCTCATCTGTCAACGACTACTGACTATTATGTAGGTACTTGGAATATGACTAACAGTTCTCGCAACACTCCCAGCGTATATACAGATAACTGTAATAGCCACTCAGAAAAGCGATCAAACAACTTTAATTAACAGCATAATCTCACATTCACACCAACGCGAACATCAGGAACAACTTATCATAAAACAAATGACTGCACAATAACATTTATTACGCCAACAAAATCAGATCTATTTCTTGTTACACCAAACATACCTCGTTACGTCCAAACTTAGATCGTATACAGTTATCAGCGAACAAACTAATACTAAATTAAGGGGAAGCACGTATGTTAGTAAATCAGAACGAAGCGCGCACGTAGCTATCCGCACAGTTTTTGATTAATGCCCCTTAAGTAATGGTATGTTCGGTATTTGAGTTTGAATTCTGTTGTCATTTGTTTTCGTTTGCATTTTGTAGTTTATATAATAAGGGCCAGTTTCACCGGTTGCTGATAAGTTCCAGATAGTTTATCTGGTAGATAATTTCATACGAATTCTGTTCCATTTTGTAATTTATCTGGTAGATAGTGGCTATCCGTAACCTGTGAAACTGGCCGTAAGGCTTGCCTTTTGCCATTATTGCTTGCCTATTCCTATCAATTCATAAACAGGTTAAATGGATAGAGTCTCGAAAAATCTACATCATATCATCATACACATATCAGTCACATGAACTCCTTTAAGTCTGACACCAACTTCAGAAGCAATTAGAACACGATGACGTCATAAACATCTTCAAGCCTTCCTTTTTAGCATTCCAGATTCACATACAGTCTTGATCACAAATTGTCGAAACGACAAATTCTCAGTCAAAACTCTTGGCAGTTACGCCCATTAATTGTCGAAGTTTGTACGTACAACCCCGGGCGGACCGTATTTGGTGTATGTTAACTTTGTCCAAATTACCGCGCAGTAAGAAGTTCTGAGATATTTGTATTGAATTCTGATCTTGTCTGTTTAGGATAGAACTGGCTTATTATTTTGAAAACAAAAGGTGTTCGATTCCTACACTATAATTATAATTTTTCGGTCTTGGATGATGGCCATAATGCCATCATTTCCATAAGCCATCAGATAGGCTTTACCGCGATGATTATTTTCTTGTCTAACAGGTAGTTCGACTGAGAACAATATCAGTCTTTTTACATGTGGATTTTGTATACAAGTTTCTATAAAACATATTCTGTAATCATTTTTATGATTTCCGAAAATAGTTGCACTATCAACATAACCTCCTTCCCTCTTTCTTCCTCTCGTAAGTGACTCGGGGTCGATGTAATGTTTTTTCTTCCATTCCCCCACGTCAGGCTCCTTATCATTCACTCCCTTTTCATCCATATCATCCCTCACGTAATCCATCCATCTTTTTGTTGGTTTTTCTTGCCTCCTTACAAAATTGCATACAGTGGCATTCATAACTGCCTTTTAAGAAGTTTCTTTCGAGACATGCGCTTAATAATTTATCTTCTGAACTGGAGCTATTTAATTCAATGATTTTGGAGTCCGGTCTAGGCAATGTAGTTTTGACTGGTAAATTATTAAAGCATTTTTTTTTTTGAATGGCATCTTCAGCCCAGGTGGCTATTTACTGCTTAACCGGACATATTCCCTGTGGATGCCTAGAATTTAAGGCCTCCAGCCAGGGGCACATATTTGATCGTTTGTCAGTCCGTATGTGTTGAAAATTGTGTCTGAACAAACACGAAGTATAAAGAATTCCTAGTACATTTTGTGTACCAAAAAATACTCAGCAAGCTTCTAAACGATAGACCAACTTGGCCTTTTAAAGCTACGGTGTGTAAGTGGACAAGAGCATTACGTTAAATGGTAGCAAAAGTTCCGTAGTATATGAAAATAGATACAGCGAGCGCAAAGGGAATATTACATGGAACTGTTTCAGTTAGTGCTCCTCTATCGTTATGGTTTCCTAGTACTATGGACTACAAAAGTTGTACTTTTTTACTTAAAGTAAAATAATTGGTTGCGATGCTTTTAAACTTTTTTAGGTCAATGAACTTGAGTTGTTTGATGTGATATTGTTTTAATTGGTTTTGTGTACCATTAATATTTTTGTGAGTGTTGTCGAAGAAACTACGAGTGACTTAATTGTGATGGGGTTTTTTTAGGGAAAGTTTTCAAATTTAAAAACAAAACTAAGTGTTTGGGTGACCATTATTTAAAGAACAAGTATTTTTATAAAACAGAAACATTTTTTAACACGCCAGCACATCAAGATATGTATATATCAATGATGTATGATTCAAAGTCGATTGAAAAAATAAATACAGCTTTGGGTAGCTTCATGTGCTGGCGTCTGTACATGTGAAATGCGCGTATATGTATTTTAGATACTGCTATGCAATAGTATGTAGTCGCAAAAAACCGTACTACGAGTATATTCACTTGTTTTACTGACCATAGTTCCAAGAGACAGAACCTCCATATACGAGTATAAAATGGCTATGTTTAATCACTAGATTGTCAATATAGACGTTATAGAAACATTTCTACGTAACGTAGGCATACAAACATAATTTCTATGTGTGTGTGCAAACAGCATGAGTGTGAGCAAACAAGATGGCTGCGTAAATGTTTCTATTTCATACAATCGTACGTACGGTAAAATATGTATGAGAGTTTGTATGTATACTAACAGTGTTACGGTAATTTTATGTATTTACATGGTTTCATTTATATTTTCAGTTTTTCCTTTGTGGTGTTGAGATTTCAAGATTTTATGTTTCATATATCACGTGTATATATAGAAGCCGAAAATCGGTCTCAGTGGCGTGCACTTGGAGAGGCCTATGTCCAGCAGTGGACTGCGATAGGCTGATGATGATGATGAAATTACGTGTCTGGTATCAGATTGCATTTTAGTTCAGCATCAGTTTTTGAGGCTGTTTCCAACAATGGGATTCACTCTAGGTACATAAATTACGTCATGCGTCATGCTACGGCCATTCTTCCTGACTGAGGTCTTAATAATGAAAACGAAAAAAAAATAGTTAAATTCAAAGCTCATTTTAAAATAAGTCACCTATTTTTGAAAACACCTAGAAAGTCACCAGTACATGTTCATGAATAAACGGACATACGATTAAAAATAAATTAATTTACTCACACAAAACTTACAAAATCTCCACTACGTTATTCGCTGTAGTACTCCACCGATCCTTTTACTTGTGACGTGCATACAAATAGGAACCTTAAGTCAATAGCAATTAGAGTGGAAATACTTGAAACGGCACACGCGTGCTCTTGTGCATGCATGCAAGGTTCCACGCAAACTGTGTTAAGTTAAATTGGTTAACATTTAAAAGTCGATAAACACTGCTTAACGTTACTAGATAGCAGTGAGTAAATAATGGAGGAAAAACTAAACGTAATTTGTTGTGAGTTAACTATCTATCAGGATCCTTTCAATTTAAAGCAATTCAACGGTGTTGATAGCATCGTGACTCATTTGTAATAGGTTTCGAAGGAAACAGAATGTTTTATGAGAAATCTGAGCCATGCGTACCGAAACAAATAGAATTTATGGTTTCTGTTATACAAGAAACGATAAGTTTTGCTTATAGACGGTAACTTTTGACTAAAATACTATGAGTCTTATGACTAGAAATTATCGTTCGAAAGTAGAACGAATCGATTTTCTTCACAAGAAAGCATTTGACAGTCAATGACTCGATAACGATCACATTTTTATAACACAACTTCAAGATGATATACGCCAACAGTCTGAACTTAATTAATACAACTCCCAAAATGACTAAACAAAACAAAAAAATGCAGTTTCTAATAACAACAACCAACACGTCACGAAAAATTCTAATCACGTCACACACGTGAAAATAATGTTGCCGTATCAAAAACAACGAAGGTAAGAGAAACTTACAACGGCGACACGAAAGCTAAATCACAACACGAAACATATGTCAGGCTCACGCGAACCTCACTCAGTCACCAGAATCACTGTCATTTAACATCAGAAGACGTTTGCGTATGAATAGGACACGACGATACGACTCATCATAACGACAAAGATCTCGCCTTCGCAGACTTAATTAATCATTGTGTTTACTGATTAACATTCGCTATTCACAACTTGCTTAGTTAGCGAATTTACATTCAGATGGATAGTTTAATTATTCTGGATCGAGGTCTTGGACAATTGTGGTCGCGTGGATGAGAAAATGAATTTGTTATTTTAATTGAAATTCGTTTTTGTTGGAATATCAATAATATTTGCCAATTTTGGCTGCAACAACCCGCATTGACCAAACATGGTGATTAATGCTTAATCCTTATCTGTGTGAGAGGAGTCCTGTGCCCACTAATACGGCGATAAAAATCCCGCTGTTCATGATGAACTTTCGCTGGCATTATTTGGTAGTAACAAGAGTGAGGCATTGATGTTCACCATTAAAATGTAATACCATTTAATTTGGAACACATAACTCTTTACTAATAAAGATAGAAACTATCCACGTAGCTTACACAAGACATAAGTCCGTACATTCCTAAGAACATAACAGTGATACCAACATCCCTCTGGAAACCAGTTATCGGCGAGTGAATGTGAAACAAAACTGTATACCTTCTTCTTTATAACAATGTAGAATAAACTTCCCATAATACTGTATCATACAATGACGTTGAGTTTACATTTTCAAATGGTTAGAGGCTATGAATGTCGCCCGAGTACTTTATGATACAATATTTTAAATAAGACTTACTACTTTACATTCTTCTGTGCAATTTTGATTGCCTCTATTCTCTTGAATTTAAAGTTGCTCTTTTATGAGGTCTTTAACTTTTTTGACTTCTATCTTCTTTAGTCTGACATCATATTTTTTAATAACGAGTCCATCATTTGGTTTTTGTGCGTTCATAAACATTTTTACTTTCATTTACAGACTGACCTTCACACAAACCGCCACGTATTCAGCCTCATCATTATGCGGTCCGCGGGCGTGATACCGCACATTTTTCTCATTCTCAGCCTTTCTTCATGAATCCTTTCTTTTTCATTACCAATTTGCTACATATTTATTTATTGCTTTTTACCGCGATCCTTAGAGGCTCCTAAGGGTTTATTAACAAGGGGTAGGGTTGCGGATTATACGTCAATAATTAATTCGTTCGTTATTTCAAAAATGTGAGCTTATTTATTCAATAGGTTGGGTCTTAAGTTGGGATCGTTTTCAATTTGGTCTAGACTATGAATACTCTTAACAGTAGCGCTCAAAACAAAACGCGATTCATAAAATAAATCCCCAATCCATTGTTGTATACGCTGCATTGCGCCGTTGCCTTGAACGGATATTGAATTTTCATACCGTTCGTTTGTTGCTACAAGTCAGTTTTTATTTATCGCACATTTATACCAAGCACGTTTGTTGACAGGAAATTAATGCATCGGCCGAATCAATTTGTGTTAACTCGCCTCTGGGTTACAGATTTCTTAATCTTTAACCCCTTGAGAAAGTTGAGGAAATAGTGTTTCGTATGTTTGTACTAATGATGCTCGGCTAGTCTTGTAACTCAAATTACTTTCTTGATGTTTTGTCCTGTTTCATTTAAGGCTTAGCCCTGGTCTCTTATCGTATTCCTTTCATTAATGCAGAGCTTATCTATCTCCTTTCATTTTTGCTGTAGTTCTCTTCATTTCACATTATATAATCCAGATTGAAATTCACAGAGCTATTTGCCCACTGTTATTGATAATCGCATTACAAATGTAGGTACCGTTAATACAGACTATTCAAATGTCGGGTACCATAGCTTATCGGGAAACAGTAAAGTTTTATATTCCCTTGTAAAATTTTATTACTTACGTCTACTTTTAATATGAATTGAAATGTTTTGTTTGTGTTATTGTCTTCGGTTAAGATAGACAAGTACGTGTTGTGTTCATCTTGGAATGGATTTGTTTCTTTTTTTGTTGTTATGTTAATTGCTTTGCTTCTATTTTTGAGTGTGATATCACAAATGACCCCTCTAGCTATGGGTGCAGCTGGACTTTCAATGACTCAATTCGCTTTTGTTTCTTCTGGAGCCCTTTTGTATGGCAGGACCGCGGCAACTCTTGCGAACAATCCCGCAGCTCCGGCAGGGTTGGACCTTATTCGTTCTTGGTATTTGTGCTTATTCCTTTAAGAGCTTCTGCAAATATTTTCTGATCATTTAACGTGTATAATAGTGTAATGGTCAAAGTGTTTCATTTATAGTTGTCTACTTGAAGTACATAAATATACTGAACCAATGTATTGTATTTTTTTATAAATAAAAATTATGACGTCAGCAGCTGCGTAATTGAATGTTCACAAGTTTATATCAACAACCGGTCCTTTCAAATCAAGTCAATCGTGATTTTACTAAAGCTGAATTTTCGATGCAGCGTTCCATTATATTCTGCATGCATTTATTACTTTATCTTCTGATAATAATCAACGCTTTTTGAATTCTGTGTCGTAGTAAATTGCAAAAATTGCTCGGCTCGTTGAAAATTGGAATAACACAATGGAACTATACAAAGTTATCTTTGCAGTTCAATATCCGTGGCATACCCGTCTCAAAGGTTGGAACGAACTGAATAAATAATGGTGTTTATTTTTGTAAAATCGACTGTTTTCACAAGCTGAATAATTCCGACCAATTTGAATTATTTGGCTAATGAATATTTAGTGACGGTTTATAATGGTGAGACCTGCGTATTCTATTTGCGAGTTAAGCGAGTCTATTAAAAATACAACGCCTACTATAGCTGTCATACATAATTTATAATAATTTGTTTTCAATAAAAGGGATGGCGGAAAGCGAAATTAATTTTAGAAGACTTAATTTTGAATTTAGAGGTGAGGTTTTTTGCTTGACGAAGACTTTGTTATTAATAATTAGAGAGATACGCCTACAAGTGAAATTTAAAAACGATTATGATTTTCCAACTTGACGTAATATAGTATACAAATGAGGAACAAAATGCTGAGGACGCGACACGGAGCGTTTTGCTCATGGCTACTTTGTTCGAACTACAAAACACAGTGCACACTGCTTCACAAAACAGTTGACGTAGAAAAAAACTTTTCGAAACAAACGAAAAAAAATTTGCTTAAACTTTGTATCGCGCAGCTTTAGCGATGTCGCTAGATATACGTTTTCTTTTTTTAAATTTTGTTGTGTAATTATTTCGCCAACGATTCCTCTTTTTACGTTTGTAAATCTAAATAAATGGAAGTAGGGTTTTGTTCGTTCATTTTCGGCTTTAGATGAGACTTTTCCTACAATTATACGGTGACTAGACAAATGCTATTATACAATTTAGGACTTGAATATTCCGTGGTGGAAAAATTACAAATTTTGCGTACAATTGTTGGGATGGATTTCACCGTCTAGGGTATGAATGGACGTTGTTTGAATTGCGAAAATTTATTAGGATATAAACGTACCCTAACTTATTGACCGAGATAATTATAATTGAACGTTAAATTTGGTGAAACGGTAATGTTTTGAGAAATTATCTCGGTCGCGTTCATTGTTTTTCTTTAGGCAGCTTTTGAAATGTTATACCTTTGAAACATCATTAAACCTACAAAGTCAGTCTTTCAAGTTATTCATTACCGCCCAGGTTTAGACAATAGTGTACGAGTATGTGCGTGGTTGTAGGACATGGCTCTGTTTACTTGTATCCCTTTGTAATTACTGGAGATAAT
Source organism: Heliothis peltigera (assembly GCA_958496145.1). Lineage (NCBI taxonomy): Eukaryota > Metazoa > Arthropoda > Insecta > Lepidoptera > Noctuidae > Heliothis > Heliothis peltigera. The sequence continues at coordinate 2,935,881 of OY292334.1, forward strand.
GAAACCGGGAATAAATTCGTAAATTTAAATAATTTTGTGAAATCTTTTACTATCCTATTATAAACTCCCTGTTAGTTTGAAGTTTTCATTTATTTCCTTTTAAGATAATGATTTAGTGAGTTAGTGCGCTCGCATTCGCACAGATACAGGTATACTCTCTATTTCCTCACTCTCATAGTCCAATGGGACGGCAATCCGACACGACTGGAGAGAGATAGGCAGGACCGACATTTACGTGCTCTCCGATGCACGGGTGAATCAATCAACAACTTCCAGACTCCAGGCTGCTTTATGGAAGTTTCTCAAAACCCATAAAGTGATTTCGGCCCGACCCGGGAATCGAACCCGAGACCCCGTGCACAGCAATCGCGCCTTGCGACTACTAGACCGACGAGGAATTCAATAATTCAGTATAACAGTAGTTTCACCATGTGCTATTAAAAAAAACTCAGAGTTGTGTTTTAAAAACTATGAGCTGACGAAAATATGATTCAATAATATACATATTTCCGATGGTAACGTTATTTATAGATGATAATCCCATCATGAATGAATATTTAAACCATCGAAAATATTTCACCGAAATTACAATTGGGATACAAAGCAGGTATTGCGCCACAGTGCATTCGCTCGAGCGCACAGCCTAAATGGCGATACTCGTAAATCAATCGCTTATTCAGCAGCGAGATCACGCCGCGTCATCGAATCATCGTACTCTGTCGGATTCGCGGTCGAAGCGATAACTGGCGCTCGTAAAATTAAACACGTTTAACACTTCGGAAATAAAGCTGAATTTAATGTTATATTTTAGGTAAATATGATGACGTTAACGACTGCCCGTGAAATAGGGATTTTTGTTCGCTGCGTGTTTTGGTTTTGTGTTACTTTTGAATAAAGCAACCGCATAATATTAATATTAAAAAAAAAAACATTAAGATTACTTCTGAAAATGTTTTCGCTACACAAATTTAACACGGTAGATACACGTTCAGCATAATTCTATACAACAACAGATTTCCGGTTTAAACCAAAACTACTTATTTCAGTGTCGGCTTTTCACCGAACAAAAACTGCATCTTCTTGTTAGTTCGTTGTCTGCAAACGCTACGCTGCTACGAACTAGTTGCTACGAGTGCTACGAGTCGTAGCGTGCAGCGCGTAGGACATGACTTGAAGATTCTTAGCGGAGTGTTTACACATTTGTCGTATTGTGTTGTGTTTGTTAGAGAACTCGCCAAGACGAGTTAGGTTTTATCAAATAGGAAAAAAAATATAACTTCTAATGTTAAATACTAAATTTATATTTTTTCGTTTTAATTTACATTTTTTTTCGAAAAAAAAAATTGAGTCCCTACATTCAATACCGGATAATAATCAAAATCTATTCAGAAATTATAATGCAAACTGTATTTTACGACTACAACCTTAATTTGTGTTTTAAAACCTTTTAAATATGGCTTAAGTACAACTGCAAATGCGGATATTATATTCCTAACACTGCAGTACAATTTATTAAAACAGCATATAGGATGTTCCTTTTGAATGGGGAGGCTTCGAGGGCTATCAGAGGGTACTAAAATCATTAGTGGTATTACGTACATCGAGGTTATACACTCGACAGCACGTGATTAGTGGTGATTATATAAATGATTTACGTCGATTGGTTTGACCGATAATTATTATTATAAGCGTTATTATATATTATATATACATACATATATGTGATATTCATTTCCAGTATTGTTTATTCTTAAAGTGTGGTAAACGATGGGTAGATTTCAATGGAATTGTCGTGGAGTATATATCGGCAATTATTATAGAGATATTTAAAAATGGAAAAAGTTATGGCAGATCGAATTTTAAATTTATTTTTCATTGCATTATTTTGAATTCAAATGTTTGCACCGCATATAACAATTTAAATATGAAAAAAAATAACGGTTATTGTTATCAGAATACGATTACATTAACTAGTATTTTAACTTGAAGTCTGGTAAAATTAACCTCTTCATCTATAAGTATCCAAAATTACAATTATTACCTAATACCGGACTTATAAAGAAAGAAAGAAAATGTGTTTCATTGCGTAATTGAAGACACATACATAATAAAAATAATACAAAACTTACGTCAATCTTTACAAATATTACATGTACAGTTACATTTCCACATTCCCTCCAATACACCTGACATTCAGATCTCAAAACACAGAGCTTCAAGCATCAGCGTTCGCATATTTGCGCGGTAATACCGACAGCGAGACGGATTAGCCTCGCCGTTGACAGCAACCTATTTATTCTAGAACCTTCTGTTTGCACGTAATTATCGCGTTTCGTTGCCATATCGATTTAGATGTTTATTGTGTCGCTATGTGAAGAGATATAGTATGTGGTATGTTATATGTGTGTCAAAGTAATGATTATTATTCTACTTTGATTTTTTTAACTCAATCCTTCTCCGTTGGAGAAGAGGCCTGTGCCCAGCAGTGGGACGATAAAAAGGCTGTGATGATGGTGATGATTTTTTTTAACATAACTGATATCAATGACGACCAAAGTGATGGTAATTATTTTTGATTCTATAAACACTCCGAAATGACTCAAATAATCTTGACAACCTTCCAATCAATGGTCAGTGTTGATCATCATCATCATCATCATCACAGCCTTTTTATCGTCCCACTGCTGGGCACAGGCCTCCTCTCCCACGGAAAAGGATTGAGCGTTAATCACCACGCTTGCTCAATGCGGGTTAATGTTGATACCTCTCTCTAAATACAATGATTTAACCTTACAACTAACCAACAGCGCTTATCAAACTTTAAAAAATACAACCCTCTTCATGTCATCACAGTTAGCAAATGAGATCGTTAGTCAGTTAATTAAGATTGGTGCTTGATTAAACGTTTCCGTACGCTGGCATGATAGATGATTATTGCCGAAGACTTTCCTCCACTATATAGGTTTCTACGTATCTGATGTTACGACACTTTAATTAAGATATCTCAGATTTGATAACGAAGATTGAGATTAGAAACGGTGACGGATTCAATGTCGTGCCCGTTTTAGGGTTAAGGTTATTTGGTTATGGGTGTGAGGTCGGGGTTCTGTTCTTGTGTCGAGTAGTTTTATGTATTGAGTTTATCTGTGTTTAATAGTGCAATGTTAGTAAGCATATTATAAAAAAAAAAAAGTCCAGATTTCTAGCTAAGAAGATACACATTGATAAGTCTATATTTTTAGTCTGTCTATAGTTTTGCGTTAGGAAATCATTAAATGCCTTCCTGTTATGAATGCAGTGTGAAGAAATATCAGACTTCCTAAACCTATTTTTACCTGAACCCATCTTTGTTATATCTAGAGCCCTTTAAGTATCAGGGCCGCGGTAACTCTTTCGGTAACAATACCGCAGCCTTGGCACGCTTTGGATCAAAGTCTACTTTGATAACCACGTATTTTGCTGACTAACACAAAAGCTTTTTTTGTGTTAATTTCTTTATGAACAACATTTAAGTTCACGGCACTTTGTATAAAATTTCTAGACAATACATAGAGATATGACAAAAACTTAATTAGAAAACAAACAAATACGATAACTAATCTGTCCCTTCAATAGATAGAAGCCTTTAATTAATAGGGTTGAGCTTTGAAACAGTCTCCATAATACTCCCGCGTTCGTCTGCCATCGCAACCAATTTGACGTTCGCTCAGACCGGTTGACTTATAAGCGGCTAACTTTGACATAGTTCAGTTTTAGCGACACTACGCCTATTGCTGCAAATTTGTAAGTTCTTTGCATTCAATCAATCTGTTCGTTAAAACTGACGATCAAAACATAATTTAGGACTGAAAGCAATTGGTTATCACTGACGTTAAATTATCAAAAACTAAAAGCAATCTAAAAAAGGGTTAAAAAGTTTAAAATTCATTCAGTTTTCCTTTAAATGCAGGATAGTTCTGTACAAGGTTCGTTTGTTAAATTTTAGCAAATTTTTCTACGTTCAAGTCCAGAAACACTGTTATATTTTGTCTTAGATCATTTAGCGATGGATGTTATTGAAAATCACAGGCTATTCTAAGGGTTTCACGATTTCCGAATAGCCACTATCTTCCGAACAAATTAAAAAATAGACCGGAATTTATATGAAATTATCAATCAAATTAACTTATTCGTGCGTAGTCAAACAGACCCTAAATATAATAAATTAACCAAACAGTCAACTTAATTTTTGAATCTCCGAAAATTATAATGACGAAAATTTAAGCCTAAAATTAAAGTCGTTCCAGGTTTCAATTCTCGTCGTTAGACTTCCACCATCTGGCTAGACACTATAACTAATAATAACTGGGAGTTACATCACCAAACCAATTTCCGAGTCTATGCAAATAGCTCTATTCGTGGCATCAACGGCCGCACCTGGTCGACTCTTATTGGAACTTATAAGTTGTGCAAACTGCTCCGCTATGCGTCCCACTCTATATCATAGAATATTTAGTTTCAATATATATATCTCTCTTTCTAACATACTACGAGGTATATCTCTCCCTCTCGTACAAGCTGAGAATTTGTCTCAATTATTGGAATCCGTGAGTTATGTCCAACTTATTTGTATATTCGTCCTTGAAATATGTATGGAGTCAATCTTTTGATTTTTGAAATTTCTCTTCCTGAATTTTCATGTTAAAATTGAAATCTCCTTAGATAGTGTTGCTTTAAAAATTCTTGCCAACATTGAGACCTTCAGAGAATTTTATTGTTTTATTTGGTTCTTTATAGATAGTCATTGTTGTAGGTCTCAATTTGCAATCTTAATAAAAGCTCGTCCTACCTAGAGGCAAAGTAATTCATCACAATAATAATAAGGCCTATATTATCAAAAGGCCGAAGAACGTTTATTAATACACCCACGTCAACGTACACTTCCACTCTTCATTATAACGAAAGTATGTCAGCTATGTTTTTCTTTGTTTATACCAAAGTAAATTACTCGAAATTGTCAAACAGAAACAAATTGTATTAACACAAAAAAAAATACTATGATTAATACAAGAGAAGTCACGATGCCAGTACAAAATAAAATGTAATAAAGATAATGTATTTGGTATTCAACCTTCTGGGAACATTTAATTGTGTCTACAGATGCTTGGGCCATTCTATTACAGTTGAACCGTCATATTTCGGCCGAATATTCAAACAGCTGGATTTAATACACGTGACCGCGAATGAATTAGGATTTGACATTTATTTGCAGATATACCCTCTGTTTGTATTCTGCTTTTGTTAGCTTTAGCCGTGTTTTGTTTCGGGACAAAAATATATAATGTGGGATTGGATTTAAGGTCTGTTCTCTGCTTTATGTTATTCTTACCTTTTGTGTTATGGGTTTTGAAGTAGGCAGTGCTTTGTTTTTATTTGTTTAGTCTCTACTTATGATAATGTACGAAAATCGGATAATACCCTAATTCGTCATGAAAATAAAGTATTTTGTCTAGAGATTTAACTGGTTTATGATATCTAGAATAATTTCCTTTAGATTCTAGTATCTGAATAAAACCGTGAGATTGTTCTACGTATTTGATTTTACGCTGAATGCTACATTACATTTTATTGGTATTAGAACGCGATTGAGCTAGGAAAAATCAGATGCGAAAAAGAATTTGGGCGAAGTGGTCCCCGATGAATTCGTTTAGCTAATATTGAAGGGTGCGCATTCCAATTCGACAAGAATGTTGTGTGTCAGCATGAGAATCCCTCTGAGTCATGCTGACTCCTCACATTACCCCGTCTGTTTACAGGTGGAATGCTAAGCGGGCGAAGCACATGACTTCACAACTAAACAATAAAAAATGTGTTTGATTGAGAAAAGTTCTAGTGTGTATTGTGAAAGGCGGACGCGCCAGTGTAGTGTCCTCCCCGAATCCAGTTGAGAAGACCGAAACAGTGTGAACAATGGAATATGGTTGAACTCCATAAAAACCAAACTGTGCTTCCTATAATGTTCTCGCGCAGTGAAGCCAACTAAACCTTAACGAACGTCTATCCCTGACATTATAGCAAAAAAATAATACCATTGTAAATATAGTGTATTTCAAGAAAATCCTCGTCGTTGTCTACGTGTTTTAAAAACTCTTTACTTATAATAATAATAATAAAATAAAATTTTGAAATTTTTTGAATCATCGAAGCGGTTGTCGTATTTTTGTGATAAATTAAAATTATATCAATTATTGTAGGTAATTTTAATGTTAAGTGGCAAAACTGGTTGTGATGTGTATATGTAAGGCGTAAGTAAGGTTTTGGGCACGTTGTGTGCGCATTTTTGGGTGGGTTTGCGCGGGCGCCGCGCGGTTATGTTGGGGGCGGGGCAACGTAGTGACGTGTGTGTTGGCGCAGGCGCGGCCCGGCGCCGGTAAGATGCGAGAGCGGCGCTGTGCGCTCCACCGCACCGTCGCTCTACTGTTCGCCTACCTCCTCTTCCTCAACTGTCAAGTCGATGCTGCTGGTGAGTTACATTCCATTTTTAAATCCATCTAGACTCTCATTTGTTTCTATAATCACATTTTTTTTAGAAGGGCTTGTCCAGGATGATCTAAAACATCTTATTTTGCAAACTATCAACACAAACTAAGAACTTTGTTGTGAACATTGTGAACTTTTTGAGTATCTGGAGTTCATAACATTTAGAAATTGAAAGAAATTCATACTACCACCAACTAACTATTCAAAGTTAAGTACCTGTCATTAGAATATCGTTATTTCAAGGAGTTCAGTACTTATGCCTGTAATTACAGTAAGGATACGTTAAATTCAAAATCATTATTACGAATGTCGAGGAAAATCAGATATGTGTATGGATAACTGTCTAAGATCAGTATGTCCATTTTTCGTATAATAGATGCAGCTACTGATACTTAAAATTAAAAAGGTACTATCTAATATATCGATAGCATAAAAACCATATAAAAACACAAAGTTTTCATCGATATTTTTTTACTCAGTACCGCGTCTTGGAGAAGTCCCAAAAATACCGATATCAGAATTATTTACCAACAAATGAGGGTCTAGATTTCTTGCATGGTAATTTAAGTTTTTAAAGTTTGAAAATGTAAAAATGAACTGACGAAATGACGGCATAGAATTCTATTATAACGTTAACAATGGTCATAATAAGCTAATAACAGTTCCAATGAATATTTCACAGAAATAACGATGTTAGTCGCGTGTCTATAATGTTGATTTGTGCCCCGATTTTTTTTCAGCGAGTGTAATTAAATAAACTTGCTATGATAATAATTAAAGTTCATGTATACTTTGGATTTTAAATAGTAAGTCTACATTGTTATTAACTGATGACATGTAGGTATTATAAATTTAAAAATTCTAGTTCCAAATGTACTTATTTCTCCATTGAAAGCAAGAAACTTGATTTTAATACTGTCAAGACTTTCAGAAGAAGATAAATTAATGTCACTGAAATGACATGAAAATTAATAGTACCCATGTATATAATACGAGTATAAAATATGAAAATAATACGAATAGGGGGCTGGAATTATTCCAGTCTTTTTTTGACACACAAACAATAAAGTCTAAATAGTTGACATATAAAATCATTAGTATACAGCATGAATCTACATTAACATTAAAATCCCGACTAAAAATCGCATCCCGTCGGGTCTATCCTGCCCGCATAATTATGTCGCAGTGCTTTATGAAAATGGTACCTAAAACGTTTTTATGGTGGAAATAAAACGGGTGTAGTAAACTGTTGTTCGCCACACGTTTTGTCGGGTTCCGTACGTACTTAGTATGCGTGTCGCGCGGCAACCCGTGACGTGTCGCAAAGTCGTGGAAATATAGCCAGTGTGTGCATACAATAAGGAGAGAAAAAACTCGCCCTGTATATGAAATATGTAAGGCTATTCGATTTTATTGGAATAAATGCGTAGGGTGAAGCATAGAATGAGCGGTATATTATTATATTTTGGCAACTGTTTACCTTGATACTTTTCAGTCCTGTTTGTTAACACACAAACTCGTGTGTTTGCTATTTATCATTCTTTAATTTCTAGATATTTAGTCAAATAAATCTAGACCTAATCACCAATATGAGCCAAGAATTTCTCTCATCCAGAGAATTATCAAGGTAAAAATAAAATACTATTAATTGAAGCGGGGATGAAAAAAGCAACTTTCATTATTGACGTTTGTATCCCTAACAAAATGTAAGCACTGGGGATGCTTCGAATTATAAACATAAAAAAACCTTCGCATCCACAAACGTAGAGCCCACAATTTGGGTCGAACGGACCTCGTTACGCAAACCGACGAGAATATAAAGATATTAGACACACTTATTGTTGTTTTACGTCTTAAATTGTTATAATACCAACATTACTGACACTTGGTGGGCATCATTTGCATAGCGCGTCGGCTGGGCCCACGATAAAATGACTACAGTCGAACTTACGACGCAATTAATGAACCCAAGTACATGATAGAAGGCCAAATTATACTTTTTCCAAGCCCGGTCTAATGAAGTATAGTTATCGTACACATTTCGTCGAGTTTTTGGTAGCCAGTGTTACATAAAAACCATATAATTTCATAAAAACAAATGACAGTCGTTCTTATCGTACACACAGGCCTGTCAATGTATTTGTGACGAAAAATTAATATAAAATTTTATGTAGCGGCGACTGTACAGAAGTTTATACAATATAAAGTGTAGCAATTAGTTAAACGTTTTATCTTTTAAGGGCCAGTTTCATAGGTTACGGATAGCCACTATCTACAAGATAAATAAAGAAATAGAACAGAATTTGTATGAAATTATCTGCCAGATAAACTAGATGGAACTTCACAACAGCAACTGGTGAAACTGGCCATAAAGCTTTCTACTCGGATTGTTAAAAAATACTTAGAATCTTATAAAACAATGTTTGCCATTAAGTTTCTAATGGCGCCCATCTCAACAAAGATACATTAAGTGTGATGATGGAAATATCAAATATTCATCAAAATATGACGTAGTTTGTCAGTCAATTATGACATTATTTGAAATCAAATTGATGACGCGTTCATTAAGGCTTGCATCCTAGTTTTCATGGCGGACTAAACTTAATTTTGATGTACAATTTAAATGTCAAACATTCGATTCGATCTACACTAAGTTTGTAGGCTGTTTGCTAGAAACTAGATGTCAATTTTACGATATAAATTATGTTCTATTACGCATGACAAAAAGCGAGGTATAATGATAAGAAACAATGTCAACCATAGTCATATAAGACTAAAAAAATGCGCCTTTCATTATAAAAATTAAAAGCGCGTTTATCAAGGAGTGTCAAATGACGCTACCAAACAGCGTCGGCCGTTACTCGCGCAGATCTTAAGGTGCTCTTAAATTGACAAAAGGTTCGAGGACTCGTGACGTCAGCTGGCACCCTGTCGTTATAACCCGCCTCAATGCCACGCCTCTGCTTTACTTAAAATACAAGGCGCTAAACAAAAAGAAAACAACACTTCCTTCGCCGCACCTTCCACTAACATTAATTCTCGATTATGAATTTTATTACAATCGTAAAGAGAGAATGTTTTATTTTGCACATATTGGAATAAGTAAAAAAGATTTCGTATTAGATGTCTTTATGACACCCCAAAAATATATTACAGACGTGACTATTCGCGTCTATCTCGATTACGAATGTCGAATCGATTTGTGGAGGGAAAAAATCGGGAATATGCGACGACGCCAGCTACCGGCTTTGATTTGCATTTTAATATGCACAAGGGAACGGGAAACGAAGCTGTCATATTGTGCAAAAGTGATAATGTAAAATGGATGTGTGTTTGGGATCGATTGAGAAACAATCGATAAACTCGTATCGAGGTCACGTCATCACTGAGAAAAATGAGACCTCTTTCACTACCTTTATTCGAGTTTTTATATCAAATATTAAGGGAAGGCAAGATAACATTCTACAATACAAAGAGCGATATGGAATTTCTTTGCAAATTCATTTGGTATGCGAATTCTTTATCTAAGTTATGTAGCGGCAGTGTATGTAAAGAAATTTTCGTTAGTGAATTCTGAAGATATTTGTAAGTAAGGAAGTCATTTAGCTTAACTTGTATTACTCATCTTTTCTTGTGAATTTAATATAATTTGCTTCACCAACTTTGGCCTGTGTGGGTCGCTTATTATAATACGAAAAATACATAAAAAATGGACTGTCGGTTTGTAATATTTTTTTTACAAATTGCATGTATACATGGTGTATATAGCAAACAATTTGTTTATTAAATTTTTATTTGTCTGTCTGTATGTTTGTTCTGGCTAATCCCTCACTTTGGATGCACCAATTTTGAAGAGACTTTCACCTTATACACAAGGAGTAATTTAGACTACTTTTTACCTTGATTCGGTAAGTAGTTCCCTTTGGACGCGGTAGAAACCGCAGGGAACGCCCAATCTGATAATAAAATATACATACCAAAATAACAAAATTGAACCGTTCACCCTCAAACATAACATCCCTAGAAATATGGAACCAAAATGGCACCCCGAGTCTCAGGTAACCAGTTACCGTCAAACTCAACATTTATAGCAGCTTTGCAGCGAAATTTCTATTTTCATTAAATACAAGGCTCATTTATTCGCCAGGGACAAATCAGGTAGGCACGAACGACACCACGTGTTCTCAACTGCCAGAGGCCATAATCTAAATGCTAATATATCTACGTCACTGGTTCGACGATCTGGCGGGCCTGACGCGCCGCTTTGCACCGATTTAGACGTTCAACGTAATATCGGTGCAGTTTTAAGCGAAAAGGTTCGTTGAAAAGCATTCAGTAGTGTGCATAGGGTATTGAGATGTGTTGTATGATTTCTTTACGGTGCTTTCGGCCTTTTTGGTTGTGTATTTAACCTTTTTGTGGATGACTGGAAATACTAGCTGAATTATTTTTACGTATAACCTATTCTGTGTGCAGGATAAAAGTGTTTTTTTTTTTATTTTCACATTTTTAAACGTTAGCTACCTTACCATAAAATATGGTTAAAAGTACCAGTAAAAGTAAAGTTAGTGGTGAAAATCTAGTATTAAACCCTATATTTTTCAAAACTACGACGGTAGTTGTCTTGTAGTTCTAAAGGGGTAAGATACAATTTTTTTTATAATATTGTTTTTTCTGAGGTCGTTCTATATTTAGTTTGCCAACACATAAAAGAAGATATATATCAAGTTAAAAAATCCGTATGTTCCAGAAGGAATGCCGTAGATCTTACGGCCTCTCACGATAGCATCGCGTAATACAGTGGATATGTAACCCTTTGATTGAGAATACCCATTAATTAAGGTCTCATGTTCACTCCAACAATAAATTTTGGGCTATCTAACGTTGAATATAAGTGGTTATTCAAGTCGCAAAACGTTGTGTGGTTACAATTCAGGGGTACCAACTAGGTGTACCAACTTCAGCTGGCATCTTGGCATTGATTATCGAAATTGTTTGTCTATTTTATTTTGTTAGTTTTTGGCCATTGGGTGACGACATTATTAAATGAAGCTCAATTTGAAAATGTATAAAATGCAAAATTTTAAAACACACCTTCTAATCCTATGAAATACCTACGTCTTCATTGTGATTCATATTGATATTCTTATTTTTTCTTATTGGAAATACCGACACCAGCACTTTAAGCTATCCGAAACTCACAAATTTTCCCAATCAACTTTGGACCATATGCTTCAGAGATAAAGTTGAAAATATGTTAAGGAAATTTGGCAGATAATAGTAGCTAGTAGCTAGTAACCATAGGTATGTATATTGGAATACTAGATTATATAAAGAAAATAGCAAATATAATTTTCATCACAACATCAAATTATATTGATCTCTCCAATCAATAAATTGCAAATTAGCGTTCGAAGCTTGCTCACGATGTTCACAAAACCGTATCAGAGCAAAGAACAAGTTTTTGAAGCGAATAGTGAAACTTATTGATGGAATAATTAAATTTAAAATCTGGTAACCCTTGTTCGTTCAGAAACGCTCGCGGCGTTCAACTTATGAATATGAATGAGCGATAACTATGCGTCTCAAGATAACAAATATAATTTCGAAGAGAAATCTATTGTATTTTGATAAGAGAAATTGATAATAATGAGTTATTTATTGGCTTAAGTTTGGTAGTAAAAAAGTATTTTAGCTCTGCAGTGGAAGACTAATTTAATCTAAGTCATAAAGTCTTTTAATATTATACCACTACGGGGCATAGGCCCCTCCTCTTATAGAGAAGAAATGAAACTTAATCACCACGGTTGCTCAAGACGGATTGGCGATTTCAGTCTTTAAAGTCCATGTCATACCGGCACATCAAGCTACTCAAAACTGTAAATTTTCCCAATCATCTTTGAACCGTGTGCTCCAGCGATAAAGTTGAAAATCTATTAAAGAGATAGATTGTAGTAGCTTGATGTGCTGGCGATTTTATATGTAACTTAGAAAAGTCTCATACCAATACACACAAACATGCTTGGAATCGAGCTAGCCTACGCGTACTTGAGAGGCTGGTGCTTTAAACTCTAGGTCACCAAAAATTTTACTTAAATGTAAATGTAAGCGTAAAACTTATTCAAGGGGTAAGATTAAACAACTTTCAGAATATACGTAATTCATGAATTTAATAAGAAGTTAAAATATAGTTCTGAATATACTCTGAATGAGTCAGGAGTTCCAAGAAATAGAGACTGCCGTTTCTGTGAGGCTGAAAATGATGCCCATTTTATTGAAGTCAGAAAGTCTTTGAAATCTAAAAATGCTTTATACCTAGACTAAAAGTAAATGTTGATGATACTTCTTAATTATTTTATTTACTAAAAATTATTCTATCCTACGGCTTTACCTAAGGTCCTGGGGTACTATTTCGCATAACCAGATATCAAGTTACCTGAAACCGTCCCTATTGTACGTATCTCCATAGCTTTCATCTTAGCTAGTGGAGAACTTATACCATCTATAGTACAAACAAACCAACACCAATCTTGAATTATTTTGTAAATTGTTTTGCGTGGATATTACTCCGCTCCCGGATAAAAAGTAGCCTAGTAGTATCCTTGATAAATGGGCTATCTAATACTATCAAGTGTTTTCAATTCGTTCCAGCGTTTCCTGAGATTAGCGCATTCAAACAGCCAAACTTTATAATAACAACAGCTTTATAATATTAGTATTGATAAAGAAAGCACAGTCTAACGGTAATGAGTTAAAATCAATTTTTTTGCTTTAAATTATCTTCCAAATACTTCAGAAAATGTGAACTTGACAATAGTCCAAGTTCTCAATGCCTGATAGGCTTTCGTGCGGTTTACCAATAATATTGTTTTCGCGGCGTGCACCGCTGAATGGCTCGAATTGAATTTCCATTGAAATGGAATTCTTTCCACGGTATTGATTTTAGATTCGGCTGAAATGAAGTTTTCATATGCCGAATGTTTAAAGATGATGATTGTACATAGACATAGAGAGTGACTTCCGACAGTTTTTGTTTATAGTTTACTTCTAGAAATTATTTAACAAAATTCTCTTTCTGATTAATTGGATAAAAGGATAGGATAAGAAATATACAATAATGAATGAATCGATCATAAATGACAAAAATCCAGTTTAATAAACCTTATCCCTTGATGTCTTAATCCACAAGAATGTCATCTAAAAATTAAATTTCATTCCATTAACGTCGTTCCACGAAAGATACTAAAAAAAAAACAAAAGAATTCCTGACCACCGTGGTTATATCGTCCCATCTAAATTCCCATCCTATCCGCACACAGTTAGATATTAATCCCGGCCCAATAATCGCTTTTGATAAGAGATTTTCTTTCGATCCCAAGTAATAGGAAGTTTCTGCATCGATGGTCCCTTCTATTTAAGTTTAATAACGTTTTGCAGGCGATCGTACCGCCATTGTGAGGGCCACGTGACCGCAGCCTGCAGCTACTATTGTTTAGAATTTGATAGTGGTTTCGGTAACGGCTGTGCTGATAAATATAATGGGATTGCTATGAAGTTACATCCTATGTTTAGTTGTGTGTTCGGTTGATCTAAGTTTGTTTGGAGTCGTTGTTATAATTGTTTTTGTTTGTAAGACTTGATTTGGGGACATCTGGTTTTTATTACTACTAGAGAGCATTAATATTAATAGTTACGAGCGTGTGGCTAAGTTATTGCCGCTTGAATCCTTCGATTATAAGGTTAAGCAACTCTTGCCTCGTGCAGTCCGTGGATGGGTGACCTTGTCATGACGAGAACTTCATATTTCGGAAGTCACCTTTAATTTGTAGGATCTTTGCTATCATTTAAACATCTTTTGCTTCATGTGAAACACTGGAACAAGGCAAGGCAGATGAGAGAGCATTAACAAAATGTTGAACATCTACGCTAACATAATTTGCAATTGTATTGTTTGCTTTAAGTATGTAGTTCACCTGGAGTAGAATGCACGGCGAATTCTTTTGTGTGTCACCGATGTCCAATTTCATTGTTCTTTTTCCCCATGTTCCCCCATTCATGTTTTTTTAATAATTTTGCTCGTTTTACATATTCACGGAATTCTCGAGTTTTGTACTTTCCGGCTATTGTTAATATCGTCACAGTTTTTGCTAGTTCAGGAATTTCATTAATAAGATCCTTAACTAAGTGACAAACATAAAATTTTAACACCCTTTCTTCTTCTGCCCCATTCTCACCGTTAGAAATGGTATTGAATATCTCTAGTTGAGCTCTAAAACGACCGTCTAAGTCTATTGTCTCCGCTTTATCCAAAGAATTTCACTTCCGTACCATTAATTTCCCATTTCGCCCCTAAAGCGACTAGTGAGAGGCTCAGTCAACGAATTTTGAGCGACAAAATTCACGATAACTTGCTATTATGTTAGCTTCAATAAACGATTACCTACACATATTCCGTCCTCACTTGCTTTATGTGAGAGTCCTATGGTTCACGCTTCATTAAGCACTTTCGTCTTTTTGATATTCCACTGTAAATATTTGAAATCGTTTACATTTGGTAGCAACGTGCTAAAGACTGAATTAAGGACTTATTTTCCTTTTTTAAGGCTATTCAGAATTGCGCCTGTAGATATTCTGTCTCAGATAGCAAATTTATATGCACTATGCTACGCTCTTTGAAAAGAATTCAAAAACAATCTCCATGAAACAAGAGATAAATTTATCAAAGCACACAAAGACTATCTCGGCTTGCGTTTATAATTTCCAACTAACGCTACAAAAATTGGCGAGTGACATAGTACGGTGGGTCTTTTACGGAGGGTGTAAGCAAACAAGCCCGGAGATAAGCTGCATTCAAGGCGAAATTGTGAAAACGTCGAGTGGCGACAACAAAGAACCTTATTAACCTGCCACTAACTAATGGACGACGATAGGGTTACAGAATGACCCGACTCGAAAGGTTCCTTTGTAATGTTAATAAGGCATGTACCTATATTGTAATTTTAGGTCCATTCTCAAAGTTTGTTGTCGTTGCATCCGTGTTCCAATTAAAAATATTCGTATTCAATTTTTGTATCGGAACTTTGTGGCGCAGGTATGAAAAGGTTGGGAGTTGAAAAGGTGAACATTAAAGAGATCGAATTCGCGCCCCTTTGAAAGATGGAATCTTGAGTGCTGTTGGTAAACCTGTTCTCTTTGAGTCGACTTTTTTCATCCCCTTATAGTCGGGTCGGCGGAATGTTAACTAGTGTGAACGGTGGCCAGCAAGCGATGAAAAGAGATGTACACACGATACATGCATAGTTTAGACGCCGCCTTTGCTTGCCAAAGTTAATGGAACTTGGAAAGGAGTGTGTATGAAAGCGGCTGTCTTATCTTGGACGTTAAAGACTTGAGTCTCGATGTTTATCTTGGGAGCACTCTGCATATAGCGTGTTTCTATTTTCAAACTTAAATGCGTTAGCGTTGCATATACTGGCTAGTAGAAGATTTTAATTCAACGAAAACTTTGGAATTACTTTTTAGTTAAAATAAGAATTTAACTCTCAAGCTAATACATTAACAACTAAGTCCTAATGTAAATAGAATACATGGTTTAAAAAATCATCGCCCCCATCATGGGAAATATAAAATATTCCATTAACTACGAGCAAGCGTTTTATATCACCATAAAAACACCATTGGATCGAAAGTCAGTGCATGCAACGAGCCCTTTTACAATAAACGCCATAACGCCCAGACATTATTTCCGAACGAATTGCTGGGACTTTATTATTTTCATTTTAAATTAAGTACGGCTTACGTCATGTTGCATTAAAGTTAAGCAGGGCTGTTTTATTTGATGACGGGGTGCTGTGGAATTGTGATCGAAATTTATATTTGTTTAAATGGACTCTCGTTTTTTTGGTAGACATTTCTGGCTTTTTGGAATGAAATTCGTTAAAGCGGTTTATTATAGGATCATCATCTTTTAAACTATAAGATGATATAGAAGTAGATGTTGCACTAACAAACGATGATGGTGATGGTGATGATGATAAATATAAATTAAAACCTTGTAAATAGTATAGACCATAGCCTTCCTCTATAAATAGGCTGTCTATCATCGAAATACTTTTCCAAAATGGTGTAACAATCCCTGAGATTAGCGCGTTCAAACAAACAAACTCTTAAGCTTTATAATATTAGTATAATATGTAGATAACTCCTACGAATTTCCCTTTGTTATAATTGCACATTATTTTTCTATTTTCTATTTAATGGAAAAAAAATCTTTCCATTAAATAGTATTTCCCGATATGAACTCCATTAGACTATATGTACGAGGGTGGGGGGAAAATTACATGTCAGGGACGTCACTCGCTATAGAGCTAAATAGAGCATTTATCCCGCGACAGAATGACAGGACTATGTATATTAATATGGAATAGCATTAACACCTAATAAATGAATAAATAAATAAATAAGCAATTTATTTTGTGTCGAAATTATAGAGTAGGGACTGATTTCTTACCAAGGGCCAGTAGGGGTTGGGGAGGTCAGACAGGCAGTCACTCTACGTAAAACACAGGTACTCATCAGCAACCCGGTAAAAACTGGAAGCCGACCCCAACATAGCTTGGGAAAAGGCTAGGTAGATGATTATAGACTACTGATTTCTGATGTTCTATTATATTCTATAACACGTCCTCTAGCCTAAATGACCAAAAATCACTGATTTTAGGACCTTATTGTTGAAGTATTGATTCTATAAGAATAAGACTATGGTTAAATATCGTGCCTTCCTAATTTTTATTTTTTTGTCTATTGTCACTTCTTGTTTTCTCTCTGACACTACAAGTTTGTTAAATATTTAATTTTATATTTTCTTATTAAAAGTACAGTTATTCTCGCTGAAACCCGTCCACTCATTTTAACCTTAACAGGTTATGGGCCCAGGAGCCCTGAAAAGTGGACAAGTTGTAAAAATTCTATAAAAATATTTTCGAGAAAAAAACTAACCTAATATCGCACGTCATTACTACAAGAAAAAAAATCTCTTCAAGAATACAACATGTCCTCAAATAACCCGCTCACTATGATTGAAAAACTGACTGGCCGCGAGAATTACTCGACCTGGCGATTTGCAGTGAAGACATACCTTGAACACGAGGAGCTGTGGGACTGTATAGAAAATCCCAAAGCCGACGCGGAAAACAAAAAGCGTGATGTCAAAGCAAAATCGAAAATTATATTGTTGGTGGACTCCGTTAATTACGTTCACATACAAGAGGCCAGTACAGCAAAGGAAGTCTGGGATAATCTAGCGAGTGCGTTCGACGACTCAGGGTTAACACGCCGAGTAGGTTTGCTTCGTGAATTGTGTACAACAAATCTTGCCGAGTGTCAAAATGTAGAGGAATATGTCAGTAAAGTGGTCACAACAGCTCATAAGTTACGCAATATCGGCTTTAAAGTGGACGACGAGTGGCTCGGAACATTGCTTCTCTCCGGTCTACCTGACACATACAAACCAATGATCATGGCGATCGAGAGTTCTGGTATGAAAATATGCGCCGATTCAGTAAAAGCCAAAATCCTACAGGATGTAAAAATGAGCAACAATGATACAAATGCATTTGCAACCACTTCAAAGAAGAAGACATATAAGAAGTCATTTAATAAGGGTCCACGTTGTTTCAAATGCAATCGATATGGTCACATGAGCAGTGAGTGCAAGTCCAAACCAAAACAAAAACCCGAAACATCTAGCTATGCTGCTGCATTCATAACTTCTGCCAGCGCCTGCGATGCCTGGTACATTGACTCCGGTGCCTCAATGCACATGACCAATACCAGACAATTATTGTTCAGTGAAACAGTGCCCCTAGTGAAGACAATTAAACTTGCAAACAGCGAATCTTTACCAGTAGAGAGCTCTGGTCAGTTAAGTTTGTATGTTTGTGACAACAAAGGAAAAAGCAATAAGGTGTTGTTCCAAAATGTTCTATATGTGCCTGGATTGGCAACAAATCTACTATCAGTTAGTCAGATTATAAACCACGGTGGTGAAGTGAAGTTCACTAATGGAGGCTGTGTAATATTAAACAGTCACAAGAAAATAGTTGCAACAGCCACGTTAATCAACAATATGTACCGGCTAAATCTATATAATGTTGAAGCATACATATCAGATGTTGATAAACAAGATATTTTTCTCTGGCACCAGCGAATGGGCCATCTCAATTTCAGTGATTTAAAGAAAATTGAAGAAAATACAGACGGTGTGCAACTATCTAAGAAAGAAAATAATCTGACTTGTGTGACTTGCTTAGAAGGAAAGCAAACACGACTGCCGTTCAAGTCAAGTAAGTCAAGAGCTACTCAGTTACTTGAAACAGTACATTCAGATATATGCGGGCCAATGGAGAACACTTCTATTGGTGGTGCAAAATACTTTATAACATTCATCGATGAGTTTTCAAAGAAGGTATTTGTTTATTTCTTAAAGAAGAAATCCGAGGCTCTTGAAAAATTCAAGGACTATAAATGTCAAGTTGAAAAACAATTAGAGTACAGCATAAAGTGTTTGCGTACAGACAATGGACTCGAGTATGTGAACAGTGCCTTTTCTGAGTTCTTGACTAAATCAGGCATCATTCATCAAACCACAACACCGTATACACCGGAACAAAACGGCGTCTCTGAAAGGATGAATCGTACTCTTGTTGAAAAAGCAAAATGTCTGCTGATTAACGCAAACCTTCCTAAACTGTACTGGGCAGAAGCAATACATACAGCTGCTTATCTAATAAACAGATGTCCGACAACACGAAAGGTTATAGATTTATAATACCTTCGTCTAAAATTGTGATTAAAAGCCGAGATGCTACCTTCTTAGAGACCACAGTAAAAAGAAACTATGTTCCCGTCAATCTGACAGAGAAAGAAACATCTAATACATCATTGGAACAAATTGATCACTCAGAATCTCCGGATCCCAATGGCACATTAGATTCTTCGAATACCACTAGCGAGTATATGTCAGATCAAGAAGATAGTTCAGATCCTGAGTATAAACCAGATGAAAATTTGCAAAAATTGTCAACACCACTTAAAATGACATTAAGGCCGAGAAACAAGATGTTACCTTCAAAATCTGATGAATCTGAAAGCTATTTGTGTTATAGTGAAGGAAATATGGGTGTACCTGTCACATACGATGATGCAATTAGTTCAGCGGAATGTGAAAAGTGGAAAATGTCAATAAACCAAGAGTTACAGTCTCATGATGAAAACAAGACTTGGACATTGGTTGAGAAACCTACAGATGCCAAAGTGATTGGCTGCAAATGGGTGTTCAAAATAAAAGAAGAACCAACAGGTCTACGCTACAAGTCTCGGTTGTGTGCAAAGGGATATGCACAGACTAAAGGTATCGATTATGAAGAAACTTTCTCACCGACAGTCAGGTATGATTCCATTCGATCTCTTTTATCAATAGCTGCTGAAAAACAACTGGAAATAGTACAACTTGATGTAAAAACAGCCTTTTTGTATGGAGAGTTGAAAGAACAAATATTTATGTGTCCACCTGAGGGCTTAAATTGTGCACCTAACACTGTTTGTAAACTTAATAAATCTATTTATGGCCTAAAACAAGCCCCTAGGTGCTGGAACACAAAATTTGACTCTGTATTACAGAAATTTGGCCTTGTAAGAAGTTTAGCTGACCAGTGTGTGTATATTGGTGAAGTCGATGGAACTAAATGCTTTCTTTGTCTTTACGTGGATGATGGATTGCTATTATGTAAAGAGAAAAGGGTGTTAGAGAAAGTTATAGAAGAATTAAAAAGAAACTTTAACATAAAGACTTTTCCACTGGTTAATTATGTTGGTATGCAAATAGAGAGAAGTGATAAGCATATATTTATTCATCAAAGCAAGTATATTGAGAAATTACTTGAAAAATTTAACATGAATGACGCTAATCCAAACTGTATTCCAGCTGATCCGCATGTGAAGCTCGAGAAAGGTGAGACAGTGCCAGTGAAAAGCTTACCATACAGAGAAGCAGTTGGTTCACTCATTCATCTAGCAACTGTAACCAGACCTGACATTATGTTTGCCGTTAGTTTGGTAAGTCAGTTTTTACATTGTTACACAGAGTCTCACTGGAATGCAGTCAAGAAAATACTGAGGTATCTAAAGGGTACAATAGAATATGGTCTAAGTTACCAATGTAATCCTCAAACTACTGAGTTAATTGGCTACAGCGACGCAGATTACGCCAATGATATTACAACAAGACGTTCCATGACAGGATATGTTTTCATTAAAAATGGAGCTGCTATCACATGGTCTAGTCAGCGTCAACAAACAGTAGCACTCTCAACAACCGAAGCTGAATTTATGGCTGCCTGTGCGGCAACCAAAGAAGCAATGTGGCTAAGGCAATTACTTAGTGATGTGGGAGAATTTAAACAAAATTCTGTATGCTTAAATATTGATAACCAAAGTGCTATAAGCGTCATCAAAAATAGTGAATTTCATAAACGCTGTAAGCACATAGATGTTAAATACAATTTTGTAAAAGAAAAATACAATGAAGGAATTATTTCTTTAAATTATGTTAACACAGAAAGCCAATTTGCTGATATTTTTACTAAAGGCCTGTCCAGAGATAAGTTCAATTTAATGAGAAGTAACATTGGCATGTGTTTAAAAGATTAATTGTATTTTATATAAGTCACTAAGTTGTTTTGTCTTAATAATTTAGTAAGTTTATTTGTGTTAGTTACTCAGTTAAGTTGTTTAGTTAGTTTGATAAATTTAATTTCCTGATATTACAGAAGGAAGGCTCTAATTTGAAGGGAGTGTTGAAGTATTGATTCTATAAGAATAAGACTATGGTTAAATATCGTGCCTTCCTAATTTTTATTTTTTTGTCTATTGTCACTTCTTGTTTTCTCTCTGACACTACAAGTTTGTTAAATATTTAATTTTATATTTTCTTATTAAAAGTACAGTTATTCTCGCTGAAACCCGTCCACTCATTTTAACCTTAACACTTATTATTTATGTAAAGTATAATATGTAATACGCTATATTTGTTCATTTAAATAAATAAGACAATCAAGACAGAATTGACCCATTTCAAATTATAGACAAACAAATAACAATTCACGGTAATCTTTGTAACGCGTCTACACGAATTCGGCGGACATAATAAATTGAATGTGACAATTAAAATCTGGTAATGAGTCTCAGTTGACATTACGGTGTTAAGAGCTGACGAATTACCGCAGATAAAACACGAAACCTGAGCGAAATTAATACAGTCACGAGCGAATGTTTACATATTCAAAATACCCGTCGTATAATGAAAAAAATAGCAAATGGTTTTAAAAATAAAGTTGAAGTAATTGAAACAAAATTAAGTATATAACCTCATTTTGCTACCATGAAGGTTGATATACTAAAGAATATTCTATTCCCTTCCATTGAGTTGCCAGCACTAAACGTTTCGCAGCATTTTTTTTTTTCAGTTCTAATTTCGAATTCCGATAGAATACCAGAGTGAATGGTATCAAATTGAATGCTCAACAATAGTCAATCTAAAGTATTCAATATCGATTAAGCTTTTACTGATATCGATGCACATCCATTCAAAAAGGGACCATAAAAACGTTTTTTTCAAATACGAAATCTAATCTAGCTAGTATATTGTTAATGTTAAAAGAATTTAAAAAATCGGTCCACAATTGGCGGAGCAATCGCATAACAAAAACACAAAACATACCGTAGAATTGATAATATCCTCATTTTTGAAGAAAAAACCTGATAGGATATTATAAGCAAGTGCTAAATATTCTAAATTAAAGAGAAAATTGTTGAAAAAATTAATTAAAATTATAAATTATAAAACCCATTTATGTTCTCATAAAGGTGTAAAAAATATACATGACATACATTATTATTATGATGACACAATCCCTCATTCTTCGCCCTTCAACAAAACCCGTAAAGTAACTCAAAATTAGGCCAATACACACTGGTCAAACTTGGCAGCGACCACACATTGCTGCGGTGTGTCCGTGGGCCTATAACTTGTCCCCCAATCCCCCGGTCCTCTAGTCCCCCACTTGTCCCCGTGCAGTGGCCGTGTAATTATTTATGTCGCGACGTCTGCTTAACTGTTGGCAGACGGTGTTTTATGTCCCCCTAATTCCCTGAACTAAGTGTTGTCAGTATAGGTACTAAGCTGTAAGGATAGAGAATATAGCAGTTCAGCTACATTGAAGAGTAAAAAACGTGTGTAATATTTGAATAAGGAACAATGTCATCATTTAGTCTTCTATTATGTGTGAATACTTATGGATTTAAGAAATACAACAGAGCTCTCACAATATATAGGAGGGGGCCCTTAAGGCCAGGGTCTGCCTGGGCTGCGGGTTATTCGTAAGAGATACCGTGGCCCTGGCACACAGGGACCTCCAGAAGGAACATAGTGGGTTTTAGTCAGTAAGAGTCTGACACTCCCTCCAGCTGCACCCTCAACGGGAAGGGTCATTTGATGGTTTCCCAGGTCTAACAAAAATAGTGCATCATATTTTTACAGGTAACACGCTAAGGATCATGTTTACATAGGCATAACGCCGGTCTATAGGAACGCGCTCGAACGTTGAAACCTAGACAACTTTTTTCTGATAAACATGATCCTGACAATTATTCCAAGGCAATTTTTGACAATATTCTTTCTAAAGTAATGAGTTCAAAAAGCAAATATCACATACTTCGTTTAATAAAACAATAAAAATATTTTAGCGTGTCTGAAATCAGAGTAAACTCATACGTTTTATTTACAATGGTCAGTTGACCTCTCCGTCACCACACGAACGTTCCACATAATATTTTAATTTACTTTTATCCCATAAATAAACACCAGACTAAATAAGGTATCAGCTGGGCTCTGATAACGTGTCACTAATGGCTAGCTTAGCGCAATTTAGCCTGAATTAGCCCACCGATGTTTTAATGTTATGAAAGTAGATATGAGCCATTTGTTAGAAGCGTCTGTGGCTCAAATAAAACTCAAATACAAGGTTATAGTGGAAGGACGTTGGGCAGTATCGTATTTAGGGTTCCGTAAAGGTCTTTCTAGGTGGTCCTGTTAGTCAGAGTATACGATTTTGCGGAACGAAACAAAAAAATCCTAAGATTAATTAATACTTAATAAATAGCTAATGCAACTTTGAAAAATAAAATGTCCGCATTTACAAAAACAATCCGCATTAAACTAGCGTGGTAATTAGATAGATAGATACCTTTTTAACGCTTAATCATTCTCTGTGAGAGAAAGGGCCTGTGCCCTACAGTGGGATACTAAAAAGGCTTTTTTTACCTAAGTAAGTACCTATTTAGTTAAATTTAAAGAGAAGAACTTATAACAATTTCAAACTATGTGGAACCACGGTAACATCGCCATGATGTGGATTCATTCGGATTTTTTTAATTAACATCGCGTGAGCCGGGCCCCTGTCGTGACAAGGGGTAACTTTTACAGCCTACCGGCTTCTCTTACAATTCATTATAGTTTGACAGTACCACATTTACAGTTCAAAATGCAACCGCCAATGTAATAACTGGATTATTACTACACTTATATTTACTTGAATTGGCTCGTAGACTAAAATTAGATACGCCATTTTGGATTTCTCAATATAAATTGCGAGTAATTCTTTACTCGACTGCGCCGGATAGGTTATGATATTGTTTAGATCTGATTAAATGTAATAATAGTCCGCTTATAACAATTCCTTTGAGCGTGGTTTGAAAAAAAAAGGCTAACTAAACATCTAATCAAAGATTCGTATTAGTGTAGTTTGAAAAAAGATGGCCGAATAAACATCTAAGCAAAGAAATTAAATTCAAATTCAAAGATCGAACAATGGACGCACCAAAAAATGGAACTTACGAAAACTTGTTGGTAATCCACAGAAAGGGATACGCATAAAATATACGTCGGGAAGTTCGATTTGACCCAAAAATTGACCGTAGCGAGTGACCGACGGAACCCCAGTAATAAAGGTCGCCCTATATCTGTGACTTAATAAAAACGCACTGCCAGGGGAGCGAACGGTATGAACGGTATATTACCTCGAGCCTCGTTTTTTTTAGTCTACAAATATATAGCGCGGCATTTTTTTTACTTTTCAGCTGACGTACAAATAATACACTATTTGTATGTTACTTAATTTCTAAGTATATCTTGGACATCAATGACTGTGTTTCGGATGGCACGTTACACTGTAGGTCCCGGCTGTCATCGAACATCCTTGGCAGTCGTTACGGGTAGTCAGAAGCCAGTAAGTCTGACGCCAGTCTAACTAAGGAATATTGGGTTGCCCGGGTCACAGGGTTGAAGAGGTCCGACAGGCAGTTACTCCTTGTAAAGCACTGGTACTCAGCCGAATCCGGTAAGACTGGAAGCCGACCCCGACATAGTTGGGAAAAGGCTCGGGAGATGATGTAAAAATAATACACTACTTTCTTTTAATACAAAAATAGAAATGGATTATTTGTACGACTATTTGTTTAGTTTAAAAGTATAATAAATATCAACAATGACGAGTGAAAAAAAACAAAAGAAAATCGAATAATTGTCTCGTAGACTTCCTCATAAATAAGTGCCTACATACACGATACGCGTGTCATCTATAAACAATCGCATAACATTTTGATAGGTAACACAATATTACCTGAAGGCACGTCGACGCGAACCTTAATCTCCACGTTCCTCATAAAAATAATAAACTGTCTGTAATAAAGACGCGTTATAAAAATTCTTCTATACTTGTTATATTTACATGTTTATGTCATCATTCACAATTCAAACATATAACTTGAGCATAAAGATTTTCCTTCTGAAAAGAAAGAGAAGTTTTTTCTTCTATTCAATTGTTTTAAGGTGAATTCTACACTTTTTTTATTACACATCATCACCATCATCCTCAGCCTTTTTATAGTCCCACTGCTAGGCACAGGCCTCCTCTTACACAGAGAGGGAGTGAGCGTTAATCACCACGCCTGCTCAATGCGGGTTGAATACTATCACACATTCATGATAGATTATGTTTAGAAATGTTAGTCCACCAGTCACTGGCAAGTTCTCCTCCTTTTTTTGTTAATTTTTATACAGAAGATGTAGGTACCTTTATAAATAGAATAACCCTATCAGTTTCACTGTTCTTATTATGTTCCATTTCCAAACAGCTTTATTGGAGATTTTTCTCGTTTCTCATTATAAGTCCGATAGATTTCTCTCCGGTGGTGCCGGATTGCCATTGGACTATGAGAGTGAGGGAATGGAGAGTACCTACACCTGTGTCAGCGCAAATACTTGTGCACTATAATATGTCCTGCGCAGTTGACTGATCTCCTTAGAGAGGACGGCCGCCGTAGCCGGCAGTTGCTCTGGACTCCATAATTATTTTATGAACATTTAACAACAAACAAGAGTTATATAAAAAATCGAAATGTATCTTGGGATTAAGTCTGGAACACATTAATTCATTTGTGTTTTTTTTTTGTTGTAAAAATAAATCTCGTACTGGTTGTACTTGGTATTTGTACACTGCGCTGTGTCGGTGACAGTCGGGACCAGGTGTAAGCTCGGCCTTAATTAAGAAATAATTTGATATGGGACACACCGTTTTTTGTGTCTCCCGTCAGATATTATTTATTCACTTGCAATATATGAAATACATCGTATGATAAAAAGGTTGCTGGAACACTTTATAACATTTTTTTTTTCTTGTAAATACATATCACACAATTTAATATTTTTACATTTTTATATATTTTTTTTACATCCTAAAACATTTCATGCATAAAAATCGCACCAATTATTTCGCCTTTTGGTAATTTTCAAGAAATATTTTATATATATTTTTAGCATCGTAGTACTGTATAATTCGAAAATTTCTGTATGTTTGTTCGACTCAGACTATATCGTATAAAGTTGTTTGATACCGTGTGCTGTCAGACACGAATCAATAAAACTGTGTTTATGACTGTTGACAGAACAGAAGTTGTTTTCAAATATCTTGTTTGATTTCTGAACGTTGTAATAAAATTGCGACGATTTCAGAGAGTTTTAATCGATTTACTGTTTGATGTTTGGTTTTCATTGGAAAAAGTTCAATACTTTTTTTTCGACTGTAAAGATATTAGAAAAGGCTTTATGTTGCAAAGAAATATCTTTTAAACCATACCTTTTTAAGTTAGTTACACCTTTGCGGTTTCTTACAAGTTACATTATGCATATATGTTAAATTGTTAAGCCAAAGCAAAATATATTATAATGATGGCTGATTGCCGGCTACGGCGGCCTTTCTCTCTTAGAAATCAGCCAGCTGCGCAGAACAAATTGTAATGCATAAGCATTTATACAGACACAGGTGCATTCTATATTCCCTCACTCTCTTTGGGCGCTGGGATGGCAGTCCTACACGACCGGATAGAGATCAGCTCCGATATTTACGTGCTCCGCGATCCGATCCGTGTATCAATCACCAACTTTAGACTCTGGGCTGCTTTATCAAAGTCCCTTAAAAGTTTCGGGAATTGAATCCGAATCCCTGTGTATAGCAGTCGCACTATGCGACTACTAGACCGAGGCGGCAATTTATAAGCAACTTGTAAATTATACAGAACTACCAAAAGACTTACAAGCGTTTATAACAACCCCGAAATATAAGTGAAACATAGTTAATATAAGAAGCGCGTGCATCATAATTCTTAAACATAAACAGAAAAATACTTTTGTAACGATTTCATAAAATGTCAAATGAGGTTTGTTGAGAAATGTAGGAAGAATTGCAGTGTACTTGAATTGTGGGCGGTAGGCAATTACGGCAGTACCAGTGGGTGGAAAATAAAACATACTGCGACATAGCGTTGGTTCCGCTTGTTTACTGGAGGGAAAATCAGAATGTGCACTCCAAAAATGATTTCGAAGCAAAGCAGACACTCTAGAGTATTCGCAACCATGGTTTGACTACACACTCTTTGTACCAAGGTCCCGTTAGATCTAGATTTACTCATTAAAAAAGTATTCTTTAATATATTTTCACATAGATTCATGAAAGCACACGGTGAAACCTTAGTGGCTTTTGGTTGTTATTAAAAATGGATACCCCTGTGTATCATTGTAGAAATGATAATAAAAAATACTGTATGTAGGTACCTGTCATAAAGACTTCCAGTCATAAGAAGTTACCCGGGGCGTGAGAGAAACTCCTAGAATATTCATACAGATAAGAAATTAATTAATTTAAAACACATCTGCAATTTTTATTTTTTTAGCACACACTTCTTTAGCAGCAGAATTCTTGGTCACTAATAATGTACATTTCAAATTGCTGGGATTATTGAAAATTTTCCGCCTTTTGTTTTCGTGTGCAGAATTCCCTATAGTCCATACAATGCATTGTCCTTCTGTACATAAAGTTTGTCTGTAGTTTGTTGTCATTGAACGACAGTACAAGCTCATGAGCACTCTCAATTATAATGCTATATGTGCTGTGTTGTTAGTTTTCTAATATTTGTGTTGCTTGATTACAGTACTGTTTGACGTTTCGTTGCTAATGAACTGACTTTGTTCGTCAGAATAAAATTTTATGATATATAGGTACTTGACTTATATTATTTCAAATAAAAATTGGTATTTAGTATTTAAGAATAGCTCCAAGATATTGAAAAAATATGTTAATTGATAATTTTGTAATGATTCTCATGTACGATGACTGCCGTTCGTTCGGCTATTTAGTTTCTTAAAAAATCCTCCAATTTATAATGATGAAAATCAAATCAACATACATCAATAGTCGCTTATAAGATACAGGCTACTAAGAAATATAAATAAAAAAATATAGCCTATAATGTTAATCTGATATTAGGGAATCAGCTGCCAAGTTTCATCGAAATTCGTCGTTCATCGCTTTTACGTAAAATTTTCGCAATTTTCGCTTTTATAATATTCGTAGATAATTTAAAAACAACCGCAAGAAAAACACGAGTACAGCATGATCTAAAAAACTTTTAGAACGACGTTAATCTGTCAACTAGTTAGTGAACAAATCGATGGTTATGCAAAGGCTTTGGAAAACCCGTACCAGTTAAGGTTGCCTGTTGTACTAATGGTAGCAGATAAATCTTTGCTTTGCTAATTGTTTGGCATAAAACTGGGTGCTGTTTTCGTAGTTTACTGTTGTTTTTTCTTGTTTTGAGAAGTGGTCAGGTGTGCTGGTGTGAAGTTTTAAAGTATGTGTTCTTGAGAGTTCTTTTTGTCATTGTACATAGGTGTACAATTCGCTGGTAATAGACGCACCTTCTATGCCCTTATAATAAAAATCAATTGACTTACATACTATTTAGGTACTAGTTATCCGTCCCGGCTTCGCATGGGTAGAAATTATATATGATCAAGAACGTTTTAGTTCATGATCAATCCCCCTTATCTATTCTCACTTATCCTATCCTTCACTTATCCTATCTTAGGGTAGGTAGAGGAAGACAGATAAGGGGTTAGTTAGATAGTATCTAAACACTTCGCTACTGACCATCAAAATTTCCATAACCCACACTACAATTTATTCTTGTTCTCGTCTATAATACCGACCCATACATTAAAAGTAACACATAAACCATCTCGGCAACGCTAAAAGTTCACAACAGGTGCAAACGCCGTCCACCAAATTGACAAACACCGGCGCAGCCATGAATTTGTAAATACGTTGCGAAAAATAGCTGCGGAACCCGATACTTTTGAACGTTGCTTCTAGAAAATTCCTCGTAACGGTCAATTGCATAGAAAATTGGGTATTTTTTTTAAGTTTTTGTAAACTTAGACAGGTTTTTCGTTTATTTTTATTTGAAATTTAGGTTATTGGGAATCAGGTATACTTTTCTTTTTACTTAATATATACAAATTTTTAAAGCATATTAGCCGACTTTAGGATTTAACGGGTGATGGGGGTATGGGGGTATAGACAACGGTAGTTACGGATCATAATTGAGTTTTGTGAGAACTGTAGACAGTTCAGTAACTTTCGCTTGCCATGTTGTTTATATTCATAGATAATTTTAATGTAAGCAAATAAAAAGAAAACTTAATTAAATATCCATTCCACGGTCAAAGATAACAAAATTTCAGTCGTGCGGAAAAGATGAAACACAACCGCTCACGTAAAATGAAGTTTGGTACTAGGCGAGCATAAACCTAAAAGAAACTAACATGATTTCTACATATGTGTGCGTAAAAGAAATTGCTTTACAGTATTTATGTGTATGTATGTGTGCATGTCTTTTAATGGCCGCTTTCTTTTCGCGCCTTTTTTACCCGTCAACGGACCTTTGACCCTTAATAAAAGTTCAAGTACGAATATTCTTAGAAATGTTGAACAATAGTGCCGTGTAGTGTTTGTTTTAGCTTGAAAGGCTAAGTACTTAGGCGTATAGAAAGTTATTAGAGAAATGTTATTTAATAAGGTAGAAAATGGGGCCTTTGTTTGTTTCTTTGGCATTACAGCTTTTGTTTTTTTTTAATAAAAAAGGACAAATTAAAATAATGCATCAAAAAATTAATCTGCATAGCTATCAGTGGGGATCGAGCCCAAAAGGCTGATTCGTTGGTCAAGGTATTGGCCAGCCCTTTGGTCAATTAATTTGATACTGAAGAAAGTGACAGAAAATAGTTCAAAATCACATTTATAACGACAAAAAAAAAGTAAAAAAAAGCCAAGGTCTAAAAAAATACATAAAGTAGAAAGCGTTCCTTTTAAAATTATTAGATGGCACACAAAAGTCGCGAAGAATCTTACTGGCAAGTCACGACGTTTTACTAATTAATTACACTTACAGACTTGAGCTATAATTAGTTAATTAATTAAAGAATGAGCATGGCCGCCATCGATCTTGCTTGAATTTAGTGACTGTATAAATCTTGGCAGTTATATTTTTGTTGTTTGGCTATTTGATGTGTGAGGAATAAATGATTTTGTAGTAGTTGGAGATGTAATAGGTTTCTAAATTGGTCGTGGAGGCCTTGTGGTTAAAGCACTAGCTTCTCAAATGTGAGTGTGTGAATTCTGGTCAGGTCAATGCATCTTTTATAAGTTATATGTATGTATAGACACCAGCACGCCAAGCTACCCGAAACTGTAAAATTTTCCCAATCATCTTTGAACCATATGTTTCCGCAATAAAGTTGAAAATCTATTTAGCAAGTTGGAGAGTTTGTAGTAGTTTGATGTGCTGGTGTCTGTACTTTCTATGTATATCTTGGACACCAATGACTGATTTAAGGCAAAGGAAATTATATCATATCATATAATTGAGATTATTATATTTTGTTTTTTCCTAGTCTATTTCTATAAGTGAGGACTTGTAATTGGCTTTATGTTGACTAGATAACTGAGTGTTGTTAAGTTTTCTTCATAGCTGTAAGTCTTCCATAGTATAATAAATAAATAAATAAATTATGTCCGAATCCAATTTAATATTTAAGGCTGCTATATTCTCGCACTTGGCTTTTTGGCACCACCAATTTAGTTCTTATGCAAAGTTATTGGTGTACACGCACCGTAATCCCACTGAACCCGAGATTTCAGTAATATAGAACACAAAAGGATTAGTATTTCCAGACGAAACGTACATCTAATAAAGTCGGGGAACATACGACGCCCGAATTTCGTCTAACACCAAAAAACACCCGGTTCCCTTCAAATGTGTGGTTAGCAGAAAAAGGGCTGTGCAAATGTAATTTAATTTTCATATTTTTATAAAGTTGTGAAATAGAGGATAAAATTTATTTGTTATGTCAATTTTCTTGCTTTATTTTAGGTTTCAAAAATATAATTCATGTCATGTAAGTACACATATATGAATTGTTGATTTGGTTTGATAGTTTATAGGCAGGTATTTTAATGACGTGAATAATAATCATCTTGCTTTTATAAAGCAATACTATCTTATGCTATCGGTTTCAACCGCATCCCATGTGACCTATTTCGCGTTCAAGGATAAAAAAGCCTATAGCCATTCTCGATAGATGGGCTATCGAACATTAAAATATTTTTTCAAATCGGACCAGTTCCTGAGATCAGCCCGTTCGAGTATACGAACAAACTCGTCAGTTTCATATATTTAGTATATATAAATATGTACAACGCCTTCAAGCTTCTAAATACCTAGTTCAACAAATAGAATTGCTATTACCAAGTATAAATTAAATATTGTTAAGAAAAATCAGCATTTGTTTTGTCGACTGTACAAATGCGAGCCGCACGTTACACAAAACACAAATACCCTCAAATTATGACATACAACGCTAAGCGGAAGTACTAAAGGCGAAGGCGATATTTCTTCGCGGGCGATAAAACCAAGACATAACTGATTACAGTGTATTTTTCATAATCTGAACGGTGATTTATTCCGAGTGGTTGGAGTGAGGAGTCATTTTATCAAAATGACTTGGACATGTGAAAATTTTAACATCCTTGGCAGTCGTTACGGGTAGTCAGAAGCCAGTAAGTCTAACGCCAGTCTTACCAAGGGTATTACGTTGCCCCGGGTAACTGGGTTGAGGAGGTCAAATAGGCAGTCGCTCCTTGTAAAACACTGGTACTCAGCTGAATCCGGTTAGACTGGAAGCCGACCCTAACATAGTTGACATAGATGGGAAAAAGGGTCGGGAGATGATGATCTTGAACATGTGAAATTGTTCATAGTCTGCAAAATATGTGCCTTTTGATTTTAATATTGCTTTTATTTAGTGACTGTTTCGTCCACATTTATCGATTTACCAAAGGAAATTTCCTTGTAGACGAAAAGCATATTTTGTTGTTAGCATTTGATGCGGATAATAAATCGGTTTTTCGCTTTTTCCTGGTGGCCATTACCTTCGAGTTTTTTTTATTTTTGTAATTCGTCCTTGTTTGATGAGTTATTTCACTTTTTGAAGCTTTAAAGATGTTTTACTAAGATATTTTTTTTAATCGAAATATTAAGATTTTTTTAAAGTTAATTTGGATGGGAGATGGGCAGGACAGTGGTGGAGGGGAGATCATGAGCGGGATAGAGGAATGTAGGGTGATAACCGACTAGGTGGACAGACGATCTTGTTAAAGTGGCCGGAAGACACTGGTTTGCCTAAAGGTTGAAGAACAAGAAATTTTCAAGATCATAAAGCCATCAAAAAATACGTTAGCAAAATAAAATCCAAAAATGACATTCACTTATAATTTTGAATAAATAAATGTAATTACTTACAAAAACTTATTCAACAAAATTGAGTACCTGTACCAAATACATTTAGGCCACGTGCTCCTAAAGCCTAGACTACACTTTATTAGATTACCTTAGGGGCTGTTCAGTCGTCCAATAATATCTGACGGCTCTAACTACGAAAGTAAATAGATTAGGCGCAAGAAGTCCCGGTCACTTAGTGTGATGATGTTGTTAGTGAATAAGTTTTTGTCACGTGTTTGATGGCGTCGGTGTGCGTCGCTCGTGTGTATACAGCCTTATATAATATGTGTATGTAGTTGTTTGTTTTTATTAGAGGAATTGCGTTTAGTCCTGTCACACTTAGAAAGAAGTAGGTACGTACTAAGTTTGAAATTAGGTCTTTCGGGTACATTTTTTTTTTATTTAAATGTTCTGTACCTATTTATGTAGGTATATACTTTATCGTACAATCAAATACATTTATAATACATACAATTTGAAAGATTTTAATGCGTAACTGGCTGATCTCCTTAGAGAGAATGGCCGCCTTCATTACAGATATGCTGTCACACAACTATAAAATCACAACAGCGTAACATAACAATGTATTATAACCAAGAAATTAAACCCACATAGCTTTACATTTATGGTCAAAGTTTGTATAAAATAACTGCCTAAATAAAGCAAAGCGTAGTGTAATCACTGGTCCTTAAAATGGTTTGAAATATCCAGCTCGCAGTAAGTGTGGGTAGTGATTAATAGTCATTCTTTACTGAAGAGGGCACCCTTGGCCCTTTGGCCCACAATGAATTGCCGGTATTATAAGCAGCATTAACTTCTCCTAAATATCACTTGGTTTTGACCTTTTTTTTATTAAAATAGAAGTGTATTTTTAAAATGTCTCCTTTACAGTACGCATTTCAAACAAAAGAATTAAATGATATTAAAAATTACACCAAAACTTTTTTCACCAAAACCAAAATTAAAAACCAGTAGTCCAATACGTAAAGACGTAAAGTCATTCTATCGAATAATAAATAATAAAACTTTTTTCTTATTACGGTAAGTGATAACTAGTTTAATTCAATACTTTTATTGAACTGTCAAAAACTGTTAACGACGTCACAGATTTTATACATGAAGTAAAAAAAATCCGACAAATTAAAGTGACATCATTTTATGATGCTTATTAAAATGAATAATTATGATAAAATATTTTTTGTTTGTGACCTAGTCCACATCCCAATTCATAAAATTATTTGCTATAATATAAACAATATTGTTCGATATTTGAAACAAATTCCATTTTGTATAATTAAACAAACACAAAATATGTTTCATAAATTGTTAATTAATAATAATTTTGACATGCGGTTGCCTTATTAGTCCTTTATTGCATTCCGCTATTGTTTGTTCGTGAAGGCTATTGTCAGGGAACATTGAATTGTAGCTTATTTACTGTTTGAATATGCTGTCCCGGTAATCTGGTTGGACTTCGATAAATCAGTAAAGCAGTTTATATTAATAAGTTATGCAAATACAGATTAAACACATTATTGATATAATAACATTCTCACGCAAAAATGATAATAAACCTTTGTTTACTTCTTCATGGTAAAACTACTGTAAAAAAGCCACATCATTCTATCAAATTCAGTCTGACAAATTTCTTTGATAGATTTTCAACCTTATCACAATACCCGAAGGTTAATAATCGATTGGTAAAACACAGACTCCGGTAGGTTGACCTACTGACGTATGTATATCAATACACAAATTGCCCAACTGCTATAAGCTACTCTGTGACCATAAAGACCTTTTAGACTCTTCAATAAGGAACAAAATAAGCCTATATCCCCATTTTTATTTACCTCGCAAGTTATACATAAGGGTGTATACACACATATATCGCGAACCTAATTTCGAGATAATTTAACTTTATGTTGACGCTCTGCGGATTAAGTTCGGGTATACAAGTATACATATTGTTTTGTTTCTTACGAGCGCGTGTGATACGTCCTTTGGGTAGAAGGGCAGTTTACGTGTTACTGTTACCACTTGCGGCCCAATTTTCTTCGCGGGCTTTTATTGAAATTTTGCCAACAAATGTGGTAATCTTTTTTGGTATTTTTTTTTCTTTAATTTTGTAGTTAGATGGTTCAAAGTTGAATGGGAAAATTTGACAGTTTCGGGTAGCCTGATTTGCTGGCGTCTGTAGGTACTTCAAAATTTTATTCAATTCTCTGTAATTCAAAATCAATGGTTGAGTTTGTATTTTCGACGTTCTAAATAATGTGACACTCGCATTTTTTCAAGTACTTTATATTTGCGATTTCACATTTTGTTTACAGATATAATATTTACAACTTATTTACAAAAACTATTAACATCATTAATGAAAAGTAAAAATATATATAAAATAATACTAGCATTTTAATTTCGAATTCTCAAAAAAAGTTAACAAGTTGTCTTTAAAAAAAAAAATAACTCAGCAATCGTCATTGTGAACTAACACAGTGTTCGATTTCATTCGAATAAAACACAATTGTCAATTCGATTCAAACATCTCTTGCTTTAAAAAGCAATCACGGTCAACAAAAAAGGCGCGTGCGTTCGCCGACAGATATTCACCCGTTTTGTTCCATTTTTGAAATATATCACGCGCATACCCGAAATACACTAGCGTGCATATTTAGATGGTTCCCCCGAGAGTGGTACAATGCTGTGTCGATACATAATGTACTCGATTGTACCGTCTCTCGATTATGAATGGAAAATCGATCGGAAGAGGAGTTTTGCTTTGGCTTGGTAAGAAAGACTACTCAGCAGAAAAAATTTCAGACACCAGCACGACAAGCTACTACAATCTGTCAAATTTTCTTAGTATTTTTTTTTACTTTATCACTACATATACTTACAGCATATGGTTAGTTAAGTTGGTTGGAAAAAAATTACAGTTTCGGGTAGCTTGAAGTGCTGGCGTCTGTACTAACTTATTTGATACCATTGAGCGTTAGATTACATATTTTTCATTTAACATAGCAATACAATTTGATGCCAGAATGATAATTGATTAGTTGCAAGTTTTACGAACTATTTATATTCAAAACAGTTTTAATATAAGTATTTTCAATACAAATTAAACTTTAAAGTAACCCCACTAGAGTTCTAAATACAACCAAACAATATAGCAGACAACTAAATTCCAAACAGCCTAACATTAATATTAATACAATACCGTAGAATTTCATAGATAACATTTCATAGACAAGGTCTATGGATAAGTTTGTATAGCTACAGCAATTACATAACGTCCTAGAATTATGTGACCCCGTCGGTATCTTGTTGGCATATTGCCAGACCAGCGCTTATTACGGACAATGGAATCACGCTAATCTTATTACAGTTTACTTGTCATATCTCATTTGAATTTGTTTTACGAACTTTTTTATTAAAGAGGTTATTCACCTCGTCAGCGATATAATATACATCAGTTTTCCGGGAAAAAAAAACGAATACTGAATATGACGCTTTTTGTCTTGTACAATCGTGAAGTAGTTCAAAATTTAAAACTAGATGGCGTTGTACAATTTTAGCTAATCCTGCATCACGCTATGGTTATATTATATGGTGATATTTCGTTACCAATATTTACATAGGTTCTGAAACGAATTAAAAAAAAAATGTCTTTGTCAGGTTAGTTAGGAGATCAACGGAGGTTTATTTAGGTTTGTTGTTTTTTGGTTTACAGTGTAAAATGGACTTCGCCTAATTACTTTCTGTATTTGGAAAATGGAAATTCTAATTAGCTGTTTTTAAATGATTCAAAGAAACGAAAAGCATGAAGTATTGATACTATATGTATACCTCTTTGTTAGTAATTATGCGTGACGTTCTAAAAGTCATTCGTATTGTGGGAATTGCTAGCAAGCTAACGATGCTGTCTCTCTTTCTAGCTCGAGACATACCTATAATGTCATCTCACTCTATCATCTCAAACAAAACGGTATCGATGCCATTGCCTAATTATTGACCAGCAGGTATCAATTCCAGTTTGAAGCCAGACAGTACGGCTTGCTTCATTGAAATGGCGATCAACCGCATCTAGTTAGACAAAGAGAATAGGCTAGATATCTCACTAGCGTTAGCGCCCGACTTATCCCGAAATTTAGTGCGATAGATATAAAGCGGTCTAGTATTGTTAAAAACTAAAATGACAAAAATCATCAAAATTATAAACCTAAATGTCTGGGCGAATACTTCATCTCATATAATGTATTTTTTCATCGTAATAATTTGAGTATGCCTAAGCATAATCCCCTCGCCCGCCTAAGTATAATAACTTATAAGTTATTAAGTTTTTTTTGCATACCCTCCAAAATCTTGGAGAGCTCTTATTAATCACTTCCTGTATTTCTCTCTTGGGGATTTTCCGTTTTTTTTTTTCTGACCGCAGGATAATAATAAATTTGTATAATTTGCATTTCATTTTAGCGTAATTTCTCGGTTGGCCTATATCTACACCGTCGGGTAATTCGCAAGACTCGTTTTCGTTTTAAAATATAAATTAGGTCGAGATATTCGGATTTCGCTCTATAACACGGATTAAGTTTCCAATTTGTCGCGGTTTATTAAGAGATTTGTTATTCCTTCGATTTTTTGCAAAGGCCTGAGGTATTATGACTTCAATCTTCCTTTCAAGGCTTTGTTATTACACTTCTAAGTTATTACATAATAACTACATAATTTTTCATCAAAATATAATAGATAGTATATCGGGACACCTTTCAAACACAGTCGGTTGGCCCCAAAAGTACTATTCATTAGCTTGTGGTCATTTGTGTCCAAGATAAACTTAGAAAGTACGTATAACTTAGAAAAGTTACATTGGTACTTGCCTGAAATCGAACCCGCACCCTCATACTCGAAAGGCTGGTTTTTTAACCACTAGGCCACCACGACTTAAATATTACACCAATTGACTGCAATTAAAAAGGTTTTAAAGCATTACAACAGCACACGGAAATTTTCACGCAGCGCAATCGTTTAAAAAGTTGTAATTCGGCTGATTGTTGGTTATCCGTTGAATATTTAACCGTGGAAAAGTTCGTAATTTAGCTATCGGTGAGCGCTTTTCAAACTTACAATAATTGTAATTAGGTGGGTATTTTATAAAACCCACTTCATCAATCCGTCTATAACAAACAAACTTTTGAATTTAAAGTTTCGCTTCGTCATCAAACAGCGGTTGTGTGTACTACGCTTTACGAAACTAAACAGGGCGGTCTTCAACAAGTGTTCTATGATAAATATTAGCTTGCTTTACATCGTTCCTGTTGCTCCGTCTCTTGTACGCTGTCATTTTAGGCCAAAATAACAACTTAATTTCAGAAATGAATCGCTCTGTATTTCTGAACTGCCAAATACACGCTGTTGCTAAAAGTTCACAATAAAAGCGAAAACGAAAAGTTCTTTTTAGGTGAAAAAGAAAATGTAATTCAATACTTAAAATATTAAGTTAAAGTTTTATAATGTTGACATAGCAAGCAAAATTAGAGGTGACATTAGCAGCGTCGTTAATAAAACAATGATCAACAAAGACTTCAAAAAAAGCGGTCCTAAAAGCTATATTTATTTAGATACTCATCTTCAACCACATACCTACCCAGACACCGAATCATATACTTAGATAACTTGCCCAAACATAATAAAGATTCCAGTCAACCTCACTAATAGGACCTCAAATATTTCAGGGTCCTGCATTCTGCCCCGTCATATATGTCAGAACAGTAATTTCCCCGAAAATGATCCTCAATTTTCGCGTTTCGAGCAAAAATCACAAATCAGAGCCAAATATAAACGAGGTTCGACGGACCCGTGAGCGGTCAGTGAATCTCATCAATCATTAGCCCTTCGGCGTGATAGATGTAGCCAGGGGTCGATTGTGCCTCCTCGCTTGACGTATCAATTTATAAGAAAGAATTTAGGTACTGTCTGCGGTGCGACGGATAACGGGTTAGCATCAGCGCATAAGGTATGCCAGATGAATTTTTGGAGCCAAGACTTTCTTTCTATCATTTTGAAGACTCATTAGCGTCTTCGGAGCGTTGAAAACAGAAGAAGAGCAAAGAGACTTCGATTCTGATCCTCAATCCTAATTTTGATTTTCGACTGTCGTCATATACCTAACCGTTATGACCTATTGCCTTGCAAACATACAAGCTCATGTTCACCTAATATCAGGTAACCGTCGTTTATCGACATTTGCAATAGAGGCGTCGCATTGCATTGTCCATATCCACCCTAGAGACCAACTTGTTTGACTTTGCTATGTTTCATGTGCTTGAAATTACACCTTTGACCGCTATTCAGAACGGAACAAAACAGCGATTGGATGCCCCATTGTGCATTAAAGTGGTTTCTATGACTTTGAAGTACCTAAGGTCCGGTTATTAGTGACCGGTTTATTCTTCCTTTCTGGCTTTCAGCTTCTCCGTGTCCAAAATGCACATATCGAAATGGATACCCAACCAAAATCACACACTTCACTAGCACAAAATACGCAACACTGGCTACAATAATTGTTCAAAAAAACATTGCAGTCTACCAGAATACCTAT
The DNA here is from genome assembly GCA_958496145.1 of Heliothis peltigera. Lineage (NCBI taxonomy): Eukaryota > Metazoa > Arthropoda > Insecta > Lepidoptera > Noctuidae > Heliothis > Heliothis peltigera. Next base: position 2,975,287 of record OY292334.1, read on the forward strand.
TAGCCACGCAAAAGCCAGACATTTTCGTTTTTTTGCGACTCACTCCAAACACGGGACAAATCATAGCGCCAGTACAAAGTTCGACAGGCGAATGGCGGAACATACGCGTCCCAAAATGACAGCTATACGAGATTTGTATACGGACCTAATGGGTAAAGGCTTGGATTTATTCTGTCTCTGTTATTTAAAATGTGGTTTTGTGAGGACACAAAGTAAGTGTTCAAAGTCCAATATTTTTTAGATTGTTTGTTGGCTTCAGGTGGCATTATTATTGTTATTTAAAATAGGAAAGAGTAAGTAAGAACTTGCTTGATTCACCCGAAATGTGTTGAAGAGTTAACTTTAAAAAAAATCTAATTAATATCGCTTATAACTGAACTAATTGAAAGCCCCAAAAACAAGTCGAATTAAATTTATTAAACTAGGCATCGATAGCAAAACATGAGCAAACAAATATACCATTATACTCGTAACGTTTACAAAAAAACAAGTGTTTATATTGTACTAATTAATAAATGTGGCTTTATACTGGTGTGTATATAAGTACTATGTCAGTCAGATATATATAGATGTAAGTTGGTTGATAAAAATACCTTAAAAAGTAAGTTATCATTCAAGTTATGTTTTATCAGTTTCTGAGATCTCTCTTCATAACTACGAGTACTTTTTACTGCATAAATCAGTCTTTTTGATTAAACAATATTCTCCAACTGAACCTACATAAATATAATTTTTAGTTGTAATGTGGATCATAACAGTACCTATTCGGTATGTATACGTATGGTTGTAAACAAACGCCATCCCCCAAATTTCTATCAAAAACAAAGTGTCACAAAAAATTATATTTACTTAGGATGTTTACGGAATAGGCCACTATTAAACTCCGGGATTTTTGGGACAAACACCACATCAATCATTGCGACAGATCATTGGGTTTGACCAGAAATAATAGATTTTAACCCTCAATAAAGACATTGACAGAAATTGGTCAATTTGCTGGAAAGAAATTTTGGGTCTTTTGTGATATATTTTCGGGCGTTTATAGTTATATATTTTAGGAGTTATTTTGCGTGAATGATAAGATTTATTTTTCTTCTAATCCATTTGTTTTGGCCGCCATTATGACAAATTCTGTATTAGAAAACTTATGTTCTATAGTTAGTTCTGCATTTCATAAAACTAATGATAACATGTAAGTTATATCGAATTATGGTAAAGGCTCCAGGAGACTGAAGACTAAACTGTAGACGGACCAATATTAAGGTTTACCTTATCGTGATCCAATCAAAAATTTTAGTCGGCCTAAAACCGAAATAATATATGACTTCTATAATGTATGCACTACCATTCCTCTTCATACTGGCTTAAGAATCCAATCCAACAATCGGGCGACTAAAAGTTTGCAGTTTGCCGTGAATCTAAATTAACTTTCCTATTGTTGAATATAGGCATTTACTTCTAATTTATACGCTTCCTATAGTCATTAATTTGCATTAAAACAATTTTAATCGCTGTTTCAACCGCGGCATTTTCAAACACCGTTCATAAGCACTGTTCTTATCAAACGCTACCATTTTCCCCGTAATTCGATATAGCGTTATTTATTCAACAAATTTATACGTTAGAGCGTAAGTTATTACGGTGAGCCGATTAAATAATATTACCATAGGTTGGACTAGCACGTTTCTATCTAAGAGGATAGGGCTGCCTGATATTTGATAATGTGGCTCTCGGTACGGTAAAGGTTTGCTCTTGTACGGTGTGCTCGAGTATTAGTTTGCGTCTTGGGAGCTTGAAGAACGCTTCCCTTAGATGTAAGAGAATTTAGTATCGGACGAAAATGATCAAATAATAGTACGTCTTATTTTCAAATTAGCTTAATTAACACAAAATTAAATTTGAATGTGACCAGAATGTCTCCTGCCAAGTTAAATATGCCTGACCCTTTATAATGGGAGTACGTAATGAAGGTTGCCCAGGTCATGGCCTGCGCCGCCTTACGTCACCATTTCCCTTCGATCGTTAAGGCGTGATTGATTAACAAACACCAAAGTACTTACTTTGGTGTCGGGGTCGAACAATTAACATTTCATTTTAATGATGTACCAGAAGTATATTTTTACTTGCCTTTTAAATAACCACATTGGAATCGGTTCAGACATTAGGAGCTTTAATATACAGACCACAGCAAGTCAACCTACCCGAAAATCTATTAAAGAAATTTGATAGATTGAGGTAGGTTGATAACCTGGCATCTGTACAGAAGCAAAATTTGGCCAACTCATCTGTTTGTTGGTGGTAAAACATATTTTAATTGATGCACAAACCAACCCTATGCAAGCCCTATATATTATCAAAATATTCTGCGGCATTATATTCACTGAACACCGAATAGTTACGGACGGTTATGTAATACTTTGGAGCAACTAGTTTGTCCGTCAGCGGTTATTGTGTTAAAAAGTTGGACTTCCTACCTACATTTGTGATTTTTTTATTCATTTGTTCTGTTAATGTTGAATTTTCTAATTTTTGGGATATAAAACTGTTTTTTGCATTGTTTTTTTTTCGTTAATATGTTCTATCTTGTGATCTTTTTCTATAAAAATAATATCGTCGTCATATCTTAAGGCAATAAAACACGGTATTATTAAACAATAAAACTTAATGAATACAAGGCTTTGTTTCGACGGAAATAAAAATCCCTGATCCCACCCAAATAACAGCAATAAAGACGAATAAATACCTTTAAACCCTTCAAAACTCAAATCAAATGATCCATAAAAATCAATTAACACCAACGGAATTCGAGATAAAATCTCGATTAAACTTTCGAGTGGCCAGCAAATCGATATTATCTTGAACGCCCCATCTGTTTATGCAAATACATCCAAGTCTAGTTCGGCGTCATCGTTTTAACCCTGTTCCATTAACCCTGTATTAATTGATTCATTGAAAAGCTCAGGCTTAGACCGAGAGGGTCGAATTAAAAGTCGCCCGAATCGATTGTTGTTTTGAATCGAATTGAATCGATTCTATTGTTTATTGGAGGTATGAGAGTTGTTTAAAGGCGTTCTTGTTTTGAGGATCAGAATTTAATTTATTTTATTGAACGAATTTGTTAAGGGTAGGTGTTTGAGTGTAGCAATTAAATGATTGATTGGGTAGTTTAAGGTAGGTATGTATACCTAAAATATCACTGAAAAATTCTTGAAGACTATTCCGTTGAGTTTGAAAGTAATTAATTTCAGATATTGTAAGAAAAACTGGTATGAACATACGGAATTGTACTAGGAGCTCATATCTAGATAAGAGGTACGTCATCAAAGACTTTACTGACTTTATCACTAAACAAAAAATAAGTATATATCATACTGAACGTACACTATGCATCACCAATATATTCGACCGTCTCCCACAGAGGTAACACCTAAGAGCACACTAGTTTCTGGTTTCCGTCAATTACAAAGTCTGTAGGAAGTTAAAGCTGATCTCGTAACATTAGTTCTAGTTGTACAGTTAAACCGTTGGAGATGAGATGCAGTTTGTTGCTTCTAACTTCGTAGAACGAAGAACCGGGGGTCGTTCGAGGTTGAAGGTGCGTAGCTACTGGTCTGTTTATTTTATAACCAACAGTTTTACCTTCGTCCCGTGGGACCACGCACTTGTCTTTAACATTCCTCGATAAAGGGTCTTTAATTTCTTTTTTAAGATCATCATCATCATCACAGCCTTTTTATTGACCCACTTCTGGGCACAGGCCTCCTCTCACACAGAGAAGGATTGAGCGTTAATCACCACGCTTGCTCAATGCGGATTGGTGATTTCAGACTTTATAATCCAGGTTTCCTCGAGATGTTTTCCTTCACCTTTAATCAGTCATTGGTATCCAAGATAAACTTAGAAAGTACGTATAACTTAGAAAAGTTTCATTGGTACTTGCCTGACCTGGAATCAAACCCGCACCCTCATACTCGAAAGGCTGGTGCTGCAACCACTAGGCCACCACGACTTTTTTTAAGATAGCGCGTTCAAACAATCTCTCCAGTTTGAGTACAGACTTACGTCGGGAAAGATTTAATGAAAAATATGAACTTGATTTAAGGCTAAATTAGGATATGTCAAATTGAAGAAGCAGTGCTAATAATATGGTGTATGTTGAGGAGGCATTAAGTCCAACAGTTGCGGTATTTTAAATTACGTGATGATGGATATGTTCGTCAGAAATTTTGATAGAAGAGTTGAGACTCACTCAAACACTTTATTTTATAAAGTACAGATTAATAAACACTTACAAAATTTATCACATAAAACGAGCAACATTTAAAAGGTTTTATAAATAACGGGAAAATAAAAGAAGCATTACGTGTGCCCAATTATATTACGTTATTCATACCCGAAGCTCCTACAAGGTAATTCCACAAGAAAAACAGTTAAAAAAATATAAATTAAAAAACATGAAACCGCCCATAATGTTTTAAGATGTATTTTTAACGCGGTCTCTATTAAAAAGGAGGAATTAATGCGAAGTGGGGCCCCCAAAGACAATAGCTTAGAGTACAAGGATAGGTAATTGTTTTCATAATTAATATTGAGTGAGAGAAGTCTTAGTGTCCCTAGACGATGTTTCTGTTTGTTGGTATGTTAGACTATTATTAGCGGTTTGTTCGGTAGTGAATACTGTTTGAATATACAGTACTAGCTTCAGTAGCTTCTGTCAGGGGTTTCAGCCATGTCCCGTGGGAACTACTTAACACACCCGTATAGATTTTAAAATATTTTAGTTTGAAAAATTTTAATCGTCGTTTACCAATACCCCGCCGTGTGGACGTGAAATACCGTCCGCGATAAATAAATTTACCGCAAAACATTTCCTTCGTTTTATAACTTACTTTTTCAAAGGCAAAGGCTTCCCCAATGTCTTCCATCTATCGCTGTCTGAAGCACGATGCGGCCAAATTTTATATTATATATGTATAAATTAATTGTACATATACATATATAAATTATTATTTTGAATCGCTTATTGAACTTTGTGTTCTAATAATCGCATAGCCCAAATGATCGAACTTTAGATACATCCATGGATAGAACTATCGCCGTGGAGTGCGATTGGACGATTTGGACGCCATGATTATTGTAAATATACAAATAAAATAATTTGCCAAATTCATGTAGCGCTTTTGAAAGGATGCGTTCACCAACAGACAGAATTACATTTTTATTTATATAAATTTTATGATTCTCGTCATATTGCAAAGAGTTTCAATCCAATAAGTGCGGACTTCCGCAGACTGCATCAAATTTCTGAATAGATTCGTATTTTTCGATTTCCATTTTTACTATAGTTTTAATACAGTTAAGTGCTGTCGATATTTTTATGTGTTAGTGTTTTATTTATGCAGTTTGTTTGTTTGTTTTTTTTTATTATTATTTTCACAAACAGATGATATTTATTATTTTATGATTGAAAACTATTGGATTGGTCTGACTAAATAAATCTTTATGAATTATTATCAGTGATGCGATATATATGCATCCGAATATATTTTTGCGTAAAGTTTATTTTTGGTCCAACAAAACATGGAAGCGCCTTCTTCAAATAGAACTTTTTTTTTCAATATAAATCTCGGGTATTCCATAGAATTCGGGAATGCAACTCGCATGAAATGTTGCACTTCACTTTTCATTGGCTAACTTTTCCAGGATATTAATATAAAGCTGATTTTTTTCCGTATTTAATTATAAAAACAATAATCATATATTGACATTTGTTGACAATTATTCATTGTGTTTTCCTTGATAACTTTGAAATAAATTACGCGTTACTTAAGAGAATTATAAAGAGTGGTTCGTCTCACGTTTGCGAGATATGAACATATGACATGTCTAATTTATTCTCATCATATTTAAGCTCGCTAAATTGTTGTCAGTTTGAAATAAGAATAAATATAATCTCCCTAACTAAACTCAGGCGTAGCATAGTTCAAGATAACAAAGCTAGACACTTTCTTATCACAATAAACCGTATTAATTCATTTATACACACTAAGTTATTCACGGTACTTGCATGAGATATGAGTCCAATAAACTTGCGGGCACCACAATATTTTCACGTTGCTTTTCTCATTAAGAAAAAATATGATGACTCGTTAAATGTAAGTGGCAATATAAAGTTAAAACATTATAGCTGAGTGGTTTAGCATTCAGCGTCTAGTAGATATTTACTTCGTAGAGCACTCAGTGAAATTGTATGCAAGGGACCGGGCGTCTAGTTGAAGACTGAAGAACGCGCTAGACGTGCGACTTTTTTTTATTTACTTTTGTAAATATGAACGATGCGATTTTTTTGTCAGTTGTGTCATTGTCACCAGCCTTTTTTTGTGCTCCTGCTGGGCACACGCCTCCTCTCACACAGAGAAGGATTGAGCGTTAATAATTGGTGATTGTATACGTTTTCATTCACCTTTAGTCAGTTATTGGCGTCAAGTTATACTTGGAAAGTAAATATAACTTAGAATTGAATCCGCCTACTGATACTTGAGGTACTTGTTTAATACACTTAAATCATAAGGCGTTTGTGCGTTACTTCTTCGCACGAAAACTGCCGAAATGATTGGAATAAAACTTAGTAGTAATATAGCTTATACATATATTTTATAGAGAATAACAGAGGGGCTATAGTGGACTAAACCGCTGGTGGAAGCTATTATATTAGTAAAAAGTGTTGCAGTTACTCACACACAATATTATATACTCATATTTGTTAAGTACTGTTCATCTCAGGAACTACTGGTCCGATTTGAAATATTATTAATTAATTCCGTTTTTGATAGCTGCATATCTTTTAAGTTTTTGCCAGCCTATGACGTAGTTATCTCGAAACGCAGACATAAACACGATGGATGGCTAGGTTAAGATGACTTATTATTATCCCTGCGTACCAAACACACATACGCGCACTTTCCAAAGCATTGTATGTATTAGGTAATTAACCATTTCACATACCTTTTCACTATTCATTGTACTACAAAAACGGACCCCAACTATCATCCACAAGCTCAGCATTAACCCTGCAGATAAGTCCCGCGGTCTCATAACCCCCCATACATCACCACGGAGGTTCATCTCAATAGATACCAAGCATAGACAATTAGACCCCTAATTTGTAAGCGGTACACCCCTTCCCGGAATGTCACATAGCGTGTGTTTATTTTGTAAACAAACAAGTACATTTGGGTAGCGAACTTGTGTGGAGATGTGTACTCGTTGTATTTATACGGGGATGTGTGTGGTGGTTAAATATTTGTTAATTTGTTGAGTAAAGGAGATGGTTGGAGTGCTTGTTTTTTGTTCAGTAGTTCGGGATGCGGAGGTTTTTATTCGAAATGCGAGATTCGGTGGATTTGAATACATTCAATACATTTGGGTTAGGATTTATTTGTGTTGAAGCTATATGCAACCACATGTTTTGCTTGTTTTGATCCACTTGAGACCCAATACTAATAATATCGGGACACCTTTCACACACGGTCGGTTAGCCCCATGGTAAGCTATTGATTAGCTTGTGTTATGGGTGCCAATACAACTGATAAACTACATACCTATAGGTACTTAACACGTATATCTGTATTTATAAATACATATTATAACACCCAAACCACAGCCAACAAACATGCTCATCACACAAATGTCGACCATGCCGGGGATTGAACCCTGGCCCCTTAGCTCGGCAGTCCGGCGTGGTAACCATTGTTCGCCATCGGGGACTATCTCTCTATGTTGTTAGCTGATTCATTAAAAATATTTCTTCAATATAAAACTTAAAATTAGTAATTTACGTTATTTGCCACTAACAGAAAGTACAAAGTCCAAAAATCTAGAACTTTTAGCTTCTAAATTGCAATCGGATATTTCGGAACAAAGCGGCCATGATGTGAAAAAAATATTCACAAGTTGGTACGTGATATGAAATAAATATCAGTAGCAGATGTACTAAGCTCGATATAATTTTAGTAGTAGTAGTACTAGACTATATCTGTGTATGAGTCTCGTTTTAAAAATGGAATATGAATATGAAATTATGAAGATAGATCGGCTTTTCGATTGGTATCGGAATGTGTGGCTGAAGGAATGTGAGTTTCTTTGAATTAGGCGCTTTACACATTTTAATAGTAGTGTATTGAGCTCTAATAATGTATTGTATTTCTGCAGAACACAAAGACAAGTTTGCGACGACCTTAATAACAGAAATTTCACACTAAACTCAGCAAAATTGGCGTACATTCAGATCAAAAAATGAAATTCTTCTGAAGCTTTACATACTAGTCTTATTCATAATTATAAACAAAACTTCTAACTACAACTACCCTTCAAAGAACGTGATCTTTTTTTTATTACAACCTTTTTGCACATGTTCCTTAATTTGTCTCTGGATATTTCGAATTTCAAAAGCTGTTCTAGAACCCTCTTTAATTGGTTATGTATAGTTGCCCCTTCCCCGTAAGCAATGCTTATACCGCCTGCAGAGGTGTTGAAAGCCCTCAAGCCGAATAATGTTTCAAAGGTCCTTTAGTAGTTTCAAAGCTAGGGGAATTTCTCCATTATTATTCAATAGAAAACTATTTATGCCATTAACTACCGAAACCAGGTACATACGTAACATTTTTTTTTGTGAAATGGTAGATGTCAATTATGATCGTGTTAAAAATTGAAATAAATAATAACTCTTTGCATCAAATATTCAAACACCAATTTCACTAATAACTGGCCAATAACATCGTGTTCGAAATTTAAAATTAAAAAACGTTCCTAATCTAGTTATTTTCGCTTACACACATTACTTTCGCTTGTGATCGTACGAACCCAAACACGTATTGCGACTATTCTAATTGTTAGCAATCCACGTCGGTTTTTCAAGTAGCTTTGTTACCTTCCCCCGTACGAAATAGGCAACGGTTGTTAAATAATCCGTAACAATCGCAGATTAGTGGAACGTGACTAGAATGCATAATACTGGGCCTTTGTTGGAACAGTTCAGTTTTGTAGTTAAGGCTTGTGTTATCGTTTTATGTATTTTTTGTATGGGCCCGGCTAAGTCACGCACACATTGGTGACTATTGTTGCTATTGTGGTAAATTTAACAATAAAAATGCTTAATGCATTTAATAATTCCATTAGTATTACTATTTAAACAAACTGCCCTTGCAGAAGTCGGGTATAAATCACACAGTAACACAAAGCTCCAAAGAACGTTTCGCCGCACCAAAAAAAAAAAAACAATTCTCCTGTATCAAGAGAGAAATAAAATAATTGACATCAAAGAATATATTATTAAACTCTCATAACTGTGCGATTTATGCAAGTTTTTATAGGCTATTATCGTAGCTCTATGCAACAGAAATTAACAGAAAAAAAAATCATCATCATCTGCCTAGCCTTTTCTGAAACTATGTTGGGGTCAGCTCTTAACCGGATCCAGCTGATTACCAATGTTTGACATGGAGCGGCTGCCTGTCTTACCTACAAACCAACTCAGTTACCTGGGCAACATGATACACTGGTAAGACTGGTTGTCAGACTTTCTGGCTTCTGACTACATGTAACGACTGCGAAAGATGATCAAAGGGCAGCCACAAATACATAAAAAACCATATATCAAGAAGTATCCAATCTAAAAAGTTGTCATGTAATGCACTTCCACCATAAATTCACTTACACAATAAATAAAAATTAGAAGCGCCAGACACATTAATCGCGTGTTCGACTTGATTGCAACGTTCGCGAGCGTGCTCTCCTTAATAACGTTTGATGATTATATGGCATATCCAGTATAATTTAGTTCTATCGCTGTGTACAATTGGGTTGTATATTTTTATGTTACATGCCGATTACTATCAGTTTTACAGTTACGGTCTGCATAAATAGGCAATTCTGTTTATCTTTAATCGGTCCCTCTCGACGTTTTGTAAATATTGTAATGGTTACAAACGGAATATTAAGCTCTGTAATTAAATTAAATTTTGTACCTGTACATTGAATCTATAATAATGTTATAAAGATGAGTTTGTTTTTGTCCTTGAACGCGCTGACATCAAAAACTACTGGTCCGATTTGACAAAACATTTCTGTGTTATGCGGGTGAAGCAGCTGCCAGAGGCTAGTGTTAATATGATACGAGCTTATACAGGTAGCTTGGGCTAATAAGTAGCAAGCAAAATATTTTTTGTCAATTCTTAGTTTAATTTCTAAACCAACTGCTGATAACTGAATTGTGTCTCAAACAGTATCGATTAAGATGCAATTTGATTTGCAATCGATCTAAGTCAAAAAAATCGATTTTTGGTATACATTTCGTCCACCACAAGCGCTTCTATGAATAACACTTTATTTTTAAATAAAATGGCCACGCGCCTAATACCGTCCATTTCGATCGACCGAACATAAAATGGAACAATTACATTGGACGTACAAACTAACGGCACACGCTATGGAGTCGACGCTGGCAAAATATCCGAGCTTAATAAATAATGATAATAACAATACAATGTTACTGTAATTTTCACCGCATTTTAACTATAATTTTGTACATTATTTTTTAATATTTCAGTAGTATGTATCGGCAAAGAAGGCTGAAACTGCGATTACCTTTGCCATTTGCGTCAGCTGTCAAGAAATCTGACGTGTGTAGGCTGTATGGGTTTTAGCACCTTTGCCTGTTTGGATTGATGAATATTTTAACATGCGAGAGGTTGCTATTTTCAGGTTATCTAAAAAGCAAATGTATACTGATGACGGGATCAGTAAGTTGCTATCTATAAAGATAAAAAAGATAAAAAGTCATTTATTCAAAGTAGGCTGAAAAACAGTTTTTTTTGGAGGTCATTTTAAAAACACCCCCAAAAACACCACTTCCTACGTGTTATTGTAAAAAATGTTATGTAATATTTGCTTTCGCCTTTGTCTATTAGCATTATACATGGGATGACCTTTTTTTTCACACCTTTCTCAGCTTAATTTTGTTCAACCATAACAAATGCTGATGGTCCCTGATACGATACGAAGAAATAAGCTTTTTCGATGCCTCCAAAATCGGCAAAAGAGTAAGTTCCACGAAAAAAAAATTGCGTGGCCCAAAAAAAGGATGTCCGATAATTTTTATACGAATTCTCTCTCGTGGTTAATTAAATTAACATATGTTTTACGGTGTCAGCTTTTTCATACTTGGATTTTCTTTTGGGTGCCCGATTCTTTTATGGCGCGTAATAAAATCGAACGGGTGGTCAATACGGCAACTAGTGCTGGGAAGCGGGCTCCGCCATCTTTGTTTTTATTTTTGTTGAGGATTGTTAGTTCAAAGTGCTGTATAGGGACTTTCGGACGGCCTTTTTCGTAATTCTGGGTGTTGTTTTGTTATTGTTTTGTTTAAATGTTTGACGTTTTCGTACATCTTTATAAGGTTTATTAACAGTAAAGATTTGATTAAAATCGAACTCGAACGAAATCATACTAATAAATTATAAAAGGTAAAGTATGCATTGTGTGTATATGTTTGTTTCTTCTTTATGCGCAAACGGCGAAACGAATTTTGACACATACAATAGGCTACTTTTTATTTGTATTTTATGAAATAGGTCTCTCGCGACGGGTAAGGTAGTATCAAAATACAAAATTTCAGCTCAATCGGTTGAAGATATCTACTTCAAAATTCAGTTCAAAGAATCCGCCGTAACATACATATGTACATTGCAAGTTAAATAAAAGCTTTTAAAAAGACATTCGTTCTATTGGTCTCTATAATCAGATTATATTTTTAAAATCAGAACTTAGTTTTTAAACAAAAAGAACTTATTTACACCCAAAAACAAAAGGCGGTTGAATTCATCGAAAGTCGCCGAGGCACAGTCGGCTATTCTGGCCACCATTCCATTTATGGCCTTTCGTAATGGCTACTACGGGGAAAAAAGTACGAGCCGAGTTCAAATGTATCGTAATGGTGGAATTGTTTCATTAAAAACGTTATTGGACTTCGGATTGGCGATTTTTTTTTCGTATTAACCCTTTTTGGTTGTAATTATGTGTGTGTGTAACTTATGGCGATGGGGTATGGCTTAATAATATGGGTGAGGGTTTTATCGCTACACAGAAGAACTGATAAAGACTAAATAATCAAGAATCATTCAGAGATATGCTTTGGCGTTCTCTGGAATGATAGATATGAAATCTTTTTCCAATTTCAACCGTTGTTCGAACATTCCGAGAATACTGATTTGTATTGTGATGAGCGTGTTTATAAATAGAAAAGTTAATGCCTTTTTTTATTGGGAAATCTTCAAATGACTCCTCTCATGGGTGCACACGGAAGGGGTGTTTTACTTTTACCGACTAAAACCTGATTTTTCTTCTCGAGTTCTTCATATGCCTTGGCTAACTCTAGCGAACAACCCAAAGCCTTTGTAGGTATTTTCTCTTTCGTGAGAAATCATCAAATGCCCTCTCCCGCTGAAAGTGCATCTGAAGGGAGTGTCAGACCCTTACTGACTAAAAGTCATTATGTTCCTTCGGAAGGTCCCCACATACCAGTGCCACGGTTACTCTTGCTAACAACCCCCAATTCAATACAAACCCCAATACCAAATTTTATCTATTTCTTTATAGCTACTTTACCAAAATCGCAATAGAGTAGTTCTCGTATTTATAGTATTAGTTAGGACAGACATTGCGTTAATTACCTACCTAATTAGATGTGGACATTAACATAAGTTGGCCGTCCCATATTGCATTAAACCTAATTGTGGGTACTTGACGAACCTGTCAACTTGAATTAGCCAATCACGAAGCGTTTGACGATAAAATTATTATTAGTTTAAGCAAACAGTCAATATTGGGGTCTACGGCATTAGTCCTGTTTGTCATCGGTTATGGTTTATCCAGTATTGGAGAATCATTGATCTTTGTATATATCAAAGGTCCACTGAGATTTGTCGTGGAAATGCAGTTCTGTCTGTTTATGTATGTGTTAATGTCGAATACCTTGTTGGTCTAGTGGTAGCTTGGCGCGACTGCTGAGTACGAAGTTTCAGGTTCGATTGCTTTGTGGGTTTTAAGAAACTTGCTCTAAAGCATCCCGGAGTCTGGAAGGTGGTGATTTAGACACCCGTGCATAGTCCCGTAATTGTCGATCTTATTTGTGAATTCTCTCGATGGGACGGCAATCCGGCACCACTATGAGAGTGAGAGAACGGAGTACACCTGTGTCCGCGCAAATGCTTGTATGTACACTATAATGTCCTATTTCCTTTCGCTGGCCGATCCCCTTAAGAGACAACAGTCTTCATGGCCAACTGTTGTTCTGGACGCTTTTATTATTATACAATTATGATTCAAAATTTAAACTTAAATTCACTGCTTCAAGTCAAATCATAATATCGTACCATTCAAGAACTTATACAATAAATACTTCACGAAAATCACACTTATTGCAAAGCAAATATATTCACGAGCAATAATTTCCGATCATTGCCGAACGGTGCCGAAAATTTCCGAGCCTCCCCAAGTTTCAGAGGCAATAATTCTTGATATTTCATACGCATTAATTCACTCCAGGCAACGACTGTTGGGCGGTGTTTTATTTCAATCAATTCATTTTAATTCCTACCCTTGCTATCAAGTTTTATGCTTCCAGCTTCGTATAGAGGTGAAGCCATACTCCGAGCGAAGCGATAATTAAACGGAGCGAGAAATAAAAGGCCACAGACCTCTGATTCATTTTGACTATAATATAAACTTGTTTTGACAAATGAACCCTATTTTCTTTGGACCAAAATTTTGATGAATGAATTGAAAAATTAAAAACAAGAAGGCAATAACTTTGTCAGTCTAGACATTTTATAATTGGCTTAAACTTAATATTTCTAAGACTTTATTTCACTCATCTGCATAGTCTTTTCCCAAGCTGTGCTGGGGTTAGCTTCCAGTCTTAAACGGATGCAATAGAATACCAGTGTTTTATGTAGAGCAACTGCTTATCCTGACCTTCTCAACCCAGTTACCTGGGCAACCCAATACCCCTTGGTAAGACAGATTGTCAAACTATATGGCTTCTGACGACCCGTAACGATTGCCAAAGATTTAGAAATTAATGACAACCGGGACCCACCTATTTAACATGCGTTCCAAATAACGGAGGAACTCGTCATGACAAGATGGTCACCCATCCACGGAACGACCGCGCCAAGCGTTGCTTAACCTTATAACTTAGCCATGAGATCTGCATTAGCATTATTTCACACTATCTTTTAGATTTAGAAACGTATGAGATATGTCGTGATAATAGTACCTTCAATATGTAACGTAATCTCACATTACATGTAACACGATGTATTCGGGAACACGTGTTCTGCCCACATAACATGCATTGTTTACACTATTCGCAGTTCTAGGAATTAATATACTGAAGTGCGAGTGCTTGGTTATATGTTATAAAGAAGACCAGGGTGTGTCGATACTTTGGCAGTTGCTATATGCTCGCTTTGGAGCAAAAAACCCATAAAAAACCTATATTGCTGACGTTTATCTCATTGAAACACAGATCTATCTGATATTTCGTTAGATGTGTTGATAATTATTCAGCTAGCTGGTTTTTTATTTCTGTATTTCATCCACGTATCGGAACAATAAAATAAAACGGAATTTACCTTTAAATGTTATATTTAAAATGGTGTTTTTTTTTTGTTATGAAAATATTTTGAATTTGTTTTCCAAAGTTTCTGTACTATGCTCTATATTTATAAAACGGAATTTACCTTTAAATGTTATATTTAAAATGGTGTTTTTTTTTTTGTTATGAAAATATTTTGAGTTTGTTTTCCAAAGTTTCTGTACTATGCTCTATATTTATAAAACGGAATTTACCTTTAAATGTTATATTTAAAATGGTGTTTTTTTTGTTATGAAAATATTTTGAGTTTGTTTTCCAAAGTTTCTGCACTATGCTCTATATTAATAACATTTGATATATTTTTTTTAGTAATCCGGTGCTTTTAAGTTTTGGAACCTACATTACAGTATACACACTTTATATTTTTTATAAACCAGAAATCCAATTCTATATCCAACACCGTTAATAGTTCTTATTTCTTTCCCGAGAAAGTTAACGAGACATAATACAAAAGAAGGAAAAAAAAACAACCAATCTCAATGGCTTCTTTTATGTCGGCTGTGATCGTTCGCGCGATAACCGATTTAGTCAAACGCTGACTCGGGCAGAATTATTATCTTTATACACGTTAGGCAGCCGATACTTGAAAAGTGCGTTTGAGTGACGATAGTGCTAGAATCTGTTGAGATACATAGAACTTAAAAAAAACAAGCTAGCATTTTTTTTTTTTTCATAATATGTATATCGGGACACCTTTTTTACACACGGTCGGTTAGCCCCATGGTAAGCCCCATATTGATTAGCTTATGTTACGGGTGACAGCACAACTGATAAACTACATATACATATATTTATAAACACAAATATTCTAACACCCAGACCACAGCCAACGATCATGCGCATCGCACAAATGTCGACCATGCCGGGAATTTAACCCGGGACCCTTAGCCCGGCAGTCCGGCGAGGTAACTATTGCGCCATCGGGGTCGTCAATTTTGAAAATATCATAAAGCAAGTTGCACTTTTTTTTTGATTATTTTCGAATGAGATTAAACTGGAAAATTCCAAAATGCTTATTTTGGAGTTGACATCCTTTCTGCCTCTTTTTAATTTTAGCACGATTCCTGCAATATTTTGTCTACTCAGATTTGACCAATGACCGCATTGCTCTTACAGATAACTCGTTTCAGTTTTGAGACTTCACATCGCGATGTAAGCTCTTTAAACCTACACATACAACATCTATACGATATACCCCGTAATTGATATTGCGTGATGTTGGTTTTTACTTTACCGTTACATAAATATTACCCGTAAAATTCGCGGCGGTAAAATTTGAGATTACCTTCAATTTACTTCGTCGGTTACTTTGTTAATTTTAAGGTTAATGTAAATTTAATCATCGCAGCGCGTTTTGGTGAATTAATTTTCGGAAAGTTATATGTTTGAATTTCTGGATGGAAATTAATTGATTCATAGTTTTGGGGTTCCCAGTTCGTATGGTAATGTAAAACAAATGATGGACCTATGGAAATTGAATCAATTGATTGTTTATATTTATTGGGGTGAATATGGATACTCTCCATTTAAATATGTATAAAAAATATACTGTCTCTTTCGGAAGGCACGTTAAATTGGTGGGTCCCGGCTTTCATTTGTATTTTGCTTTGACAGTCGTTACGGGTAATCATTCTAACTAGAAGTTTTACCATAGTGTATTGGGTTACCCAAGTAACTGGGTTGAAGATGTCAGACAGGCAGTCGCTCCACGTTAAACACTGGTACTCAGCTGCATCGGCTTAGGACTGGAAGCCAACCCCAACACAACTTGGGAAAAGGCTAAGCAGATGGATAGTACATTTAAGTACTTGACGCTTTTCTAACCAGCAGAATAGAGTTTGGTATCAAATACGCCTAGCCTCATTAATAAACTACGACATTACATAGTAATTTCTCAGAATCACATTCGCGATAGCTGAACAAAAATTTCCCTGAACACTAGTGATTAAGTACAGTAAAGGAAAAACGTTCTACATGTATGTACACTCGAGTAAAAAAGTGTTTTTTGCCACTCGACATTCGTCCGAGTGAGTTATGGCTGTAGTTGTATTCTAGAAGCTGAATCGCTTTTAATGTGTTTTGTTTTTAAACCCGTGAATGAGGAAATTAATTTCTATATTTTTTGTAGTTTTTTAATTAAAACTCGTTTTGATGCCTCTGGGCTGAGACTGTTCTATTTTGAAATGTACATTTTAATGCTTTCTGCACCCGTTACAATACTAATTTTTTTTGAGGGAATTTGACTGACATTTGCACGCTTCTAGTTGGTTCGTCATATTTTTTTTAAATTTCTTTCACATATCGATTTGGGTTTTGTGATACACCCTTAAGGTATGAATACAACATTAATCTTGCCCGCATCTTGTTTAAAAAAACATGTACGTTTATTTGAACCCCATGCATAAAAACCCCATCGGCTAAGCCCTCAATCCCGAAAAATATCAACAATAGTCCTTAGGTCACCGTCCAATCAATTTGCGTTAGATGTAAGACATACCCAGGGGCGTTCCTTCGGATCCATTAGATCCAAAGATACCTATCGGGTATATATTTGACTTTCTTTTTTGTTTTTGAGAGATCATCCATTACGGAGTTAAAAGGTTTCAGGAAGGAGTTCCCAGAGGCTCTGAATTTTGTTTGTATGTTTAATGAGCAATACAAGTATGTAGGCAGTATATAAATTAATTTTACGAAGGAAAATGTTGCAAGTAATATTTTATAAGTTCAGAGATTTTTTTCGGCGAATGTTAGCGTTTTAGGAAAATTTCGTTTTATTTAGGTATATTTTGATGTTTTTTTTTTGGCATCTTTTAATACACATTTATTAAGTTTTATGAAAATAATTGTGTCTGAAAATACAAATTCAGAACCATCTAACGGTTTCTAAGAATTCACGGTGTTGTAAGGTCTAGCCTTAATCTTTCTTCTAACTTCTTTTTCATTTATGTAACACTAAACATCTTCTGTTGCTAATTCAAATAATAACCGTCGTTTTCTATCATATAATAAGTAAATAAGCAATATAGGATACATACCAATATGTAAGTACTTCGAACGTGAACAAATTTAAAACTTTCTTTACCTACCTATTAAATGTGTTCCTTGTAATATTTCGGCTTTATTGAATTTGATTTCTCCCCCGTACTTGTTTCCCAAAGGTAAAGATATCTGTCAAAATTGCTACGTCAAAAAAAATTGGAAAGTTTGTAAAGTCGACAACTTTTGGCAAAGTTTCGGATGGCTTGAGGGTATAGAGGCTGCCTCGGCTTTGATATCAGAAGGAACATTTGTTTATTATTTCGCAAATTCAAAAGAATATTTTGGGTTCCCATTTAATAAAGTATTGAAAACATTTTTCGTTTTAGAAACCCTATTGAAGTTTATTTTTGTCTTTGTTTATATTTTAAGCGAAACTCGGGTTGGGGGAGAGATTCGAGACATAATCTTACTTTGCAGGTTTGTTGTAATAAGTCTTTAAAATGAAGACACCAAGCGATTACCAAGCGAAGGAATGTTCTCGAAAGTATGATTATGACTGTAGCTTCAGTACTAGGTCTTCTTCTTATCAATTGCAATGCTGGTTTAAGCACTAGTGTCCATGTTCTCTCAAATGACGGCCTATCTTCCTCTGACGTGGAATTGAAATTTGGGGACACCGGCTTTACGCGCCCTCTAAGACACGTGGCTTTAACACCTTAGCTTCCAGACTCCGAACTGATTTGTGAAAATTTCTAAAATCCACAAAGTGATTTCAGCTGGACCCAGGAATCGAAACCCCCGTGCACGGCAGTTACGCTTGTTGTAGGTGTAGCTATGGTTTACTAAACTTAATTATGTCATAGCAGTAACTAAAATACGTTAGTTGCACATAATCTTTGCATGTGTCAGTGATGCGTTTGACTACCAATTATCCTAATGAATAGTGGTCGTACAATGTGGTTTACTTTGTTGCGTTCAAACAATGTACGTACATAGTACTTACATCTATGTGCGAAGTACATCTTGGCAAACATAATATACACGCATATATGACAATATCACATACACGTCTCCCACACTGTAAATGGAACCTTGTTTAATTAACCATATGTAAGTAAATTTGCCTGAGTAGGTATTTATATCGATGTTTGCTGAACAAATGTGATATTGGCGCTCAACGTGGTACTTTGTTTTGTGTCTCTATTAACATTATTAAGAAGACATGATTTTAGCACACAGGATTTTAACCGCAATATTTATACATACATATTTTGGTTGTTGCAAAACAATTATGTGTGGTACCTACACATGGAGTTGTTACAATAAAACTGTGCAGTTTACGAGCTGTCATTTTTGACAGCAATATTTCATGCAATAAAAAAGGTAAATATTAAAAAACAAATGTAGCTATCGATAGCAATCTAAACTTGCGAATACCTAAGCGAACTAATACACGTATCGAACAAAATTTTTAACGTTTTACGAGCGATTGTAATATTTTACGTCAAATCATAAAACCCACAGTTGAAATATGTCAAACGAATGTTTTTGTCGTATTCGTAAGTTGACTTCACTCCATTTTTATGTTATCACATTTTTATTTTACGACCTAACAGCATTAGTATGAAAAGCATTCGTTACCTACACCTCCCTTTATATTCTCAATTCTCCTTTATTTTCGCATCTAATCCGTCACATTGTATCCTCTGCACAATGGAGGAATCTTTTTCGTTTCGTTTTATATATCTTACACGCGCAATAAGTTCGCGCGTCGATTTCAGTCGAAATAATACGATATTCGATTATCAGATCCCCGTTCGCAATTTCTCGATACAGTAAGTGCGCGTCAAACCGAACGGCCTCCTCAAAAGACAATGGTAACCTCTCAGTCAAAGGTAAAGAAAGAAAGCGACGAATCTAATAAACGGGCCACGTATCAATTCCGTTTGTTGCTACACATCCAATAAATAAAGGTCTCTCGAACGTCTTACTTTCTTGTGTCGTTAGCGTTCATCAATATGATTTGCGGGGGACCGCCAGAGATCACATTGGATTGGCTTCGGTGTACGTCCAATTTTACGAAATGGAAGGGTACACCCGTGGGACGAGCTTTCACAATGGACCTTTCCGAATGAGAGCCATTAATTCGCATCTTTGTTTTGTAAAGCCCAGAGTGACACGAATTGACGTTATGTGAGCTCATATTAACAATAATTCAGTTTCGAAACGGTTTTTGTATAAAAACGTTTAAGCTTTGACGTGATTATGTCCTTTCGTAAATCTAGTCAATTTCCCGCCTCAGCTAAGGTTGGAGTTCATTAATTGTTTTGATTGTATTAACCTTAAATTCTTCGCAAGTACCATCTAACTCATTATTAAAATAAAATAAAAAACACATCAAATATAATATAGCGTCAAATTAAGATATTAACTATCTAGGGACTAGCACATAATTCTGCAAGATTTTGGACACAAAAAACACGTTTACATTTCGTACGACCACTTCATTGAAATAAATTACGTCCACTGCAAACAATGGCTTGGTATCTTGCCTGTATTTTTTATTAAACAATAGTGAGCGGATCACAGCAATGTTCGGGATTTACGACTGTTTGCGGAGCAGGGAATCTGTCCGTACCCGTTCGAAGCGGTTCGAACTGGCCCGCATGAGGCACATAAAACCTCTTCTACTATTGAGCCCATAATAAAAAATATCCTTTTTATTACATCCCAGTATGGATGGCCACTCGCGGTCCTAGAAACACCGATTTATATGGCAGTTGTCAATTCTTGCCAACTTTATTCCGGGATATTTATTCAAGAAAGTGGTTCTTCGCATCTTTTTATAAATTCGGAAGGTCGACTTATTGTTTTTACGAACAGAAAGCATAATCTTTGTAAGGAATCTGAACTTTTCCATTTAGGAACAGCCTTTCAATTGTAAATATAAATTAAAATTTGGGCTCCCTTTTAATCCTTTTGTTGGGGGACACTGAAAAAGATTATGAAAAGCAGCCTAAATAAAGTAACAACTTTACCGTTTCGTATTATGCAGTAATTTAAAACTCATTGGTGTCGGCGTCACGGCCGGGGTAATGGTCCAAAAAACGGTTCCACAAAATTAAACTAAGCTCAAACCGTGGGCTCGCTTCCTGAATAGTCCTTTACACGATTTACATCGATAGAGGATGGGGATCAGAAATTTTAACATTTACGACTGGCCCGTTATATTTTTATAGGCAGTTAATAAAATAACTTTTCTGAATAACATTAGAAGAACATTTAACCTTCCAACGTTTGCTCTCGAGTAATATATTTAACGTTTATAGGTGTTTTGCATAAGCTCCGAGTGTATAAAATGTTTTCGGAATAAGTTTTGATGTTTGTGTGAAAGTATCCTTTCTTGGTAATGTATCTTTTGAGGGACGGCCGGGATTGCTTGTAATATTTGATATGTCTTTATTAAGAAGTTTTCCTTTTATTAAGAATATCGTACCTATGAGTTTCTTGCAGGGTTATTCACTTATACTTGATATCCATTCGATGATACACATTCTCAACCGTAAGCCTAGAAACGAGTTGGCATGCTTGATTCATTCCGTCTTTCTTTTTCGATTACCACTACAAGAACACTCATGATCAGATAACGCATAACATTTTAAAAAATCACCAGTTATATGTACTTAAAACCTCTTTAATCACACTATAACTACTCCCAACAGTATCTCACAAAAGAAATAAAGACCCAGCCAAACGAAAAATGACAATTCTCCATTTCCCTGTGCAAATCCAGTGAAATAATTAACTCGCCACCTAATATCACACAATGTTAGCATAAAAGTCATAAGAGATTGAAACGGGCGGGATCCCCGCCATTTTTCATGCCACTCCGGAATTCATAACTCCTTCACACCACACCGTCTCGACTCATTCCCCATAGAGGTTCGCTTATGATGACGTCGTGAGCCTTATGTGTAGGTGCTATGGCTTACATCACGAATAGTTTAGTTCTATTATTAGTTTCGTTTTTGTGTGTATTTTCTGTTATTTCGTCCCTTGTGATTCATTCATTATGTTTATTCTAATCTGCCTTCTACCAAATGCAAGTTTCAACAAGTTGAGAGTGTTGTCGTCAACAGTAATTGTTTTATCATTTCTGGTTAAAATTGTGTCTGCATTAAGAGAATATGTTTAAACTGAGATAACACTGAAATTAGATTGCACAGAACTGTTTGAAAATTCAGTATTAATTACATGGTTGACAACAAACTTTTGATAAAAAAAGATTACATAAAATCATTTCTAAATAAATGAAGGGAAAACCGGAGAGCCTTCGTTCTTAGAAATCTTTTTAATTGGCCTCATATTACATACATAATACTTCAATATTTTCCGACAAAATTCGAATGGATAATAAATGTTTTTTAGCAATCCCCAACCACAAGTCTCAACTTATAAATTCTTAGTCTAATTTGAATGCGAGCATGTCCCGGCAGTACTTCATATCTTTTAATTAACTACAGTGGGAACAGTCTTCACTGATTCCCACTGGGAATATTGTACAACCG
The DNA here is from genome assembly GCA_958496145.1 of Heliothis peltigera. NCBI lineage: Eukaryota > Metazoa > Arthropoda > Insecta > Lepidoptera > Noctuidae > Heliothis > Heliothis peltigera. Next base: position 2,997,550 of record OY292334.1, read on the forward strand.
CAAAAAATGGTTATAGCGAATTACAACACGGTTTAATTTTGTTTTATTGTACTTTTTATGGTGGGATCGTGTAAGTGAATTTGTACTTTATAGTATACGCGTTTTAGGCTTACTTTCGTCTGTGCAGGTAAGTGTATTAGTCTAATGACGGTCATTGTGGTAAATATGTGTGGAATTGAATGTTACATCAAGTCTGGTAGTTTGTTGTTTATGCTTGGCATTAATGAAATGTGTATGCAAATTAAGTAGGTCATGTAAAAATAGAATTCAGATATTCAAAAGTGTTACAGCAACTCTTATAACTTCAATATAAAAGAGCTCTCATAAATTTCCACAATAATATTTATAGCTAATAGAGAGGTATATTTTCTCACAATCTATAAGATGAAGAGAGAACCGTGGCACGCTCAATATACGCCAAATAAAGCTTTATCATCGCTCCAATATTCCGCATTCGCGAACCGAATATGCCACTTGACACACTGCCAAGAATAAATCAAATTTTCTTCGAGACCCACCGAGGAAGTCCTGCTAACTTACTGTCCTACACCATTTGCTCATCTATTCAACTTTATTGCTGATTTATTAAGGTCGTAAATCCTTTGAAAGAAAGAACTAGTTAATATTGTAAAAGTTGAGAAGTATTAATTGGAGAGTGAAATGAAAGAAGGAAATTAAGTGTGAATTTACGAGTAGATAGTGAATTGTTCATTGCATTGAGAATAATGGAACAGTAATGATGAAGCATTCCCGTTATCAGAAATATCAGCTGTAAAACGTAGAATAAGGCGAGATGCAATTAATATTGTTGGAAACGAAAGTAAACTTATCAACGCTTTTTAATACGCTTGCAATAGCCTGCACATCAATATTATTCACAAAAAACACTGACGAACATCAAACGGAGCTCGTCCCTAAATTGTTCCATTCGACTGACACCGGCTGGATATTCATTATTTCACGAAAACACCGCATTGTTGAACCAACAAAACTATATCTGCACTCACCATATCGTGGATAACATTTGCATACCGCTCTCAGTTTGTTGTCGAAATTCCCCTCCGTTGAGCCTGAATATCCGACAAAGTATTGTTCAACTGTTCCAAGCAGTCATTATTCGTTGCGATCGTGTTTAACGATGACAGCTACTCTGATGTCTGTTCTTTTGTAAAGTTCTTTAGCGGTTGTTAAAGTCTTGTCTTCATTTCGCTTGGGTGCCTTGACAGCAACTTGATAGTTCAATATTGAAATCTTAACAAGTATGCTTCCATTTTCAATTGTGATTGCTATTGTTTAATTAACGTTCATTCCAGTTTCATTTGTTTTGATACCTTGTTGCTCAATAAAAGTTGGAACGTCTACTAATTCTTGTTTGAACTCGAGCATGTTCACGTTTTTATCCTGTTTAAAGCAAACTCCTCACAAAACATTACAAGCTCACAAGTTGCTCGCTCTCCGACGATACATCGCCGTCTTCAGAAAGTATTAGTTTTAATCGTCGGGCCCCGACCTCGATTATTCACTGCGGCACGTCCTCCGGCTCTATCTGCTAATCCCCCATCCCTTAACAGTGCACCCCTGGATTCTAGTTCAGTATTTTTTTTTATTTTCCAACATCAACAAGAGATGAAAACTTTACCGCAGGCCCCGCGAAACTTTTCATCGACTAATCCCGTGGTGGCCGCGTTAAATTCTCGATTTACTTTGTTGCCGAGCTCAGGCTTATGCGGTAGCATATTTTTCAACCAATTCCAGCGGTTTTATAGTGGATTTGTGGGGGTGTTTGTTATCGTTAGTTGGCGAAGTTCTCGTTCTCGATCCATCCGAGAGTTTCCGTATCACTGGGCACGCGCTGCGGCGCTCTTGATGTAATAACGAACCAATTGCCGATGTACCATCTCGCTCACAAATGTCAAAGTAATAAAACTCTCTTCGGGCTTAAGTTTATAAAAAGATACAAGATAGTCCCAAGGTAAAATTACTTTCAAACTTTTATTGACAAACTGCGCGAGCCTGGCCGTAACAAACTTTCAACTGACCAACGTCCAACTTTTACATCGTTTGCTTCTGTTATTGATATTGAGAACCCCGTGGGGTTGTGCCTATAAAGCTGCAGATGCCGCACAAAAGGTCCCTGTACACGGCATCATTCCAATAAATAACCCGGAAAATTGTCTCTGCATACACACAAACAATATCTCATGTGTAGTTTATATTATACGCGGGAGTCATCTTTCTTAGCTTTCACGTAACTTTTCATCCGAGCGGCGTTACGTCTAGGCGTAAAAAAGTAAGTTTTTGGTTGTTATTCTTCTCCCACCCCCTCCACTTACTTCTCCCGGCTCCCACTCGACGTCACTCTGTATTTGGCGGCCACGCCGACTGCACGTGCCGATCTGATTTATGGCCCACTGAATAAATAAGTTAAGATACTATTTTTCACAATATCCCGCTATAGCTGTTTGTGTATGGATCGGACGTATTGTTTGTATCGGCGGGGAATCGAGGGTTCAGTAAATATTTGATCGGTATCCACTACCGCTATTAACGTAAATTCGACGAGTAATCGTTAAAATTATTTGCAGATATTGTTAATTGATATCGAGGGAGACGCCTAATAATTACTGACGGGATATAACATCGCACGCGTGGTCATTAACCAAATCCGAATAATTAATTAATTTTGTGAAGCGATTCGGGCTGCGAATAACAGGTATTAATTAGTATGGCAAACAGTTTTCTTTTGTGTAAACAATTAAGCTCCTCTATTTAGAGCATTTTATACTGTTATGTGATTTTTGCAAATATGGAAGTTAAAATATTATGCTAAAAGCAAATAGTTTAACGTTTTACGTACATATATGAAAACAAATAGAAAATTGTTTCACAAAAAACCTAACTGCAAACTAGAAGGCTACTACTGACACCGAAGCGAGACAAGACAATTATCACGCGTGTAATTTGTAATACAAAAAAAACGTGATTCATATAAATAAAAGTGGAAAGGTTTTCATTCTGTTAGAAGATAGAGAAGCGGTCATCTTGCGATGAATTTTGAGCGAATCTGTAATTGGAACATTCGTTATTGTGACGAATTTTTTTTTGTGCGGTGATGACTTGCAGAAATACTTAGTAAAAACTGCAAGTACATAGTTATAGTATTATCTATTTCTAAGCGTTTAGGATAAAATCATGTCTAGAACAAGTCAATCTAATATTCATATTTTTTTTCTTTTGATTGTACCGATTGGTTTGAATAATACCTTTTTTTGTCATCTATGAGTGGTCCCAGTCGCCGAAAGAAAATTATTAAATTTATAAACATCCGGCAACTGTCTCCTCATCTGCCTGTTATACCATTTAGTTACACTACGCTATTACGCTCCTTCAGCGAATCCAATACACGTGGACGAAGTCACGGGCTACCAGCTAGTGATAACATAAATTCAGTAGACACAGTACGTTTAAATAATTCATAACATACGTCGGTATCGGATATAGTCGCGAACAGTATCGCAATGTTTATTTACTGTCTACCGAAGACGGTTCACCTGACTCATGACTGAATTATTAAGTGGACCACGGAATTGCATTAATGCGAATCAAATACTCTTATTAGGTGTAAATAACGATCTATTTTTAAACTTGACTTTTATAAGATGGCGGGCTGTTCTTTTTTAAGCGCTTTCGATGTGGCCAGTTATAAGTTTTGTGATTGCTATAAATACGTTTTGTTACTTATGTCATAATTTTATCCAAGTTTAGGCCCCAGGGAGTAATTGGTCATCTCCCGAGCCTTTTCCCAACTATGTTGGGGTCGGCTTCCAGTCTAGCCGGATTCAACTGAGTACTAGTGTTTTACAATGACAATCCAATACCGGGGAGTAATTGGTGCGCATGAAAAAAACATTTGCGATTTTCGCTCATTTTTCGAAAGTTTCGCGAATCTTTATCACAGAACTACATACAAACATGAAGTCATAAAACGCCATCAATTTATAAACCAATCACGCAACAACAAATTTCAAAAAAGGAACCTTTAAAAAGGAGAAGGAAAAAGTCTCAACAATAAATCCTTCCATTAAAAACCTCTTTTACATTACAAGTGTCGAGTCAAACAGACAAATGCCTTGAGTCCCATGCATTGCTCCACGCAATTTGTTTCAATTCGCACCATTCACTCGTTGTTCTGTTCTCTCGTTCGTTCGGTCACGGTGGTTGCGCGTTCATCAGTCTTCGGCAGTTCTGTACCTCCATTGAATGTTGATTAGGGAACAGGGAACGATATGGTTGTTGAAAAATACGAGGTTTTCTGTTCCAAGTCGAAGTAACATTTTATGAAGACTGATTTTTGTTTTCAGTTTGAAATTGTTGTTACATATTTATAAGTAAATAATAATATAATATCCCTCACACATTCACACAGCGTCATCTAGTCCCAAACTAAGCAGAGCTTGTACTATGGGTACTAGACAACTGATAAACATACTTATATGTATACTTTTCTTTTTGTAAATACATACATATTATACATAGAACCACCCAAACCAAGTCAAACACCCATGTTCATCCACACAAATGTTTGACTTATGCTGGAATCGAACCCGCGACCTATAGCGTGGCACGCAGGTTCACTAATCACCACACCATCTGGTCGTCGTAAATATGTATATCGAAGGTTTGCCATAGCCGCAGAATTGTATGGAAAAAGACTTATGTAGTATTTACATATGTTGTATCCGTTGTGTTTGATTGATTTCTAAAATAACCTCTAAAACATAATAAAAAAATATTCTAGTCAATATCTTCGTAATTTTTGGAAAGCAAAATATCGTCGATTTCGCATACCTTCGTATAGATATAAATTTAGCTAACGCTGCTATATTATTCAGCCGACAATGTGAAATCCTTTGCCTATAGAATAGCACGTAGCTATTCGAACAAGATATTACGTGTGTGGGCGTATCTGCACATGTGTGTGTAAAATTGTATCAGGAGATGGATAGTGAGAGGAATATATTGGATGAACACGAATCACGAAGGCTACATTATCTGCAATCTAGGGGAGATTCAATTGCATTTATCGATTTTGAATTAAGTTTGTAAATTAAATGAGAGTTAATTTATTTTTTAATTAAGCTTTGATATTGAGCTTTCGGACGGTGATGAAGGAAAGAGTACTTATTGTGTTTATTAGCTTCCGCCTGCGGTTTCACCCACATCCCGTGAATAGTAGCCTATAGCCTTCCTCGATAAAAGGCCTATCTAACACTGAAATAATTTTTCAAATATGACCAGTAGTTCCTGAGATTAGCGCGTTCAACCAAACAAACAAACAACAAACTCTTCTATAGATATCTTCGTACAGGCTACAAATAACCTAAGCAAACTGTTCTCAATTGGTCACAACTTTGCCCAAATTTAAAGCACGTTTAGCCCAACATAGGGAAAGAACTAGCTCTTAAATCGTTCCGAATCAAACCTCAATGGACCACGGACTTCCAAAGTCAGAATTCGAACTATACATGTTTCCTTAAACTATTTAGAAGACGTCACTACATGTCTTGCAACTTTCCACTTTAAGTCGTTGTATTAAGGTTTATTTTCCTTTTTGCGTGTCGGAGTTCTTTGTTACTCCGCATCGTGAATATTGAGAGGGAGCTCTTGGGAGTGCGGGAGTGACATGAACTCGGATACAATGTGTCATACCTAAAGAGCATACGAAAACAGGTTTTGGTGCGAAACTCCTGCAGGAAGAATACATGGTACACATTTTAACGATATTATTCAGTGGAGTTATTCTGTACATTCTCTTTTTAGTCGTGTATTGGTAGTTGTAGTACCGGCAATACGTTATAATAGGTTTAAGACCAACAAAAGTGCAGGTAGTGCAGGTAGGTCCGAGCGTGGAGGATAATTCCTCATTAATTTCTTTAACATATCACGCCTGTTTCCTCAAACACATTGGCATATGGTGATTGCTGATGATGATGGCTTAATTGGCATTGAATTTTAAGAAGAGAGGATGGGTCTATTTGATAAATTAGGATGAGGAACTTTACCTCACCTGATTAATATACATCCCCAAAGCAAAGGACCTCGTTCCTTCAAATCTCGGTAAAGGTCGACGCTGTCTATCTCGTTCATACTCAGGTGGAGTTCAAAAAGACAGTTCTAAAAAACAGTTCTAAAACCTCGCTACCTGTAAAAAAATCTTAAGGACCTACCATTTCGGAGCACGTTCTGGTCTAACGTCTTTATTATTCAAAACGAAATCTCTGGGTACCACCACTTCCTGCTAAGTAAAAATATACTTTAGTTATATATACATAAGAACGATTATGGAATGGAAAATGGTAATAAGTGTCATCATCACCTGTATTGTGAAACAAGAACTAAATTACGTAGATACTCATATTTGAAAAGTTACATAAAAAAAATATTTACCTCTTTCCAAAATCACTTATCTAAAATACACACAATAAATTTTTGATACTATTCTTCGATAGTTCTTATATATGTATATTTCTTTTACGTCTTCGAGTAGAGTAGCTCCACTCTACTCTCAACATCGACATCGATAGTAACATTTTGTAACCATTCATTATTTATTTATCCACCAAAACTAGTAATCAATCAACTGGTAAGAAATAAATGTTGGAACAGAACCCACTTTCGCCGTTGTATCACAGAATCCGTTCGGGCCCATCGTTAAATTTATATTGGATTACCCTATTAATTCTGTGTAATCGCCGGCCAAACTAATTAATATCCCCACTCTGTGCGAGGATTGAAATTTAATAGTTTATCATGATTATTAACTCATTGTTGATACGTTTTTGATTAAAAGCTTTTATTTTTGCCTATTAAGTTGCATGTATTGAATGGAATACGCAATTAGTTTAAACAGTAATTGTTTTTATCTTCACGACCTAAGCGAACTATCAATTTATTTTGTAACATATTTCCACGCAGTATTTAATTGTGTGCCACAGAGGACCATTCACTCACGTATTTTATTCAACCTATTTCGCGTGCCTGTGCGACACAATAAATCAATAACAATAAAAAAAGAATAAAATTCGATTTTCAAATTCCCAAACCGCCAAAACGATTCGCGAATAAACTGGCCGTTAAAAATACAAAACTTAAAAACGGAATGGGACGCGTCACATCACAATACTGGCATATAAGTGACGTCACATCTCAGGTGGTTCACGATACTTCTATTAGGGTTATTAGCGTAATTACGGGCCTCAAAATGCCCTTAGAGAGGGCTCGACACTCGTTAAGGCATGTAAGGCCCACGGGCCCGACCCGGGCCGGCTCGAGGGAATAGCTAGGAATTTTCAATTGGCTCTCATGCGTAAATATTGTTGAGTATCGTGATTTCTTGTATATAGCTTACCAATAGTTTGAATGTTTAGTGCAAATTCTGATATTGCTTTATTTACATTTCCATTCAAATTTGCCGACCCTCTGTTGAAGTTTTGTAGTTTCTGCAAGTTATACTTTACTGTTATTTTGTAGGCTATCAGAAATCTGTTTGTTTTAGTTATTTAGATAGCTCAAAAAAAAGATATATTTTAGTATCTGACATAAAGCAGTATTCTGTTTTTAAATACAACGAAGTGCACATAAGCAATTTTTGGAAAGATTTGTTTTTACTTATTCATAGAGAATTCTATTTCAATAAATATATGCACATTCCTCTCGGCTACACCGTTTGCGCAATATACCAAAAATGTTCTACTAATTATTAACTAAAATACAGTATTTCAAAAAGAGAATTTACCAAAATACAAACCTAAAAATAACAGTAACACGGCGCTGGTCGTACACGAAACGGACGAGTCGTACCGAAAGCGTAACATATATTTATTATTCTCTCTACTTTGACGTGAACAGGTAAAAGCCTTTTAGATTAACCGTTGCAACGTAATGAAGATAAAGGGCTTCGTAATGGTACTAAATATGTGCAGAAGTACCACTCCACTTAGTGCACGATAATAGCCTGACGCACACATGCACGCTTTCATCTTAGAAGTGTTTTGTGGTTACTTGTCAAGAATTAGCTATTTACTCATATTTATTGAAATTGTAAATTAAGAATATTGCTAAAAGCTTGAATTTTCATCTCAGTGAGCGTGAGATACATATTATACTAATCTATGGTGGTATCTTCTGAAAAACTCCATACCTTCTTTTTTGCACAAGGGATCTATAAAAATCAAAGAATTCATTAGCATAATTTAACCCGCTTACAGAGTAAAAATATTTTATTCGACTGCCTCGTTGGTCTAGTGGTCGCAAGGCGCGACTGCTGTGCACGGGGTCTCGGGTTCGAATCCCGGGTCGAGCCGAAATCGCTTTGTGGGTTTTGAGAAACTTTCACAAAGCAGCCTGGAGTCTGGAAGTTGGTGATTGATTCACCCGTGCATCGGAGAGCACGTAAATGTCGGTCCTGCGCCTGATCTCTCTCCGGTCGTGTCGGATTGCCGTCCCATCGGATTATGAGAGTGAGGGAATAGAGAGTGCACCTGTGTCTGCGCGAATGCTTGTGCACTATAATATGTCCTGCGCAGCTGGCTGATCTCCATAAATGAGAACGGCCGCCGTAACCGACAATCGGCCTGGATGCCATCATCATCATCATCATCAAAAATATTTTTTTACTCTATTCTATTATCTACAGTCAAATTATTTTACAGCGCTATCAGTCTACTAAATGAACCTTCTGCTGTTTTTTATCCTATGTCAGTGTTGTCTAATGGTCAAAAGAAAAACTTTAAAATGTAACGGTGCGGTGTGTTAATTGGGCATGCGATTTTGTACTTAGGCAGATTTATTTCTTAATTATTCACTGTAAGTCTGAAGGCGAAGCTTGGAATAATAGCACACTATTTGTTTGCGTTGCGGAAGTTTTAAAATAAGTTCCCGCTGTAAATAGTTGGTGTTCTGTTGGTAATTTGTGTGTAATAAATGTTTTATAAAATGGTTTTTGTTTTCATTTATTTTTTATAAAAAAATATTTTAAAGACTTTCAATGAAAATTTGGTCAAAATTTACCTATTGTATAACTGTCAATCAAAAACCTTTTCGGAAAATAAATTATTTTATTGATACCTAAAGGAATTTTCTTTTTTTCGCAGTCGTTTCAATAATTTACTTTCGACCTCTATTGTATTAAATTAAAAAAAATGTATCTGCTATTCTGTTCTATAAGAAATATGTTAAAACGTTGAGTATTGAGGTCCATTCGAAATTAAAGCGTAATGAATACTCTCGTCCGCCAAAAACTCCTGCGCATTAAGACCAAAATTCAATATAACACTCGTCAAATCGTAGTTCCTGAGATTAGGTGTTCAAATAAACATGCCCCTTAGCATTATAGAAGTTGTAAAAGATTACAATTTTGCACATAACCCCGACACGTTGGACTAAGAAAATGTACCTATTGAAAATCTTGATACTTTGACTGCCGAATCTGACCATCCCTAACAAATGCTCTGTATTTATCGCTTTCAATCCGAGATTCCTATGCAGTGGAAATACGTTAACCCTTCGTAACCCACGACTTTTGAAGTCGTTTGAATTTAATTTGTTACTCCACATTATTTGTTCGGAGTTTGGCTGAAATAATATTCTTATTGTTTATTTTCTGTGTTTGTTTTGTTTGATTAAAGGGCATCATGGTTTCCTCTTTGATAAATTTAAATATTTGAATTGGCAGTATTCGATATCTTGTCTCGGACTGTTTTGTCTACATTATTGACAAAATTTCTCACGAAGTTTTGTACGCTATAAGACCAAAGAAGATTATGATTTTAAGTTGAACAGAACTTCACAAAGATCTCAAGAAGGAACAATTAACGTGGTATTTGGACAGAAAAAGTCTGACACTCCTTCCAGTTGCAGCCACAGCTGAAGGGGTCATTTGATGATATAGCACTTAAAAAAGGGCCTGAAATTAGCTCTAATTTCAAAAGATATTTTATTTTTTCAAAAGGTAATTATAATCTCAAATTGCCTTATAAATGCGGTATGCTTTTTTGGCAGAAAATAATAAGGATTCCTATTTACTCCTTTCACATATTTTACAAAATATTTTATGTTGGCATACTCAGAAATGAATTTTGAATATTACAAAATTTCAATCAATCAGTTGCTTGATAATTGAACGTCCACCCACAGACGTACTTAAACCACCCCCTCAATAAAAAGCAATAATTATAACCCAATATATGTATTTAAGCGAATTATACTCGTAAAACCGAAAACACAAAAATTTTACGTCACACGACAAAGGTGTTTTAAATTTTTCACGATTTACTGACCCACTTCGGTCGACCCAATTACACTATTATTGACACTGATAGATTGGGTTCAAGTAAATATCGGTGCTGATGTCAGATACAACGGTGACTGTTGCGGTAGCCAGGTTTTTGTGGCCACGGTCTGAGTACTGCAGTTATTTATTTTTTCGCTGCGAAGAAGAAAATTATTGGCGGTAGGGGTATTGTTGGTGGACACGGTGGAGCACACGGTGGAGGAGTGTTCCGCCTGGGCGGAGCACCGCCGTGTCCTCACAGCGGCAATTGGCGGCGGCGACCTCTCGCGTCCGGCCCTGATCCAGGCCATGGTCCGGAGCGAGGGAGAATGGGATGCCGTCGCCTCCTTCTGTGAAGCCGTTATGCTAGCGAAGGAGGCGGCGGAGCGGCTAAGAGACCGCACCGCTCATCCCAGCCGTCGCGGCAGGGCTGGTACCGGTCGACACCACGGGCGCTTGCTTGCGGCGCGGCTTGTGGGCGGTGAGTGTGGGTAGCTCATCGTCCGTACGTCTTTAGGGACGACAGGCCCGTGTCGGCGGCGCGTTCTGTTCCACGCGCTCCTCGAAGAGATGTCAGCAACATGGGAGGGGCCCCTTTAGGGCCAGGGTCTGCTTGGGCTGCGGGTTGTTCGTGAGAGATACCGCGGCCCTGGCACACAGGGACCCCCAGAAGGAACATAGTGGGTTTTAGTCAGTAAAAGTCTGACACTCCCTCCAGCTGCACCCTCAGCGGGAGGGGTCATTTGATGATTTCCCACGAAAAAAAAAAAAAAAAATAAAAATAGAACTATGAATTAGCAGATGTAGGGTTAGTTTTTTGTCTCTTTGAAGTAATATTCTATAGAGAATTAATAGGACTCCAGAGCAGCGAAATAGAGGAGAGCAAGCAAGGTCGTGTTAGTACTCAGGTAAATGTTAAGTAGTTGACCAGTTGATCATGATCATTTGACTAGCCTTTTCCCAACTTTGATGGGTATCAGTGTTTCACATGAAGCGGCTGCCTATCTGACCTCCTCAATCTAGTTAGTACATGGGCAACCTCGGACTTTCTGGCTTCTGCCTTCCCGACTGCTAAAGATGTTTTAATGTCAGGCGGGAACCCAGTAATTTAACGTGTTGTCCTAAACATACCTCGTAGGGCCTCGTCATGATAAGATAGCATAATGTAGATTGATTGACTTATCGGATTATTCTTGACATCCAGCTAGAAGGTTCAATAAACTTTAGAAGCAATTCTCCCTTCAATTCTTCGCGAAAAACAAAGTAAGTTGAATAGTCCAGAGTTTTTATATTAAATTGTATTTCTGTTATCTGATCTGTCAAACTACTATTCATCGCAGTGAAAGGAAAATGTATTCATAGTTACGTAAGTACGGTAATTAATTAACGCGACACAATTTAAATATCTGATATCAGAGTGTGTGCTGTTCGTCACAATAATTACGGGTAGTACAGTGCAGGACATATTTTATGTATATTCTTTGTTGGAAATTATTTTGATTTTTATTTCTTTCTTTTAAATGAATAGTATTGGGTTGGTTTGTCTACTCTGGTATGAGTATTCGACGGTCAAAAGTTTCTCATCATAGCCTAACCTAGGAGTAACCTAGCCTAGTATTAACATCTGTCTACCCTTTTTTCAAGCTACGTTGGGGCCGACTTCCAGTCTAACCGGGTGTAGCCGAGTACCAGTGTTTTACATGGAGCGACTGCCTATCTGATCTCCTCAACATAGTTATCTAGGCATACCCCTTGGTAAGACTGGTTGTCAGTATAGACAAATGACAATCGGGACCTAATAATTTAAAGTGCCATACTTAGTTGATGTTCAGATTCTTTAACATCGCCAATCGGATTATATTCAATAAAGAGGACGCGGATAACATAAACGCTATTAAAATTCCCCCTACTAAGTCGAGTTCTCATAATTGAAATGAAGTCCTACTCAGCCCATGCCGTTTAATGTGCATTCGGGTTTAGAATGTTATTTTTTTGTTTCTTCGCCATGTATTGGAGTCCTTATTCGCTTTTTATTTCCTTTTCATAAAGCGGCGTGTTGAGGTTTTGTGCTACTTACGTTTTATTTGCTTTTTCAAGAGGTTGGTGTTATAGAGAGTGTAGTATCAGTGATATTAACTTTTCCTTGTTTATTGTATTTTGTATTCTGATTTCATAATTCTTTAGTTTCATTGAAACAATAACTTGTTACTTCTTGATTGCAAGTATGGATTCTGTAGACTTTTTTGGTTCAATGCCCTGAAGTAGGATAGCTTTTATCAAGATCTTATTCTTGCAATTTTTTAAATAAAATACATAAAGTGATGGTCATTTTGAGATGGATTTGTGGAGTAGCCAGAATAGATAATGAGGAATGAACATGTGGGCATTTCAAAGGTAGCGTCAGTGACAGGAAGGTGTGAAACGCATGCTACAGGGAGTACATTAATTATGAATGTGAATGGTTATAGTGGCAGAGACAGACCGAGGAAGAGACGGATTGACCGCCTGAAAGAGGACATGAATAAGAATGGAGTGAATGTTAGTACGACGGCTGACAAAGAAGAATGGAAGCGGAAAACTACAGCGCCAACCTAAATAACTTGAGCATAGTGGGAGAAAAAAATGGCTTTAAAGGCTAATTTTACATCTGCCCAGGTTTTAAGACTCTCGTTAATCCTCACCTCGCCTCAAACCATATTTTACTTTAATACCAAAAACTGGCACAGAGTAGCCATAATACGTGTTATCCGGCTTTAAGCTACTGACAAATTGGCTTGCCATGAACTCTGGACTTCCCCACTCATAGGTACACCCGAACATATATCACGCAGATAAGACTGTTACTCAGTAGCCACTGATAACTTTTATTGAGTTGAATAACTGCTGTAATATTTCGTTCGATCTGATGCGATGTAAAAAATACTATGTAAGTATAAGTAAGATAACCGTTTGTGCAACGCAGACAGTAGCTAATGGGCCGCCATTTTCTTTTATGGACGTCTTAAAAGGTTGTGAAAGTATTATATTGAGTGACTAAAGCAATTTCTGTCTATTATTTCCTGTGTATGTAGTTATCTGTGATTTGGCGCTATTAGATATAATAGTTCAGGATTTTCTTTGTTCATTTTGATGCGTGAAAAATTATATGTAAGGTTACTGAAATTCTGCTGAGGTTGGCTTTGCTCATAAGAGTTACTGCGGCCCGTGCACACAAAGGGCTCCAGAAGGAAAAAAAGTGGGTTTAAGTCAGTACAAATCTGATACTTCATATAGCTGCACCCACAGAGGTAGGGGTGATATGAAGATATACCATCTCAAAAAAAAAATACTGGATCTAAAATAGTACTCCCTTACACTTTTATTCACAAAGCAGAAATTCCAAATTGTCCCCATGCAAAAAGTCCCCTATAATCAAATTATATTCTACTATCCTCAAATAAACTCCAAACAACCCTTAAAAATCCTCTAATAATTCCGCTTTCAACCCTTTCACCCTTTACCTACATATTTAATAATCTCCATAAAGATTATAGATTTAATTTGCGAAAGCTAGCATCGTTGTTTTTATTTGGACGACGAGCTCTTTGCAAATGAAAGTCAAACTAATTCCCAAAATGGAGGGTTGATCTTGAGTCGTATAGACTCGGTCTGAATGACCCTTTTGTTTAACGGTTTCTTTATCTTTTTCTTTGATGCTTTTAAAGCTATGAATATATGATGGCTTTGATTATCCGTTTGGAATTCATCCTTCAATTCGTTTTCTAATGGTGTTCTATTTTGAAAGTGTCGGGGTGCTTTAAGGGTTCTTTCAAATATGAAGGTGCGGCGTGCTGCGGTGTCGGTATCGCAACTGCTCGATACGCCTCATGGTAGCCGTACCGCGCGTTTTGCATGGAAACAAGTGAACGTCCCAGCACCATACGGCAACCGCACCGATGCAAATCGTCTCATCTGAAAGGACCCTAAGTGATAGCCAAAACTAGTGGCAGTAACACAGACAAACGCACATACCGGTCAACTTTATAAGACACTTATTTTTTGATCCGGGGTTAAACAATCTCTCACCAAAAAGAACTGTTGACCGTGATTTGGACGTACCGTGTAATCGGAAGATTTTTTAGTGACGGTTTAAATGTATAGCAAACAACTGGTCATTTATATCATCCTTTAATTGAATCAGTTTTGAAGGTATTGATGATGGAATATTATGTGCTATAAAAGTAATACAGAACAAGTATTCAGTATAAAGGCTAAATTGCCTTTATAAGGCTTTTCATCTTGATTCAGGACGCCGAAGTTAGTTTCAGACTATCATGAATAATATATCACGTTAAAGGTCCCTATTTCTGTGTCTGCTAAAAGTATATTGGTCCTTATGATAGACGGCTGATGAGGAAGTTAGACTGAACTTATTTTGTGCGTATAATATATTTAATATTTGATCAACATTTTTTTTATGGGTATATATGAGACTGTATGCATTACCTTTTACCATCTGCTATCTTGCTTTTACCATCATTTCTGCTAATACAGGTGTATTAATTAAGTAATAAAAAAGAGTATGTAACTATGTTTTTTTATGTTTGTAATATGAGTGAATGAAAAAGGTAATGCGCTACTACTAAATCTCTAAGTACCAACAATTTTAACTCCCACCCTTAAAGCAAACAACAAAACAGAACATTCCTCCGACTCCCAAAATTAACCAACGACAACAATTCCGTATTTGTCCACTAAAACAAACAGCCGTTGTTAAGATTTATAATAACTTTATTGAGATAAATATCCAGGGGTCCGTACGCCGCGGTTGAAACACGACCAATTTTAAATGTACCCATAAATACACGAGGAATTTCCAACTATTCAGGGAATCTGACACGCTCTGCTTTCGCCTCCGGTTTTCGACCCCTGTTCGTATAAATGTCTTGAAATTGCGATACGTTGTGGATGCGTATTGGTTTCTAGTGATTGAATCTTATTATTGAATGAGCTGTAGGATTTGATTAGAGATAAATGTTTTCTTTCTTTCTTTCCGCCTGACGGCTTCTGACGTGACTATGTAGTATTTGAGAACTCCGGCTTTATGTACCCACCCAGGCAAGGGGATGCAACATGGGGAATTTGGAAAAACTCACAATGCGACTTTGGTTCGATCCGTGAATGGAACCTTGTGCACAGCAGTGGCGCTTGGCCACTAGAACAACGAAGCAGCCCCTAGGTGGTAATGGTAGTACCACTAAACCCCAGGGTCGAATGATTTTGGGTGATTATACTCTCAATAGTTTGTAGAATCGTTTATAGTTTGAATACAGTACGGCAATGAAGAAAATGTACCTATTGTTATCATATTAACAGTTATTTAGTTTCATTATCCCTACACGGGATAAGTTTTTGTTGATACAAGAGAAGGAAAACCCTTGTCCATACAGGCATCATTTAAAGGAAAGCCGTATCGCTGGAACTCTAGACAAAAACACATCCCCAATCGAAGCAATTTACAAAATTCTCACACGGTTCACAAAATGGTTGAAAGTGGAGCAAACTTCAAAATCTGCGCGGCGTTCCCGTCTCGTAGTTTAATTAAATCGGATAGTTGTACGGATCCCTTTGTCTAAGTCTCATTATGTGCAGGATTGTCGCTCCCCACGTCCCCCGTATGCATCGTGAATTGTTATTAGTCTTAGGCTTCATTGTATAACGAAACAATTTTGTAGATCGTTATTTGGGGCAGTGTGGAACATTTTTGATTTTAGACGAAAGAAGAAGGTAGACTGTCTACCCAAATAGGATGGACTGTAAATTGTACAAAGGCCAGCACATTAAGCTACTACAATCTGTCAAATTTCCCTTATATATTTTCAACTTTATCGCTAAAGCATATGGTTCAAAGTTGGTTGTGAAAATTTGCCAGTTTCGGGGCTTGATGTGGTGGCGTCTGTACCTATATAGCTTCCATTCTTAAGTGAAGATTTCTTCAAATTTATTAGTATTGTCACGAATAATTATCACTATATTTCCTTCAGCTCAAATACTTTTAAAATAACAATGACAGTCTACAAATACCGACCCACTTAATAAACACTTCCAAAATTAAAAAGTACGTACATAATCGTACTTCGAAAAAAACTCGAAGTGTTAGCTCGAAAGTCCATTATAAGGGTATCGTTTGACCCTGTTATCGTCAATTAGTCAGAAGTTTCTTTAGGATTTCTTTCAAGGCAGCAATTTATTAAAATAAATATATATGCGTGGCTGAAGTTTCAGTGGTAATTGTAGGTAAATTAACTCGTAGCCAGTAATTAGTGGACTTGTAAGAAGTTAAAGGCTCACGCCTAAATTACCCTTTAGCAACTCTTCATGTGATGTTGTTTCGTCAAATTGTGGGCTGTCGGTTTTAATTTGAATTTGTATTTATGCATGTCACACTGACATGTGGCATGTGACAGACACCGGCACATCAAGCTACTACAATCCATCATATTTTCTTAATAGATCTTCAACTTTATCGCTAGTTCAAAGTTGATTCAAATTTGACAGTTTCAGATAGCTTGATGAGCTGGCGTCTGTATATTGCCGCCTTTTTTCTATATCCTATGATATCCCACTTTTGGGCACAGACCTCTCCCAAAGTCTTGCCACAATACATTATTAATCTGTTTATACAAAGTGACACCTACATAAGGCTGTCTGTCCGATAGTGCATAAGCGGTCACCATCACCAATAAACAGCCATAACAATTGATTGATATATTTTAACAGATCTACAATACTTTACGCATGCCAGTGCCGCAGTATCATTTTTATTACTAAACAGACCTACCCAATATTTATTAATCGATATTCTCTTATCTAAAAAACATCGTATCCCAATATAAAATATTCAGTTGTTAGCCTTTGAATCTGTTCTTTATCTTCATATCATTTCCTCTTACACCTACACACGTTCGTTTCAAATACATCGCGTTACATTTCCTCCATTGCTGCTTCGCTTCGATCCAAATCTCTCGATTTGATACAAAATACGCGATGTACTTCGAAACTCCCTGAAGCAATATTCACGTCTATACATATTTGGTAGCTGTTATCGGTTAGTTCGTATGCCTACTTTATTCAAGATTTTTCTTTCTTCTGAGTATAAAAGAGCCTCGGAGGAGTTTCTTCGCGAAGTTTTAATGTATATAAAAGCTTGCTTCCTTCTTGTTCGATACTTTTCGAATATGGGTATCGGTGCAAGTATTTTTGCGATTTCGAGTTTTTTATTAAGAATGTATCTGCAAAATTGATTTGATATAAAAATTTGAATATTTTGTTATGGAATAAGCGAATATAATAAGTTATATTGTAAAACATAAATAATTAGGCTTCAAACAATACGTGCAAGGACTTAAAATAACAATTTGATATACATGTTTTGTCAATTATATATTGGCGTACAATTTAAATAGCATTTATTTTTAGAGCAAGCAAAAAAAAAATATAATAAACAATGAGAAGCAAAAATGAGAAGAGAAAACCAAAATACTACCATTTAATTGATGCTATATTGTATACATTTCTATTGTTTAGATATACACCAAGCTACCTGAAGCTGTCAAAATTTCCCAATCAACTATGAAACTTATGTTTCAGTGATCAAGTTGAAAATCTATTAAGGAAATTTGATAGATAATGTCTTTTTTGATACCTCTAAGAACAAAAATTTAAATCTTCTGTTTCCAAGGAATAAAATCAAAAAATATCTCATTTAATACTTACCAAAAATACCGCTATCAAGTTACAAAAGCAAACAAAAAAAAAACACTCGCACCAAAAAGTAATGGAAACTCTTGTTTTTTCAATTCGAAACTCGTTTCGTATTACGATCAACAGTTTTCTTTAAAACAACCCCTCAAGTTCTTGGTTTAATTTCGTTTTAGGTCGAAACATGGTACAGGGACGCACAGAAGTATGAATGATCTTGAAACGTTGACAAGGTGATAAAAGTAATTTTAGAAAATGTTAAGGGCCTGTATCAGGAATAAGTTCCAGATAGTTTGTTTGGTAGATAATTTCATACAAATTCTGTTCCAATTTTGAATTTATCTTGTAGATAGTGACTATTCGAACATATTGAAACTGGCCCTTAGACTGTTGTTTCTGGTCAAAATTATATCTTAATTTTTACGTAGAATGTTACGTTTAATAACAAGGTCTTTTTGCTGACAAAAATAACGAGTTTTAACATAAAACTAATCAACCAAGTCATGTCTCAGAATAGACATAAATATTACAGGCGCCAGCTCATCAAGTTATTATCTATAATCTGTCAATTTTCTAATTTATCGCTGAAGCACATGGTTCAAAGTTGAAAAGAAAAGAAAGTTGCTTTATGGTGGAAAAATTGACAGTTTCAGGTAGCTTGATGTGCTGGCGTCTGTAAAATGAGTAGGCATTTACATTTCATAACTTAACTGAGTATACATATAAGAACTAAACTATATTTCAGTCTCGCAATCGCATATTTTTTTCCAAATTATCAAATAACTTTTGTCTCCATACCAACAGGTAATAAACAAATAATTAGCAGCACTGGTATTTCTGAGATATTCCCGATACAGTGAAAATGCGAGCGGAATAGCAAATTCTCGATCAAACGTTTATTCATTATGGGCTGTTACTCATTAACATTTATTTAGGCGGAAGACACACGGCCGCTGAGAGTGGCGAATACATTTGCCTACATAAATTATGGGGCGGTTAGTTTGTCAATCTTAGACGTCATTATTGACTTTGTGAGCTACGCCTTAGAATACATTAATGGGTAGATAGTATTATCATGTTTGTAGAAAATGTTCAGGATGGTACGTGAACGTTTGATACAATCTGTTGGTTGCTTGTTGTGTTCTGTTTTTCTTATTTTTCAACGTTTACCTAACGAAGAGTAGCTATTTAAGACGGTGATAAAACCAAACTATGCGTTTCGTAAAATTGACGTAAAATTCGTAAAAAAAATAGACATGCTGACACCTTAAGCAGATCCGAATTTCTATACAAGAATTAATCTTTTACTTTAGTCTGTAAGTCGACTAAGCTTTCTTGGAAGCAAGTCCTCGCGAGGCCTAAAACAGCTTACCAGGACTGCGGGTTGTTCACAAGAGTTACCACGGCCCTGGTTTACAAAGACCTCCAGAAGGAAAATAGTGGGTTTTAGTCAGTGGGAGTGACACACACTCCTTTTAAACAGAACACACAGGTCTTACTCGCGATTAAAAAATATTATAAAGGCAGGCTCCCGACGTTTCGGCCGAATTACACCGACCGTGGTCACGGGTGGACTCTTTAAAAACATTAAAGACACACACTCCATCTGCATCCTCAGTAGGAGGGTGTTGATGTTTTCCCGCGAAAAAAAGGCCCAAAAACAGTCAATCCTACAATTGCTCAACAAATAAAACCTTCCAACCGTTTGTCACCAAACTCCGTGAGTCCCAACAAAAACAGTTGTGAGTAAAATCAACGTTTACTCTCAGCTTTGACTGGCAAACTTTTTCGCTAAACTTGGCCACTCCTAATTAATTCCAAGCTTCATCAATCGCCAAGTTTTAATCAGTCGGTGAATCCATCAGGTTTTAAGGTAATTGATATGATTTTTAACAGTTTGAGTTTTATTGGGTGGATAGATTTTGGTTATTTTTTATAATGACTTTTTTGTCTTGTTATTTGATCTGCCATAGACTTAGCAAATATTTAGACTTGAGTTGCAGTTTATTATAAGATTATAAATATACTGTTGCAAATAATAACAAGTATACTCATTATACTATACATATGTTATTTGTTAGTGATCTTGATATTTTATTTTCTAAATCCTAAAATAGGATTGTTGATTGATATTTCGTATTACGGGAATCTAATACTAACGCATTACTTGTTGGTCAACGAACATAATGCCAACGCCCCTAATTCAAAGTCTACACAAGTGCCGCATAATTTATGTATTCAAGTTAAATTACCCTTCCCACAATTATGAGACAGAAAAGAGGAAAAAAATCATGATTCTACCGATTCTTTTCATAGCAAAATCCTTTCCAACTTTCCTTTTATATTCCCAAAATGCTGACTTAAAATGTCTTAAATGAATTGTCCCAGGCTCTGTTCACTCCATTCTTCGTTGACAATCCCTTGACGTGTTTTATGTCCTAATTTAAATTGCTTTTATCGCGAACACGACCGTTACGTTTGCCCCAAAATGGCCGCGGTGGAATCCCGTTTTTCACTCTCGAAATACCAAGTGCTTCTTGCCTTCTCTAATTGTTTCTACGGTCTATAAAAAAGGTTTTTAAATGAGACGTTGCCGCATTTAAGTGCGGTGAGATTTAAAAAAATAACCCTCTTAACGCTATGGCAATTGGCGTAGACGCTACGTTTTCGTGAACCTGCTACGGCGTAGAACATAAATCTTCGGCGTAGCCAATGCTACGTTCCGATGTCTGACTTTAACAATATATTCAAATGTATGTGAATAATGTGTTAGGAAATGTATCCGGATTTTAAAAATTCTTTAAATCGCTGGAGTTTTGATAACGTTTAGAATTTTTTAAATTTTATTTCTATAAAATTTTGTTTCTCCTTAAAGAAACTTATAATAATATGACATAATATCATAATATACAATTTTAATAACAATAATTTTATTGCAAGATACAAAAACTAACCTATTTTAAAAACACCTTCACTACCTTAAAATCACGCCCCTATTTAGTACCGTACAATATCCCATTAATAAACATTTTTAAACAACATAAACGACTTTCAACCTCTTCAATCTCGTGTGTACCCGGCCTAATAACGGTAATAAGTATTTTTTCCGCGCCGGCCGCTCTGACGTAGAAGATTGATGTTCAGGAAACACTTCGTTCGTACGGCTATATGTATGTGTTCCTTATGTAAAGTTCACAAGTGTAATGTGAATACACTTGGTGGCATATACTTTGGGTCAGACAAAATATATTTTTATGAAGTACATTTTTTTTACATATTTCAATTTAAGTCGTGGTGGCTTAGTAGTTAAAGAACCGACCTCTCAACAACCAATGCAACTTTTCTAAGTTTGTATGTACTTTCTAAGTATATCTTGGACACCAATGACTGTGTTTCGGATGGCACGTTAAACTGTAGGTCCTGGCTGTCATTGAACATCCTTGGTAGTCGTTAAGGGTAGTCAGAAGCCAGTAAGTCCAGTAGGTCTAACCAAGGGGTATTGGATTGCCCAGGTAACTGGATTGAGGAAGTCAGAGAGGCAGTCGCTCCACATAAAACATTGATACTCAGCTGCATACGGTTAATACTGGAAACCAACCCCAACATAGTTCGGAAAGCGTCGGGAGATGATGATTTCAATTTATCAATAGAATTAGCTGACACTACATTTGAAAGCTCAAAATCCAAATGATCATAACTAAGTTTTTGTTTTATTATAAGCAGAAAAATATAGCAAAGTGAGTCATCAAAGAGCTACAGAGAACAAGGGATGTCTCATTTCAACTGCAGAGCGTGTCGAGAACTATAGTTCCCAAAATAACTCTTGATAAATCGTATGAGTATTTCCCGTATGAGCGTATTGATTGAGGCTGCATGCTTTAAATATGTACGGATGAGGCCCAGACCGATCGATACCATAAGCTCAGAATTGTATCCTGTAAGGGCTGCGATTCACTGGCTGTGAGTGGTTCGCAAGAATTACTCGCTTATACGAGCAACTACTGTTACCTATTTGAAAAAATCTTTTAACGTTAGTTAACCTATTTATTTAGGAAGCCTCTATCAATTTTTGGATGAATACGCTGGTGAAAGCCAGTTTTATAACAAGGTAGGAGAAATAAAGTCCATAAAATATTTTGGAAATTTTGAGATACCTACAATTTTGAAACTAAAAAATAAAAATAAAATATTGCTATAGCAAATATTGCTTAAAACCTATTTCTTATAATTCAGTCCACGCCGTACTAATTCTTCTAAACCGAGGCCAGTCTAATATCAGGGTTGCCACATTGATATACGGCCGCACCATTGTCGGGAGCGAACCGAATTAAAAGCCTGAGATAATTTACTTGGTGAATTTATTCGGCAAAGGGCCATGCCCTAACATATTTTGTACTGATTACGCATTATATTGCTTCATTATGGGCAACCTTGTAAGCTTTGGTGGCAACCCTAGGGGTAAACAATGCGTAAAGATTTTTGAGCTGTTTATTTTTTAAAACGAGTGCGAATTTTAGAGCGTGAACACACGTGCTTTCTTTTTTAGGCGATTAAGTAGAATTATTACCGATGGGTTCCGTATGTATTCCATATAAGAATGTTAAGAGTATTCCTCTTGGGTGGTGGTGTGGTGTTACGCGAATGGATAGAGTAAGGAGTAATTGTATAAGAGGAAGTTTAAAAGTGGCACTGGTAACCGAAAAATAATGTGGAATCCTGCTATCATGGCATGGGCATTTGGTGCTGAGGAATGAGGATCATATTGTGAAATATGGAGGAAAGGGACTAAAAATACTGCATTATTACTTAACAATGCGCGAGTGTGTTTATAAGTATCTTGCAACAGAAAATATAACCATAATTGTAAACCTAATCTCCCTAAAACTTGACAGAATTTAAAAATATTTTATCTATGCCTGTTTAAAACAAATTCTCTTAAACTAGTTACCAAACACTCTTACACTAGACTCTCCACAAATATAGTCCAGATTTCTGCATTCTATTTCCTAGAAATGGGCCATTGATGGTCGTACATAGTCTGCGATCGTCACAGTGTATGCATTCTGCAGGCATCCTTAGCATCGATCCCTATGCGATGCTGATACAAGTCTGCATCGAGAGACTCTCGCTATAATATTCTAAGTATTTTCTTTAAAGATTATTGAATCGATATTGCGTTAGTTGAACCGTAATTTGATTTTCGAATGGTGTTCTTTTTTAAGCTTTTAAAAATATAAGTACTTTGTATGATCCTTTTTTGTTTTCTTCGATGAAGATTCAATGTGAAATATAAATAGAAAATGATGACTATATTTGTGGGGCTACGGGTTGTTCGCAAGAGTTACCGTGGCCCTGGCACACAAGGACCACCATAAGGAACATAGTGGGTTTTAGTCACTAAGTAAGAGACTGACTTTTCTTCAGCAGGAAGGCTCATTTGATTTCCCACGAAAAAAAATACTATATTTGTATACAGAATATATAGTCTAATATAATCCTTATTTGTATACAGGCTTTCATTGAACATCCTTGGCCAATATGAAGGCAATAAGTCTGACGCCAGTCTAACCAAGGGGTATTAGGTTGCTCGGGTAACTGGGTTGAGGAGGTCAGATAGGCAGCCGCTCCTTGTAAAGTACTGGTACTCAGCTAAATCCGGTTAGACTGAAAGCCGACCCCAACATAGTTGGGAAAAGGCTCGGGAGATTGATAGATGTATACAGAACACAACATTTCTGATTAGTCCTCGCGAAATAAAACTCTATTTTCTGTTAACAAACGAGACATTCAAAGAACACAAAACATTAAAACAAATGACATCACTAACCCTTCTTCCATTCATTAATGAAAAACTAATTGAAACACAACGATAATAGGTCATTATTACCGAAATATTGACCGACCGTACCTTATTGTAATTTTAATACCCACAAACATTATTACTACGTCAAACAGCGCTATCACGTGACATTAAGTCATTATGCCAGTGTTGCAGGTGAGAAAATACTCCCCAGTTTGTTTTATTCGGAATAAATAAGTCGGCTATAACTAGTATTAATAAGCGGGTTGAGGTATGAAATAGTTGGGTGTACCGCATAGCTACAGTTACTTACGAATGTACTGGCAATTTAAATGGTACAGGTAGTGGTTTATTGACTGAGAATTATGTTTTAAGGATCAATGCGTCTATAAGCTTGTTAAAGGACTGACTTATCGTAGTTCACAGCACAACACACGCGTATTATAAACGTGAAAGTTTCACGCAAAAGTACGTAACCCAATTTGATAAATAGATTGTACTGACGCCAACATATCGAGCTACTACAACCCGAAAATTTCCGTAATAGATTTTCAACTTTTGCGCTGAAACAAATATGGTAATTATGGTTTCAAAGTTGATTGACGTCTGTACCAAATTTTTCTAAGTTATATGTATATCTTTTCAAAATTTAGTTTGGACACCAATGACTGCGTCAAGGTGAATGAAAACATCTTGAGGAAACCAGGGCTTTAAAATCTAAATCCACAATCCGCCTTGAACAAGCATGATGATTAACGCTCATTCCTTCACCGTGTGAAAAGAGGTCTGTGCCCTACAGTAGGAAGGACTATAGTGAAGGCTAATGATGTCGATGAAGAAAGTTTAAAGGATTCTGTGACCAACCAGAAGAGGAAATCTTTCACTAATTACCATGTGGACCACAGGACCAATTCAGCATTTAGTTTATACTAAAACTAGCTTCCGCCAGCGGTTTCACCCGCTTTCTGAGGGAAGTACTTTCCATACCCGGATAAAAAGTAGCCTATATGTAATTCTGATATATAAGCTATATTGTGGTAAAGTTTCATTCAAATCCATTCAGTAGTTTTTACGTGAAAGAGTAACAAACATCCATACATCCATACTTACAAACTTTCGCCTTTATAATAGTAGTAGGATTGTTCTGCAATTCCACTGCATCGTCTCTGTTGGTGGGTGAGCCCAGGCTTCATACATTTGCCATGGTCCTGTAAATAACCTCACAGGGGTACACAGTGGCTTTTTTTATATACTATATGGCTCCAATATACCGTAGCATCAAACCGTTATAGGCATAATGATACGTCAGGAACAAATGACGTCACAGCGCGGCACCGAACTTCACACAAAAGGTAATGAGCTGAACCGCCGTTTTGTTGTCAAACGCTAAATTAACTGTGCATTTCGCTTGATTACTGACTTTTATACTGATGTTCATAACTTTGGTGTGTATACGTAACTTATTACTTAGAAATTAGAAGGGAAATATTTATATTTTATACACCGTGATTTTTTAGTCGTCTTACAAAAGTAGTCCACCTAAAGTATCCGACATAAAATACCTTTAGATGCGATTATTATTTTTATATCATTAATAATAATTTTAAAAGTTAATAAATTAGAATGAAACACCCTATTAAAAATGTTAACGTATCAAACGGTAGAGTATACCTACCCAATGCACGAGTCGAGCAGATCATTCTTTCTCCATTTATCAGAAGACAAGGGAGTTTCTAACTACGTCATGCGTCATAATAATGATTTTTTTTTTAGTGTTCAAATTTCATAAATTCATTTTTTTTTTATTATGAACTTTTACTAGTCATTGGATACATGAACTGGGCTGCTTTTGTAAGATGACTAAAAAATCACGGTGTATAGTCTACGATAACAATCTTTTAGCTTTAGATTGTATACACTAATAATGATAATTATGGTATAAAGTCGTGTATCTGATCTCATATTTTCATATTATTCACGACAAAGACACGTGTAACAAAAATAAAACTTTAAGATATTTAGTACAAATACAGAGTTTACCGTTTAACAACAACGACTCACTCAAACGGTCCCAAATCCATTCCAATTTTATATCTAACAATAAAAATTCACCACCCATTACAGTACTAAATATCACCAAACACACACACAAAAACTCTTAAATCACAATGTATAAGGTCCACAATGTATATCATAGAGAGTATTTAATCTCGCATCGGACATTCGACCTCTCGCGAAGTATAATCGAATCAAATAACACCCCTTTAGGCTGGGCGATAAATAAAAAAATCGCGTCATAAATAACTCTAGGGCTCCAGACCGATTCTAATGAGTAAGAGGGGAGACTCGGCCTGAATTGAAATAGCTCACCCCTAAACCATTTGTATTCAAACAAAGCTGACGGCCGGCCGCATTTTAATTTACTTACGCGAATTAAAACTGCTCGTGATTCGAATCCGATCCATTTTTACTACGATACTTTATTTTTATCGTTGATTGAAGTCGCTTCTGTTATTATTAGTGGGTTTTTCTTGAGAACTGATTGAAATTCAATCGGTTTCTTTTCCTGAATTGACGGCTCACTAGCATATTTTTTTAAATCTACGATAACTTTCCTGTCATCGATTCGATTGTCTGCTATCGTTTGTCCTACCAATTTTGCTTGTAGCGTCTTTTTGTATGGGACAGTTCTTGCTGTACAGTTGTAGACAAAAGCGTTTTAGGTTGAAATATTTAATGTCATTCCGATTTTTGTCAAAAAATAAATAGCTATTATTTATTTATTCTTTTAAAACAAAAATTGCTTAAAATCTAAACGGAAAAATTCCAATCTTATACATTTATTTACCACGTGAGAAAGCAGTCAGCTGTACGTATACTCACCCACACAAGCGTTTTTCATGACAGTGGTCGGTAATGAAATTCACTGGCACCTCCAGATTAGAATGTTTATTGTCTGTCGTGTAGTCGTTATCAACAGATTCGATGTTTATATTAGCACAACAATCCGTTCAGTGACGTTCGTCTCGCTTTGTTGTGGTAATGTCATTAGACGCGGTCACCGGCCGTTGAATATTAATAAGAGTTTGCCTAGCACTTTTGCTTTTGATTGTACTCGAGAAAAGATATCATGCTGGGACATGATGTTAATTGAAATATTTTGAATAAGTAGGTATTATTTGGTCCTTATTACGAAATAACTTGGCTGGAGTAGATCTTGATAAGATTTTTAAAGATGTTTTGGGACTTAGTGATGAAAAGATCAGTGACGGTTATAAACGTAAAACGGCTTTTCTGATCTCAACGTATTGTCAAAAGTGATATTTTCTTTTTTTTGGATTCTTTATTTGAAACTTTAAAAACAGAATAAAACAAAACATAACATTTGTTTGAACAAAAGAAGAAAGAAGATGGTTTTGGATTGTGCTAAAGGCCATACGGCTAGAAATAATGTTACCTGTGAGATGACGTCAGATAGTAGAGTGTGGAAGAAGAAAAAATGCTGCGCCGACAACAAATAAAAATAGGGATAAGGAAGGATGGTGATGAAATTACATTTGATTTAATCAATCCACAATTTATGTTTAAATAAAATTATGTATAAGTACAGACGCCAGCACATCAAGCTACCCGAAACTGTCAAATTTTACCAATCAACTTTGAACCATATGCTTCAGCGATAAAGTTGAAAATCTATTAAAATTTGAAAGATTATAGTAGCTTCATGTGCTGTCGTTAAATACAGCCTTAACATACAAAATTATAGTAACAGCTTAGATTACGATACCAATAACGTCGTTTCCCATCATTAAAATTTTCCCTCCAAAATTAAGCGACTACCTACTCAAAAATATAATGTAACCTGATTTATTATTCAATAGGTAATGTCCATAACACACAGTTTAATTATGTAATTATAGGAAGCTATATGTAGGGTAATTAGAGACACAGATTTTTTAATTGACGACCAGATAGCGTAGTGGGTAGTGAATCTGCCTGCCAAGCTAGAGGTCGCGGGTTCGAAAGTCAAACATTTGTATGTGTTTTTCCTTACTCATTCATACAACGTCATCTAGTCGCAAACTAAGCTGAGATTGTACTATGGGTACTACACAACTAATATACATATTTTATATACATTTCTTTTATAAATTGATATTATACATAAAAACACCCAAAAAGAATCAAACACTTATGTTCATGCACACAAATGTTTGACTTACGCGGGAATCGAACCCGCGAACTCCAGCGTGACAGACAGATTCACTACCTACTACGCCATCTGGTTGTAACATAAAGCCCTTTTCACTCCTCGCTTCTAGCCACAGCAAAGAACACCATTACTGTCATTATGAGAACCCCGTGACGTCATCGCTAAACAACACAGGCATCAGGTGGACAATAATATACTAGATGCCAGCGTAACGTAATTATGTAAATGTGTGTAACAGAATACCATACACCTGCGTATGAGTGAGTGTGATGGGGGGATTTCGTACCTACATGAGAATAATGGGGAATATCTTTTCATTTACCAACTTTGCATGAGGTTATTTTTCTAATATTTCTGATGAAATAATTGGCTCAATAAGTTATATAAGTTCTCGTATTAATTTCAAAGTATTAATATTAAGTATTAAGGTCGTGGTGGCCTAGTGGTTAAAGAGCCAAGTATGAGGGCGTGGGCTCGATTCCAGGTCAGGCAAGTACCAATGACTGTGTTTCAGATGGCACGTTAAACTGTAGGTCCTGGCTGTCATTGAACGTCCTTGGCAGTCGTTACGGGTAGTCAGAAGCCAGTAAGTCTGACGCCAGTCTAACCAAGGGGTATTGGGTTGCCCGGGTAACTGAGTTGAGGAGGTCAGCTGAATCCGGTTAGACTGGAAGCCGACCCCAACATAGTTGGGAAAAGGCTCGGGAGATAATAATTAATTTCAAAGTATTAATCACTTCGAAAATGTATGGCCGCCTATTCACGGATTGACTGTGACACCCATAATACACTCAAAGGACATAACTAATAATATCACTCATAAACTACACCAATAATAACGTTAAACAAAGTATTTAAATCTCCTTAAAACTACCAGTAACTACCAGAAGTACTAGTATCAATCTCCTTAAAAAACGTACCTACCAGTAGTACCAGTATCAACCAATACATTCGACAGTTCCCAAACTTTGACATGTTATTCCTCCTCATGCAATATGCATAGCAATATTTGAAGACAGTAAGCTCCCTCCCTTCACCCCCCACATAATTGGTGAATATTTACCACCTGTTTTCTTGTTTAAGGAAATGGAATGAGGAAACTCCTTTTGATTTGAGGAAACCTTTTGACATGTTTTGAGGTATTGAAAAGGAGTCTTTAGTAAGCAGTGTCCAGATTTTTCCTTAAGGTCGTCATTATGATGATTCTCAGTGTGTAGACGCCAGCAAATGTCAAATTTTCTCAATCAACTTTGAACCTTATGCTTCAGCGATAAAGTTGAAACCCTATTAAGAAAATTTGGCTTAATGTACTGGCCTACACTCTTGGACGCCAAGCCTAACTGCGAAAGACGATTCTGTCGATTTCTCTGGAGTATTGTGAGATGAGCGTGTGGATGTTTCATTATATCTATTTAAGCTTATATAACTAGCTAGTGTTAGTTTTTGCTGTTAAATAAATAAATAAATACATTAAAATAGAGCATAAACTTTGAGAACCACCAAGCGCGATTCCAACTATAAATATAATCGAGAAAGAGGTGCTAGGTTCATGAGAAAATCTCACAAGTAGATTACAGGTGCAGCAAATTTTACTTTCAGAGATGTTCAACTGTTACTTAGGCAACGCCTCAGAGCTTGAGGCATTTCTTATAAAAGTCGTTGAACCCGAGGCATCCATTTGGCTATGCTTTTATAAGCCACTCCGCTACGTTTATAAAGATTTTACAAGCGTACCCACGTTAATTTTAAAGCTCGCGCTAATATAATACAATGTTAATTTGTAACGTAAGGATGTATTTACTTGTACGCATTTTGGATTTTATATTTAAGTGTTATGTTGTACGTATACTGTAATGTGAGTTTATGTAAATAAAGACAATCTCACATATTTATAGATATACATATTTATGGAAATACAACCTGATTGCATGGTTCACTCGGACCTGTCCGGTTAAGCAGTAAACAGCCTCCTAAGCTGAACTGCGAGTTGCTAGTATCAAAAAATAAATGGTTCACTCGGTACACATTACAAAGTATGTTTTGAATCTTAAAGATGGAATACTAGTTAAAGTAATATGTACCTATAGGTACAGACGCCATTAAGCTAAGCGATACTGTCGAATTTTCTCAATCAACTTTGAACCATATGCTTCAGTGATAAAGTGCTAGCGCCCTGTACAATAACTTGAGTAATTCACTTCGTAGCTGTTTTAGAACTAGTGTAATTTAATATCCTTCATAGTTCAAATAGGATAATTTTTATTATTAAAAATACCTTAATCATCAAAATATTTGTAACACTTGATAAGTTTATACGGAATGTAGACTTAATAAAAAAAAAAAATCACCAATTCATTGTAAACAAGATTATCCCAATTTCACTAACTCAATTCACTTCTCATTCACACAAATAAATCAAAACACACACACAATAACGTATAAAACATTTTAATGTTTCTTACAAAATTACACGTCATAACGCGAAAAAAAATAAAAAGGTCTACCTATACAAGCTAAGGTAATTCCGCTAATGCATGGTATACACCGGCGTGCACACTGTATTTTCAAGTAATATTGTTTATGGTAAGCAGAAAATCTTGTCACGGCTTTATTTTGCTCATATACGAGTGTTTGGATGGCAACAGTTGTGGACATACAGGTAGCAAGTTTGATGAACTAGGTAAATTGGGAATGGGAATTTGCTCGCTGTTTGATGAGTACCGATTTGTGTTGGGAATTAGTTGGAAATTGTTCGTACATTAGTGTTTAAGTCAGAATGCAAACCCGCATAGGTGATATCAAGGTACATGTCCTCCCAAGCGTAGTTTTTGAGATGCATTTACAATACTACCACCCTACTACGTGGTACCTACCAGCCGTCACACAATAAGCAGTCAAAACACGGATCCAACTCGCGCAACTTTATGATTTTATAGTAGTACTAAATTGTTACATGTAGTATCTAGTCGTCACTGGAATACTTGAGAATATCGCTACCAGAACTCCACGGGTTTATATTGTCAAATAATCGCGGTTCGCGCTGGGAATTTGTATTGGTAATCGTTGTGGTTTTGTTTTATTTGGAGAAAATGTTTATTTGAAGACTTCGCTTACTAAGTGCTAGGTTCAAAGTTCGTGGCGGTATGAATTACTTAATAAAAGCGTCGTCCATGTTGGAGGCACACAAATAGCTCGCATAGAGCTCGTGAATAATGGAGGTCTGTATTAATTAATTAATTCCTGGAATCGGATTAATAGTTCCAGTGATGGCCCGTTATGTTGAAACTTTGAATCTATAAAAGGCAGAATAGATTAAAGCTAATGTGTTATAAGAAAACTGTTAATCCAATTACGTTTTTATCGTTATGAATAAAAACCTATAAGCTTAACACAACTTACAACTAACAATCATGACAAAAAGGTTGTATTGGTCACAATTATTATTATGATGTCTACCAGTAGAACTGGAGGTGAGAGCATTATAAATAACAGGTATCGAAAGTATATAAGGAAGTCTTTGCTAAGCGGTAAGACATAATAAAATAAGAATATATATTTTTATAATTTTTACGAAACTCATTGGCATTCACGGCATGGGGAATGCCCATACTCGGTAATTCCTCTATATTCATCTAGCTTCATCCTTAACACCCTCACAGCAAATGTGGTGAAATCCATAATTGTAACTTTAGAATTACTTCCAACGTCCATACTAATGTTATAAAGCTGAGCAATTTGTTTGTTTGAACGCACTTATCTTAGGAACTGCTAGACGCATTTGTTAAATTTGCAGTATAGATAGATAGCCTATTTATCAAGGAACGCTATAATCTACTTAGTACTTCTTATCCGAAGTAGCTTCGCGGACTCCGAAGATATTGCTGGCAGAAGCTAGGTCTATATATGTATGTATTTAAGAGTACCTACTGCACTGCTGATTGGCAATAAAAACAAAACACTACTAATATAGTGAACGTATTGTATCAACCAGTCTACAGTCCCAAATATAGAACATTACGCTAACTATAGCCACTCTCACAGAAGATGTTAAATGTTTGTGCGTGTAGTTGATGTTACTTAAGTAATTATGGCGTGACAGTGAGTAGGAAGCAATTAATATGGAGTGTATATTTAGCTTCTTGTGTTATATGTAGCTGTATATTTAAGGCTTTGTATACAAGTCAGTGTGTACTGCATATTATAATATTGAAATTATATGGCTAATGTTTATATCAAACATCGATGTCAAGATATTAATACAATTGGTAGCCGACTACAGTAGGCTTAGCATGGCAACCGTAGAAACAAGTTTTGTCTACTGGAGAGTGGACATAATGACAGATATGTGATTGATGTTAGATTTCTTTTGACACGTAGAAAAGAAATTTTTCTTCTCTTCAACCGACATAAGTCTGCAAGTAATTATATGCGAGTTGACAGGTCGCGCCATGCTCGGGCAGAAGACATGTTGATATTGATAGAAAGAATAGATATAAAATCGCCATGCTATGCCTGCAGAAAGGAGAAATACAAATCAATCAAGAATAAATATTATACTGCTGAAAATAACACCATTTTAATATAATTGACGCATTTTTACCAACTCAATAAACTGAACTAAAAAGGCGTTATTCTTGTAGTTATTTTGAAGGAAAACCCAAATATTCCTTGGCCGAATTTTCGTCAGTTCATTTAGTTAATATTAATATTACTTACATAGAAATAAGTTAATTGTAATTTACTTTAAGTGTTTCTTGTGTATTGATTGTAATTTAATTTCATCTAATGAAGGCATATTAATTATCATTAAGTTGTAACTTGCCGGCATTCTATTCTACTGTTTTAGGGACGTTACGGAGTTATCTTGAGATAAATAAGTCACTATGTCTTGCAAGTAACTGCGGCCAACTATCCGCATTGTGTTCTAGCAAGAAATTTTCATATTTTTTTACGTTAGCGAATTCAAACTCTTGACAAAACGCAACATCTAAATTATTCATTTGCTTTTAACAGAACACTGGGATTTTCAAAGTACTGTGTATAAAAGATTACTTCATAATAAATCTTATTTAGCAGTACGGGTCGTATATGTAGTATGAATACTGGGGTTTTGTTTTCCATGACGCATAAAACAAACCGACATATGTATGTTCTGGACATGAAACCGACACTACAAATAAAATACAAAAACAATTTCCCAACGGAAGCAACAAAAACACTACGGGGTAATGTAATCAAAATTCCTCGTATCGCATCATGTTTACAGCATTAAAATGGGCGCTGCGCTTGCGACTCCATCAGACTCAATGACGTTTTATGCGCCATAAAAGTAGGAGTGCACTCTATGAGCGCACCTTCGCTAATGAACCGCGTTTTAGTCGAGATGCAGCTTATATAGACTTGCACTTTATATGTGTGAAGAGAGAATGTAGATGTACTGTGTGCGCTTGTGTGGGTATATGATGAGTTACAAAGATTTTAAGGGGTTTCGTGCTGAGCTTGCCGAACTTATGAAGAGAGTACACTATGTCTGACTTTGATGCAGCGTTTATGAGTACTTAAACTATACTTCTGTTTTGTAGAACATACCTAAGCTAATTGAGGTATTGTAGCACAAGTAGCAAGATTTCTAAAATTACCATTAAAAAAGTGAGTTTTAATATGCTGCTTTTTCTGAAGCAGTTGTCAGCTAAAATGGTGCTTTTTCAGTATAAAAACTTTTTGGAGATGGAAAATCATTAGATGACCATTTTCGCGCGTAGCGCAGACTTCCACTACCTTGAACTTACCTCTGTTTCAACTGCATCCCTTTGTGTACTAGGGACGCAGTAACTCTTTCAAACAATATTCAGCCCCCACTCTAGACATAAAAAAAGTTTCCATACATATATCGCGCACTATTACTGGAAAGCCGAATAGAAACCATAGTTGGTGTTTAATGGCCCTTAAGGAAGACTCTATTAGCTGGTACGATGGTCCGGATTTATGGACCAATCTCTCATCTTATGTATGAAACATTGAGGGTATCTTGCGAGATAGGAAATGCTTTGGTACAATGTAAATAGGGTTTTTATCGACCAACCAGTTTTGCTTTATAAAGATGCCGATAAAATGTTGCATGAGACCATATATTTTTATGCTCGAGATAAAATATTATATTGAGTACATAAATATGGACTGGTCTCAATTACGTGATGTGATGTGCAAATACTATGTTGTAGAGAGTACACATTAATTTATTATTAGATAATTTAAGAAGTCAGATTCCAGACGAAACTTAAAGTTACTAGTACAAATAGGGGGATACCTTCATACTGTTACTGATTTTAATCATACTACTGCAGGCTCAGCATGACAACCGTAGAAACAAGTTTTGTCTACCGGAGAATGGACATAATGACAGAAAGTGACAGATTAACGTATAATTTCTTTTGAAATTTTTTGAAGAATTTTTTCTTTTCTTCGATCGACATAAGTCTACAAGTGATGAAGTCGCGCCATGCTCGGACAGAAGACACGTTGTCATTGACAGAAAGAGCTTTGTCTTTTCTTGATAGAAAAGATATAGAATCGCCTTGCTAAGCCTGCTGAGAGTCAATTTTTCACAAGACTTTTTAAATTAGACTGCAGATTTTTTTGCACTATTCTATATCAAGTTAAATGGGCGTCAAAAAAGTAATTATGAGTTTATTTCAAGCTTTTAATCCCTCCTATAGTTGTTCCTGCACCTGATCTCTCTCCGGTCGTGTCGGATTGCCGTCCCATCGGACTATGAGAGTGAGAGAATAGAGGGTGCACCTGTGTCTGCGCAAATGCTTGTGCGCTATAATGTGTCCTACGCAGCTGTCTGATCTCCTTAGAGGCTAAAGTCGCCAGCTAACAGCTTCATAGGCGACATCATCTTTTAAGTTCTTTTTGACCGCGTCGAGAGGATTTTACATGATTATTATAAAAAAAATCCGGCCTTCATCCAGCTGTATTAACATTCGCAGTTGATTTATTTCACTGTGGTTAGTATTGCACAAATATTTTTAATGCATACTTCATCTGTTTGTGACAATTTACTATGAATAAGTTCTAAAACAATACCAACATATTTGGAGCATCGGTTTGTTGCGGAATTTAATATGGCAGCATTGTGCGGTTTGAGTGACGCGGTGTCGTTGCAGTTTCGCATATATTACTGCTTGTAGAACTAATTCGCAAGGGGTACTGAATGTTTATTATGAGGGAAACCCTATACTAAGGGCCAGTTTCACCGGTTACGGATAGCCACTATCTACCAGATAAATTAAAAAATAGAACAGAATTTGTATGAAATTATCTGCCAGATAAACTATCTGGAACTTATCAGCAACCGGTGAAACTGGCCCTAAGTGTTTGATTTATATGATAGAAATGATTAAGAAATTTCTCATCGAAGCCAACCGCACGTACTTCACTCACAAAAACAACCCTTACACCCCCAATTGCACACAAAGGAGATGGGCGCTGTTGGAACCACATTAAAGAAGTGACGTTCACGATGGAGTTCATGTTTACTATATTTAAGACTTAATAAGAGGAATATATAACAAAATATTAAGATTTTACAAGGGCGGTATTAAAAGTTAGAAAATATTTTTATTTACTTAAAAATAAGCCATTTTCCAGTTATTGAACGCACCTCGTTCATATAACCTGTGCATATAACATTCCAACCTACTCTTTAAATGACTAATAATCTTACATTTGCAGAGGTAAAACTGTATTTTTTTTATATAAATTGTAAAATAAAAAAAAAACATACAAAAGTTAATATTAAAAATACATTTTCATTTTATATTATAAAAACGCACAATGTTATAACCAAAACGATTATTTGTGTTAGCGTAGAATGAAATCTTGTAGGTAATGTCAATATGAACTGAATGACAGAGTCAAAACTAATTGTATTCTTTGTTGCCATTTTATGAAAATCACCAAGAGAAATGGGAGTTAAAATACTAGGTGCGTGACAAGAATTTTAATTTTCTTTACAATGAGAATCTACATATATCATAAGGGTGCGCACCCATAAGTCTTATTTCCTTCGTCACGGGTGTTGCTCTGAGTAAAAGTTATACACTGGATTCAAGACATGATATAAGGTTAGATTTAAAATAATTTTATAGATTTTTTGCTAGAAATATCGATGTCTTAATGGGTTCGATAGCATTTAGTTTTGAAGACTTTTTTAATGCCAAAGAGTGCAGTGAATTGTTGCAAATAATTCTACATATCAATATCAAACTCATTATCAATGAGGTATCTAATAGATGTATGTAGGTAGGTTATTAGATACTATTACTAGACAGCAGTAGTTTTTGTGTCTTCAAAATGTTTTAATGTCAATTGATAATGGAATCTATTTTCCTGTGTTCCATACTTTGAACACTATGAATACTTCGATATTGGCAGGATAACTTAACCATATTAATGGCTTTTTGGTTGAACCAATCTATATGATTTTGAAACATCTCGACTGTCTGATCGACTCCATTATTGACAACAATAAGGTCACTTTGTTTGTATCGACTGCCTCATTAATCTAGTGCGACTGCTGTACACGGGTTCTATGATTTGATTCCCGGGTCGGACTAAAATCGCTTTGTGGGTTTTAAGAAACGAGTCTGGGAGTTGGAAATTGATTTTTAACGCTTACATCACTACCGACTGTCTGGCAACAGGCAAGTGTTATTCAATTGTTTTTTTTCAACGGCTAACCTAGAATATCCATTATAATCCATTATTTTGTGTGTGATTTTGCGGGTTATTGATGATTTGGCTTTACTTTTAGACTGATTATTCTACATACCGACTTAGGAAAACGTTGTTACCTTTGGATTATGACTTGCACGTGGTTTGGACTTAGTTACCCGATAAAATGCGTTGGCACATTGACCGTTTACGGAGACATCGATTATCCGACGAAAATGTTCAGGTAGTAGAGAGAGTTCAGAGATGGATTTATCCACGTATTGCATTGATCAATAATAACAGCGTGATGTAAGTATTGTAGTACCAATACATACGATTGATACTTAAGCTCATTTACTTCAGAACTATTCCGTGGCTTGGTTTTGTTTCCTCTTGTAAGACTCGGCCTCTATCATATGGTGCTTCAAAGTATAAATAAACGTCATCCACAAGATGAACAAAGTTATATCATTCTTGATTATGAAAAACTGACATGATTATAATATTTACTTGGTGTAAACTCAATCCCTCTCCTTGTGAGAGGAAGCCTATGCCCAGCAGTGGGCAGTGAGACGATAAAAACGCTGATAATGATTTAATAATTTTTAATGCATGTTCATAATTATTTTAGATGACTGGGGATGACTCTATCTGTCATTCCTGTTGGGAGTTGATAAATCATAACCCAAATCAAGATCCTGAACATAGCAACCGACAACAAGTAGACCATCGTAATGTGTGTGCTGGGTGTGGTAGGTCTATTTTCAAAATCATGAGCAGCACAGAGCATCTGCTTATCGATAGATCTAGACTACCTCGAAAGCAAACCCTATCATGTAAAAAATATATTATTAAGACAAAGATTTCGGCGAATATATGATGAGAACCTGAATTGAGAACCTCCTTTTGAAGAAGTTGGTTAATAAGATTCAGTATGTAGTATAATTATCATCCTGCTGTATTTATACGCTACGTGTGGAGACGCCGGCGCCCTCCACTACTGTCAGGACCAATCTACTGGCTTAAACTCCTCTCACAGGAGCGCTCCGCACTTTTAACGAAATCCAGAACAGTATAGATATTTTTTCGTGCTAATTAATGAACTCGCAAAGAATATAATTATTATGTTATAAGATACAATAGGTTATACTAGTAAAAATATTGTATTTTATTCTGTTATTTTCAATTTAGTATATCTTGTGTCTTTTTTAATTAGTAAAGTGGCTCGCTATATTGGATTGATTAGTTAAGTCCTGTAATGTTAGTTATAAGGAAGATAAATAAATATATAAATCCTATTTTTATCAAAAACAACATTAAACTTTTTTATACATTAAAATATAGTTTTTTATTCAATAAAGCTATTGTTTAAATCCAAGCTATATCAATATGGTCTATGCTTACAGTATTACATGTTATATCGTCTTGAATAAGTTGCTGGTATATGTAGTTCCTAGCTCCCGTACCTGCTTTTTTATTTTGAATGGATAAGTAGGTACCTATTTATCTATTTAAAATAGAGGAGCTTGTGGCTAAGTAACAATCGATCAATGCATGGGTCAATCAATCAGAAGGTTAAGTAACGCTTGCCTCGGCGATCCGTGGATTGATGACATGTTCCTCCGTGTTTCGGAAGTCACATTATATTGGTGGATCCCGGCTGTTTTAAGCAGGTACATCTTTAGCCGTCGCTACGCTACGTCGTTACGAGTCAGAAGCCAGAAAAGTCTGACAACCATTCATACCAAGGGGTAGCGAGTTGATTGGGTAACTGGGTTGAGGAGGTCAGATGATGATGAAGAAGGTACCTATATTTGGCTAGAGAGATGCTGAACCATTATTGTACTTTTAGTGAACATTGTGATTGTACACAAGGGTGATATTGTTCAATACGCCCTCTCAGATTCGTTTCAGGTTACAATATTTTAAGTTGAATATCTTATTTCTCCCAGCTTCTACGACTTACTGCCCATTTGCTTTTTTACTAGTTTCATATAGTTCTACAACTAATTACACGTTTCCATACTGCACGATGCTTCTAATAGTGGGTCCCATTTTACATGCAATCTCGCCATACTCCTTTAACAATACATGGGTGTATTTTTTTCATAATCGCCGAAATTCTAAAGGCATGTCTACATAAACAAGCAGCGGAGCGTAGCACATTAGCCTCACGGGAGCGAGCGCGATTCATATTAATGTTAGCTATTAACCGAATGCACGATAAATTCCCCGGGGCGATAGAATAGCGATTTATTCGCGTATCGCTCGCGTTCCATGATATATCGCGCCCGCGTGCTCCTCTCACTACGCTGTTGTGATCACGGCTTTATACCGCGCGATTAGTGCCGGGTTAAGTTTGGGTCGTTCGAAAATGGCGGGTCGATACAAATTGGGATGTTATTTATTATGGGCGTGTGGAAAAGGAGGCTATATATCTTTTTTTTAGTACTTGACTCATAAGGTTAATGCTATCTAGGTTTGTTGAGATTCCCGTCTTCCCTCATATCTGATTAAAGTCAAGTATACCTTGAAATTTCAAATTTCAACGTTGTAAATACGAACCAATTCATAAAGATACAATGACCAACTCGCAATGCCTCGAAAACCGTCCACATTTATCCACAATTATGTATCGATACGCGTAAAGCTGAGCCTGTAATAGAATAGGACTTAACTAGTTGTAGACTGTAGTAGCTCAATGTGCTCGCGTCTGTACATAAAAAAGATGGTAAATCACATCAAAAGATCCAAGTACGGCACACTCATTCCGCCTTATTAACGTGCCAATATAATACAATGTTCCTGAATAACAAATAGATAAAAAAGTATCTTCCAAGAAGTCTATTATCATAATTTCCGCCCATAGTTCTCAGTTCGCAATACTCCAGCTTAAACTGTAGTTTTAAAGTTTACTTTAACCGCTAACTGCGACTGTAAATCTATGAATCTACGTTGGGAATTGTTTACTGAAGTAAAACTAGCATTCGCCACTTAAAGCTGGTTTTCCGGAACATCTTTATACAATCGAAGCCAAGTCAATCTGTGTTATCCGCTCGGATCCCATTTATTTGCGTTAACGACTTAATAGCCACCGTGTTGGTTTCTTTTCTTTTCTGGTTTAGTCAAACGGTTTTATGCGGGCTCTGGGAAGGTAGCTTTAGATACGCTTGTTTGGCGATCTTGTCTTGTTTTTGGAGCAACGGTAGCGTTGAGTTTAGCTTTATTTCTTTACTTTTCGTATATATAAAAAACATCTGTCTAGCCTTTTCCCAAGCTGTGTTGGCCTCGGCTTCCAGTCTTAAACGAATGCAGTTGAGTATCAGTTTTTTACGTGGAGCGACTGCCTTATCAGAACCTTCACAACCCAGTTCCCTGGGCAACCTTATACCCCTTGGTAAGACTGGTTGTCAGACTTTCTGGCTTCTGACAACACAATATCTGTTTGCTATGTCTCTGTACACCGAAGTTGAACTTCCTCACTGAAAATTATTCCGTACAGACGCCAGCACATCAACCTACATCAATATGTGCAAATTTCTTTAAAAGATTTTTGACCTTATCACAATAGCGGAAGGTTAATATTCCATTGTTAAAATTGTACAGGTTCGGATACATACAATGTTCGTTCTTTTTTTAAAATGCTGATCGTTATTTGTTCTACATTGCACCTCGAACCATAACCATAAACTAAATGAAAGAACAATCAAAACTGACTTCGTCTTTAACTTTTCTTTATATTTTTCTCTCTGGCCTTTGAAGGCCATGCTTTGTTTCCCGCCTTTGTTCTTGTAGTGTTTATTTTTAACCTTTTTGTGTGAGTCCTACCATTCATTAGGGGCATTTTTTGGACTTGAATTGAGAACAACGAATTGTTTGCAGTTACCGTTACCAATAGTAGGGTTTAGAGATTGATTGTAACTATATACTTGAATATTTAGTAATTTGTCGTATGTTGCCAGACTACCTATGAAAAGTAGTTGATTCTAG
The DNA here is from genome assembly GCA_958496145.1 of Heliothis peltigera. Lineage (NCBI taxonomy): Eukaryota > Metazoa > Arthropoda > Insecta > Lepidoptera > Noctuidae > Heliothis > Heliothis peltigera. Next base: position 3,038,341 of record OY292334.1, read on the forward strand.
TCGGCTTCTCGATGAACTAAATGCAGCTGAAATTTGTTATTCTATAAAAAATAGTGCTCAACTTGACCTCGAAAGCTCGACAACAGAATAATACGTTGCTGAATTTAAAATTTCGAATCTAAATCATTCGCGACCTTAACACAATTCCACAGAATTGAAAATTGAATAACATGCCAATAGAACCTTTATTCATAGTCCTTCCATAGCCAGAGGAACAACAATAACGTATTGACTGCTCAGCTTGCTACACACTGAAGTACCTACGTGCCATAGTATCGACGGATTAGCCATTGTCTACAAGCACTGTAGTAATCAATTTGCCTCGATTGGCTGATACAAGTCGTGGTGTATCTCACGTAGATAGGTGGAAAGCGAAGCGGGATTGTTTTTTTATTTGCGGCTGATACGTAAGATTTTAGTATATAATGTCTAACAATCATCTAGAACATGCTAAGGATCATGTTTACCATAAAAAACTAATGAAATCAACAACATATTTCATTAAATTTATCATCACAGTCGCCAAATTGTACGCATAACGCCGGTCTCTATGAAAGCGCTTGATTCTTGACACCTATGTAATTCAACTTCTTTTGTGGTAAACATGATCCTTAGCATGTACTAGATGACCTTTAAAAATATGGTGCACTATGTATATTATTATGAAATATCTTCATAACACTTAACACCGTAGTAAAGAAGAGGTTACGATAATACTATCTACGATTACATTTTATGGAACCTTCTCGAACGAAATTCAAATATTTATTTATGGAACGCCCGAAAGATTAAACACAACAGAGGCGTCATTAATATTTCCATGGAGTTTTCTGGCGGCGATACATTCACTCTCGCACTATAAAATTCAAAAGAAACTCTTTTCCATTCGCTCCAGATGGAAGCCTGAAGGGGTACCCATTATCCATTTTTATCGTGTCTTCATACAATAGAACTCGATATGAATAATGGCAGAACTATATACGTCAGTGAGCTGAGATATAAATCTTTCAATAATCGATGTTGTTCCGATGTTTATTTATTGCATCGATACCGAAGTATCGAGATCTCGGTGCGAGTATTTTTTCTCTGTGTAATAACAATGGGTGATTTATTGTTTCGTTGCCAGGTTAGGCTTTTGTTGTTGTTTTGATCTTCGGGAAGTGTATACGTAGGATTGCGATGGTGAAGTTGTAACTCCACATCCATTCAAGATGATATCTCACTTTGCTATACAGTCTATAGATAGTTTCATTTTTGTAGCTTTTAATTCCAACTCATATCTATGACGTTGAAAACGAATGCCTGTGCTTCGTCAATTTATTTAATGAATAAAATCAATTATAGTAATATTTTGTGTGCCCACAATTATTAGATATGTCAGTTATTTATTTTAATTACCTTAATTTCCTCCAATAATTAAACTTTAATCACTAACAATAGTTTGTTTACATAACAGTGTCATAATTAAATGACAGAAACAATTTTGGGACTATCTAAATTACGGACTGTGTGATAATTAATATGCCTATCAACTCGAAATAGTTTAACAGCTTAAATGTAAATTCGCAGTCACAATAAAACATTTAATTAAATATTTATTCAATAATGTATGGATTTTATGATAATTTCAGTGTGATTAATCATTTTGATTTATTTTGACTGTGAATATTATTAAAGTATATAATATTGTTAAATAGCACTAAGTATTTTATAGATTCTAAGTACAACGAAACTTAAACCAAATATAAGAAAAAACATATCACAACCTCTCTCTCTAAAACTTAAAAAAAAAAACAACAAAAAATACGCAAAAATACGACAACCCCTCGCGTCCCCAACACAAATTCTTCTCAACAGACGAAGAAGAAGATACGGAACCTCCAGAAGTTTATGTGACTGAAGAAATTGAGGAAGCCCCCCTGCCTCCGATTTTGGCGCCACAAATGCCCACTGTCAACGACACTGGCAATATTTATATACGATATCTAACACGTAAGTTGGTTTGCTGACATTCTTCTGTTTCAGGTTCCATGATTCTTCTGCGGGGGAAAGGTGTATATTTTTATTGAATGACAGTGTAATGGGTTTTGAGAAGCAGCTCAGTTTTAGTCTACTTTGTTTATCCTTGTATTTGTTTTGTGTGTGGTGTATTTTTTCGGGTAGTTAGTTGTTTCGGACCACAAGAGGTTCGGACCGCGGTGTGAAACACTCCGTAGCTGTTTTGGAATTGGTCGTTTCGGACCACAGTAGTTGGAGCGGCGCTTAAGGCCTAATTTTCATTAAAACTAGCAGAGTTTCGTCTTTTTGTACTGCAGTGTATATTTTTAACTGTCCTCTTATTACGCCGAACAAAACTAAAATTCTGAAATCATTTTCAGCATAATTGCTGAAACCTATACCTTTCCCTGTAGCAAGTAGCAGTTATTCACAATTTCAGCGCCCAAATAGAATTATGCAAATGAACGCCCGCCGTACAGTTCAATATAATAAATTTCATACAGTTTAAATTGCAATACACTTCTATTCGACCCGCAAAACCGGTTATATCCGGAAACGTCCAGATTATTGTCATAAATTGCCTATGCGGATATATGCGACCGAACAGCGTATGCACATTTCGATTAACTCTATTGGGGAACGTAATGAAATGCCCCTGTACAATAAAATTAAATCCGACGATGTCATAAATTGATTACTCCGATGTAAAACGTAATAATTTCAAATATAAAAATTTCGTTACCCGCTTTGTTTTAAATGGGCTTTGTTAATGGATTTGTATTGTTATGTTCAATCGTAATTAAATGGAATGAAAACATAAAGCAGACAATCAATTTTGGAGGAAGCTTAATTTTACCGAAAATCGACTAAATTGTTACGTGAAAAGGGCTTAATACAACAGGCCACACTGGCCACATAGAAGAACGGTTTAAAATCACACCCAACTTTTTCAAAAATCGAACTCTTAAAATAAAGAACCACACATTTTTAAATCTACATTCTAAATAGTGTTGGACACCTCGTTACTCGCTGTTTGATGTCACGGCAAACGAGCATCGCTGACTCGCCAAACAGGAATTATCGAATCGCAAGTGCTATCATAAAGCAATCGAGATGGCAACGACACGATTTCGTTCAGCTGAATAATGAATACTCGATAATAATTGATCGCAATATTTCTCTTTATTGTTCGAGTTTCACGTTTGCGCGAACTGTGTGACGTCAGTGCTATGTAATTGGTATCAACCAGTGAGCGAGCGATGATTGATGGGCGTTTATGAACCTTTTTTAAATATTAGACGCAGAAACCGTAATGAAGGAAAGGGTATGTACAGCGTTTTTTAATGTTCGACAATTTAACAATAAATTTACCCTTTTTTAAGCGAAAATTAGATTCAAAATTAAGCAACTCCTAAAAATCATGGAAATCTTGAATGCCAATCCAAACCTTCGACTTTAATAATTACACTTACGGCCAGTTTCACAGGTTGCTGAAAAGTTCCAGATAGTTTATCTGGCAGATAATTTCATACAAACTCTGTTCTATTTTTTAATTTATCTGGTAGATAGTGGCTATCCGTGACCTGTGAAACTGGACCTTTTTCCTATCAAAGTATAATCAGATATGTTGATGTCGTATCAATTGGGCCTTAATTCCATACAGTGGCGTCTAGACTCTTAATTTAATCCGCTTAGGGTTGGCGCGAATAGCCGGGCTAAAAAATGGCGGAGTTTTTTCTGAATGCGTGCGTCGGCACGTTCCAGCGTTAGGTTCAATCCCGCTCACATATAAAACGTGATCATTCACCTCTGCCGTCGAGGTATAAGCATATCGGTCATAGTTCCGACGCGTAGGGACGTGATTCTAAAGCTAATATTAGAATAGGCGGCGGCGATAGCTGGATTACAGCTAATGTGACGCCTGCAAATTGCTCTCGAAGCGAGTAAAGTTGGATCATAACCGTTTAAATGTGTTTGTAGAGATTTGCTTATTGGAACAAATTTTCGCAATTACGTTTGAAATGTTAGGAGTGTAATTGTTCCATGCACTATAATAACTTTGCATATATCTACATACGTATAATATGGAAACAAAAGACGGAAGATAGGTACAGACGTAAGCACATCAAGCTACTAAAATCTGTCAAAGTTCCTGAATAGATTTTCAACTGTATTGCTGAAGCGTATAGTTCAAAGTTGATAAGGAGTATTTGACAGTTTCGGGTAGCTTGGTGTGCTACATTACATACATGATTAAAAAAGTATTGTGATTGTAGTTAGGAAAGTAATGAGCCGTAAAAATCTTTTTAATTATCTCTTGTAATTGGACGTCGAATGTGTAGCCATTAAGTGTGGCAGCGGGTGCAGCACGCGTGAATTTAGATGGCGTTTTATTAGCGCCACGAGCGAAGAGTATTGTTCACTGTTTAAAGAAATAAGCCGAGATTTATTTTTAAGAGAAGTTCCCTGTGAAAATAAATAGTTTTCTGCCGTAGTGAACCTTAAAATGCAATGATAAATAGAATTTATATTGTGGGCAGTTGGTTGGCCGCTTGAACCTCACCCTGCTAGCCAGCCCCGTTATTCAGTATGAATTGTGTCATGCCTCCCTCCCTTCATCCCGCCATATCGCGCGCAGATCCGATCTACTTTTTTGATTTGTCTAATCTAAGCCCCTCCACGGTGTCCGTTCTATGAATATATTAACACGGTGTGTGAAACTTCTGTTAAAAAATCGTCACTCGTTACGTTTATTAATGTCGCATCGATCGTATCACCCGAGGGACGATACGCGGAACTAAATGGGATTTCATTTTCTAGTTCAGAAATCAAACGCTCCCGCGGCGTTTGCCCTATGTTCTTTTCGAGATGGCCCCTCTAGATAGGTATTTCAGTTCCGGCCCGTTGAACAGGACGGAGTACTCTCTACGTGAACATAATTGTTTCGTTGCTAAACTCGCATTTTTCGACAAGATAATACCATTAATCTCGTCGCGAATAATGAAAATGTACCGCGAGACTCTCGGTGCTCTTCCTGTGTAATTTTGTGGAAAACAATTCTGTAGAATTGTCTCCGTGTGTCGTGAGTTCTGGGAACTTTCCGACAACTTTCAGCGACTCTTCGTTCAAGAAATTAAATTTATCTGTCGCAACTGTTTAGAGTGGGTTACGTCCAGAGAGCCGTAGTTGCAAATTGGATCGGAATAGGAGTGCATCTTAACACTGTTTAAGAATCATGAGATTTTTATTTACGGTTAGTATTCGGGGGTGCTTGACATAGTCGCGCCATTCACTTCTTATTATCCTTACATGGAGCGTCCGCTGTCCATCCTTAGGGAAATCAGAATTTCGCAATGTAATGTCATAGTGTTCGTGGTTTGCGATTCGCACAATGGCGCTCCGCTACTTGTTTCTCCCGAAAATATTGTTACCAGTTTCTGAGCATTTAATATTAATTCCGCAAAAGACCACCACACAGCATTTTTATTTATATATATATTTGGGTTTTAACTTGTGAGTTTATTATATTTATATGAATTTCACTGTTATTTTAACATTAATAAAATATTTATATTAATAAAAACAATAATGCAACTAATTAAATTATTATTTGAAATATTTTTACACAATGTATTATAAAAACCAACCTTATGAATTACTACATAAAGTTCTTTATCCTTCACAGATCCGCCCGAGATTACGATTCGTCCCCGGAACCTACAAGTCCGGGCTAACGGCATTGCTGCGTTCTACTGCGCCGCGCGAGGAGACCCCATACCGAACATTCAGTGGAGGAAGAACGGAAAACGAGTATCTAGTAAGTCTCCATATTATAAGCTATTTCACTATAATGAGAATTATTGTATTATGTGTTTTAAATCCGGGATGGACGCTTCTTTTTACCACGAAGCAGACAGAATAAAAACGGGAACCTTCAACGAAGAATATAAATCAACACCTACGACGCGGCCACGGGACGCGGTGCGGCACCTCTCTAGCACCACCCCACGTCGCGTGGCCTCGCCGTGGATGGACAACATCTTCTGTACAAAAACAATAACTACTACATATATTGAGCTCAATACTAGCCTATCCTTAAGAACAAAAAAACTGAAAGAATTCATGTACAAATATTATAACTCCTAACCCTCGAAAGCGTAAACAACACCAAGCGACCCAAACTCCAAACAAACCCGAAGAAAAATCCCGATCACAAATCCTAAGTACAGTACATTACTTCCACTATTTTTATCCATGATTGAAATGTAAAGCCACGTTTTTATCCCATAAATATCTTGCCCGGTAATGACGTCTATAAGCCGTGGGCAATGAGCTGAAAAAAACGTATCGTTCACTACGCACGCGGATCCCCCTCCGCACCTGCTTCACCCTTGGGCCAAAATGAACCCTCTAAATAGTTTCATCGGTTCCTATGAAAAATGTAATCGTACGTCATTGGTGGAAGCCAGCGACCATAAAAGAGTAATGGCCGTCTTCACACCCACCGGTCTCATTCCATATTCAACGTTATCAAAGTTACTTACGATTTGTCCAACTGTCGACGCGTGCGATCCATCAAATGCTTTCGTCACGCTTTGCGATTCTTTCGAGGTGGGGTGAGGGTTTTGTTTGTGTTTCCTTCGAGTGTAGTTTCATTTGTTATTTGTTCTTTTTTTTTTGAAGTGGCTATCAACTTAATTCTGACTTTGTAGACAATCAAGTTCTGTTGTCTTTAGATTATTATTTTTATTAGAATTATGTATGGCTATTCCACGTTATACAATTATTATTTACAAGGAAAAAATGTTATGTCTACGTTAAAAGAATTATTAGCTTCGTAGATATGGTAATTCCTTGTATATGTTATGATTATTTCAACTTAAAAGAGATTATCTTCTTAAAGGAATATATTACGAAAAATCGTGTTTCCTCATAAAATATTGCCACCAAAGATAACAGGAAAACGATGCGATACCCAATAGCAAAAATTTTGTTTATCTCTTTCCTTGAGTTATTACCTATTAGATAGTTTGACACTTTTGTACGTGACCTTTTATAAACAGTGCCAGAAGAAAAAAATGATAATGCAATGTTTTTTTTGGTAGCGTTTCATAGGAAAAAATTAAAAAAGCAAACATCCACCAGCACATTTTTTTTTTTAAAATGACTTTTTTTTATTAACTATATTTGCAAATTGCTCAGATGTTTCTAAGCTGAGCGAGACTTAGAAAATAATTGACGTTAAACGAAATGTGAAAACGTCACAAAATAAAAATTCAATCGTACAGAACCCATTATCAAAGCGCTTGACAAAGCATACCAATTTCTTATTTAATTATAGCCACGAAGTTCCTAAGTCGACGTTTAACTCCCGCCAGCTTTGACAGGTTTCAATCGCTAAGTAATGACTTTGGAAAAGCGTTAAAAGAATTTTATTTCAAAAATCGAATCTGCATTCCATAAAATTCTAATTTCACTGACAGTGGTGGTACTAAATTCGCTGATAGCTAGGCCTGGTCGACCGTTTGCCTCGAGCGAAATACTTTTTTGTGACTGCAAAACTATGACTAAAAATGATCCTGTTTATTTTATCTCCAAAAGCGTATTAGGTATAGGTCCCCGAATTTTATTTTTGTACTGACCTAGTTTTTCTAAATTGTTAAGTAAACTAATTAAAAGTATTAATAAAAACCAGTAGCTGCTATATATACACGAGAATTCGTTTTTAAATACGAAAAATATTATATCATATACCTAGTACCTATTTATAGCAAAACTAAAAAGTTATTACTCAAATGACAAAGACTTTATACGTTTCTCTTTGGTTTCCGACGGGGTGCTAGTCGTACAAGAACAAAATGCTTAACAACGATGGATAGGGACCAGACGGCATGGCGTAGTTATCTTGGAAGATATATAGGCCTTTAGTCTTTTCCCGAACTGTGACGATACTCTTGCGTCATCTTGGCAACGTCAAGCACTCGTCAACCTAACCTAATTTGACGATCCTTCAGATGTACTCAACCTTCATTGGTGGTAACATGAACGTGATAAACACTGAGATTGAAACGTATAATGAGCAGTAATGGTGTCCAAATGCCGATGCTCTCTTTAATAACAATATAACGCGGCAATGCTACCAGCCTCTTGGACAGCGACGGCTACACCTAAAACCAAAGCTATAGTACCTCTTTTTTTTTATCATATTTTTATCAATATACCCGAGCTACCAAAAACAATTTCAAAAGGAAACCACCTATAAATGGTTTAGCCGCCATTTTTCGGGTCTACATGCGGCAAACAATTTGAACGTAACGTTTCCAACAAACTGAGCAATAAAAGCGACGACGGGACGAAGTCACAGCGCGCGTCACACGCTAGATTGACAATCACGAGTCGCGCCGACATGTCGGGCAGCCATGATGGATGACGCCTGGCCCCCACCACAGATAGGGATGTGCCGTGATACTAAGCCGGGAAACGTAAGCCTTTGATCTTTGCCTGCCGGATTTGACTTGACAATTGAAAACTAGGTATTTTTTTATCAAAGTTTTTTTTTCCACTTTCTTTAAGGTAAATTCTAGTTTACATATGATAGGTAGGTCGGATTTATGTAGCTTTAATTGCTCTCTATAAAATAATGCTTCATTTTATAGATAAAATTATAAGAAAACCTTTGAATGGAGTATCTACGCTTCAAAGAATTGTGAGCAAGTTCTAATTCTCTCTATTTTCTCTAGCTGTTTTTTTTCTGATAATTTTAATAACATTGTACTCATGTTATATTACGCTAACATCTCTTTAGAAAACATTAAACACTTAAGCGCTGTTAAAACTTCAAGTTAGCTAGAAAATTCGTCTGACACCGTGTTTATTTGACGAGTTATAGTGTTGCCTCTGCACTGAATCCCCTTAAAAAAACAAACTAGAATTTACTACGGAAAAACCGGGGTATGTAATCTACATACCGTAGATATGCTACGTTACATTTTTTGCCGCAAAAATATGGGAGGAAACTATATTTGTCCAAGAACTAAAAAGTTTTAACGGAAGGTTTTTTTTTTGGACCGTGTTTTGTTTTATTGGTACCTCGACATACTTGACTATTTGTTCTTAGTCGTGTGCCCGTTTTGAAGCGTTCGTATTTATTTTTATCAACTACACGTTAAGATAAGGTGATAACTATTGTCATTCAAGTTTTATGTACTACTCTAGCTTACGACAGCAGGTTCACCCGCCCCGTAGCAGCAACTGCGCTCACCCGGAACGTAAGCAGCCTACATAGATAAATGGGCTATCTAACACAGAAAGAATTTTCCAAATAAGTGGCGTAGTTCCTTAGATACATGAGTTCAAACAAACTCTTCAGATTTATAATCTTGTTAATATATAAATTACGTGTCACATCGTTTGTGCGCGATAGGTTTCTAAACTACCCAAACCGATTTTAGTCTAATAAGCACACCGTGTGCAGTTTGGTCAAACCTGAAAGGTAGGATAGCTTACATATTATTTTATAGTCGCAAAAAAATTATTGCATTTTTTTGTCTATTATTATAGCAAAAACCTAAACCTCAGCAACGCGTGGCCGGGTCTGTTAGTATTAGTATAGAGATATTTATACTGTTATAATCTGAGCACAATATGTATTTAAATATACACATTGTGAGCAGTAGCTAAAATAGGCTTATCAATTTTGTACCAGTAATAATAGTCCCAAACATTTAATTATTTCATATCCCAACCTAACCCAACCCGTAAAGATAAAGAATGCCTCATATTTCTAGAGGCACCACTATTATACAGATTTTCAGTTACTTACCACCGAACCTCCCCCTTTTGTAATATTCTGACCACGTGTATCTGGTATTGCTTTACGACTGTTATATTTTTTATTACCAACCCTAGATCCTGTACGAGAGAACGCGTAGGGCTGTATACGTATCGGCGTTCGAATATCGATAAACAACTTGACAGTCGACTTACGAGTTTGTTTCTTAAGAGACATGTTCCCGTTTTGCTCGAGTGTATGTAGAATTATAAGAACTTTAGGAAGGTAATTAATGGTATCGTGGAAAGTTAATTTTGCAAGGATACCAATTGAAAAGTATATTTGTTTGTTGATGTGTGTGCGATGTTCTAGATTGAGTAAAAAATATACCTTTAATTTATTGTAGAAAACTAAATGTAACATTAAGGAATGCCAAATTATTTATGTCACATTAATTTTCGCTTCACAAATTGACTTATAATATTTCTTTAATAACGTTATAATTTACGTCCTCATCTATTTAGAGCCAATTCATTTGGGGCTGTCTTCTCATTTTTCAGTCCTTTGACGTATATTACTTATTTTAGTCAAAATAGTCGTCAATTATGGAAAAAACATCTTAGTGTCCTTACAGCCGTCTTTGTGTATCCTCTAAATATTTCTCCTCTTCCACCCTACGCTCTTATATCTTACTTGTGCAGACGCCAGCACATCAAGCTACCCTGTCAAATTTACCCAATCAACTTTGAACCATATGCTTTAGAGATAAAGTTGAAAATCTATTAAGGCAATTTGACAGATTGCAGTAGCTTGATGTGTTCGTGTGGCGTCATTCATCATTATTAATATTAATTAAACTATGTAGGTACGCAATAGAAGTTCTCACGACTTAGTACGAGTACTTCTACTACATCGGCTATTAGGTACTGTCACATCACTATCACCCATACCCAAGTAGGTATATTGTGTTTTGAAGCGGTCGCACGGATTTTACTGTGTATTTTTATTACGTTTCATTTATATGTTGTCTCTGGGAACACTGACTGTGTTTGGAATTTCAAGTACTCGAGCTCAGTCTAGTATGTGCTTATGACTCGCTTGATTGGTTGAATAAAACATCGATTAATATTTCAGTATCGATATGTCTAGGGATGTGGCGTATGTCAAACATTTGCTATCGTGACTGACAGGTGACTCGCTAGATATGTACGTGATTGATGTTCTAGTTCAGAATGTATGAGTGTGAGTATGGATTGATGTAGTGACTTTTAAAGGATACGAATGTTAAGGGAAGACTTCAATTTGTTATGACTCTGACTGACGTATGTATTCTTCTTAAATATACATGTATTTTACTAATATTATAAAGCTGAAGAGTTTTTTTGTTTGTTTGTTTGAACGCGCTAATCTCAGGAACTACTGGTTCGATTTGAAAAATTCTTTCAGTGTTAGATAGCCCATTTATCGAGGAAGGCTATAGGCTATATATTATCACGCTAAGACACACGGGAGCGGAGCAGTAACCAAAGATGCGGGTGAAACCGCTGGGAACAGCTAGTTTATTATATACTAACAAGTTAACTTTTTATGTCGTACTTATTTAGAATATTACCCAGTTGGCGCAATTATGGTAACCAAGCCGGACAGCCGAGCTAAAGCACGGTTCCGGGTTCGATTCCCGATACGGTCGATATTTATGTGATGAGCAACAAGCATTGTTGCCTGTGGTCTGGGTGATGTAAAGTATATGTAGTTTATCGGTTGTATTAACACCTATAACACAAGCTAATCAATAGTTTACGGGTGTGAAAAAGGTGTGTGCATATGATATTTAAGTCTACATAAGCTACTATCGAATGGAATCGTCTAGTAATTTAAACAATTGCATGAAAAAAATATATACCTACATTTATGTTCTACAACGCGAAACTATAAATCACTAGCATAGTCACCAGATGTAACACTATTAAACAATTCGTCAACGCTTTTATTTAGTGTTGTACATAAATCCCGGCATCCCGGGATTCTGAAAATTTGAATAATATATTATGAATATTTTAGCTTTAATAAATTATCGCGAGCTATTTCTTTAAAGCGGGAATCCAGACATCACATACTCATAAATAATCCCGGGAACGCTATTTCTGTCTGTTTTATAGCTTGACTATTTGTTTGTGTTTAGTGCTATTTGATTTTAGTTTTATTCTTGGCATTAAAGACTATAGTCTAGTATTAGAGCTTAAATAACCATAAAAACGGGATTGTCTCGTAGTTGGATTTTAAGCTTAAGTGGTAGTATATTATGTACATCCAAATGATATGAATGTCACATATAGTTAGACTAGAAACCGACCCTAACCTAGTTTGGAATAGCGAATTAGGGACAATTAGTCTGTACGCTGAATTTGTGTTGCCTTTGAACAATTAAGTTTATTATACCCATCGTCACAAAACAAAAAAAACTACTTGAGAAATTTTACCCTAAAAGAATTAATGCAGAAGAAATTTATTTTCTTAATTTACTTATCTTTAAAATTTCTGCTTGCTGTTTCCATATAACAAAACAGTTGATTCTCTTAAATCGTTCACCGTTTATCGATATCTTACTAATTCGATTTTTTTTCAAACCCACACTATTCCTACAAAACTAAGTGACGTACAAAATGTGTTAAAAATCGCACGTCCGCCAGACAACTATTATTCTCACTTGTAGTGAAATACATTTTCTTGGCGCTTGCCACTGGTGGCGATTTAGCTCTGTCGCCTCGACCGCCCTACATTGAGAGCTAGGGCTGTGCTAAATAGAGTTGTGAAATATTTATGTACCTACTCGGTATGTCCTGGGTTTAAAATCTCTTTTATTTGATGAAAATTTTTGTTTTCTGTAATTATCAACACTGCGTTACGCAAGAGTGTGATACGTTACTTCGAAAGTGTAACACCGAAAGTCATGTCCCCGCAAGTTTATGAGTTCGAAAGTCTTAACAACGAATGCACGCTACCTCGAAAAACTGGACAACGAATGCACGTTACCTCGAAAAACTTAACAACGAATGTACGCCATCTCGAAAAACGTAACGCCGTAGTCATGCGATCTCGAATAACTAAATCTCGAATATTCACTTTTCGAAAGTCTTAGCCACGAATGCATCTTCCTCGAAAAACTTATGTCCATAGCAATATCGATCTCAAATAACTATACCTCTAATATCATAATCATCATAATAAGCCTTTATTTAATTACAAAGATCAAAACACAATAATCCAGATCACATGGCTATGAACATAAGTTTTTCGAGGAAGATGCATTCGTGGTTAAGACTTTCGAAAAAGTGAATATTCGAGATTTAGTTATTCGAGATCGCATGACTACGGCGTCACGTATTTCGAGATGGCGTGCATTCGTTGTTAAGTTTTTCGAGGTAACGTGCATTCGTTGTCAAGTTTTTCGAGGTAGCGTGCATTCGTTGTTAAGACTTTCGAACTCATAAACTTGCGGGGACATGACTTTCGGTGTTACACTTTCGAAGTAACGTATCACACTCGTTACGCAACTGCTATAGATTGAACTATAAATTCTGATAATACTTTGTTTGCTTTCACTACACATGTAAATTAAGATCTGAAGTATCTAATTGAAACCCTTATATACTAAAACAAACAATCCTTATTCAGCTTCCACCAAAATTTCAATGGCAACACTGGGGCCAACTTCCACGAACACGGTCACACCGAATGTCCGAAATTAGTCGAATAATCGACAAATGAATCAGTCCGCGCTATTACGAACATCCCTACGTTCGACCAACTTTCTCGCTAACGCCCGGCATCTGGTGTGATGCAATTTAAACTTTATTCCCTAAAGATTACGATTCACAACGACTGCAAAGTATGTAAGCTGTTGTTGGTACAGCAATCTCGGAAAATGCAAAGTGCAAGGATGCGCAGAACAAGTGGGACATTAATCCGAGACGTTTTCAAAGTTTTTCATTGAAAGTAACTGGTTTTTTTTTAGTTTGCATTTCGCCGGGCAAAGGAATATTCTTTAAGTCCAGGAGTTATTATAATAGCGGCCATTAAAGTTTATTTTCATACAGCTTTTAAGTTTATAATTAGAACAGAAGTTCCAGCATTTTTACTTACTCTGGATAATTTGGCTTTGTTGCGAGTTTACTTTTTAATTTAACATTCCTTTCTCTTTGACTGGGAGTAGATACACCTACCCCAGTAACTGATCTTAAACATCATGTTAATATAAGCTTAATATATTTTCAAAATACTGGAGATTTTAAAGATTTCTATATAACAATTAGTGACATCTGATAACAAAGTACGTTTGCAAAAAACATGGCGCAGAAAACAATAAAACAATTATAATCATAAAAATACTTTTGTCTAAAGAATAAAAATAAATATACATTATAGCTAGCTAATCCTACAAAACAAAATTACCCGCAAATCAAAGATACCGCAACACGTAACCTAATACTTGAATCCCCCCTTATCCTACTTAATAGGCTTAGCAGCATTCATTGTTAAGCCGATACCTACGGCTTTCAAATAAAATAGACATTTATTTTCCGTAGCTTAATATATTCCTTAAATATAGCGATTTATTCCTGTGTTCGCTTATTCTTATAGATTCACTCCACACCTTTTGTTTTTAACTGTAATCGTAATCATCATTATCATCTCCCGATCCTTTTCCCAACTATGTTGGGGTCAGCTTCCAGTCTAACCGGATTCAGCCGAGTACCAGTGTTTTACATGCAGCGACTGCCTATCTGAACTTCTCAACCTAGTTACCCGGGCAACCCAATACCCCTTGGTTAGACTGGCTTCTGACTACCCGTAGCGACTGCCAAGGATGTTCAATGACAGCTGGGACCTACAATTTAACGTGCCATCCGAAACACAGTCATTGGTGTCCAGGATATACTTAGAAAATACACATAAACTTAGAAAAGTTGCATTGGTACTTGCCCGACCTGGAATCGAACCCACGCCCTCATACTTGAGAGGTTGGCTAGTAATCGTAATCAGTAAAGAAATCATAGATTTGTCATAATTAGCATTTTATTAGATTAATTATTTTTTACGGTTTCTCTTGCTATGAGTTAATAATAATGTACAATCCAAAGATGTTTGCTATAATACCTACTTGTAAGTAATATTATAGATTAGTTATAGATGATTGCCCGTGACCCAAAGGCCGGCTTTTATTTCGCTCAAAAGGCGGCAACGGTGGCAGCGATTAGGACTACTAGTTCATTAGATACTAAATTTGTATATAATTTATTATTATTTACGAACTAATCTTATATAAAGAAATGTACGTACAAACTCTATAGTTCATTACTTGAGTATTGATAAACCAGATATACTAGATATCCGAACACGTAAAGCCGTTGGCGCGCCTGATCTCTCCGCAGTCGGATCGGATTACCATCCCATTGGGCTGCTATGATAAGCGAATGGATGCTACCTGTGTCTGCACACATGTTTGTCGAGTATAGAAACGTCAGCAGATAGTTTGGGGTGGCTTGGGTTACGGTTGGCTATCGTGGCAAGGATTCTGAATGATGGATGAAATTATAAAAATGTATGATAACGAAGTTAATATTCCAATATTCTAAGTTTCAACATATAAATAGTACATAACAAGAAAAAAAACAAATCCTTAAGGGGTAGTATGCGTTCCTCGAAGAGAAGTCAGCAACATCGGAGGGTCTGCATGGGCTGCGGGTCGTTCGTAAGAGTTATCGTGGCCCTGGCACACAGGGACTTCCAGAAGGAGCATAGTGGGTTTTAGCCAGTAAAAGTTTGACACTCCCTCCAGCCACCCTCGGCGGGAGAGGTCATGTGATAATTACTCACGAAAAGTGAAAGCCATTGTTTCTCAAAAATACACCTGCTTTTATCACTTTATATTAAAACTAGTTGAAATCTGCTCCGAGTCCAAGCCCTCTCATGTTATTCCTGGTAGTAATTTAAGCTAATCAAAATAAGCTAATTATTTCCTCTCTTCCACCAGGCATGCAATCCCGCTACCAAGTGTCTCCCATGGACGCGGCGGCGGGCCCGGCAGCCAATGGCGCTGTGTTGCGCATCGAACCGGTGCGGGCGCAACGAGATGATGCGACGTACGAGTGCGTGGCGGAGAACGGAGTGGGGGACGCTGTGACGGCGGTAGCCACGTTAACTGTATTTGAAGGTAAGTGACCCAATTTTTCTAAAGGATGGTCTTCAGGGTGACCCGACTTCGGCCTTTATTATGGAGAAATTCTCTCAGAATTGTTCACGAAAAAGCGCAAATCTGTAACATGCATGTTAAGAAATGTTCCCACGCAATTAACTTGTAACTGTTTGCTACAGCGAGTAGACCAGAAGACACCTGTGTGCGTCAAAATGCCACACAATGGTATCATCTCACCTTTAAACTTCAGAAAAATGTTACTTATCTCTTCATCACTTACTATACAGAAGATATGAACCACGTTAAACTCAGCAGTATTACAGTGAACACGCTAAAGCAGGAAGGTAGCAAGCAATGATTATCTACCTCGTAACTACCCACATAGAGCTGCAGACGAAAATCCAGTTGAATGTTTACGACTCTGAACGTGCAGCTTGGTTTCATCCTATCTATCCTTCATATACTAGCTAACCTTTTCTGGAGCCTGTAAAGGATGGGGGGATAAACAGCTCGGTATAGTTTTATCGCTTGACTACATAAGTTATTATTGTTCTTAGTAAAACTGGAGGCTGTTACGCTTTTAGCTGAAAATAGCTGAACGGTAATGAAAAATAGCTCGGGTTAGACAAAATCCAGTTCTTTGCTTAGTTCGTGAAGAAATAATTAAATAACAGCTCACCAAGGTACCATGACTTAAAGATAATTTCTAAGTTTAACTGTTTTTGTATCATGTAATTACAGACGCATTTCCACTCGTCTATCATGTGTCTCTTACCTCATTACAGGCGATTTAAGCCCTTACCAATAGAATATTCATCAACTTTCTACAAAAAACCCTGTCACATGACGTCCTTTCTATACAAACCCAGGTTGCTAATAACTATATAAAATGGGTAGAACCGCACATTCTTCGTCACCTCCGTGATTCCTTTTCTATTGTGGCTCTCCGTAACTGCCGTCTAGAACATAAAACAGGGGCGGCGAGGACACAATGATCCTTCCGGGTTATAACTCCAACCCAAGACTCTGGGCTTTCAATAAATAAGCATTAAAAAGCGGAGTCCGACGTTCAGGCGATAACGAGCCACAGACTGAGATATACAGTAGGACAATGCTCCTAATTAGTTTTTATGGCATCTAGATTGTGCGTGATAATTGGTTGGTCAACTGTTTTGTTCGTGACATTTTTTTACTCTATTTGTGTTTGATCTGAAGTTATGGTGACTGTTAAACGTTCCGTAAGTTATTGTGGAAGATTCAGAGCCTAGAGATTTAAGAACCTATTTTAGGATATTTTTTAAACCAAATCTACTATGTGTTTGTCAACGGTAAGATAAAAATCCCGATTCCAATAAGGCCCTAATTAATCCCTCTACAATTAGGAGTGTGCTAAGCGCCATAGCAGAATGTTAGTATCCCGAGATTTTTATTTTAAGAACTATTTACATTTTTTCGCCGGACTGCCGAGTTGAGGGTCCCGGGTTCGATTCCCGGCACGGTCGATATTTGTGTAATGAGCATGCTTGTAGGCTGTGGTTTGGGTGTTGTATAAATATATAATGTTAAAAGCGTATGTAGTTTATCAGTTGTGTTGGCACCCATAACACAAGCTATTCAATAGCTTACCATCGGGCTAACCAACCGTGTGTGAAAATGGTGTCCCGATATATTATTATTTTTGTTTTTGGATTACCCCACTGCAAATTTTGACTCTGTGACCAAAACCGAAATTCTACCTACAAATATACAATGACAATTCGCGTTGTAAATGAGAGTTGTGGAATTATCATGATAAGTTCCCGATTTACTGCGGCGCCACGTCGCGGTATAATTGACGACTAAATCGCGATAATGACGTCATAACTCAGGTCTGTTCGGAGGAACATTTAGCCTCTTTGCATACATTTGCGGGGAAATTAGACGGAGATGTTTTGTGTTCCGAGTGACGTCACATGGTGAAGATGTTAATTGATACTTTGATGTTTGGGGAGAGGTAATTGTGCTTCACGTTTTACATTTTGTCGGTTATATTTTTGGGTACTCTTTTGACAAAATAAAATAGTCGTGAGTGTTCCTACTTTGACAGTATGATATTTAATGATTTCATAAGTACATACGCTAGCACATCAAGCTACTACAATCTGTCAAATTTTCTTAATAGATTTTCAACTTTTTCGCTGGAACATATGGTTAAAAGTTGATTGAGAAAATTTTACAGCTTCGGGCAGCTTGATCTCCTGACATCATTTTATAAATACATCTTTTCAAGATTGATCAGATCTCAAGTAACAAATAACCTTACAAAATTTTCTCTTAACCAATTTAGCAGTTTTACCTAGAAACATATAAAAGTCACTTAGTAAAGATTACTTGAATGCGTAAGGGCACAAACAAAAAACCAATACGCTTTAGCTTCGTCTGTCAGTTCTAACCTGAACGCAATTTTAAAAAATAAATTCGATGAAAGAATTTTTTGATTGAAAACGCTAACGTCTATATGAAACTCCAAACAAAGAAAAATAATGAAAAAGGCTTGATTTTCACGAAGTAGAGTGTTGATGGCCTTTTCCCAATTTACTTACCATTAAAAGTCTGTATATGCCATTTTTTAAGGAATCTAATAGTTGTACTGCGTATATACTTAAAGCGCTTTTACAGACGGCAAAATATAGGTATATTTTAAAATTAAAAGCTTTTATTTAACTTGCTGTGTATGTATGTTACGGTGGATTCTTTGAACTCAATTTTGAAGTAGATATCTTCAACCAATTGAGCTGAAATTTTGTAAACACGTTCAGTTTGGATGACAATACAAGATATGTTATATGACGTTATTCTAAATCCAATATGGCGGACTATAAAAGCTTTTTAAAATAAGATTTTTCTTTTAATTTATTTTCAATTTTAATTTATCTATTATTATTTTAGTTCCATTGCTTTAACTAATTACTCTCTCTTAAAAACTGAGTAAATACAACATAAAGCGTGATGACGTGGAAAAATACTATGATATAACGTGTTAAAAGTTCCGGAGTGGTGTGACGTCACATTTAAGTAAAATAAGTGCCTAAAAGTCAGGTTACACAAAATTTCAATATGTTGTATCTTCGCCATTCGTAGTTTGTGGGAGAAACGAAAAAAGAAGTCTCCAATATTTTAGGCTAAGCTAAAAGACGAAATATTTTTTTCATCATAGCTCATCATCTCCCGAGCCTTTTCCCAACTATGTTGGGGTCGGCTTCCAGTCTACCCGGATTCAGCTGAGTACCAGTGTTTTACAAGGAGCGACCGCCTATCTGACCTTCTCAACCCTGTTACCCGGGCAACCCAAAACCCCTTGGTTAGACTGGCTTTCAACATACCTATTGTCTAAAATCATTACTTTTTCTAGCAAATATCAAGTAGTTCCTAAACACGTACATATGTCACCCCATCACTATCACACATCTATCAAACTACAAAAGCGAAAAAGAGACAGAACATACCAGAACAAAAGTCGTTCGTATATACAAAGTTATATGCAGTTCTAAAGATGTAGAAGTTGACAAAGAAGAATGGTTTGCAACGAAGTTGTAGTGACAAGAATCGATACATATTGCTCTGTAGGGTAATACAATATGTAAAGTTAGTGTTGCCCAGTGAGTTTCCTTTTCAAAATGGCTTTATAAACAAAATAAACTGAATATAGGGGTTCTATGGGGTTGAACAGCCATGCGGATCGATATATTGAGATTCAGCCTACGATATTTTTTTAAACTTAGAATATATAAATCCTTCATGCTGTCAAGCGTTATTTTTTTTATTCTTAGTTGAATATCCTGACCTCAATCCTGATTATAATAAGTCAACTTTGATTTTCGTTTCTGGTATTTACAAATAACTGTCATGATTAATATAACTAAAGGGTGTTGCCTAGTACCTACTTGAATTGTTAAGGAGCAGTTGTTTTTTTGTAAACACTGATATTTCTGTAGCATTATACTGAAAGCTAGACAAGAAAGAAAGAAAGCTATAAAGAAACTAGACAAATATTTTATAAGAAATGGATTGCACTGACTTTTAATCCGAGATTCAAGAAAACGATGCAATAATTTGAAAATCTATAAGGTGTACAAAATTGTGGGCTTTTAAATATTCATCATCATTTTTTATTGATTATTTACTAATACATATTATAAAGAAGGACAGGTGTTGTTTGCTTGAACGCGCTAATCATAGAAACTACCGGTCCGATCCAAAAATTTCGTTTCAATGTTAGATACCTTTGATCGAATAAGGCTACTTTTCATCCAGACGCAAGAAATAGTACCTACGGGACGCGAATGAAACCGTAGGCAGAAGCTTATTTCGAATTAAAATAACTAATAAATAAGTAAGAATATGCCCTAAATATTAAAAAGAGGATAATCTTAGGGTCGTATCTCATAACTTTCACATCACCGATTCTGTTTCAGAAATACCTAACATTCTAGCTTGAGATGCAACCAGCTGTAAGTCTAATCTTTAATCGATTTGAAACCTGACCTTTGAAAGCCACATCTGCTATCTCCATACTACATAAAGCGTGCCTATATATGTATGACCCATATAGCTAGGATTGCCATACGTCTCGTATATACAGGACTGTCGGCCGTATATGTTAGTACCTACAGCGCGCCGCTTGCTGTTACTAGTTCGTATCTTAATATATGTATTTAAAAATAAATTGATTGATTGTGGGGAGTTTTGCATCAATAAAGTGTAATCTAAGGCAAATTATGACTGGGCAAAGAATTGGGAATCTCTTACTATTTTGTACTTAACCCGAAAAAAAATCCAATAAACTTTGCACCATATGCTTCAGTGATAAAGTTGAAAATCTATTAAGGAAATTTGATAGATTGTAGTATGTATCTTGATGTACTGTCTGTACATCTTCCAAAAGGTAGGTACTTATACTCGTAGAACTGAAGTTCATTAATTATATTTCCCTTTCTTTTATATTATATTGTAATGAACTAATATGTTCCATATCAGTTCCCAAAAATTATGGCAACCCTACGTTTAGTCCACGTAGATAGCACGATCACAGGGCTGTCCCTAAGGACGTAACGTAAAATTGCGTTGGGACATTAGTCTGACCCTGTTCGCAATACATGCTAAATAAAAACCTTTTCTAAACCGGCTTTAATAAATGGTAATCTTAGCATCTCAAAATTTCATGTACCTAATTTGTTTTTTTTTTATTTAATTTTTTATACTGATCGATTCATATACAGTCTACATAAAGTATAATTTGCATTTAGAATACAGATGTTTATAAAAAAAAACTACAAAAGAAATCTTTTTCATAGCCATCTGAAACAATAATAAGGCTTTTTTATCGTGAGAAATCATCAAATAAATCCTCCCGCTGAGGGTTCAGCTGGATGGATTGCAAGAGTCTTACTGACTAAAACCCACTATGTTCCTTCTGCAAGTATTTTTTTTAATGGCATCTCGCAGTTCAGCCTAGAGAGGCTGTTTACTGCTTAACCGGACATATTCCCTATTGCCTAGAATTTAAGGCCTCCAGCCAGGGGTTTCTGGAAGTCCCTGTGTGCCAGGGACACGGTAAATCTTTCGAACAACCCACAGCCCAGAACAATTACCTACATCTATGTAATTATTTACTTTTAAAACCATTTAATAATTCAATAGTTACTCAATGCAAATCAACCCTCAAGTGTCAATACTATAAATTTATATCGGAGTAATTTAATAAAATTCCGTCCAAAAATTACTTAAATCGTATTAATAAGTTTCGTTGCACAATGGGTTGGTGGCCTCTGCATAATTTATTGTAATCCGGCTGTCGAATGATTTCGAACAATTTTAAATTTAACGACGAGGACTGATGACTGCGCCAAGATGGACGCAAACAGGATTCCGGTTTATTGTTCGTATTTATTTTTGAATGAGGAACATTATTACTGTGAAAAGTTATTAATTTAATATAATAAAATTATTGGAATTACTTTTGGTAATTTGTTTCAATAGCTCTGTTGATTAAACCCTCGCACACCATAGCGACGTTCGTTATTTTTTTAAATGTGTCATCTCGCAATTCAACCTATGAGGTTGATTTATTGCTGAACCCACTAATTCCTGTAGATCATTGTCTAAAATCTTGGGCAAAAAAAAATACTAATCTCTATTACCTATACGAAGTTTTCTTATAGAATGGTTGTAAGTTGTACTGATTGACTAACACGCTATGGGCCATCGATGCCTGATAATAAACGTATTTTTTTTTTGGGATAATATAATCATAACTCCTCTCAAGCCGGAATTCGGAGAGGCGCTCGCAACAGCCGCTCGCCCGCGCGACGCTAGTCAACGTATGGAAATGTATAAAAATGATAACAAGACACGCTACAACCGCGCGTTCAGCTCCGCTCAAGGCTTTCGCTTGTTTCCAAATTGTACCTTTTTCACTGTGACTCCCTTTTTAGTTTATTGTTAGTTTGTCCATGTTGTAAAAGTCAACTAATTGTGATGTATTATGTTACCTTGGTGTACGTGCCTTTGAATAGACGAGCAGAAAAAAAAATAAAGAAACAAAATGTCATTTAGATCACTTGAAAGCTTTTCAATCTGTTTCAATACTATGAGGTCGATGAAGCTTAAAAATTACATGTAGATACCTACAACTTCTTAGTTTGTCTGTGTATTGAATGTAATCGATAAAGCGATGTTTTTGTCCCTTGAAGTAAGATTTATGAAGAAATGCCGCTTTAAAAATTTAAATTAAAATTTCGCCGTAGAACATTTATTAATAATTTAAACAAAAAATATACTTTCTCTAAATAAAAATACTAATATTAAAAAGCTTTAGCGTTTGTTTCCTTTAACGCGCTAATCTCAGGAACTACTGGTCCGAATTCAAAAAATTCTTTTATTATTAGATAGCCCATTTACCAAGAAAGGCTTATAGGCTATTTTCAAATGAAGTAGTACTCACGGAATGTAGATGAAACCGCTGGCAGGAGCTAGTACATAAATAAAATAACACCTAACAATTATCTAACCCGTGAGAACCCTAATCATTTCTCATAAAGGCCATACAATCAAATCTATTTGCCACAAGTCAGTATGGCGTCTTTACGTCATACACTTAACACGGGAATGATTGACGTTTCAGAGTGGGGTACAACATGCCCCCGGTAACATGTTTACCTTAATACTGCGGGGCTCCGCAATACGAGGGTTGAATAGTTACAGAATTTATAAGCCATTAATTTGTTTATAGAATTCTGTGTTGTATTGTGATATTATTGTTGATGAATTGAAGTACGTATACATTATATGTACATATGTTTTTATTTTAAGTCAGTAATAAATTAACAGACTGATAGGGTTCATTCTGATCCTTATTTTGAATCATATTTCACTGGATTTTTTCTCAGGATTATTTTTCCTATTATTTCTTATTTTTTTTTCTTTCTTTCAATGCAAAATTACATTCTCTGCACCCAGAACTTCATTTTTTTAAATAAAACCGCTAAAATAAAAATCCAGCAATGGATTTTGAAACAATCGTGACGATCGACGCGTGAAATCAGCTGTTAATTTTTTGTGATGTTTTAAAACAAATCAGTTTCATTGGATTCCCATAATGTTCCTGAAACAATTTCATGAACCAGTCATCTTAGTATGGTATACTGAACTCACCTCATCAGTCAGCGGAGGGCTGTCCCTTACACCCAGTATTATTCGGTAGGTACTAAAATCATTCTAGGCTTTTCCCAAGGTATGTTTGGGTCGGCTTGCAGTCTATTCAGTACTAAAATGAGATTTTTTTAGCAATTCAAGAAATATATTTTGTATTGCTCGTTTTTTGTAACAAAATACAAAAAATACATCGAGGAGAAAATCCTTGACCTCCCCTTTTTATTGAGTTCTATTAATATTCCTATAACAACTGAACTAAACGATACATATTTTCGCTAACAATGAACTATCATCAATACAGTACAATAGTTCACAGAAAATTACTGTATTTTTGCCAATTCATTACCTTTTTGTGTTTGTTAATAACTACCTTCTTTTAAGCCTTTTAATTTGGACTCATAGGCTAGTCTGCCTCATATTTAAGGTACATACCTATATAATGATCTTTTCTGTATATTGGTTCTAAGCTTCAACATAGATATGGAAGAAAAATATGTCCAAAGAAACGATGCATGAATTGTGTGAAAGACGTTTTGCTGAAAATAATAGATATCAGTAGTCTGATGACGTGAGATACAGAAGTATGCTGAACTAGATATACGCTGAACCCAAATAAAATTGCAGCCGAACGATGGTGTCTTTTTCTTTATTAATATCTCGATTCTACGTAAACCTTACGTACGGTAACCTTAGAGTCTACTAGCTCCCCTCAGCAGTTTTACCCGCTTCCTTCTTCCCGCAACCAGATAAAAATTGCCAATATGTGATTTTGACGTATCATCATCTCCCGAGACTTTTCCCAACTTTGTTGGGGTCGGCTTCCAGTTTAACGGGATTTAGCTGAGTACCAGTATTTTACAAGGAGCGACTGCCTATCTGACCTCCTCAACCCAGTTACCCGGGCAACCCGACTTACTGGCTTCTGACTACCCGTAACGACTGCCAAGGATGTTCATTGACAACCGGGACCTACAGTTTAACGTGCCATCCGAAACACAGTTATTGGTGTGCAAGATATACTTGGAAAGTACATACAAACGTATTATAAAGTGCATATAAACTTATTCTGACGTATAAGCTACATCCAAATCTGTTCAGCCATTTGGGTGTGAAGAACTAACAAACATATATACACTGAATAACTTTCTCCTTTATAATATTAGTGTGATGATTCACTCGATTGAAGCCATTTAAATCGAGTTTCTTAAACCTCCTCGTCTTAATCGATATTTGTTAGGCGTATTATTATACCCACGTGTTGTAAATTAATATGTTTAACGGTTATAAGACTTCCAGGATATAAGGTTCTGTGATCTACACTGCAGTAATTTTCATTGTCTTTTCTTGTATCAACTTGGCTTTTAAATCTATTCTTGTATTTCTATCTTTGGATGTAGAGAGTTTCAAGTTATTTTTGGATCAGATTAATAAGAACTGAAGTCCCTTTTAATAGGAAACGAGAACACTGAATGCCAGCAGGTCAACTTACCCGAATCTGTCAAATTTTACTAATCAAATATTAACCTTCCGGTATTGTGGTAAGGTTTAAAATCTATTAAAGAAATTTGACAGATTGAGGTAGGTTGATATGCTGGCGTCTGTACTTATAACCTACTATACAATGTGCTATACAAACTCCGTCCAACTAATGTAGTTGTTATTAGATACGTGGATGAAATTCTATAAACAAAATATCACCTACACCTACGAATAAGTTCCAGATAGTTTCTTTGGTAGATAGTTTCATACAAATTCGGTTCCATTTTTTAATTTAGCTGGCAGATAGTGGCTATTTGGACATTGTTAAACTGGCCCTAACCATCTTAATATTAATCAGTACCTAATCGTATTATACGAATGATAATTGGACGAATAATGATCGTATCAATTTGTTAGATAGACATTTTATTGGCCAATTTAATTACCTACAATTTACGCATCATAAACCATGGTAATATAACATTACCGCGTTTTACCGTACTTTTCCGCAATTGCAGAGATACTATAATTTTCAAAACTTAGCACGTCAAGCTAACCGAAACTGTAGAGTTTTCCCAATCAACTTTGAACCATATGCTCCAGCGATAAAGTTGAAAACCTTTTAAGGAAATCTGACAGATTGTTGTAGCTTGATGTGCTGGCGTCTGTACATAAACATCCCAAGAAAACCTCGGAAAGATTTATATAGCAATAAAATACATCATGGTATGAATGAATCAGACATATTATGAATAAATATGTTTTCGCAATAATTTATATGTGGTTATTGTGTTGAAACATCGCGATCTACAACAATATATAGATTCATCTCGTAAAGTAGTCAAGCCAGTCTTGATACCTCTATAATAAATGTCATCATTAAAGAATAAACATCGTTATTAACATAAATAAATTAAGACTCATATAAAGCTTCAATAAATAAAGATATAGCCAAACATTCGTTTGACTTGAACATTAGGATTACGACCTCTTAACGATCTTTCAAACTAACTAACTTAACATCATTTAGACTATAATCTTTTAAACGCCTATAATCTGACGTTTTATTACTGAAATCGTATCATTTACGCTATACACGAACAGTTAAGATATAAGGCTAGGTTAGATTGTAAGCGGGCACAGAGCGCTGTCATCACTAGCGGATTTTACCGCGTATTTGTCCCTCGCACGGTACAAAATCCGTCGTAAAGTTTTGCAGGCTCCAGTAAAATATTTATTATGATACACGCAGGAAGCCGTGTGAGCATCATCTGCCTAGCCTTTTCCCAAGCAGCTGCTGAATATCAGTGTTTTACTTGGAGCTTTTGCCTGTCTGACCTCCTCAACCATGTGAACACTGCTATAGAAATATATGAGTCACTAAACGGGACCCTGTATTTTACTTCATCCAGTTTCCAGTGACAAAACCGAACTGCACAAATCGACGGGATCAGCATTTTGCGGGATCCTGCTGTTTGCTCGTATGAGCTCCATATAGTCTCCCTTGCAATCAAACGGGCTCCAGCAAAAAACTGTACTGCCACGTGAACGGTCTGTTACCAGGCGTCATCTGTAAAACCGGTAGTTTTCAATTGTTTCGTCAAAGTATTGGATTGCCCGCTAGATTGAAAGCGCTCTTAAGCGAGAGTGATGGTAGTACAAAACTTCACTTTGATTCTCCACTATTATTCCGTCTGTGATATGCTTGTTCGGCAACGCAAAATTAAGTATTCCCTTTCTAAGTCTAAATACCCTTTACCCAGCTCGCTGCGACCAGAACGAAGCACATTCGCTTGAAGTGTGCCGCCTGAAATTGTGTTTCAGCAATAGGGGCTGAAACGTGGCGGTCAATTTCGACATGTTTTGAAGAAAAAGGGTTTTATTTTCTGTGATTTACTACAGTTTTCGTTGTCGCTCTCCTTATGGATATAATAATATACATATAGTTATGTGTTAACAAAGAAATGTACCGAAATATTAAAACTACAATGTCGTTGATTACTGTCCACGGGCAAAAAATAAACCTATTTATAAACAAACGTTTTTATCGTCCCACTGCTGGGCACAGGTCTCCTCACACACTAGAAAGGATTGACCGTATAAAAAATAAATATATTCATATTACAAACGTATTTATATCACATTTGAAAAAAAAAACAGATTTATCAGAAAATACAACACGTAACACGTTTCGCTCGCTAACCGCTCTCGCTCCGCTAACAACATAACCAAACCTCACAAACTATGACAGTCTATCAGGATTATATCGACCCAAGCCGGCTGTTAACGCCTATAATAGTAAATCACGACCAACATCGTTGTAAGTCAGCGACTGTGCTGATTGCTATCTGGTTTATGTCCGCAGAATCAGGTCTATAGGTTTTAAATTTACGACCCAAAGCCGCCTAATTCGCAGATTTGTTTGTGTCTTGGATATTTCACCCAATTTGATTCTAGAAGAACGTAGACTTTAAACAAAACAGTCATGCAAAATCCTTTATTTTAAAATTTGATAAAAATACTACCTAAATTAAAAATTCTTAAAAAGTATAATGGAGCATCGAATTCGAGTGTCACTCAGCAGGAATATACCCAGTAAAATATTTTAATAAAAATGCTCAGAAAAAATCCTTTAAAAAATCTCATATTGAACCTACGTCATAATGTAGTTGCGACCAAACTATTTTAGCATGTACGCTACCTCTATTTCTCCCGAGGATTTTTCATCGCGAGTAAGACCTGTGTGTTGTGTTTAAAATGTGTAAAATCGCGAAAGTTTTAAAAAATCAATTTCATTATCTTTAATTTTAATAACATAGTAATACTCTGATATGTCCATATTAAAATCACATATGGTGTATAATAGACCATAAGACCGGGACGCCACCTGCCGTCTACGTTAATCTGAATATAAATTGTTCGTAATTAAAGTGGACTCGGACATGCGGGGAATAAATGCGACCACTTGAAACAAAGCCCTGGGGTGTGGTCCAAGTTAGGAGCGGCTGGCGGTTGCATAATGGGATTTTAATTAAGTGGCTTGTGCTTACAAAGGCAGTTTATTTATATTAAATTAATTACATAAACAAAGGTTGAGGAGGAGCTCGTGCATAAATAATTGATCATAAGGTTAAGCAACGCTTGGCGCTGTTGATTCATGGATGGGTAAGCATCTTATCATGACGAGTTTCTCCGTGAAGGCACGTGTAATTGATGGATCCCGCATGTCATTTAAACATCTTTGGCAGTCGTTGTAGGTAGTCATAAGCCAGAAAGTCTGACATCCTCACGTCGTCCATTTCACTGGTCTAGATTTGGTTAGACTGGAAGCCAACCCCAACACAGACACAGTTCTAACAATTTACTCTGTCAAACCGTAGTAAGAAGACACTACTTTAGCAACACAAACTAATAATAGAGATCTATTATGGAGAATAGACTTTTTAAGATATTATTAATATTCAATGGTATAATGTTATCTCACAGGGTACAGAGAAAGAGGAATAATCAGCTTATCAGACCACTACGATTGTTAAAAAATCAAGTTACATAATCGGTGAACCGCTCCTCTTTTGTTTTATACCAATCATATCTCGCTGAGCCCTTGTAATTCGAGCTCAAACGGCGCCATATTTTTTCCAGGAGCTTTTGTGGGTAATGGTACCAAATTTACTGGCGTATGTTGCATTAGAATGACTTCTAGATTGTGTAATTTCATCTGTATGCCAGTGCAATACGAAGACCAAGCAAGGAGATGTAAAATTTTAATTAATTTTCATTATATCCCAAATAATTTGTTTCTGGCATTTATTTATTGTGTTAGTATAGAAACAAAATTCCAGTAATAATAAGGCTTATATTATTGGGACACCTTTCACACACAGTGAATTAGCCCCAAGGTAAGCTATTGATTAGCTTGTGTCATGGGTGCTTACACAACTGATAAACTGCATATACTTTGCACATATATTTATATAATAAATACGTATAATAATACCCAGACCACAGCCAACAAGCATGCTCACTACACAAATGTCGACTGTACCGGGAATCGAACCGGGACCCTCAGCTCGTCTGTCCGGCTTCATTACCATGATAAACTACATATTGTATAAATACACTATTATAAAACCCAGACCACGGTAAGCAAGCAGTCTTATCACACAAATATCGACAATACCGGGAATGGAATCCGGAATACTCAGCTCGACATGGTGATCATTGCGAGCAGGGTCGTCAAAGAACAACTAAAATAAAGTATAACATAAAAGACTAACTAAAAGAATTTTATGAAAATAACTCGCAACGATTTTATGATAATAAAAATTCTCTAGAATATTAACAATCTTTTGAACAAGTGAAGTATCCACGTTGTAAAAGATCAACTTAACACTGCTGAATATACTTTAAACCTTTGTAGAGCGTGCACAATGCTAGCAAACTATGCATTGAGCGGACAGGGGAAACTTATCGATCGTCCGTACGACGAAACTTTGTTTAGTCGGCCCTCTTAACATATTTTGTGACACGTAACCCTTTCAAAGTTGTTATTTGAACAGAATATTGATAGTAATAGCTCTGTTTGGTGTTTGTGTTTGTTTGTAGTGTGGGAGATGTGTTCTGTAGGATTTGTTGGGACGTTTGACGAAATCTGTATATGGTACAACTAATAATTTTACTTATTCATATATAAATTAGGCAATCTCTGTAATAAAGATAAAGATTTTGAAATAAAATATTCTTCATATAAATAAGAAAATTCATTGATTATTTTAAGTTGAAAAAAAATTACTACTCTTTCTTTGCATCTAAACCGCACTGTACAAATCCTTATGTTTACTAATATTATAAAGCGGATAGAAGTTCTCTCGGGCGGTGGGTAGAAACGCAGGGAACAACTAGTTTTATATACTCATGAAAGATATACGCGTGTAAATTTCACGCTCAATTACTTTATTCAGGAAACTTTCTATAAAACTTCATTGTATTGATAGGTATGTTATATGTATTGATACTTGTAAGGACTGTGTCATATACAGAGGGCTTAGCCAAGATGTCTTTCTATAATCGTAAACGCTAGAAATAACGACAAAAACTAAGCCCCCTGGTTTGTCTCTCAGCGTTATTATACCTTCATTATTTTCTCGCTACGCGTCTAAAAGATGCATAAAAAAAAACAACCATTAAAAAATTCTGTAATAACATTAATTTTACGCGAACTTCATCAACAATAAGTCAATTAAAATGAAAAACATCTTTCCGATGACACATAAAAATGTAATAATTGGGTGCTCTATCCGTCCTTTATTAAGCCCGAAGCGATATCACCGGTAATAAATCAAGTAACAACCATAATTTCTCATTACACAGCAAACAATAAATCATTTAAGTAGAAAATAGGCTAATATAGGCTTTGGCACAATCGGTTGGCGAACGGCCTTAGGCCAAATAATGTCAATAGCAGATTATTGTTATTTATATTGAAACTAGCTTTAGTTTAGTTTGCTGATTCATTGGCTTGCAAATTTTGTTGCCTGTGTCGGCGAACTAAAAAAGCATACAGATCTAAATGAGAACCTCATTTTTTTGAACCAATTGAAGCACTAAAATCTTCTCCTGAGTTATCACATTTTTACAAAACGCACCACGTTATGTAAAGATGTCAGTTTGGCGTCAATGAAGGCAATTGCGGCGTTTTAATTTTGTAAGCCTTGATTTATTTTATCCGTAAGAATAGCCACTATCTACCGAATAAGTTCAAAAATGGAACAGAATTTGTATGAAATTATCTACCAAATAAACTAACTGGAACTTATTCGTAAGTGGTGAAACAGGATCTAAATATAGTAATTTCTTCTAACCTAAGAAACTACATGATAAACATATTTTAGGTTATTTCTTTTCGCTCGCGCTCGGGAGCACCAAGGAGTAGATAAACAAGCACGTATTCAAATTCATAAGGAACACAAAAATAATAAAAGTAAACCCCTTATTCCAGAAAGTATTTGCCTATCAAACGAAACCAAACAAATTTCAACGGAGCGCTACCACGAAATGTAGCAAAAACTGTCAGCATTCACATATTTCTGCTCAAAACCCAACAAATATAGCCATAATAAATATAACGCGGAGTACTCCATTCGATGCAACAAATCGAATTTACGTCACAATGAATATATAAAGTTGAATGCAATGGCTTTTCGCGAGTACGCGCATATTACATGAACGTATTCAATATAAGAATTTAGATTGAGTGTAAGGCCACTTGAAAGTAAATTTTCTGTGAACGAGTTCTTTATTTTCGTATTTTGCGAATTATAAAAAAAATATGGGGGAGCATTTTTTTTTATTTATTCTGACACAGTAGCAGGTTATGATCGTGAAATAATTTTTTTGAGCTGTTTTGCCTGTTCAAGTCGGGGTGGCCTAGTGGTTAAAGTACCAGCCTCTCAAGTATGAGTGTGTGTATTCGTTTCCAGATCATGCAAGAACCAATGTCACTTTTCTAACTTATGTTTCTTCTTGAGTGTATCTTGGATACCAAGAACTATATAAAGTCTGAAATCACCATCCTGCATTGAGCAAGAGATGGTTAGGACTCAATCCCTCAACTACCTGTGTGAGAGGATGTCTGTGCCCAATAGTGGGACGTTAAAAAGGCTGATGATGATGACTTTTTAAATGGTAGAAAGGCGAAACTTAACAGAAGAATGACTAGAAACAGCAAAATTACGGTTCTTTCATAAGCCATTAATATTGTTCAAGGCAAATTTAGGACCAGCGAACTCATACTGTAGCATAAATTAAAATATGACGTCACGTATGCTAAAGTTTATAGAAGTTGCGAGCAAATTCCCAATTCACTAATAAGCCTACACGTGTAGCAAATTAAAATCACAGCAGCGCACGCCAAACTGCACATTTTTACGAGTCAAACTTGGTGCCGTGTTTCGTTTGGCCTAATTAACAAAGTTACAGATTAACCCTTATTACAATAAAATTTGGTACGAACAGGCCCGAGGGCGAACCATCAACGCGCTAAGTTTATTTCACGAGAAAATAACTATGTACTCACATTTTGTAAAGTCGCAATCTGTATTTTCACTTTAAGAGATCTCTCTGCTTATAAGCCATTGGGAGGGGAACGTAGCAAGCGGATGAAGGCAGCGATTTATTAAAGAAATGTTACTTCTGAAGAGACTGACTGCCTACTCTTATGTATTTAATACATTTTAAAGAAGGCTTACATATTAACAGACAAATGATAAAATGAGTGTTATATTAAACATACTATGTAAGTAAACCATTACAATCAATTACGAGAAAACGTATTCAACCATCAAAAAATGTTTATATCATTTTCCGTCGCAGTGTCTCCATACTGGTGCAGAACAAGTCAGAATCAAGGTCTGTCGGTCTCCGCGAGTCTAGTAAAAGCAAGTGCACTCCTTGTTGAAAAATCATTTTTCGCACACGGAATGAGAGTATCGCATAAAGAATACCTTTCACACGGAAATGTAACTCTTTAAGGATATTTTCCCAAATTATAGACAGTTTTTCTCAGGCATCTCAGCTGGTATTGAGTAATGAAAAATTAAGGTTACATATCTGTGAGATAACTAGAAAAAAAGACAATAACTGAAGGGTAGTCGTGTACAAACGCTTACGCCTGTACCTTGGATGATCTCCCTTCCAGTATTGCGAATCGCAGCAATCTTCTCCGCTTTGAAATTGTTTGTGATTACAGCTGTTTGTGTTGAGACGAGGTGTAATTTCGCTTCCTATCAGTATTGCCGGCTTGTTACGTTTGTTTTATATTAAAAACGCCTCCGGTGTTGCTAGCGTTGGTCCAACCGATTTCTCCCAAATTCGGTGCAGTCATCCATGCTTGGTTTCCTGTTGGAGTTTTCTACCAATTGATTTGTTGGTTTGCTTATGTGAAGCCAGCGAAGTGTAGTTCTGAAGAATCTGGAGATTGCGGAGAAAGTTATTTTTATTTTACACGACTGGCCACGAAAAGGAGTGTTTTTGTTTTTTTCGAACGCTCTCTTTTATTGGGTTCCTATTTGATGTATTTTATCCGATTTTTTTATATCAATGATAAATTTTATTTCAAATATATAACTAGATTGCAATGTAACCTAAAAACACAACATATCCTCTGACCAGCAAACAACAGCGTTCCAATTTTAAAGTAGATCCATATATTGTGCACAAAAGTCCATTGGCAGTGCATCCCAGAGGCACCATATGTACTGCCGCTGCAGTGACGTGCATCGCCGCGGGAGATCTTTGTCAATCTGACGTCTGACACACGTCACGGACATATGGGTTAGTAATGAGGCCATTATATCACCAATTAGCTCGAATTATCGAGTAAGTTAAGAGAAATTAGTCGATCAAGAATTTAAGTATTAGGTCACCGTTTTTGTCATGAACTTCAATTGTTTTTGTAGTATTGACGTGTCCTTGTGTATTTTACTGCTTCTACATTTCAACTTGACTTATGCGTGTGTGGTGAGTATAATAGAAGGCCTATTGGTTCTTTTAAAATCTATACTTATAGTATAAAGCTGAAGCGTTTGTTTGTTTGTTTATTTATTTGAATGTCCTAATGTCAGGAACTTCTTCACGGATTATAAAAATCAAAAAGATTTCGATAGCCTGACACTTTGGATGAGCGAAGTAGACCTGATGGAGGCTAATATTCCATAAGCGAAGAAGTTCCTTAATATTCTTTAAAGCCCTCCTAAAATCACGTTTCACATTTGTCAATAAAATATGTCTAAGATCTTTTGACTGCAAATACAACGAACAAAATTTCCAAAGTCGACAAAATTTCAACCCATAGAAATTGTTATTCGTCAAAATTTCGACGTTCGAACTGGGAGTTTCGCAAGATTTACTTAATTGTATCATCCGACAGGCGTGGGACCTTGAAAAACGGAATGAAGTCCGTCCAAACAAGTCGAGACTGTGAATTATTAAATTTCGTACTCGCTTCAGAACAAAAAATATTGTTTTGAAAGTTCAGAACAAGTTTTAAATCTGATAAAGGGCTTGACGTCCTTTCGCGAACCGTGATGAGAGATATAAATAAACAATTCTAATAGGAATGCGGACAACTAGTCAAATTCAATACTTTTTTTGAACTGGCAAAACCGGTGACTCTCTATGCAATTTGTACGAAAACACCACATATGACGTCACAGATTTTTCGCATCAAGCCGTATACTTATTTCGATTAAATTATCAATAAAAAAATAAAAACAGTTTTCGATTCAAAACGATAAATTAAACTGACATTATTTTAAGATGCTTTACAAAATGAATATGGTAAAGTATTTTATTTATGACCTAGTCCACATCCCGATTATTGTAACATTCTTTTTTTAAATAATTATAGTAAGTTTATTGGCTAAAGAAAACAAAACACATAACATGTTTGTGTTGTACCTATACATGTTATGTAAGTCTTGAGTCTTTTTTTACATTTAGTTTGGTGAACAATGTCCCCTACGCTAGGAAAGTTCTGTATTATAGGAAAAATCCGTTCGTCCAATGGTAAAATTTACAAGGATTTGATGAACTAAATGTGTAACAATAACGATAATTATGGTACAGATGCCAGCACATCAGGCTACAACAATCTGTCAAATTTCTTTAATAGATTTTCAACTTTATCGCCAAAGCATTATAGTTCAAAGTATAATGGGAAAATTTAACAGTTTCGGGTATCCTGATGTGATGGCGTCTGTACATGTGAATGCGAGCACGTATGCGTGATAGAGTGTGTGTGTATGGGTGAGAATAAATGTGTAACAATAAGAATAATTATGGCACATGCGCGTGAGAGCACGTATGCGTTATTAGTGTAAGCGTATGCGTTGTAAGTGTGAGAGTGTGTGTGTATGGGTGAGAATAAAGAGAGTAAAAAAATACGTTGAATTTTCTGTTTTATTCTTGCCTAAGTACCAGGGCTGCATTGCGAGTAGGCACTTCTTGTTGAATTCTCATTCACATTTTTTATCTACGATGCTGTATGGCGCGGTCTCCCCTAGCCACTTGCTGCCCTCTTTATGAACTTGAAGTCACTTCGGAAAATCGTCTTGATTTTCTCGCCACTTTTTTTTTCTCTGCCTTGTTTGTGTTAAGAGATTGAAATCACGATACCTGTAACCTATTATTTAAAAAGAAAATGTGTCATTAAAAAATATTTCCTTCCTGTATTTTTATTTAGCGTAGGTACTATTATTTTAAAGCAGAAGTGTTCTGTTTGTTTGCTTGTTCGCGATAACCTTAGGAACTACTGGACCACATTGACCACTTTTTATCCAAGTGCACAGAGTAGTTTATGTGGTCTCGGGTGAAACCGCTGACTGAAGCTAGTCCCCATTAAGAGTTATGTCTATTTTGGTGACAAGATAAATACGGCAAAGTCATTATACATGTAAATTTCTTTGTACGAACTTCAAAAAGTCTTTTCTTTTAAAAACTGAAAAGATTGGAAAAAAAAGGAAAGATTTCATCAATTCCTTCGAGGAGTACCTAATAAGACTCTTATGTCTCCAATCTCATTATTAATCTGCGGGGCACATGTAAAATTTCCCTTTTTATTGACTCAAAGGAATGGTAAGACGCGTCACTGAATAAATTCAATTTAGAAGAAGTAAGAAAATAAAGGAATCCCCTAGCGTATTCATTAAAAAATCAAGCATATTTGATCCAAATTAAAGCGCTCTCCGTGGCTCGGCCCTGTCCTCGTTTGGTGTCGCAGAGTGCTCTCGAGACACCGTCTACGAGGAGACACTAGTCTAGTGTCACACTTAGGATTATGAGACGCGATGTTCTTATGTTTTAATTAGTTCGCGTCTTTCGGCGCAGGTGTCGTATTACCCATTAAGCTATATTCTACCTTTCATCAGTTCACCATCTGCCAAACCTTTTCCCAAGCCTTTGCAGACTGATAGTGCGAGTTTACTATACCATACTAAGAATACTTTTCATGAAATTGTTTCAGGAACGTTATGGAAATCAAATAAAACTGATTTGTTTTAAAACCTCACAAAAATTTAACATAGCTGTTGTTTTTTTTTTTATCTTAGTGGTATTATTGAAAAAAATTAAGTTCTGCGTACAAAGAAAAAAATACAGATCTCTCTCCGGTCGTGTCGGATTCCCATCGGACTATGAGAGTGAGGAAACAGAGAGTGCACCTGTATCTGCGCGAATGCTTGTGCACTATAATATGTCCTGCGCAGCTGGCTGATCTCCATAAAAGAGGACGGCCGCCGTAGCCGACAATCGGCCTGGATGCCATCATCAGTCTCTGGAGAGCTGTCCCTTACACCTAGTATATCTATGTATTATTAAATCTTATTACAGTCAAACAATTACATAATTCGGTTTAGTAATTAATTTGTTGGGATATTTTCAATCAAAGTGTTTCTTTAAGAAGTTTATGTTAGCTTGCCAATATAAATTAATGTTGCGTCTAAATCGGAGTGAAGTACCAACTTAAAGTAAATCTAATCTGAATATTTTAGGAAACTTGCTTTGATCTGGGACGGCTATTTTGAATAAGAAATACTAAGTTTTAGAATTATTGAAATATTCATTATTACGATCGGCCAGTTTTATATTTAGAGGATATAATAATAACTAGCAATTTCTACTGCTTCATTTAGGAACTTCTTTTCGTATACCGATGAAACATTTTTATGTTCACCGGAGATAGTGTAGCTTCGCAACAGTGATGAGAAATTTTCAAATCGGTCAATAAGGTTTGGAACCTTTACAGCTTATAGTATTAATGCATATATTGACATATCTATTATTTATGGTAGCCTTGTGGTTAAAGCACCAGCCTCTCAAATATCCGATTCCAGCTCAGGCAAATAATGCAACTTTTCAAAGTTATCAAGAACATCAAGCTAGCACAATCTGAAAAATTTTCTTAATAGATTTTCAACGTTATTGCAGATGCATATGGTACAAAGATTGTTTGGAAAATTTTGCAGTTTCGGTAGCTTGGCGTGCTGGCATCTGTACTATTCAATTCGAAGAAATAAATCTATCCTCTTTATAATCTTAGTATAGAGTTAAAACAGACAGTTTCATGCAATATTTGTGACTCATAGCAAAGTTCTAAAATTCCTGGTTTCTTATCAAAAAATAATCTTACGGTCGATATACATATTTGTCCTGATGTTTTCCGTCGGGCCCGCACTTGAAGCAACTTGTATGAGTTGTTGAAACTTTGCGCCAAGTCGTGTATGTATTTAGGTCAGTCAGCAACGAGATGAGGGGTTTCTTTAATATTATGTACTGTATCTGTTGTGTGCGTTGGCGATAAGGTAACCACGGTGAACTGCCGAGCTGAGGGTCACGGGTTCGATTCCCGGACGACATTTGTGTGATGAGCATGCTTGTTGGCTGAGTTGGAGTGTTATAATATGTGTAAAGTATAGGTATAAGTCTATCAGTTGTGTTAGCACCCACTACACAAGTTAATCAATAGCTTACCTTGTGGTTAACCGACCGTGTGTGAAAAGGTTTCCTGATGTTATTGTTACCACTATACAATACTAGGGCCTCCGCATACTTACGACTGAACGGTTTCTCACGACATGAATACCTATATATTCGTTTATATAAAGAAAAAAAAAACGGTTTCATTATTTGCCTTACAAACCATACAGTTTTTGTTAGAACGTACATACAATCTTACAAAAAAATTGCTACATGCATAGCACGAAAAAAATAGTCTGAGCTAAGCAAACACTTCAGTTATACTCAAAAAGTTCTAAAACAAAGAAAAAGGTTTTATTCGAAACGTTTTACTTATCCCCCACAGAAAAAGCGCTGCCACAACTTAAAAACTGAACCCCAAAAATCTATCTAAAGAACACTAATGAGACAGACTCGAGCAAAAACTGTGAAACCAGCAAGAATGAACTAAATAACCTAAAACGTAATACTAAGATGAACCGAAAAAAATATATATTCAAGCGAAAAACTAAGAGATTACGAGTCACAGAATAATTCTACGACTGCAAAAGAAAATCTTCAGACTACAAACGGGAGAGAATAAAATAAAACGCTATTGTGGACCGTACCTTCGTTTCGCTGAATATTTCTATTAAAACTTTAAATTAAACAACAACAGCTAAAAATTAACACAACATTTTAAATTAATTCGACGTCCGTCTCGATGGTACAGTCGAGTGCAATCGCCTTTTTTTTTTGTTATAAAGCTGTCTTCCGACAGGCTAGTTAACACTATCTCAGAGACCAGACATGGTACAGTCGCGTACAATTGCGATTTCTCCTCGTGTAGCACGTTCGTACTGTCAGGCACATACGGTTCGAAAATCGTATTGAGATTTTATAAAAATGTTTGGTGTTCCAATGTGGAAATTATTTGCTTGGTTCCTGGAACCAGTTCGATTCTCTTCGATTACATATATGTATTTTAAATTAAACTTTATAGTAATTGAACTCCGTATGCTACGATTTCGGGAAAAATATTTAATGAAAAATGAAGAAGAGATTGAATTATTGTGATTTTCGTATGTGGAAAAAGAAAACATGTATTGTTTTTATATTGCCTGTTAAATTATTTAAAGTACCTACTTACAGACGACAGCACATCAAGGTATCCGAAACTGTCAAATTTTCCCAATCAACTTTGAGCCATACTCTTCAGTGATAAAGTATATTAAGGACATTTGACAGATAATAGTATGTTGATGTGCTCGTCTTTGTACGTAAGCTACAGTCGAGATTGTGCGGAAAATTTTATGATTTTATTCAAATGTTTTGGCTGTATGGCAGACTAAATAATAGTAATACCTTAAACTATATAAATTGCTAAATAAATAGAACATTAGTTCCAAATTGTTGTTAATTACATTCGTGTACTATGTACATACATATTTGCTTATTAATAAACCTATACATATGTATATGTATATATTTACGTATCCACTCACTATATGTACCTACTTTATTACCTTGTTATACAAAACAAGTCCAGGAAATTAATATTAAATGTAATTACCCTCAAAATTACCCTCAATAAATTCATATATACAAATACAGTAATACAAAATAAACAGACAAAAAGTTGAATCAGTTTATTTAAACTTTATCTTTTTCAGATATGATTTTTAAATTGAATTATTTGTCTACTTCTCTTGGCAGCATAAAATGTTATCAATTATCAAAATAGGTACTATAATTATAATACTCTCTTTCTTTCTTAAAAATATTCCATTTAAGCGTTATATCTGATACACAACTATCATCATCTCCCGAGCCTTTTCCCAACTATGTTGGGGTCGGCTTTCAGTCTAACCGGATTCAGCTGAGTACCAGTGTTTTACAAGAAGCGACTGCCTATCTGACCTCCTCAACCCAGTTACCTAGGCAACCTAATACCCCTTGGTTAATATCTGATACATAAACAACACATATGTAAGTTTGTATATAAATATAGGTTAATAAGGTACAGACGCAAAGTCAAATTTTATCAATCGAATATTAACCTTTCTGTATTGTGATAAGGTTTAAAATCTATTAAAGAAGTTTTGACAGATTGATATGCTGGCGTCTGAACGTATTTCATAGAAACAAAAAAAAACAATCATAAAAAAATGCTTTTAAATAATGCACGCGTAACCATTCGCGAAGTTAATATAATTTCAGTACACGTTGATCTCAAAATATTGTAAAGCATGATGCAATTTTCATAAATTGAGCATCCATTATGCATATTTCATCGATTTAAATTCACTCACCGACAATTGACTTACCCGTATAACCTTCCGTATTTGCAACGAAACTTGTATAAATGTACAGACGCCAGCACATCAAGCTACTACAATCTGTCAAAATTTATTAATTGGTTTTCAACTTTATCCCTGAAGCGTATGGTTCAAAGTTGATCAGACAAATTTTACTGTTTCGGCTAGCTTAATGTGCTGGCGTCTGTAAAAAAAATAATTAGCGAAAAAGTTGAAAATCTGTGTAGCTTTTAAAAATTGTAGTAGCTTGATGTGCTGGCGTCTGTACACATAAACCTTAGTCACAGCAATGTAAGTGACATAGGGATGTAGGGAAAAGAAACCGTTTTTTTATATCTAATATTTGTATATCATAGAAACCGAATATATATTTAATCATTTGTTTACACGCAATCATTTACAAGTTCAGGATAAAATCTCCAGCTAGTTATAAAGGCATTCAATTCAAATTCCCACTGCACTACTCGGCACACAAAACACCATTTCACAAAGGAAATAAAAGATCTTTTCATATAACACTTGTGAGCGCGATTGTACCTATCTACGGCGCAGGCAACGCGTCTCAAGGGTAATGAAAAGAAGTTGTCCCTTATAACAGAAGCTTATGTTACCTCTTTAGTTTGCTTAAAAAAAATAAGTACAGAAAATTAAACACGTGCAGCAGATGCAGATCTTGTATACAGCCAACCTTTTTCGGGTATTGGTATATTTTTTATCATCCGTGCTACTTAGGGCCAGTTTCACGACGTCCGAATAGCCACTACCTACCAAATAAATTCAAAAATGGAACAGAATTTGTATGAAATTATCTACCACGTTAACTTATGTGTTGGTGGTGAGACAGGCACTCAGGGCCAGTTTCACAGGTTGCTAATAAGTTCCAGATAGTTTATCTGGCAGATAATTTCATACAAATCCTGTTCCATTTTTTAATTTATCTGGTATATAGTGGCTATCCGTAACGTGTGAAACTGGCCCTTAGTATCATAAGGCTGAAGAGTATGTTTTTTAACTTAAAGGCGCTCTCAGGAACTACTGGACCGATTAGAAAATTATTTCAGTGTTAAATAGCTCATTTATCGGGGAAGAATAATTATGAGGTGATCCTTTTTTCGCTGGCGGTAGCTAGTTTTTTTTGTATTAGGGTTTCAAGTTCAAATAATAACTTCATTTTCACATTATAATCTTCTTGGGCATTTTGAGGACCAACTTTACTTAACACTTACAAATAAATACTTAAAAGAAAGAAAGAAATAAACATTTAAAGGCTACTTTGTCACACAAGTCACTATTCCTACAGCCAAAAAAAATATAATACGCAAAGATCCGACAAAGAAAATCCAATACGATCATGTTTCCCCAAAAAAATAACATATATACTGATCATAGCCGAGCCATACGTTATAAGATTGTCTGTTTTCTTTGGCAGAACCTACAAATGCCGTGAAGCTAAGCTTATTTATCGACACACATATGCTTTCAGGCTGAATGTACCTTCAGAATAATCTAATATCAACAATGAAGGTATTACGTAGCTTGTGTCCCGTATCTTGTTTGGACATGTACAGGTAAATGTCCCACAAAAAACGTCAGTCAGTTTGATTCGGATGTAATAACACTTTGATACATTACTTTTTTGTGTTTCTTTTCGTAGAAAAAATTGTAATGTAAGTCCTTTTACTGGGAATTTTTATTTAGACTGCGTTTTTAGGCGTCGCTAGCATAACTGCCAGTAGTGGCTGTCATGTCAATATAAAGAGAGAAGACATTCTTATCTGCCTAGCCTTTTCCCAAAAACTTGAGAGTCCGCTTCCTGTCTAATTGAATGAAGCTCAGTACCTATATAATATGTTTTACATGGAGCGACTACCTATGAGACCTCCTCAACCTAAATGCTAGGGCAACCCAATATCCCTTGGTGAGACTGGTGGTTATACATTGTCTTCTCAATACCCGTAACCATTGCCAAATATGTAGAAATGACTGCTAGGATCCACAAATTAAAGTGTCTCCCAAAACTATTAGACATAGATGGTCACCCATCCAAGCACCGGCCGCTTACCCGTGATGAGTTGGCACGACTGCTACTTAGCCACGAGCTCCATTTAACAATATACGTTATATAAATAAAGGGATGTTTCATCGTAATAAATCGGCTTCTCGAAGGATCATCACACAATGTTCTTCGACTTTTCGCATGTCATTGAACACAATCAACAGGTACCGTACTCTTTACGCTGGCTTCTATTGTTCGTGTTATTTATGCCTGTTTTGTTAACAGGCTTGATAGCAACGTAACGGTAGAAATTGTACCTACTAAAGCAATTCGATTTCATGAAATTCTGGCGCAATTTTTTTTCACTATTATTTGAGTGTTCTAATTTTAATGTTTTATGTGAGAGCGAGAGAAGAAATACACTTTGTTTTTATCCTGACTAGCGTTATAAATAGGAGTCTCCTTGCCTTCCCTGTAGTTTACTATATGTCCTACTCAACTCTTGAGTGAAACCTATCCTGTTTTTTAACCTTAATAATAGTAAAGGCACCTAATTCATCAGACACAAACCTTCATTGCATACATCAATATAATTTTAATTTCTATACTTAAAAGAGACTGTGAAAAGTGACCCTTCAGTTTGTTTCTTAAGGTAGTCAGATTGAAAATGCCGAGCTCACCTCATTTAAAAAAAAAATCTTGACGTTTAAAAGTGTTGATTTCAACCTACTTACACAAAAATACCATTTATCAATAGCTCCAACATGTATGACGTCACAAGGTTCCCAATCCAAACAAAAAAAATGCTACAAGTCCAGCCGTCCCATTCCCTTTCTATCAGTCTCCAAA
The DNA here is from genome assembly GCA_958496145.1 of Heliothis peltigera. Classification (NCBI taxonomy): domain Eukaryota; kingdom Metazoa; phylum Arthropoda; class Insecta; order Lepidoptera; family Noctuidae; genus Heliothis; species Heliothis peltigera. The sequence goes on from OY292334.1 coordinate 3,081,129, forward strand.
CATATCACCATAATTCGTGAATTGAGGGGCCGAACCCCTTAGCGTTACCTTCGACGCGCGTCACGTTGATAACATAATACAGTAGATATATACATTACAAAGAGCTACATGATCCAATTTGTTCCATCAGTGCTGTACAAAGCAATGAGACGGTGTATCGGTAAGCCAACAATTGAATTATATTCTCGTAAGAAAACATTCGGAGACTACACGCATAACAGTATTTCCTCTCGTATGAAAACGAAAAATAAGTTTGCCGTCAATCTTTTGACTTAGAATTACGTTAGCCTCTGTTGTTTTGGCATTATCGAGTTTTCTAGTTTGTGTTTTAGCTGTAAATATTATTTTATGAGTGTGGGTGGCGAGTTCCCGGGGGAATGTGTGGGCACGTGTAAGAGGTACCCGGGGACCTATTTGGTACATGTCAAATTACGGAAATTTGGCCTTTGGTTTAATGTACTGTGAGTTAGCAATGTTTTGATAGGCTGTTCACACTGTTGGACGCCGCCGTTCTTTTGTTTAAAATAAAATAGTTATAGTGAAACAAACTCATTACGTGCGTTGTGTGGAACAACATTTTACTTTGAAATCTATCTTTGCTCAGGAACATTTGCAGTTTACGTATTAATTTTTTTATTTTGGCAAACTAAAATATAATTAACGTGCCCGAACATTATTTTAGGTACAGACTGTTAAGTTTTCCCAATCAACTTTGAACCATATGTTTCCGCGATAAAGTAGAAAATCTATTAAGAAAATTTGACACGTTGTAGTAGCTTGATGTGCTGGCGTCTGTACACCAAAGGGGTAAATAAGCAGTTTACGTAGAATACAAAATTAACACGAAGAGTCATTAAATGTGTAACAATATTGCCCAAAATGTTATGTATAAATTCAAATAAAGGCTACCGACACAGCTGGGCGAGCCGGGCATGTCGCCTGTCAGACGTGGGTCTTGCCCGGACAACCCCGGGATTATTAGACCGGGTCAACCTCCCGATCTGAGACCAGATATTAAGCTACCGCACTGGCGTTCTAAACTTGAAATATTTGCCTGGTAAAACAGATTGAATATAATTAATTCATCTTGTGAAACTGGCCCTTAGTATTCTAAATTCAAACGAAAAGTATTCTAAAATATTCGATTGTGATTATGAGCAATTTTTAAGTTCCCGCGTTCATAAAGTAGCCCAATAACGTAGGTAGTAGTCAAGTAACTAGTCTAATTCAATACTTTAATTGAACTGTCAAAGACAAACTATGACGTCACAGTTTTTCACATCAAGCCTACCCTATACCTATTTCGATTATTCTATCAATAAAAAAATAAAATCAGTTTTTGGTTCAAAACGATAAATCAAACTGACATTATTTTAAGATGCTTTAAAAAGTTAATATAATATCTAAAAGATTTGATTCATGACTTAGTATGATGCTATTGGCGATTATCGTAAAGTCAATAATTATTGTCGATATGAAAACTAGAAAATTTGTTTAAATGAAATCTAATTTCATTCTAAAAATGTTACCAAAATTAAGTGCTTGTGAATTTGAAATAATTTTTTATTATATTTTAATTTTGTACTAAAATGGTATATGTTTTTATTATGTTAATTTCGCGTAAGCCAAGGGTTCCTGAGTACTTAAGCCTGGTGGATATTATTTACGTCATTATGAGTATGAGATTACTCATGGGAGACAAAACAAAAGACACATTTTTTTATAAAAATAAATCTGTACTATTCTGTCGTCTGGTTACGAGCAACCCCCTCGCTCGTCTATAAAATATTTGCGATAGAGTTTTATTGCAATGTAATAATGCATATTCTATTAAAGGCCAGTTTCACAATGTCCGAATAGCCACTATCTACCGAATAAATTCAAAAATAGGACAGAATTTGTTGGAATTATCTACTGAATAAACTAACTGGAACTTATTCGTAGGTGGTGAAACAGGCCCTAAGTTGTATGGTTTTAAAATTGCCTTCAAAATAAATTGTCAGGCAACCATCGGGCCGACTATCGGCCGACATTTTAGTCTGCAGTGACCAGAGGCTCTAAAAAATATATCGAAATATCTCACTCATTATTACGACATCAAAATCTTAGTTTTTTAGTACGAAGAGAGTTACTATTGCTGAAAGACTAGTCTTGTTGTATGTCAGAACACTATTATATTTTCATTGCGGCCAGTATTTCGTAAGTCAGTCAACACATCACACAGATACTAATAAAAACACAAACAGCCCACAGAATCACAAGACCATAAACCTTTATTAATATTTCGTATAATATATACGTATTACGGTATTACCCACCTTCTTACGGTACGGTACTTAACCTCGAAGTCGGGGAATTAACGCATACCGTACGAAGTATGTTTGCATTAACGTTACAGTATCGCGTACGTATGTAGGTACTTACGAAAATGTTTGCCACGAAGATTTTCAAATTACGCAACAAGGACAATCTTGTATAGGAATTGGGATCATTTACATAAATACATTATAAAAGTCTTGGGTTCGTTTCTATTGCGTAATTGAAGCCTTCATATGGAGTGGCCATAGTTATAAGCGATATCTAGTCAAAGTATCAGGATTTATTGGCTATTAAAAACAAGAATTGATATTTTAAAAGGAGAACGGAGACAGCGGAGTTTGTTTTAAAATTAGCCATTAAATGTGAATGTACAAACGCCAGCACGTTAAGCTACCCGAAACTATAAAATTTCTCCGAACAACTTTAAACCATATACTTCAGCAATAATGTTGAAAATCTATTAAAGAAATTTAACAGATTGTAGTAGCTTGATGTGCTGACCTCTGTACAAAGATCTGAATAAATTGATAAACCAAATTAAATAAATGTTTTATCTTAACTTAAACTCAGTAAAGAACAATCCCACCAACAAATATAAACACATCCTAACACAAATGCTACACATATATTTAGCTACCATAAACAAATGAACGAGTTGTACTTCTAACCAAGACTAGTCAATATAGAACCAAATAAATGTCACCGCAACATTGGCGCGCCAAGATTTTAATCCAACATTGGGGCCAAGTCCGCCAAATTTTGAAATTCGTAATACAAAAAGCATCGCGGGATCCCATCTAATCTTGCGAAGGTATCTCTGGTTTAAGACTCGTCTACACGGCTGTCTATGTTAATAAAGGTAATTATGCATTTCACATGCGTGAAATAAGCTCGGTACCCATCCGCGATATACCGGAGATTGCGTTATTTGGAACAGAATTTATGAATTTAAATTAAGAGGTTTGTTTTATGTGTTCGTTTTTCATTTGTTTGATTAGGTTTTTGGCCAGTATTGGAGTGTATGTTATTTCATAGTTTTAATTTTTAATAGAAAATCAAAAAGTTCCAAACATGCTTTAATTAAGATTGTTAAGAAATCTGATGATAATGATTGTTGAGGTTATTTTGATTAAATAAAGTAAAAAAACCTACTTAATACCAGTACTTATACTAATACTTAATACCAATACTACTTAGTACCTACTTAATATAAAAATACATGTATCACTATATCATTATAAGAGTAATTAAAGTGGGCTTTTTAGTACGCTTCCCAATTTTCAGAACTCTCTAATCCTTCATTGTTACTGAATTAATAGAATTCACAGTTATTAAATTAATTAAAATATAAACGTAAATCGTAAAATGTCCTAATTAATTTCTGGTGCAACTTAGCGTAAACATTGATCACTGAACTTAGTTCATAATATTATTGCAATAAACGGTTCTAAAGGTTTGACAGATGGATTTTGTCAAAGATGAAGCACTGACAGTAACTTTTTAACATTGAAATAATCGGATTGCTTGATTTTCTTTTGGTTTGGGAAATCATAAAATGACCCCTCCCGCTGATAGTGACATTACATAATATAACTTAGAAAATTTGGAGAATTCAGTTTTCACTTGTAATATGAAGTGTTATGAAAATACCTTCTTTTTTTTCGTGGGATATCATCAAATGATCCCGCTAGCATCCCGCTAATAGTGCAGCTGGAGGGAGTGTCAGGATCTTACTGACTAAAACCCACAATGTTCCTTCTGGAGGCTTATGTGTGTCAGGGCCAAGGTAACTCTTGCGAGCAGCCCCGGCAGATGTATCTCCAAACCTCATTGTAATATGACATGCCAAAAATATTAAGGTCTTTCACTGAAACTAAATTCATTGAGCCGAACACCTTTGTCTTCTATATATATGTATGTATGTACAGCAGCTGTCTTATAATACCGCATTTTTTATAAAAGGAAACTTTAAAAAAAATATCGAGAATAGCTATCTCTCCGACGGCAATCAAACACACCCTCTATAAGAAGATTACAATCATGGTGCCGTAATGCCTTTAAGGCAATTTAAATTTATATTTCAATCAGCTTATTTATAATTGGCTTTAGTTTTGCTTGTTCCCTGGTACACTCGGAACACATCAAGCTATACAAAACTAGTATAAGCTGACCGTTCAATTAGAAGAAAGGCCATATAAAGAGCGTCCAAGACAAACTGGTTTTGTGTAACTTGATGACACCAGCAGGTCAGGCTACAACAATCTGTCAAATTACTTTGATGAATTTCAACCTTATCGCTGAAGCATAAAGTTCAGAGTTGATTGGGAAAATTTGATAGTTTCGGGTAGCCTGACGTGCTTGCGTTTGTACAATGTTGCGGTTCTAGGGGCGAGAAATTTGATAGAATTGCTAGGAATATTCGATAGGTAATACGGGTTCAGCAGAATTATTTGTGGATGGATACTATTTACGTTCGTTGTAAGCGGGTTTTGGTTTGAAGTGTTGCTGTTGTATTGTGATTTTGAGGTTCGCTTTGTGGTTGTGGTTGTTGGAGATTTCTTAAAGTAAGGTGAAAATTTTGGTTTATCATTTACTTTGTTATCATCATCATCTGCCTAGTCTTTGCCCAAGCTAAGTTGTGGTCGGCTCCCAGTCTAACCGAATGCAGCTTCGTACCGATGTTTTACATGAAGCGATTGCGTATCTGACCTCCTCAACCTAGTTACCTGGGCATCTTGACTTGGTAATATTGGTTGTAAAATTTTCTGGCTTCGTCTTTTTCAAATAAATGGTTATTTCTATGTTATAGTAGTTGCCGAAAGCGGCGTCACTACTCCGCGTATCCGGATAAAAAGCAGCCAAAAGCCTCGATCAATGGACTATCCTAACGCCTTTTTTCAGTATCTAATCAGTAGTTACGGAGATTAGCGCCTTCAATAGATAGATGAATACAAAAATAAATAAAAAAAAACATACCGGCCGAATTGAGAACCTCCTCCTTTTTTTGGAAGTCTGTTATAAAAGCCCTTCAGCTTCATAATATGTATTAACGTAAAATATAAAATTCATTCTTTTCACCCTGAACATGCATTTGCTATAATTAAAAACTTACAAGTAAAAGAGAAAGTACAACTAAAACGAAATATAATCTTCTAAAAAAGAACTACAAGTAACGCATTACTCTAAAAGCGAAACATCTCACAGACAAAACGCCTTACTAAAAAGCTTCCAAGTTTAACATTACATTTCAAAAGAAATCCGAATCCTTTGACGTAAGATAAAAAGATATTCCCTTATTTCGAGTTCATTGTACAATAATCTACAAGGGTATATCTTTAAACTTACGGTTGGATATGACAAAAGAACAACTTGAATGCCTTCAGGGCACATTTTGATTATATGAATGAGGTTCTCAACATTTTAGAGAGTTCGAGAAGCTATGGGCGTGACGGAGTGCTTGTGAAATGAGTAGGAAGTTTTTTTTACTTGAGAAATTAGAATTATTGATAGTTCGTTTTGATTTTGGGGTTAAAATCTACGCGAATTTTTATCGCTCATAGGACATATTTAAAACGTTGTATTCATACAAAAGGAATCTGATTCGGTCCTACTAATTACTGATGTTATAAACGGAAAAGTGTGTAAGGATTTACGGATGTTTGTCACTCATTAAGCAAAAATTACTGCATCGATTTTAATGAAACTTGGCAGTCATATAGCTTGTGTATCAGAACAACAAAAAAGCTACTAATAATGACGATTATGATTACCATGAGTTGGAAATAGTTTCCCCGGGACGCATATGAAACTCCGGTCGGACGCCAGTCCAAAATATAGCAACAAAATATTCTTTCTTTACCTAAACAACGACACCTCAACGTACCATTTCGCTACACAACGACCTCCTCAAGTCTCAAGTACGTAACATTGTCACCTCATAACGAACAAAATCCACTTCTCTTACAAAAATGAAAAATATTACGTCATAACATAAGACTCGGTCCACACGGACCGAGTTTTCTTAAGCACATGTATTCGTCAGTGTACGCGTAGTCCCGGTTGTCAAAAGACCGAAAATTGCTGTACACGTCGCCCCGTTATTGTCAAGATTTGAACTACAGACCGTTTTGTGAAATGACCCTCCCGACTTACGATGCTTGTGCTGTGTTTGAACCGCGATAGTTAGTAAGACGAGTATGTTTTAGGAGTACTAGTCCAATATCACGAAAGTTAGTGATGTTCGTGTATTGGTCATATAATATTAATTACTTGCGAGAGCTGAATTACTTTACAATACAAGAAAGTATACTGGGTATCTCTAATAGTTTATACATTTTATAGGGTTTAAACTTTGCACGTTCGCGTCTGTTTTTAAAAGTAGTCTATTATTTATTCTCAATCTGTAGTTGAGATTTTGGATTTATTTCTCTTTTCAGTATTTATGATGCTACTAATTCAATAACAACTGTTATTAAAATTTTCTCCCATCACTCCAAATCAAGGCAAAATCTCAAATGTCTTCAAGTTACTCGCTCGTTCAAACGCTCCTCGATGTGGTCTACCGCAAATGGCAGGATTTGGAGCACGTTATACGTGTCGCTTCACTTTTTAGCGGCTTACCCCCTAATGGGCGTCACATTTTGTTACAAGATCCCCTTTGTTGATACACTAACTTCCAAACACGTGCTGACTTTTGAATTTATATTTCGAATACGAATAATGAAGCCTAGATGTTTAAGATATGAGGTTTACGGCCAGTTTCACAGGATACGGATAGCCACTATCTACCAGATAAATTTAAAGATGGAACAGAATTTGTATAAAATTATCTGCCAGATAAACTATCAGTAACTTATCAGCAACCTGTGAAACTGGCCCTTAATAATTTAATGAAAAAAAAATAAATAGTATGATGTTTGATTTAATTTTAATTAAATGATACAAATTAATAAAAAATGGTATTGAAACTGTAAATAAATGTAGGTACTTTGACGCTGATCGTTTTTTATTTGAACACATCAGTAAATACGAACAAGAACTTACAGTATCTTCTGTACCGAAAGTTATGACTGAAATTAATCAAACATTTTGTAACTTTTTATACTTCCTCAATTAAAGTTGCTATATTAGTATGAAAACTGTTTCCACTCGGTGAAGTTACTCTTGAAGGAGTTCGTCTTACTTGGAAACCGAAAAAAAAACTGGAAAGAAATGGTAATTAATGTTTTTTTTATACTAATATTAATAATTGAATAAGACTGTAAATAAGCTTTTTTGGGATAAAGACGTAATTTTATGATGGAACCATGTCTGCATTCACGGCTGATAATCTGTCAATACAAACACACGCACATACACACACACGCAAAGGAACATGAATACATAAAATGCCAATGAAAATTAAACAATTCAATCCCATATGAACAACGTTTCTTTTCGGTTCTTTGATTAAAATAAAATATTTAATATTTCTGAAACTATATCGTTATTTTTTGCATCATACAAGTTGCATAATAAAATTTCCTTTACGCATCTTTCTTAGATGTTATATCAATATTATTTCTAATTCTTGATTTATTAATTAACTTTTACATCAATCAATTCATTTTATAATTATCTATATAACCAAGCGCTTGAAATAATGCCAAAATTATTGAACTTCGCCATCCCTACTGCACAAATCTGACTTGGCATTAATTTTAAGTTTCGACGTGTTGCCATTTGACGAGCGGCAAGTTTTGCCAATTACAGCGTTTAGCCTCACCGACGATTTAGGTAAATATGTCGTGTGTACTTATGTAGTGCTGGTAATAATGGTAAATAACTTGGCTAAAACTACGTAATACTCGTAAGTCGAGTAGTAAGTAGTGATGACGTAGTGGATGAAGCACCAGCCTCTCAAGTACGGGTTCGATTCCAGGTCAGGCTAAAACCAATGCATCTTTTTTAAGTTATATTTCCTTACTTAGTATATTTGGACATCAGTGATTGATTAAAGGTGAAGGAAAACATCTCGAATAAACCTCGACTATAAAGTCTGAAATTACTAACACGCATTGAGCAAGCGTGGTGATTAACGCCCAATCCTTCTGCGTGTGAGAAGCAGCTTGTGCCCAGCAGTGTTTAGATACAAAGGATGAAGATCAGCCCTGCGTAGACCTTAGTGTTAATACATAGTTGATATAAGTAGGTACGTTCTTCATTATGACGTCAAAAATTTTATTTTTCTAGTTTCAAAAAATGACAAACGTCAATATTCAAGTATATATTGATCTTTATGACACCAAAATGCTTCAATTTCATATCCATCAAAAAGTTTTCATTCCAATAACACTGCCAAATAATTTAATTTACAAAAACCCCCATAAGATCTACCCACCCTCAAGATAATAAACCTCCAGCCTCCAAAGGAGTTTGTATTAAACCCTAAGAAATATTTAATCAAATCTGAGATAAGCCTTTAAGCTTCATCGTGTTTCGTCAACCATATTACATGGTGTCAAATGACTCGGGGGAACTCGAAACCCAGACTGTTGAATCTTTAAGAAGTATTGCCATCGTTGATCAGGTAACTTGACTCCTTTTGTGACCGGCGAACTTCTGTTGGAGGAGCAAGCCTTGTTTGGGTAGCTTGTGGTCGGGTAAACCGCTAAGATTGAACTCGGTTTTACATGGTTATATTATGTTTGTGTTATGTACAGATGCCAGCACATCAAGCTACAATCTGTTAAAGTTCCTTAAAAGATTTTTAACTGTATCGCTGAAGCATATGGTTCAGAGTTGATTGGGAAAATTTAACAGTTTCGGGTAGCTTGATGTGCTGGCGTCAGTACACAATAATGTTAAACATAAATATGAAACAAAGTCCTTTTGTGTGTCTGTTTGCAATAAATTCAAAACGATTGATTTTTTTATGTGGTTTTGCCTTTGCACTTAAGAAAAATAAAGAAATAACTATAATATGTTATTTTTATCCGTCACATTTTTTTACAAAATCAATAAAATAATAAAAAAATAGTTTATTTTCAAAAACTAAGTCACAATTTAGGTACTTGAATATAGCATATTACTCGAAATAATTAATACACAACTTCAACATGGGTAATTAGCCTGAACAAGGTAGTCATGTGTTTCAGGTAATTGGAGCGGTTAGCTATTATTGATTATAAAATAAAAAAAATAAGACTCAAAGCAGTCAACCTCCTTAATCGATGAAACCAAAACAAAAGAAAAGGAAATTCCATTCGTCAATATTTTCAAATGACAAGAACATTAGGCTGTCAAAACGAATAACGTGTGAACCCGTCTTTATTACCGAATCTACTTCAATATTTGAGTGTCATCGTATTTTATTAACTCCAAATTTAATATCCTCGAGTGATAATGAGATCAAATTTAAGCCTTCGTCGATATTGAAAAAAGGACCCCGTTTTTTTTCTGCCTTCTTATATGGCTTTTATATACAGACGCCAGCACATCAGGCTACTACAATCTGTCAAATTTCCTTAATCGATTTTCGACTTTATCGCTAAAGCTTTATGGTTCAAAGTTGAATGGGAAAATTTGAGTTTCAGGTAGCCTGATGTGCTGGCGTCTGTACCTGCTTGATTTATCGGTAGATAACGTGTAATATTTTTAAAATTCTGATCATGGTGACGAGGCTTTATTACAACGGCCCTGTTCGGAAATTCTTCAAATATCTATGCCGTCCTATCTCTACCAAGTCTTTTTCTTTTGACTAAATGCATAGACCGACAGATGTGACGAAACTATAAGGCTCTTATTATAAGACGCGGTCTTAAAAAAGTACCGCCATTAGTGCTAGATTTAAACCATCTTCTTAAACAAAGTTAATGTAGGACATATTATAGTGCACAAGCATTCGCGCAGATACAGGTGCACTCTCTATTCCCTCACTCTCATATGATAGTCCGATGGGACGGCAATCCAACACGACCGGAGAGAGATCAGGCGCAGGACCGACATTTAAGTGCTCTTGAATGCACGGGTGAATAAATCACCAACTTCGAGACTCCCGGCTGCTTTATGAAAATTTCTCAAAACCCACAAAGTGATTTCGGTTCAACCTGGGAATAGAACCTGAGACTCCGTGCACAGCAGCCGCGCCTTTCGATTGCTAGACCAACGAGGCAGCCATATTTAATTATCTCGTTTTATAATAAGGGGGTAAATCTAGTACTAAAGCCGGTACTTTTTAAGACCACGTTTTATAATAAGGGTTAGGGTTCATTGTCAGTACTATGGTACAGAATCCTAAAAACTAAATATCAAACATAATCAATCGAAACAAAACACATCCAATTATAAAAGCCATAAAAGATCGAATCGACAAATCGATATTCGATCAACAATTTATACTAAAACAACTTTAATTGAACACAACAGATCCGTTGTATTCAATTAACTGGATTAATTAACTGTTTGGTATAGAAAGCAATTTTTATACATAAATAATGAAGGCATTGTTGTAGGTAGTCGAAAACTCGTTCGATGTAAGGCTTTGAGAATTTTAATTAAATATGAACGAACGCCTTGATGTGTGGCTATTAAATCTCTGCCGTTTACATTATCAAAAGCAAGGTTTGGCTTGAAAAGAAGACTCATACTTTTGACTGTTGAGGTATACTAAGCATTCAATGAATCATACATTAATATATGAAATCAACACAATTTAAAATTTGTTTGAAATGTTGACGTCACTTGCGAGTCAGATCCGACGTATCAATGAGATTTGCCTAGCCTTGTGCCAACTATGTTGGGGTCGATTTCTAGTCCAACTGGGTGCAGCTGAGAACCAGCGTTTTACTTGGAGCTTACTGCCTATCTGACCTCCTCAACCCAGTTACCCGGGCAACCCGATACCTCTTTGTAAGACTGGTTGTCAAGACTTTCTAGTTTCAGATTACCCACCAAAAAAGAAAGAAGCTTGATCGTCAAAGTCAATGAAATACATTTGAAGGAGTGTACAAACTAAACAGGCAACATCTTAGCTGTAGTGAACTAGTATACACTAGTAATAAAACGCGAACGATATTGCTGTGCGATATTCTAAGCGGCAGAGCACATGGGACCGATATCGTTAAACTTCCATTTATCTAATAGGGGAAATGGAACAGTTGCATTTAAACTCAAAGAAAACGTTTCTGAGTACTTCAGTTTATTTGCTCGAGTTTTGTCACAACTTGCAGTTATGTAGTAGGTACAGCTAGCACATCAGGCTACCCGAAACTGACAAATTTTCCCAGTCAACTTTGAACCATATGCTTCAGCGATAAAGTTGAAAATCTATTAAGGAAATTTGACAGATCGTCTGTACTAGATGTGTTCCGCGGTGATGATGAAGTGGACTTCAAGAGAGATCACAATAATATACCTTCTATACGATCCAAACCAACCCCTGAAAGGACAGCTTAGTCCAGTTGGTGTGAAAATCTACCGTGTAGACGTTGGTTGGCCGACCAGATTTGGGCGGAGTTATACGACTTTGGACGAACTTGGTCGAGAGCGTATCCATCGCGACATTGTCCGTGGTCGGCCCAACGTTGTCGGCCGACGGAAGACTCGACCAAGGTCACTTCTGTCGGTGGTCGGTTTGAATCGTGTAGTGTTTAAGTGACTAAGTAATTTACGCCAAGTACCCACTGATAACTAATAGATTAAATTGAGAAATAGAAAATAATATCACACAGTTACAGTTTATTATACAACTAGCGACCCGCCCCGGCTTCGCACGGGTGCAATGCTGATACTAAATACAGTACAGAAAAACTCAAACTCAAAAATAACAGTACTTCTCCACTATTTAATGGATGTTATTGTACATATAAACCTTCCTCTTGAATCACTCTATCTATTAAAAAAAACCGCATCAAAATCCGTTGCGTAGTTTCAAAGATTTTAGCTTACAAAGGGACATAGGGACAGAGAAAGCGACTTTGTTTTAAACTATGTAGTGATTATAATTTCAGATAATAAGGAGTTTGGATCTTTCTCTTGTAGAATTTTACTGACCTTCAAAAAGTGCCGATTCAGCCTTCTTTGAATAAATGACTTTTTATCTTTTACTGACCTACAGAACAAAATTTCATTTAAATATTAACGTACTTGAACCTTCACCAACCCAAGAAGATATAACACAACGGAAACCATTTGAGCCGTTACACCATTTTTCATAAACAATTTCTGAGTATATTTATCAATCTCATCGCTTTATACGTCGACGAGCCTTCAAACCTTCCACACATCCGATAAGCGAACATTGCCATGAAGGATTATTGAATTCATTCCTCTTAATGTCAAAGAGACCTTTTATTTGACGTCGGGGGATTGAAAGGCATTAGACTTATATACGATATGTAATCAGAGTCAATCGATTTCTTTCAGACCAAGACTCAATTGATTTATTTTTCTTATGACGTACTGTAAAAGTTGTCATTCAAATTGTGATAATTAATAATCATTATCGTTCCATTGCTGGGCACAGGCCTCCTCCCCTACGGAGAAGGATTGAGCGTTCATCACCACGCTTGCTCAATGCGGGTTGGTGATTTCAGACATTATAGAACAGGTTTCCTCGATATGTTTCCCTTCACCTTTAATCAGTCATTGGTGTCAAAGATAAACTTAGAAATTACGTATAACTTACAAAAGTTACATTGGTACTTGCCTGACTTGGAATCGAACCCGCTCCATCATTCTCGAAAGGCCGCTGGTTTAACCACTATGCCTATGACTTTTTAATGACGATAGTTAATGCTATGTTTAAATTTCCACCTTATTACGCAACATCTAATATTTATAGAAAAAGTTGACACGTAAAAGTTACGTAAAGAGGACTCAAGATTGTACACTCCCCCAAAAAAGTAAGCGCACTTTCCAAAAAAGTTTTTTTCCTTGAATATTCATAGGGAGTTTCGAAAAAGTTTAAATAAACAAGAACAACCTTTGGTGAGGCCCCGAACAGTGAGAAAATGTAATATAACTAGCGTTGCAATATATTATAATTTGCGGGTAGTCTGGAAACGAACGGTGTAATTAATATCAAGTTTGCGATAAATTTATGACGGCACACAGCCAGCCACTTTTATTAAACGATTTTAAACCTTATTGCTATTGTGCCAGAGTGCTTTTGAAAAGATTAGGGGTAGAAAAAGATGGCCTTTTGTAAAACCTTTAATGCAAAGGTGAGAGATTTTTATTTCAGTAACAGTGACTTTTATAGGCAATTTATGTTTTTGATGCGTTGATACGGTATTCTATCAGTTTAAGTACACCTTGTACGATATATGATATACGACATTAATAAAATAATAAAAAAGTATAACCATCTTTGTAAACTGTACGAAGTATACGTAAGACACCAGCACATCAAGCTACTACAGTCTATCAAATTTCCTTAATAGATTTTCAACTTAATCGCTGTAACATAAGGTTCAAAGTTGATTGGGAAAATTTTACAGTTTCAGGTTGGTCGATGTGTTAGCGTCTGTCTGGCGTCTTACTTAAATCATTTTAATTTTGGATATGCTTTTAACAACATATGTATATCTGATTCTAAAATTCCAACATTGATGATACTCTAACGGCCGAAATTAATAACCTATCTATACTTGCTTACTAGAGATGGGAATTTGACACAAATTATATGAGGCTAATGTCAAAATTCAGTCTCTAGTAAGCAAAACAACGGATAGATAGGTTATTAATTTCGGCCGTAAGACAATCTCAAAATCCTCCATCTACGTATTTGACAGACTTTTTTTTTCGTGGGAAATCATCAAATGACCCCTCCCGCTGAGGGTGCAGCTGGAGGGAGTGTCAGACTCTTACTGACTAAAACCCACTATGTTCCTTCTGGAGGTCCCTGTGTGCCAGGGCCTCCGGTATCTCTTACGAACAACCCGCAGGCGTATTTGACAGACTTACGATCACGTCAAAATTATGCATATCATTAATTCATTCCGTGTTAGCCTGCTCTTATACTCATAATACCAAGGAAATGTCTCGTTGCTCTCACGGAGAGTTTAAGTATAATATCTTCTATGCAACATCACCTGAACCATATACTGTCAAGCCATATCAACTACATTGTCTTTAAACTTTTGTAATCGAGTTACGGTGTGGCGCAAGACATCGCGAACTTGCGAACTACGCAAATTCCTTAGTACCTGGAGCTTTAAATGCTGGTATATAACCTATAGCGCCATGAACATGTAATTTATCTTGATCATGTATAACATAATATCTGGACACTTTTACACACAGTCGATTAGCCTCAAGGTAAGCTATTGATTAGCTTGTGTTATGGGTGCCAACACAACTGATAAACTACATATACTTAACACATAGTATAATATATTTATAAATGCATATTATTACACTCAGACCACAGCCAACAAGCATGCCTATCACACAAATGTCGACGGTACCGGGAATCCACCCCGGTACCCTCAGCTCGGCAGTCCGGTGTGATAAGCATTGCGCCAACGGGGTCGTCAAAATCTCGACCATGATGGTGACACTATTGGCAAAATGGATTTTGATATTAAAATTGCTCATCACCTCTACCTTTTATTGCAACGTTTCCTTAAAATATGATAGACTGTTGATTATTAAAACTTGGACCACGCATATCCTTAGAATCTCACGGCAGGCTGCCAGCAAAAACAATCTACGATAATCGGATTGTACAGCGATACAATCGCGTGCACACGACTCTGCGTATATTCCTCGTTACCATAGCAACTGCTTACCACTTTCCCGTTGCAAATATACGAGAGGCACAATCTTTACTCGACTTTTCGTTTCCTCGGTAAACTAGTGGATACAATTTGTAAAGAAAATATTGCGGGGATCCTTTCTCTTTAAAAGGTTACATACGGATTTGTTTATATTGGCTCTGCTGAGTGTGTAGTGCGATTTGCTGGCAAACAGTTTCGATCTACCGAACCGTACTCCTGTAGTTTATGCGCATTTGCACTTTGATAAAACGAGAACCCAACTTGAATAATTCCCTACAGTTCCCGTATGAATATGAACGTGTTTACTACTTCTAAGTTCGGCCATGAAAAATAATGTCACGCGAACGTCTGCAACATAAAAATGTCGGACATAAAAGTTGTATGAAGATATAAAACACTGGGCCTCAATAAAATGCAAAAACAACTTATTAAAATTTTACACCAACCGTACCTAAATAATTAAAGGGTGAAGAACATGAAATGATTTTCGTTCCGAGTAACATTATGTAAATTATGTACAGTGAAACGTGTAACTAGGGGTATACTTAAATAATAATTACCTCGGGTCATGTCGGGGCACAAATCATGTAGTTGAGACTAAGGTTTGCCGGTTTAACATAGGTTTATTATTATTAATGCCGAAGGAAACCGACGATCACTGGGGATTGGTACAGCGGAAGGTTCGTATTAGACCTCGTAAGATATCATAGGAGCACACTTCACATCTTACTTAGGATATTATACCAAATTAATGTTGTAAAGAGGGATCCGACTTACTGCCGTTCGAGGGTATTTCGAGAAGTGATTCCTGATCTGTATTTACGACCTAAGTTCACAACTTGGGAATAGTAAAGTTTTTGAGAACTATAAGTGCTCGATTAAGATATATATGGGCTCAAACTTAACTCTCCTACATATTATTCGTAAATAGATTAGAAACACTAACTTTGGTAGGATAACATTCATGGCAGAAATAATATTATTACAATAAATGATTGCAGTGATCCCTTTATTGATGTTGTATCTTCCCTTTTATTTCGAAATAAAGAAGATGAAATCAATTTAAACAAATCGAAGTCCGATCAGATGAAACACGAAGCACTCAAGATTACAATTTAACTACAATACACGGAATTGGATAACTTGAGATTCTACAAAACCCTTCTGTTTATCTAATTAATCGCGCCGAGTACCAGACAATAAAATTCATTCGGATCTTAAACTTCTGAAAGTAATCTCAGCATTCGAACCTACAGTTGATAATGGCATCTCTTTCACACTTTCTATAACCGAAGTTTACAATATAGAAGTAACGTCAGCCTTGTAACTTAATCAAATTTCGTTCACGGCCGTGAGAGGAGATAGAATTTCATTTAGCGAATTAACATTTCACAATTCGAGATTTACGGCACTATTTTAACATTTCCTCGGGTGTAATCCCGTTTTAATTTGTGAGATTTAAATTAGTCAGGAGCCTAGAGTTGTGATGGTACTTTGTCTAAAATATTAGGATTATAAAATGATATTAAAATGGAATTGTTTAGTTCAGTAATTGTCTCTTCGTGTGCGTAAAGGTTAATTTACGGTATTGCAGAGTCACGATCTATTATCAAATGCCAAGAAAAAAGGAAAGAGATCATATTTTGGGTTTTATTTTCTAATAATAATTAATAAAGCATCTGTCTTTGAATGCCTAATGGTTGTAGAAGCTTAATAATTAAACATTCATACTTCTATGCTTATAGTATGAAGCTGAAAAGTTTCTTCGCTTATATACCTCCCCTTCCTGCTGGCCTTTTATGGGTGAGATAGAATAAAAAGAGATGTAGACAGACTGTGTAAATTGAAAGACAGAAATCCAGTATATAAACACTTAGTTAATATTATTAACTTACACAAATATTATCCATATAATTTTAAAACCATCACAGACTTGTTTTTGCCAAGTACTTGATCAATTCTGACTCGCTTTATTTCAAATTCAAAGTTTGATTCTATTTTGTTTTGCTAATAGATTTTATTTAGAGCATTATTGGAAATATTCCGTAAATTTTGTAGATAAATATTTCGATAGTGAAGAGTATTTGCTCGCTTTGAATACCGAAGTTTCTATTTTATCGACATCCCAGCCCGCTTTCGAAGGACTAAATGCTTACCCGCAAAACTAAATGCAAATAAATGGCTTATCGCCTAAGTATATTGATTCGCCTTAATTAGTTAATTTGGACAAAAGAAAGGGGATTATCCTGGGTAATTAGGTAAACAGTTACTTTTTATAGACCTCAATTAGTCGTTAGTGTTTAAGCAATAATTAAGTTCGCCCGTTCTTTTGTTGTGATACTGAAGTAGACAGTTATCCTCTTTCTAAAACTAGACTTTTGTACAATTCAACTGTAGGATAATATTCCATAAAAATGTTATCTAAATATCTACTTAAAGTGACATTACGTAATATTGCTTTGAAAATTTTGAGAATTTAATTTTCTCTCGTAGTATGAAGTGTTATGAAAATACCGGGAGACTTCGAAGTGCCCGTACAGGAATACAATTGTATTTAGCCGTGTTACTTCTATGTCTAGAAATAATCTATAACAAAACTCGGCTAACGACTGCTTCAGTCGAGAAGAAAAACTTGATGAAATGAACTTTCGGGTGATGAAATCCAGGGAGTAAAGGTCTTCGTATGGATGTTCTTCATAATATAGGGTGATTTGTCTGGCGGGCTACATGTTGAACTAGCTGTCCCCAGCGGTTTCACCCGCATCTTTGGTTACTGTTCCGCTCTCGTGTGTCTTAGCGTGATGGTATATAGCCTGTAGCCTTCCTTGATAAATGGGCTATCTAACACTGAAAGAATTTTTCAAATCGAACCAGTAGTTTCGGAGATTAGCGCGTTCAAACAAACAAACTCTTCAGCTTTATAATATTAGTATAGATGACGTTGAAAACTTCTTGTGTGATGCAGGACTGTCACAATTAGTACTGCCATGTTGAACTAGATGGCGGTGTATGTAGTGTCGCTTCAGAACTATTTCACATTTTCTGTGTCTACAATTACCATCACTAAACTATTTTTTTTTTCTTTTCAGCTGACAAAGCGCCACCCGGCTTCCCCAACATCGCGCCTCCACCCACGACCATGGTGGTGGAGGTTGGCCACACTGCCACACTCCCCTGCCAGGCTACTGGCAACCCTTCGCCTAAAGTGCGGTGGCTCTGGAACTCTCTACCACTGGACGTCGCGTCGAACCCCAGATACGCGCTGCTAAATGATAAGATGCATGGTAAGTTTAGACTTTAATTATATGGTTATAGAGTTTATTTTTTGGTGTTCTGTGTAGGTAGCTATATTTTATTTATAATGACGTCCAGACTGGTTGTACGGTCAAGGCGGCTGTTCAGTTGGCCAACAAAGCGTATTCGGCCCAATCCGGGAATTGCAACTACCTACTACCAACGCAGCAGTTATTCATATTTATCTTAATTAAATTTACGAAAAAAAATCAGATCCCGACCTTTTTGACTTCGAGCACTAATGAGTATACAGGACTAAGCAATTCTCAACTAAAGCCACGATCTAATTTTATATTTGTACTTACACACAGCCTACGCGCAACACGTTTGGGCGTAGGCTGTAAGTTGTCAGTTGTTTTGGTTCATGATCGTCGCGCGTGCGATGAAAAATCTAACAAAAAATCCACTAGTTTGAGACGATACTTAAACATGCTATTTCAAAAATCACCCTCAAATCAGTTATTTATAATATAAGTGGGCACCCATAAAAATAAACAGAACTACAAAAAACAAATTAGATACTTGCGTTTGTCGTTTAAGAATCTACATTGACCTTATTGCGTTATAGTCCACTAACCTTGCAATATAAAACACAATAAGAACACTCCATGTCGAGTCGGCCCGTATCGGAGTACTGCTCATTTGTGTAAGGCGGCAATGGTTGCAGCGTCCTTTGATAGCCAGACGGATTTCTATGTGTGTATGTGTATAACGTTTCTGGCGATGTGTGTGTTTGAGGATATTGAACATGTTTAGACAGTCGAGATAGTAGGATATTTTAAGTTTAGATTTGTAGTATTATAGTCTACGGAGAATTCAGTAATCAAGTTATAACATAACTGTGTAAGCCTACAATGAGCACAGTATTCCCAAATCATCACAAGTAATAATAACAGCAGGCTTAGTATGGCGATTTTGTATCTATTCTGTCAAGAAAAGACAAAGCTCTTTCTTTCAATGTCAACATGGTCTTCTGCCCGAGCATGGCGCGACCTGTCAACTCGCATATAATTACTTGTAGCCTTATGTCAATAGAAGAAAAGAAAAATTACTTCAAAAAATGACAAAAGAAATCTTACGTCAATCTGTCACTTTTCTGTCATTATGTCCAATCTCCGGTAAACAAGACTTGTTTCTACGGTTGCCATGCTAAGCCTGCTGGAGGCTTATTTTTTCCATGCATATTTTTATGGCCAGCATTTGTTAAAAATAAAACAATATTTACTTTTCAGGACCCAACAAAAATATTATTTTTACAAAAACAATGTTTAAACGTTACATGTATAATGAACACAATAAATTGATGGTGAAAAAATATTCAAACAAAAAAAACTTGCATATTGAAATAGTATGTATTGTTACTATTGACATAAAACATTTAAAATATTCACATTTGCTTTTTTTTTGTTTTGGCACATCACGATTTGTGTTTGCCAATGACGAAGAAAGTTGTTGTTGTGACTTGCTTTTTTCTCAACTAAAAATATGACGTTATAGATTATATATTTCAAAATTAAATTTAATTATTTAAAATTTTACATAGGCATACAAACTTTTACTATTCAAAATTTCAAAGTTTGCATGAAAATTTTAATTTGCACACAGGTGCACCAATATACTACACATATGTATATGTATCGTAATTGTTATTTAGGTATTGCCAGTCTACTATTTAAATAAATATTTTGCTATTATCCCTTGCATCGAATTTTAAACCCAACTCTAAAGACAGCGGAACCGCGGACAGAGTTTTTATCAAATAAAGCCGAGTCCACACGGAGCGATAAATCATTGCGACCGCTCTCAACATGAAATTGTTTTAGCGACCTCCTGCATCACTTAGTGTCACCTACAATTAAGTTTAATTAAGAAAAGATGGCCGCGATTAAAACACGCCGTAGAGAATTTAATTTGCAAATCTTAATGAAACTTCGCCGTGTACTCGGGCTTCGGAGCCACAATATGATAAGAAGCGTCCCCGACGAAATGTTAATTATATCAAGTTTTAAGTACCGCGAAAAACGCTGAAATGTACGGGAAATGTGACTCGAATTTACGCTGTTATTTTTTTTCTGAGGCTATTTTTTAGGTCGTTCTGGGTTATTTTGTGCCTGTATTTTAGGAACGCGCCAACAGTTTCGACATTGGATATTAAAAGTCTGATTTACACGGCTAGCTCTAACATCGATGGCATTTGTTTTCCCAAAAACTCATCTAATGAACCCTTCCGCCGAGGGCTCCCACCACGTGCCACTATGTTCCTACTGGAGGTCCCTATGTACCAGGGCCACCTTAACTCATACGAACAACTCGCAGCCAATATATTATGCAACTTATTCTTAGAAACTTTATTGTCAATAATTAATTAGCATTCATCGTTTTACCCAGTTCCTTCTAAACTTGACTTGTCTAACAGCGACAGTACTGTTTAACATCGCCAACAAAACAATCGTAACTTCTTAAACATTTAAAAGTAAATCCGCATCGCGATAACAAATTCAGCAACAATTAAACCCGTCCATCTGTATTCTGAAATGTTAATAATTTCAATTTTAATGCCATTATGCACTTCACAAGAGGTGAGAAAGTAATTTAAATTCAGTTAGAGCAAGCCAGTGGAACTCACCGTGGGCTCTTTTAATCTCATTAATTTTAATTTATTCGAGCAGATTATTTCTCCTCGGTCGAATATTTCGTAGCTCGACGGTAATGGATGTAAATATTGATAGCCGTAAAACATATCGAGTTTGCAGCTCGATGTTTTAGCCGGCCGTTCCAAACGCCTTTACGGATAAGCCGGGTGCAGCCTTTTGTGGGAGCTAATCCAAAAACCTTTTTTTATGCTTTTAGACATATTTTTGAACGGACAATACTCTTATACATGTAGGCATGTATAAGTATCTTGTAGCGACACATTTTGAAGACGACTTGACAACTAGTCAAATTCAATACTTTTATTGAACTGTCAAAAACTATTACTTTGTGTTCAATTTCTATGAAAACACATTAGATGACGTCACTGACTTTTCAATAAGTCTTATATTTATTTCGATAATATTATTAATAAATAAATAAAAGAATTTTCGGTTCAAAACATTTTTATTTTTCAAATAAAAATTAAACTGACATTATTTTAAGATGCGAGATGAATATGATAAATAAATTAAATTACATAAATAATTTTATTTTTTACCTAGATTATTGTGCCCGTTTATTTCAAGTGACTGATTTTAGAACAAAACTAATTCGATATTCAAAAATTTGCCATACGGTTGTACATTTCCAGCCAGATTCTAATTTTAAATCGATGCATTAAAATAAGTTTTTACTCTAAATAAAACCTCTCGCTACGTACTATATTTGCCTTAAAGTTCCTTACCAAGCAACAGCCAATAATAATTACGTCCTCGCCTCACCGCTATATTATGAAAATACAGCGGAGGTATCGCCCTTCCCGTCTCCACGTCAGATAAACTAAGGAACGTTATTATACACAGGTGCCTCCT
Organism: Heliothis peltigera; assembly: GCA_958496145.1. Lineage (NCBI taxonomy): Eukaryota > Metazoa > Arthropoda > Insecta > Lepidoptera > Noctuidae > Heliothis > Heliothis peltigera. Next base: position 3,103,009 of record OY292334.1, read on the forward strand.
ACTGCAGGCTCTTGATCGATCCACAGCTTAGTGGAACTGCTAATGGGCCCTCGGATTTAAGATAATGATGCTAAATTTGGAAGGTGTTAGCTGGAGTGCTGACTGTGAGAGTGGTGGTATAATTTACTTTTAGCCGTCATATTTATGTTAAAGGCTACTTGTACTAGTTTTGAATAAATATTATTAGAATTATTAAAATACAAATGAAAAAATAGAAAATAGAAGTGGCTTGTCCAATTTGCGCATATTCCATAAATATAAATATAGAATGGTATAAATATATTTTAGAAAAAAATATACAGAGCAACGATAAATGTAAATTATAAAAAAAAAACAAAATAAAAAAAAAATAAGTTCAATAATAAACACTATAGTGTGAGCCATTCGCGACTTCAAACGAAAAAAAATAATATGTTATATAATTATGTTGTATAATAACACAAAGGTAACGTTTATAATTCCAATTCTACATTATCTACCTAACAGTGCGGAGACTTCATGTGGAATCAGAGAACAGCGTGGAATTCGAAGCACATAGTGTGAGCAATACATTGCCTGAACAACGCTGGCCAGCAGTATTTCTGGAACATTCTAAAGGCTTGTGCGATCGAACCTTCGAGCAATTTAGCTGGCACTCAGTATCTTTGTTGTTATTTTTTTTTATCATCATGGGCTTCGTTCTCAATCTTTATTAGCATTGCATATGTAAAAAAGGTGGTACATTTTAATAAAGAAGCAATACGGACACGCTTGGGCACAGCTTAAAGAAGTTTGGGAGCTATGCAATAGCTCCTTCTTTCGTTTGAATCGATACTGTGATTACGATTATGAATAATCGATTCAATGTCACGCCATGTGTGTTTGATTACATGTTTACAATCGTACTGATATTGTTTACATGTAAATCATTACTGTATGGCTTCGAGGTTATTTTCTAATTGTCATTATGTTGTCACCCGCGTTCTCAAGTTACCATAGAGTGCGTGACCAGCGGTGGAAGTGTGTCTGAAGATTGGCGAGGTTCGAGTCGAGGATAGGAACAACAAATCACTAGTGACAACTAGACAAAGACAGAGTCATAGTTCGGAATCCTCTCTCTCTTTCGCACCATCAGACACTACCACTTTTTTTTCGTGGGAAATCATCAAATGACTCCTCTCGCTGAGGGTGCAGCTGGAGGGAGTGTTAGACTCTTACTGACTAAAACCCACTATGTTCCTTCTGGAGGTCCCTGTGTGCCAGGGTCACGTTAACTCTTACGAACAACCCGCAGCCCAGGCAGACCCTAGCCCTCCTTTGTTACTGACGTCTCTTCGAGGAGCGCGTGGAACAGTACGCGCCGCGGACACGGGTCCCTCGTCGTACGGACGATGAGCTACCCAAACTCACCGCCCAGAAACCCGGGCCAGACACTACCACTTGCAGACGAGCACAGCAGTAGCGAGCTCTATACTTACCACTTGACATACCTCCAAATCACACTCACAACGAGATCGGTTACGGAATTGAACGCAAGCAAAAATTATTAAAATCTCCCTGATCTCTAAAGCCTTATTACCAAACCACACACTATAACATACCACATAAAATGAGCTAAATAATAATCATTCATAAGTAGTGCAGCTCTACGTTATCGATAATATAATCCAGTAACGACATTGCTATCGACTCTAGCTCCTGAACTAATTTGATCGATACTATGTCGATATACTTAATCTATTTGTGTTAGAGGTTAATTTTGCGAATATTATGGGAATCGATTATACCATTTAATTAGGTATGTTAGGTGAATATTGTGAATATGTTAACTGGAAACCTGAATTTCGTGTTGTGTGCTTACCGGCGAACTATTTTAAGATAATAATTATGCTATTCATTGTATTTTGGTATTGGGTTACCCAGGTAACTGGGTTGAGGAGGTCAGATAAGCAGTCGCTCATTGTAAGACACTGGTACTCAGCTAAACCCGGTTAGACTGGAAGCCGACCCCGACATAGTTTGGAAAAGGCTCGGGAGATGATGATAAGAGTTATTTTTTTATTGCAAAGTTTCATCAAACAGATACACATACATCCTCACAAACTTTCGCGTTCATATTTTAAGTATAACATTTGCCCAAATAAAAATCCCAGATTGTATATCTTTATTACCGAGTACCTGAACTTTATTGAAAACAATATATTTTTTTATAATACTACCGTAATTATAAACGTCAAAGAGACAATGGTTTACGGCCTATCCCATCGTTTAATGAACCAGTAAAACTTAGCAGTTGACAATAATGGGAGTTGTGGCGCTAAAGATGCTGGATGGGGCCCGTTTTATGATCCGCGTTTATGTTGAGTGCTGTAATCTTAGCGTGGACGTGTCATAAAAATCACAGAGACAAAATTTGACAGAGGTAAAATTTTGGTGGATAAACCAACCCCATAGGTATTGCTTTTCAAATCAAAATGTAGCATTTAGAAATGGGATGGCATCCAGGCCGATTATCGGCTACAGTGGCCGTTCTCTTTTATAGAGATCAGCCAGCTGCGCAGGACATATTATAGTACAAGATACGGGTGCTCTCTCATACTCCGATGGGACGACAAACCGACACGACTGGAGAGGACCGACGTTTACGTGTTCTCCGATGCACGGGTGAATCAATTACCAACTTCCAGACTCCGGGGCTGCTTTATGAAAGTTTCTCAAAACCCACGGCCTGACCCGGGATTCGAACCCGAGACCTCGTGCACAGCAGTCGCGTCTTGCGACTCCTAGACCAACGAGGCAGTCAAAACCAATTAGAAATGTATGTATGTGCTATGTAAAAAAGCATGAAAAATATCGTTGTTCTTAATACAATAGCCACAATGTACACATATTTATGTTCAAATGTATTTTTGAAACGAAACTATGGAACATTTTTTAAGTACTGAATAAAAAATAGAATAATCAATTTTCATGCAGACTTAAATCATGTCTAGATTGTACATAAAAAGGCTTGCTGATAACAATAGTTTTTAACGATTTATTACTGAAAGGATTCATGAATAATTCAGTTTTTTTAGGCTAAATTTGGCAAAAACTAGAACGATTGTAACCAATGCTATTTGTAACACACTTCAAGCCAGACTTCTTCAGAAAGACACAGGGCCTAAATGCGAAAATTATTGTAATGAACAAAATATGATAATGCTTTGTGATTCCAAGAAAATGAGGGACACTAAAGGGAAAGTATCGCAATATGACTAAAATTTCAATTCGGCGTAGGTTAGACTAACTTAAACAAACTTAAGATATTTATTTGCTTTCTAACTTGCTTGAATTTCTTTAAAAAAATGGTTGAATTTTTACACGCTTTATAAGAGAACTAGCTCGCGCCAGGTACAACTCCGCGCACCCGGATAAAAAGTAGCCTTCCTTGATAAATGGACTATCTAACACTGAAATAATTTTTCCATCATCCATCCATCAGTAATTCCTGAGATTAGCGCGTTCAACCATCATCTCCCGAGCCTTTTCCCAACTATGTTGGGGTCGGCTTCCAGTCTAACCGGTTTCAGCTGAATACCAGTGTTTTACGAGGAGCGACTGCCTATCTGATATCCTCAACCCAGTTACCTGGGCAACCTAATACCCCTTGGTTAGACTGGCGTCAGACTTACTGGCTTCTGACTACCCGTAACGACTGCCAAGGATGTTCAATGACAACCGGGACCTACAGTTTAACGTGCCATCCGAAACACAGTCATTGGTGTCCAAGATATACTCAGAAAGTACATACAAAATTAGAAAAGTTGCATTGGTACTTGCCCGACCTGGAATCGAACCCACGCCCTCACACTTGAGAGGTTGGCTCTTTAACCACTAGGCCACCACGACTACTTAGCGCGTTTTTGATTGGTAGCGCGTTCAACCAATCAAACTCTTATGCTTTATAATATTAGTATATTATGTACAGACGCGAGCACCTCAGGCTACCTGAAACTTAAAATTTCCCATTTAACTTTGAACCATAATGCTTTAGCGATAAAGTTAAAAATCTATTAAGAAAATTTGACAGATTCATCATCCTCCTGCCCTTATCCCAAGTTTTATTTGGGGTCGGCGCAGCATGTTTTTGTCTTCCACGCTTTTCTATCTGCCGTCATCTCACAAGTTACATTCTTTCTAGCCATATCAACCTTCACACAATCCATCCATCGTTTCTTTGGTCGTCCCCTTCCTCTATATCCATCCACATTCATGTTCAAGACCTTCCTCACAACATGATCCTCATTCCTCCGCATTACATGCCCATACCATGCTAGCCGGTTTCCACGTAGTTTTTCGGTTACCGGTGCCACTTTTGAACTTCATCTTATATACTCATTTCTTACTCTATCCATTCGCGTTACACCACACATTCCTCTTAACATTCTCATCTCTGCTGCATGCAGTTGTCTTTCATTCAACTCTTTTGTGGGCCAGCACTCTGAACCATACAGGACATAAGAAAATTTGTCAGATTGTAGTAGCTTGATGTGCTGGCCTCTGTACGTATCTATAATAATAGGGACTAAGAATAGTATAAATACATCTACTGCAAGTACCTACAATCGCACCGCTTATGTCTCTTCTAGAATTGATATTTCTGTGGTCCATCCTACATTATCAACAGCACCATGATTGCGCCGCTCAGAGATTACGAATCATTTACATACAAATGCTGGGTCCCTCAACTTTGAATGGACCGGCATGGCCCACTGTTGTCCCAGCAAAAAGCTGGGCTTTACTTATTCTAACAACAATAACAGCGGTTGGGCGTATCCGTGCTTGATTAAGGTCACTTGTCTTGCTAGGTGCGCCTACCCCTTGTCACATCCAGTTGGAATCATTTTTCTACATCTGTGGAGATGGTTGGGATTACACATATGTGGTAGTAATATGGTAATATCTAAGGTTGGATGGAGCCGTAAATTTAATGTTAAAGCTTTTATTTCAAGCGTTTTTGTAATTAATATGGTACGTTTAGTTGCATTAACGAGCGAGGGTTGGTTAGTAAAGTTGAATACTTGTGACCCTTTAGTTGAATAATGTTTTGTTTAGAAACAGGTGTTTAATGTTCAAAACAAACATACATCAGCGCGCTATTCTTAGCAATCCCTATGGGATAATTATGGGAACAAATGCAAAATTTGTTGGTTAACAAAATATCGTGTTGGTTTTCTCAGAGGAATTATGCTAAAATAGACGTTAGCAAAACATACACAAACTATATTATAAAAAAAAATAGTTTAAAAAACACACTTTTAGCACGCAAAAATAATTTCGAACAGCTAGTCCGCCATCTTGGGGAGACCGCCATATCGGATTTGTAATGACGTTTCTTAGTAGTCATGTATGTATTGTCAGTAGAACTCAGAGCGTGTGCAAAATTTCATCCTAATCAAAGAAAGGAGAGTGTGTCAAATTAAGATTCCAAGATTCTCTTACATATATGTATGTACATATATAGGGTTTTGTGGTAAACATGAACCTTTAGCATGTACTAGATGACCTGTAAAAATTGGTGCACTAGTATTGTTAGACCTTTTATAGTTCGTTACAAGTGAAGAAAAACAAATAAAAGAAACCTCACCTTTTTCACCTCCTAAAGCCTTAAACGCGCGAAAAGAAAAAAAACATAAATCAGTGCTTCCAACCTCGATACAAGTAAGTTGTTTATCTTTTTTAAAGAAAAAGGTAAAAATATTCTATAGTTTATTGAAGTAATATTTCGTCCAACTTGTTCTGTGGCTGCTCGGTGAAATCTACTTTATCGGAGCAACTTTCGCGGCGGTACATATCGCTCACAGTTTAGCTAGAAAGGGGTGAGCACAGGTTTTGGTCGCCGTAAAATTTGAGATAAAATGTTTTAAGCGGAGTGAAATAGCTATTTTTTTTTATTGTAAAGTTAGATTTGTTTGAGTTTGGCTTGTTGGAAAATTAATGGTGCCGATTATGTTATCTATTTATTATGTTGTTAATTTATGTCGCGTGAACTCGATTTTTGTAGCCCTTGAGTTGAGTCTTTGTCTGAAGGATGATTCGAGTTAAATATACTATACATATTAAAAATAATATAGAATTATTTTTTATTCGAAAAGTACTCAGGTAGACTCCAGCACATCAAGCTACTGCTACTACTACAATCTGTCAAATTTCCTTAATAGATTTTCAACATTATCGCTGAAGCATATGGTTCAAAATTGATTGGAAAAATTTGACAGTTTTGGAGTAGCTTCATGTGCTCTGTACGATATCCAGTCATATACCTAGTATTTTTTGTCGCTACAACTTATCTGCTAGCCTCAATACCAATACAAACGTTCACGTAAGAAAAAGTAACACTACACCGTTCCACGTACATTAAACCAAAACAAACCATAATTAAACTCATACGATTCATTATTCGAAGTTTAGCTATAGATTCTGAATACTCTTATTCATTATCGCTTCGGACCTTCCTTGCGCCACTTAAGGAGTTACGGAACAAAGTTACCCCCCCCCCCCCCCTACGTAATCCCGGAGTCTCTCCACACCAATAATATACGAGAATAAATCACTCACCACAATTATATTTTATGTGACATCCATTAAGACAGCGAAAGATTGTCTCATAAGTGTCTCAAGGAAATAAGATCACCTTACATCGTTTAATCAACCGCTGTGGGGCGTAAAGTAAACCTTTCCTGCTGTCCGCCCGTCCTAAGAGCTAGATTAAACGAGCCTGTGTGATAAACTTCAATGGCCATAATAACTTGAGCTTCTAAAGAAACTGACCACATTCCTATACATTCTCACCTTTACAAGACCACGGTGGAAACGGGAGGTCTGAGTAAGCTGGTGGTAATATAATGCCGCAACGACCCCGCTATTCCCTCGGACGTTTATGAATAGCGCTTATTTTTCTTTTAATTACGCCCCCTGCTGTCTGTTGACGTATTTTGTCGTCACTTTGCGAGCCAACCGCACGAAGTTGCCCATTAGAATCGCCGGGAGCGACGCGGCGGAAATACATTCACCACACGTCACGCCGTGTGACGTGATGTGTGGCTACATACACATCACTCGACTGTACTGTGTTTTGTGGTACTGCAATGTTACTATCTAGAGGTTTTATCCTCTTGTTTTAATATTTCGAAGATAATTTTGGTTTTGAATAAGGAAAACTGATTTCACTCTCTAGTTATTGGTTTGGCGGCTATCCTAAAACAGTCATAACAAACTTTGTGCAAGGCTAAAAGAAACTTTTCGCTTAAGACGGTCTATAAAACGTTTGATGGGTCCATAAACGGTTTTGTGGTCCAATAAAATAAGATAGAAATTATTAATTTTGTCATGATATAAACTAGAACATTGTGCAAGAAAATCCTATATTCCAGAATTTACTGCTGAAATATAGACTCGTTATTTTATTCTGCAATCCTTAACGCCTGGAATAGCCCTCGAAAAACCCTATCGCTCTATAAATAACAAACTTTTATGGCCACTACCCTATTTTGTTACACAATTTGGTCACGTCAACGGATTATATTCAAGCCCACCTATATTTCGTCTAGACGGGTATCATTACCAATCTGTAATGACAAGGGTAAAAGGCATCGTTGTCAAACCGAAGCTGCCCATAGAATTTCAAGCGATTTTAATCCTGTTGATTTATTTGTTACATAGTACATTTATTCAAAGGTTCGTTGACTTAAAGGTTTGAATAAAGTGCGATATAAAAGAGATATGAATGCCACTAATAAGAGAGGGTGTAGTAAATAAGAACGGCTAATTGACGTGGCGTAGTGTATGTGTGTTTTTATAGAATTTGTTCAGCCATATTGGGATTGGTTCACCGAGCTGTAGAGGGTACTGAGGCAATACTTTTCTAGGAAATAGCAAATCTTTTTAAACGGTTTTCACTGAAAATCTTTTCTAATCTTGTTGTGAGTAGGTATAAGATATTACCCACTGTATTTTCTATTTATGATATAAATAAAGTATTACTATTCTTATGAATTGTTTTATGATAAATGTTATTAGACAAACTAGAACCCAGCTTGTAGAAACTAAAGTTTAATAACATTCATTATTTATCTAGCCTTTTCCCAAGCTATGTTAGGGTCAGATTACAATCTTAACCGGATGCAGCTGTGTTTTACATGGAGCGACTGCTTGTCTGACCTCTTCAATCCAGTTACCGTGGCAACCCGATCCCCTTGGTAAGACTTGTTATCAGACTTTCTGGCTCCTGATTACCCATAACGACTGCCAAAAATGTACAAATGGCAGCCGGAACCCACTAATTTAACGCGCCTTAAAAAACACGGAGGAACTCGTCATGACAAGAAGAAGCGCCAAGCGTTGCTTAACCTTATGATCGATCAACCCGTGCGGCATTTACTTAGCCCCGAGCTCATCAAAGTTTAATAACATTATTTTACAAAATACTTCGACAGACCCAAACTAAACTGCCAATGAATAATCTAAAGCCCAACTAAGTGATTATTTTCCATTACAATACAGATTGGATCGAACAATCAAATCGGACCCATATCATAAACGTCCATTAAATATCAAAATTCAATTAACAAATAACAAAATGGACGAATGTTATGCCAATCCCGTAGATGGGCTATCCGGCACGGATACGGGGTTACACGGATTCGGACCGGCCGCGGCTGCCGTATCAAAGAGCGTCGAAACAAGGGGCTGAAGGGCTTCTCGGCTCTACGAAGAGCCTTTGAGTTTCCGACACCTGGTCTTGTGGTACAAGTCACGAGGGAAGCGTATTTAGTTATCTATTGATTTTTGTACACACTTGAAATTGTGGGTATACCAAAAATTATTCTGAACCATATTTTTGCAAATAGTTTTGACGACCACATGGCGTAGTAGGTAGTGAATCTGCCTGCCACGCTGGTCGCCGGTCGCGGGTTCGATTCCCGCATAAGTCAAACATTTGCTTACTTGTGTTTGTGTATTTCTATGTAAAATATGTATGTATATACAAAAGAAAAGTATGTTTATTACCCTATGTCTAGTACCCCTAGTAAAAGCTCTGCTTAGTTAGGGACTAGATGACGTTGTGTGATTGTGTGAGGAATATTATATATAGTTACCTAAAAACGACGGTATTTTTAAAAATAACAATGTACGCGCAGAAAAAAAAACTATTGATTATAGTATTTATTTAATAAAATATTTTTTGACTACTATAAAACTGACCCAGCTCTTCATGATACCAATTTCACCATACATAACAAACCAACGCTTAATTATCTAAATTCAACTCCATTCTTACAACCATTCACACATACAACTTTCATAAATCACAATTTCTTCTAAACAAAAAAGCATCTACGACTATTTCGCGTTGTTTCTTTGGCTACGCTAAATGGACAGCACTATACACACAAAAAAGTACAATACGTAGCCTTAATTAATGTACCTGTTGAAACAGGAGAGCTGGTGTATAAAACAAAGGAAGGTACTCTCAACATTCCTGGATTTAGGCTGACAGGTAAAGATAGATACAGTCCCCTACTGGTCCATTACGCTACACTGGTATTTTCTTTGTCCATGCCTGTTATTGGAGTCACACTACAATCAAGTACGTTGTGGCTAAATATCTGGTCCTCGAAACGGAATTCTTTATCAGAAACATGGCGCTGATCGAGACTTTCAAGGACTCAAAGTCAAAGGGTTTTATTTCGGTCTGTCATAGATAAGTCTACTGTTGCCTTAGACAGAGTCATCTGCCTAGGCTTTACCTTAGCTATGTTGTTGTCGGCTTCCAATCTAACCGAATGCAGCTGAAGACCAATGTTTTATATGGAGCGACTGCTTATCTAATTTCTTCAACCCAGTTACGTGTGCAACACGACAATACCGTAGATGGCCTAGGGTAAAGACGCCAGCACATTTTTTTCCCCAATCAACTCTGAACCATATGCTTCAGCGATAAAGTTGAAAATCTATTAATAAAATTTAACGGATTGTAAAATAAGAGGAGGTAGCTTCAGACAGAATTATTCTTAAATCTTACACCATACGCCAAGATATAAAGCTTTGGGGCTCCCGATGGTCGAGTGCGCGATCTTTTTTATTTCGATGCGTTTCATTCAACATACTCAAAAGGATTTACTTTCCCCCTATCAACAATATCGATTAGACTTTGTACAGACGCCAGCATATGAGGTTACCCGAAACTGTCATTTCCCATTCAATTTTGAACCATAATGCTTCAGCGATAAAGTTGAAAATCTATTAAGAAATATTGACAGATTGTAGTCGCCTGATGTGCTGGCGTCTGTACTAAAACCTACAAAAGATTTGTTTGTTATTTTGAGGAAAAAGCGAGTGGTAAAAGAATTCCTTTAAAAGATGTCTAGTGAAGGGGAATGTAGTATTATTCAACTTAAAATATATATAGAAAAGATATCACAATTTGATGAAAAAAGTGGTGGAATGAACTATCCAATTCTAACTTTAAAATTCTGATTGAACCGTAGACCGTCAAAGAAGCATAATATCGGATATTGAACAAATATTTACACACCAAAAATATAAATGTAAAAAACAACCAAGTCCAATACAAAAATGCTTGACTACGTAGACTTTGCCGCAAAAAGAATGGACATCTAAATTACTGCCAAGTTCTATGGAAAATCTAAATATGTATTTGTAGAAACAGAAAGATAGAAATTATAAATTGATATATTAACAAAACTCCTTAATATTGAAATGATATAAATTTCAATGAAGCAGGTGGTATTTCTCATAATCCTCGTGTAAATTAAATGACAGTTTTTTAATGCGAACGTGTGAACCAAAGAATGTTTTTCTGTGTTGCTAAGTCGATAATTTACAAGTCAGTATTTTACATTAAAGATATGATTCCGCTGTGACGCACACAAATATTTCTGCTGATCTACTCGCTCTAGGAAACGGTAACAAATTGTGTGCGAATATTACGTAAATGTCCGCGAATTTAGCCTTGCTGCTCGAAGACTTGACAGTTGAGGACTCGCGCTGACTCGCACTATTTTTTTTAATATTCATGATTGCATTGATTTCTTTCTAGAAAAAACACCTAAAAATAAAAGCTACAGGTATGTAAATCCATTTCCCTATAACACTTGACACCAAAATGGCGCCCAACAAATATTAACCAATAAGCGCAATTGTCTCGAATTCAAGAAACAAACGACCTTCGTCAGTTAGCGACCAAGCAATCGTCGGCTGTCACGAAATCCCCAAATCCCGCCACGTAGGGATCCCGGGCTAGTTTTATTTCATTACCGGACAAAATGCCCAGGGATTCCCCTGGATTTTGGCGCCCAACATGGGACTGACAGGTTCAGTTATGATTTTCATTTTCTCGCATCAAAATGTCGTAGTTTCCTCTGATTTGTCAACCGCAAATGATGGTTTTAAAACAGGGGTCTGTAAATAATCATAACACACTCATTCTTACCTCCATATTGGGCCATCGACATTGCGTCAGTTGTAAGTGCAAACAGAATGCGAGTATATGAGTATATTGACACCGTTATAGTTCAAAATATCAAATAGATATGAGATATTTAATCCTTTAACACTACATAAGTATGTATCCCCAAAAACTTTTAACACCAAAGAGACTTCGTAAGGCCTCATATGGAAAGTCAGACATAACCGCGTTCGGAGATACAAAGCTAACCCTTCATAATACATACATATAAGTCGGGGATACACGACCCAACTTGGCACTACATTTGTCGAAACTGTACCGTCCACGTACGACCTTGTTACAGCATGTTTCATCGTAATTACATTTTCTTTGTGAAAGACTGTCTGTATAGACTTTTTTTCGTACCCTACCAATTTTCGGGAAGTTCTCTCCAGCCTGTTTTAGTTGAATGCATGCGCAAAAAGAAGGTTGCATTTTGTCGCTGAGTTTTAGCCCGTTGTTAAATATAGAATTGTTTGTTTTGAGGATAGTTATGAATAAGGAAAAAAACAAATAGTTTAATTCAAATAAGAAATTATTGCAGGTACCTTTTTGTAGTCGTTTTAAAATCAGTACGTAAATTTGGTTTTCTTTTTACTACACACTTTACATTGGCGTAGTGTTTTGATTCTCTAAATGATTTATAAATTCCTAAGAACGTGAACGGTTTTGTTGTACGGCATGGTACTTACAAATTAAATGGCTCACTGTAATAAATATCATTTGCCTTTTACCAACTAGTACTTGACAACAGTATTTGACATGGAACGACTGCCTATAGATCTCACCTCCTCAACCCAGTTACCTGAGCAACCCGATACCTCTCGGTAAAGCTGGTTTTCCGATTTCTGGCTTATGACCATTACCCGTCACCAATTTCTAAGAAACAATGAATATACAACATACTTGTAAAATATTCTATTACTGTCGTAAAAAAAAAACAAATGAATGTAAATGCTCTTTCGTATATACTATATTGATACGATCACAATGTATTATGTACATATTGAACTTACATAAGAACGGAACCAACCATAATATTAATTTCAAAAGATAGACTATTTTAACTCTCCCAAAATTCGTTTGTAAAACTAAGATAACACACACGAACATAAAAAGGAAAATACTATAATTACATAGAACTTCATCCTTTGCCTTTCGCGTAGTCAGATAAAAATACGTTTGACTAACTTCATGCCCGGCTTCACCCGGATGGGTCCAAAGTTTTGACATACTGACATCAAAGCTACATCGTTTTGTATTCCATTGGAACCACGAATGTTTTTAAAAGAAAAACTACCTTATATGGTAAGCTTTAGAGATGGTTTTCCCGTGAGGTATTGTAAAGACCAGCGGAGCAGATAGATTGCCATATTATTCTTCTATTGTGTTAGAAGAAAGGTTAGCTTATACTTGTTTACTAAGCCCTGACCTCGGCAGGTCAATCAATATTTTTATAGCACAGGCTTTGATGAATATTTTTCATCGAAAATTTAGAATTTTGTAATTATAGGAATCTATTTGCCTTCACGGATACTAAAGAGTTAATTTCTTATCAATAATATTAATTCTATCAAATACACATACAATGGGTCGTCGAAATAAGGTTATTCTAATGGTATTAGTGGCCTAAAGGTTTTACCACCAGCCTCTCAAGTACTAGTCATCATCATCATCACAGCCTATTTATCGTCCCACTGCTGGGCACAGGCCTCCTCTCCCAAGGAGAAGGATTGGGCGTTAATCACCACGCTTGCTCAATGCGGGTTGGTGATTTTAGACATTATAGTCCAGGTTGCCTCGAGATGTTTTCCTTCACCTTTAATCAGTCATTGGTGTCCAAGATAAACTTAGAAAGTACGTATAACTTAGAAAAGTTACATTGGTACTTGCCTGACCTGGAATCGAACCCGCACTCTCATACTCGAAAGGCTGGTGCTTGAACCACTAGGCCACCACGACTTTCAAGTATAAGTGTTGTGAGTAATTATTCAAGTACTAGTGTATAAGGCTCAATTCGAGGCAAACCTGAAATTACTACCCTTACACTCGTCCTTAAGAGGCTGGTACCAATGTAACTTTTTTATTTTAAGCTATACTATTTAAGTATATTTAGGTCACCAAAGCCTGGACTAAGGTGAAGGAAAACATCTTGAGAAAACCTGGTCTTTAGTTTGAAATGGCCAATCTGCCTTGAGCAAGCATGGTGCTTAACGCTAATTTCTTCTCAATATAAGAAGAGACCGCAGCCCTGAAGTAGGACAACAAAATACTGATAATGACGAAAACGTACTAGTTATATCAATCAATACTTCAAAGTGCCCAAAACGTCGCCGGCTTAAAATTAATTTACTCCAAAATGAACGATACTTAACTCAACAAACAGGTGTTTCGCATCGGAATTCAACTTAATAACCTTAATATCCTCTATGAAGCACTATAAAGGCCCCCTAGAGTGCCGGGACCTCTGACCAGTCCCTAATGGCTTGCCTCTTTCCCTCTGCCGCTGTTATTAGACTATAAATCTTTGTATATGTTTAGCGTGGCGTGAATAAAATACCTTTTAAGACGCCCTCCCTGTTTTGCTAGTAATTTGCGTATAAGCGTTTTTGTAATATTTTTTTGTATCGGGTGTCGGTACTTGTGTTTTACGTATGATTTTTGGGGTCTTGGAAAAGCGATCAATCATTAGAATATTGGATATTATGATGTAACCATTAAGATTTATTAAAGATCTCAAGTGATACTTGTACATAAAAGTTAGGTAATATACCACGCATAAGAAATTAATCTCTTATGTAGGATAATAATACTGCGAACGAAAAAGTATTCCGTGGTAATACCAGTAGTATCATTTATTGTACAACGGATAAATAGCGTAAATAAAACGTTTCTTCTTAAAACTTTCTACAGGGTTCTAGTTTACTTATTTCAACACAAAAGAAGCGCACAATAAATTCAATAATAAATCTTTTTGCCGCAGACCAGCGAACCGTTAAGCAAAAAAAGAAAAACTTATATTCTCCCTTTTATTGTATACTCTTACTAGCTAACAGCCTACATATTACTTGAAAAAGACACATTAGGTGGCCTATATTTTACTGTGGAGCGACCTCAATGCTTAAAGAGAAAAGCTTAAACCACTCAAGCGGGCTGGACCCGCAGTGCCTCATGGGACCTCCCGACTTAGGTACTATTACAATATTTACGATATAAATGTATCTCCATGTACTAAATCACATTTACAAAGTGTACTAGTATTCCTGCACAGTCACGCTCGTGCTATTTCAACGCAATAACGAGATATATGTTTGTCTCTTTCAGGTACACTGCAAATAGTGAAGAGTGAAGAGGAGGACCATGGAAAGTTTGAATGTGTAGCGGAAAACTCTATCGGGACTGAGTTCTCGAAGCCTACTGTGCTGTATGTCAAAGGTAAGTGGTTTGACCTTTTATCTTGAAGCGATAAGTGAATATCTCCTGATCGGGTGTAACTGAAACTTATAAAGCATGCTGTTAAAATATATAATTCGGTATGACCTCAACTCTAAAATTTCCAGAGGACCTAAAGTGTTTTTGAAATAATATACAAAGTCAAATTAAAAATTGAAATATTCTCGTTGGAATGGCGCCCACCTAATATTTATTCTAGTAACTGACCCTTACTCCGCTGTAGGGCATCTAATTTACATTACCGCAAAACCACTTAGAGACAACAAATCTTAGATATCTTTCCAAATAGGTCAGACCGCATCAAAGTCTACGAAGTCCTTCGAAACTCGGACCCGTGCGGTCAAATTACCTAATGATCACCCATTAATGTTCTCACGCGACCATCATTACGGCAGACAAGGAAACAACATACAACTTCCCAAACTTCAGAGCGAGAGGTCCGAAGTCATTTGTCCATAAACCAAGCATAGTTTGTCGTTAGTTAAGGGGGAGTTCGGGCGGAAATATTTGAAACAAAATGAGGGTGTTCAGAATTTTCTACTGAATAATAAATTGTACCTTAAATTGGGAGCGCTTTAAAATTTATGTGCTAGTTATCGCTTAATTTGAATGAGGAATTCCTTCGGTCTACCAGTCTAGCGTCTGGCTGGTTTATAATTTACCTAATTTGAAATATTTAGGGACTACTAAAATTTATGTATTCGCAGACAGTCGAAATTTCAGTCATTATTAGTCAAGCAGTATCGGTTAGCAATTATCTATATATTTTGTGTGTATATAATATAAAATTAATTTGCCTTTTTAGTTTCAAGGAAGGAATATATGTAGGCAAGAAAATACATCTAACATTGAAAATGGTAATGGTCCATTAACATTCATCATCATCAGCCTTTTTATCGTCCCACTGCCGGGCACAGGCCTCCTCTCACACAGAGAAGGTTCGAGCTTTAATCACCACGCTTGTTCAATAATTTCCATATTTTCTCCAATTCTACTTTACTTACTTTTTATAAGTCATTGGTCATCATTGATGTCCAAAATATACTTTCCAAGTATATCTTGTACATCTTCTTGCAAGTGTATTTACATTAACATTCACCTACATTTTATCGAACAGTACACAAATGGTTCCAACACTTACAAAGTAGAACACATATTACAGTCACTGATATAATAATATTCACAATATATTTGCAAGATAACGTCGCGTCCCCGTCCCGTCCCCGCTCTCCTACCGTCCACATGTCGACGCTAACTTTCATACACATTAAGATAAAACGGGACTGATTGCATTGTTAAATAGTTGTAAAGGTACGAATAATGTGGTGCTAGATTTTTACGCGTTTGATGGTTTCAATCTATCTGAAAAATCGAGGATTGCCAAATTTTAGTACTATGATACACCATCAAAAATCTCGAATTTTGGTACAGACGCCAGCACATCAGGCTACTACAATCTGTCAAATTTCCTTAATTGATTTCAACTTTATTGCTAAAGCATTATGGTTCACAGTTGAATGGGAAAATTTGACAGTTTTGGGTAGCCTGATGTGCTGGCGTCTGTACAAATAAGCAAAGGTACCGTAACAAAAAAATCTCAAAAATCAAAAACGTATTATGAAATATTTAATTTAATTACGATCCGTTTTGGGTCCTGCAGGCTTAGCATGGCAACCGAAGAAACAAGTCTTGTTTACCGGAGATTGGATATAATGACAGAAAAGTGACAGATTGACGTAAGATTTCTTATGACATTTTTTGAAGAAATTTTTCTTTTCTTCGATTGACATAAGTTTACAAAGGATTATATGCGAGTTGACAGGTCACGCCATGTTCGGGCCGAAGACATGTTGACATTGACAGAAAGAGCTTTGTCTTTTCTTGATAGAATAGATATAGAATCGCCATGCTAAGCCTGCTGGCGTCTAAAGATCCGTGCTATAGAAGTCGCTGGTTGACGCTTCCCTTGACTTACTTTTGACAGAGAAGCATTGCTTATACATACAACATGACAATGCTGCCAACCTCTTGGGCGCGCTCTTAAAAGACAGCGATGAGGATGAATTTTTTTGTATGCCTTTTCTTTAGTTCTTAATTTAAATACTTCTTCTTTTTTTCTTCTTATAGCTTTGTATATAAATGTTTATCATTTCTATCTCTTGTTGATAAATAAAGCTTACTTTAAAAATCTAAATATAACATTTTCATACATATAAAGTATCAAGTTACAATACCGTTTTCAGAAAAATGTTCTCGGAGATTAACTATCTTTCAATTGTGAAAGAATTCATAGAATTCTATTTAGAAAATTCAAAAGATCTTCCCACTATTTTCAGCTAAAGAAAACTTTACTTCGTAAAGGTGATTCTAAGAAATTGGAATGACGCATTTTGGTATTTAATATTGTGTCATTTGCGTGTCTCCTACCAATAGAATCGAGCATTCCAGCTCAAGTTAGCCACTTAAGTTGGATAACTTTTGGCGATAAAACGTAGTGCCCAATTCATATGGACTTGCATATGTGCACCCGCTCTTATCTGTTAACGAAACTTTTCTAGTAAGCATTAGTCTTGAGTCCTATGTTGTACATGTATCTATAAAAGTGCATGAGTTTTTAAGGTATAATGTAAGTATAAGATTACGTTTTTGTTTTATTTGATAATGTTCCATTGAAAAACTTTTTGAATATTATTTCGTTTTATATTATTTTAATAACATATTTTTATTTTTTTTCTAAAATGGATCGCTTAATTAATAAAAGAAAACAATTTGCGTGAAAACCATTTTTCTCGATAAAACGTTTACCTACATTATTCTATAGAATACCAACCCGTATTGAAAATCACTAACCATTGAGCAGGCGAGGTGATTAACGCTAAATCCTTCTCTGTGCCCAGCAGTGGGACAACAAAAAGCCTGGTGATGATGATAAAAAAATATATGTGATCATAATGTATGCATACCATCATATTATTTTTAAATAAAGCAAAATACTCTATGTTTTGACTAGTCTATGTCTTACTACATAAAGATTCAAACCAAACAAGAAGTAGTCAGTACTCCTTAATAAAAAACTTCAAAGGAATAAAAGGAATTTTGTAAACTTAAACCACACGACAATGTAAGAAAACTCTCAGTAGTCAGCGAGTCTTATTGAATTAGTTCGCAACTTGACGAAAGGGACCACAGATCTCATCTTGCAACGATTGCTTCCAGCGTATTGTTTTTATTAAAAAAAAAAAAACTTTCTCTTTGTTATTCATGTTTCGTTTCAAATCTTCCAGTAGTTTGTTTATTACGTCAAGTGTACCAAGAATTTTATTATTTCATTTGTTTTAAAAATTCATTGCCTTCTCTTTTCAAAAAAAACTGAGTTGCCGTCGAATATTTTTTATTTTTATTTTTGGAACGTATCTATATTGGAATTATTACATTTATAGTTATTCCAAGAAATCTTTTTTTGTGTTTTTTTTTCTTCAGTACACAGCTGCACCGTTACAAACTCAGTTTTAACTAATTTAAACACCACTATGTTAGGACGCAAGAAATTATCTTAAAACTTTATAAGTATTGTAATTTTTATATTATTATATACGTATATATGTACCTATATGTACTTCTTAATTATTCCATCACAATATCTTAATTTGGAACGTTGCTCTTTTTTGTGGTCACAGTTATCAATTCAAGAAAATCCTTCTTTTGATTTAGTTTTGATAAATATGGTGTGGTTTTAAAATCATATAGACATTAAAATAAAAAGACAGTCAATGCGATTTTTTTTTAATTCACGCAATTCATTTTAAAACATCATTAACCAACAAATACGTAGATAATTCTACAATAATAGAGGCTAATAATTATTTATATTTATTCAAATAATAAATCAAATACTACAAACATGAAAACAGACAGCAATCAAAGAACAACAATGACTTCTAAAGTCCTAGCCGACGTTGCCTCAGTTTATCATTGTAATATACACTTATATATTGTTTACTGATGTTAAGTCAATCAAACCGATAGTTTAACAGTCAAACTATAGTTGACTGACTGTGGTTTTCGATGATAACCGCTTATTTCGTTTGAGTTCGCTCTCCGTGTTGTTATTTGTTAAGGTGCGGGTATATTCATAAGAGACGCGTTTACTGCGAAGCGGTTTCGGAGTCAGAGTATTAAATTTATGTATGTATTCAAATAAATTAGGCCGTATTTAGCCCCTAAAAGTGGCTATCCACTTTGTGTGCACTTGGAGAGGCCTATGTCCAGCAGTGGACTGCGATAGGCTGATGATGATGATGATGATGATGATGATACATACATATGTATATGCTCTTGCCAGGTCAGCATTTGTCGTCGTTTTCGAATGAAATGAGAAGCTGTGTAACGCATGCTACAGGGAGTTCAATGTTAAAATTCTTACAAGTTGTTTCATTCCTACTTTTTCCGCTACCGCTTATGCAATGTGTCTCCGTCTTAAACGCCGATCAATCTTTCGGTTATCGATTCATCCGTTCACTACAAACATCTTCAAAATTACAGTGGAGCTCTACTAGTGATCAAGTACCCTCGTTCACTGTCATCTCGGCTCCCTAATGATCTTCACATTGATTTCACATTAACAAAGAAATCAGAACACGGATAAATTAATTTCAAACCATCATGGGCAAGAAAGAGAACTGATGACGAAGATTGATTGAGAGGTAATTTTTAAAGAGACTAAGATCAACAGAATTGTGACCTTTGCAAACGGTTGCCATTTATTTTTGATTGTTTTCTCTAATATATTTAAATGTCTCTAAAAACAAAATGGTTGACAGAATAAAAATTCGGTCATAGATGCTATTTCAAGAATAGCCGTTGGCTGGTTGAGGTCAGATGGCGGACGCTCTCGATATAAAATTCAGTCGCGTTTTACATCTATATATAAATTCTCTTACCTAACTGAACTCAACCAAAAAAGTTTACCGTAGGTTCTAGGAATGTTCGTGAACATTTCAAATATTCAACGACTCCCCAAGTTATATTCACGGAAAGTATCTTTACTAAAACGTTTTAAGCTGAAAAGTTTGCTCCAACAAGCTAATCTCGAGAACTACTGGACCGATTTGAAAATCAATTCAGTGCTAAATAGAGCATTTATCGAGGAAGGCAATAGGCCAGATTTCATCCAGGTGCACGGAGTTACTCCGACGAGACACGGGTGAAACCGCTGGCTTAAGCTAATTAAATAATATACCTCTCCAATAAATAGTCTGAAGTCTAACACTGATTTAAAAAAATACTTTCAGTAGAAACCTGTCATATACTTAGTCGTATAATGGTCGCAAAAAAAGTAATTATTAAAAAAAAAATGTTTTTTAATCTGAAAATGAGTTTAAGAGGCCAGATTGATGGCTGTTCTACTTAGATCTTGGTTGCATGCCTTAACATCTAGGCATCCACAGGGATAGACCGATTAAGTACAACAAAGTAGCAGCCTCCTATCCCGAACTGCAAGATGCCATGCAAATAAAAAATCCTACTTAAAGCTAGAAGCTGAACATAAGCAGTATAATTGTTATGATAAGACCAAAATATTTCAAATAACTTACATTATAAAGTATTTCAAAAGAGATTATCCATTCAAAACGAACAGTTTATATCCGTGAGAGGGACTGTGAGGCAAAAAAGGCATTATTTTTAACGTGATCGCTGCAAAACCTCTGTCAATGTCACTCCAGACAGGGAAGGCGGGAATTATACGAGTTGTGTTAAATTGGTTAAGGTAAATTATACTGAGATGCTTACGGGAGATTGATTTAGATTTGTATGTATTCTGTTTATTGAAAACGTAACTGAATGTAAAAAATGGCTTGGAAATTATGATCCGAATAGAAGCTTAGTATATATTAGGTACAGACGCCAGCACATCAGCCAGATTTTCAACTTTATCGCTAAAGCATTATGGTTCAAAATCAAATGGTAAAATTTTCAATTTCGGGTAGCCTGATATGCTGGCGTCATAGGTCATAGGTACTGATAACAACCCTTCACTTACAACAACACTATTCTCTTAAAGTTGATGTCACTCAAGAGTTTATTAAGAAAATCTACATATAATCCATATCTTACTATGTACCCGGCTATAACCTGGACAAAAGGTAGTCTGATCCGTTTCAAGGATACCACCTATCTCTGTGTAAAATTTCATCCTTACGAGTTTTAGACATTTTAACGTGTAAGTATGCTTAAAGAAAAAAACGGGTTACTTTCGCATTTATAACTTTGCTGAGGAAGTAAATCCTTGACTGGAATCACAGAAATGACTCAATCAAAACAGTGAAGTGTCATTCCAAAGTGACACATATCACGTGTCTACGTAAACGTATGAACGCTCCTTTTCACGCAAACTCCTTGTTTTTGCCCACCTGGCCTCCCGTCACTCAATCACATTTTTATTTTGCTTTCCGTTCCGTTTCACTCACGGCCGTTTATTTGCGTACCTACGTATCCATTTTTTGTTCTGAAGACTAAATAATCTGACGTTAGGTCGCTGTTTAGGCAGTATGCTGATATTTTTAGACAGGATAAATTTTAACCTTTAAGATTTTTCCTTCGTTATAATTTCAGTACAAAAAATGGGAATACATAGATTAAGATTGGCATTATTAACTTAGCCTGTCTGTCAATTTGTCAATAAAATATTGAGGTACTTACTTAACCTACATATCATTTTCATTATTTACTTGACTTTTTTTAATGAATTTATTGAACTTAAACGTTTGTTGTATGTACATTAGTTTGGGTGAAATCATACAATTCAATTTGGAGAAAATATCTTTTAACTACATATATACATGTTCACTTTGGATGTCAATTCATTATTAACTATGCGAACTTTTTTCTACCTGCTTTAAATAACATATTCTTTCAAAAAAACTTTTTTTACTTCCACTTTTTCAATTTGCTTTGACTTCATCATCATCTCAGCCATAGGACGTCCGCTGCTGAACATAGGCCTCCCCTTTAGATCTCCACATATACCGGTTGGAAGCGACCTGCATCCAGCGTCTTCCGGCGACCTTTATAAGGCCGTCTGTCCATCTTGTTGCTGAACGTCCTACGCTTTTTGTATATAAGTATATAATTAAATGATATATAATTAAAATTATATGTATATAATTTTACGAATATGACAATGCTTTCACATTAAAAACATTTATAGTGATTCACTGGTCACTGATTTATCTGATACCTATTTTCTGATCTAATATCGTCCGATATCATTTGATCGATGTCATTGTATTTAGTGTTATATTAGTATAGGTAATCAGTCACTCATTGAGGCTAGCTCCGACAACCTGCAATCATAAAGTCTGCCGTCTGCGTTAAACATAAAAAATCATATTGAATATCATTTATAATTCAATATCATTGTTATTGTCATTACAATAATAACGTCTCCTGAATAATGATAAATGATCTCAATATCAGTATTTTTCCATAACTCAAGTAGCAGTGTTGAAATACATACAATACGAAATATTACGACGAAACTTTGGATGTATTATCAAATAGTATCACTGATAAACGCTTCACACATAATTTCATCCAATACCCTCATAGAAAAATGAAGTGAAGAAATATTATTTAACATTTGACGGCAGCCTCTATCTACCCCAGCTAAATCCGTCGTAATAAGGTCAGCTAGACCGAAATCTGATGAAATAAAGGCATAAAGACAGACATATTGCCACTGGACAGCCGGCCTTGCCTCCATTTTGGCCGCACTAATAAGGTTGTAGGCGTAAAACAGAACTTATTCATGTAGCTGGCCGAAAGTTTACGATATAACCCAGCTGTCATCGGTATTAAAAATAAAGCATGTTGTTCACTGTGGAGTGGGGGTAATCCGTCGTCATTTGTAGTCGACATTTGGGCGAGATAAGACGGCTTTCATACTAGTTGATATAATATCGGGACACCGGGACACCTTTTTCACACACGGTAGATTAGCCCCATGGTAAGCTTTTGATTAGCTTGTGTTATGGGTGCCAACACAACTGATAAACTACACATACTTTACCCATATATATTTATAAATACATATTATAACACCCAGACCACAGCCAACAAGTATGCTCATCACGCAAATGTCGACTGTGCCGGGAATCGACCTCCGGACTCTCAGCTCGGCAGTCCGCCGTGGCTACCATTGCGCGGTTACGCCAACGGGGTTGTCAAAATGTATTTATATTATGAATGCAATAAAATCCAATTAGACAACATATCAGAATTAAAACTAATAAAAGTACCCTCAAAATATTAGCAGAAATTAACGTGAGCCGGATAAGTGATGTGAAATGCTCTCACAACGTTATTCGTACTCATCCTAAAAAAGCAAAGGTCCGCGTCTCCGCTCGCTCCAACTAATTTTAATTAATCGTGGAAACAAAGTAGCGAAGCGCGTTCCGGAAACGTTTTGAATAAAAGAATAATAATTTCCTAGCAGGAATGAGGGTAGGTGCCCTAAGTGCTAGGAAATAGCGGGCATTAATATCATTATTGCGGAGTGAAAAATTTTTGTTCGCGCCTTGTTTGAGCCTGTTGTGTTTCTTGCTTTGGTTTGCGCTTCATGTTAGTTTGGGAATTTAAACAAGCTTGGCTTGCAAAAAATATTGCACCTACTTCTTTTATTTACTCACTTTATTTTTTGTAAAGGTATAATAATAATAAAAGCCGCAATCAGATACTACTACAACTAAATATACTAAACATAGGAGGGTCCCCGTAGAGCCGAGGTCTGCCGGGATTTGTTTGCAAGAGTTACCGTGGCCCACAAGCACACAAAGACCTCCAGAAGGAACATAGGTGGTTTTAATCAGTAAAAGTCTGACACTTCTTCAGCTGCATTCACAGCGAAAGGGGTCATTTGATAATTACCCACAAAAAAAGATGCTATTAAGAATGAAATTAGAAGAGGTGCTACTAGAACTGCACACGTCTAAGCGAGTGATGAGGATTTTGCATACACATAGAAAGTAAACTAAAAGATTTTCTATTCAGTATATTGCAGTATATGTACATTTATCTTCGTAAATAGAGGAATATAATTTTTAGACCAGGCGACTAACGTCAACTGTCTTGACACATTTTCTACCGGTGTTCTCTCCGCTCATAACTCCTTACAAAGTCCGTCTTACCATTGCTGTCAGTGAGGAATGGGTACCACAGATCGTGAGTATCCCGCCCCAACCTTGTCTCACCTTAATTAAACCACGTCTAATGCCACAGTAGTCCGAACTAGTCGTTTTTTGTTGAACACGCTCCTTACACTCGGTAATAAAGATGTTTTTTCTTCATTCTTCTTAGAGGATAAGAAAATTGCTCGCGTTTAACCTGTGTTGTCTTTTTAATTAGGACGGAGAGGTTGTTAGTTTAGTTTTAACGTTACAGTAATATTATTTTATTCTTAGCGAGGACAGTGGAGCTTTTAGAATTAAAAAAAAGCAAATAAGATTACTTATGCGAAATTGTAGCTTTAATTTAATAAAAACGATCGGAAAATAAGTGTTCTCATTGGTGTGAGCTACTTAAATAGAATAGGCATTTAACTGCACGTAAACTAATATTATTAAAACATTAACTGTATAATCAAAATTCCATTACACGCTTTATACAATACATACATAATTTTTTTTATAATCTACACTCATTCAGCATTGCACATAAAAGTCATTGCTGATCACAGTAACAAGGTAACTGACTATTACAAATACGAGTCTATTTCCGAGTTTCCAAGAATATTATGAGTACTTAATCGAGCACCTGCGACTTGAAATTTCGTACTTTAGTACATTTAATGCTCTCTGACAACTTGGACACAGTAATCTGTTCTACTGTGGACATTTTCCGCCATTTTGGGGAGTATCGGAAGTATTATTTGATGGAACTGTCACTTAAAATGGCTTAAATAAGCATTAGAGGTTTTTTTTGGGAAGATATTTTGATGTTTGATTGGAGTTATCATCAATTCTTGAAGTGGTAGACAACCTTGGTAGCGTTACGAGGTATCCAGGTATACCAAGAAAACTCCGGGCAAACTTAAAGTGTTTATTTTCGTTTGAGGGCTGGCGAACGACTGACTATCTACTAATTTAAATCTAGCTACTTGTTTTTTATTTAGATTCTTTATTTAATTGATGTTTCGGCCAGACATAAAATATAACGTAAGAGGTTACATCTCTACAGTAGCATACCTTATTAATAAAAAAAAAAGTTTTATCAAAGTCGGTTTGAAAACACACATGAAATACACAAATGAACACATGAAATGTATGTATGTATATAATTGTAAGTTGTACACTTCTTTAAGTGACAAATACACCACTATAATCGATGTAGTTACTAGTTGTTTATGTAATTTAATAGTGAATAACTCGTTGGAGTATGGAAATAATTGGGGGGAAATAATAGGATACAAAATTTCGTAGTGGCCTAGTGGTTAAAGCAACAGCCTTTCGAGTATGAGGGTGCGGGTTCGATTCCAGGTCAGGCAAGTACCAATGTAACTTTTCTAAGCTATAGTTAGTTCTCCGTGGGAGGGGAAGCCTGTGTCCAGCAGTGGGACAATAAAAAGGCTGTGATGATGATGATGATGATAGGATACAATTATATCTCATATTAAAACCAAACAGTTGCAAGCCATTAAGAAAGTTTACGTGTTGAAAAATCCATGGGCGGAGTACCAATTATGCTAATTAGTCTAAGCTCCCCAAGTAACTTGATGTGATGGCGTCTGTGCATTGTAACACATTTCTATCAAACTTCAAAAATATGAATAAACATGAAACATTAAGTTTTAAATACGCTAACAACGAACAATTCTTTTAAAAAGCTCAATATATTTTCCGTATCAACGCGTAAAAAGTAGCAAGGTCTAGTATTTCATAAATAATCTTTTTACTACTTATTTGGGTCACGATATTGTTAGCGTAAAGGTTATTTCATAAAGCGCCTTTCGATGAATTCTAAACATGAAGAATTAGTTGACTGTGTTTTGTTCATCCAAAACTAGATCGGAAAGTGAGCAACAATACAAAGAACGTCTAATAAAATGTGAAAACAATTGATTGTGTCTTTAAAATTAATGATTATTTTTTAAGAAATTCTCGAACGAAGTAAGGCAAGCCAGGAAGGCAATGTGCTATAAATTATTGATTGTATCCAGATTTTATTCCTTAAATTCAATAAGCACACACTTATTATTATTTGATATATGTACATACCTAAAAACTTATGATATGCTTAAAACTAATATCTGCAGGCTTAGCATGGCGATTTTATATCTATTCTATTAAGAGAAGACAAAGCTTTTTCTGTCAATGTCAACATGTCTTCTACCCAAGCATGGCGAGACCTGTCGACTCGCATATAATCACTTGTAGATTTATATCGATCGAAGAAAAGAAAAATTACTTCAAAAATGTCAAAAGAAATCTTACGTCAAACTGTCACTTTTCTGTCATTATGTCCATTCTCCAGTAAACAAAACTTGTTTCTACGGTTGACATGCTAAGCCTGCTGTAATAAAAAGATTTTATTTCTTAAGAATAAACACACAAGTTATTATTGTTTGAAATATATTCAGTTACTAAAAATACATGGAGCTACTGAGACTTCAAGTCATTCTCACAAAATATTTCAAAAGTACAGAATGTTATGCTAAAGTGTATCGCTTTGAAAACCTTATATTCGATTAAATATAGACAATGTTTTCTAACATATTTATTATACATATTATTCTCCTCAACTGTTCCATCCTATATCTCAACGTTATAAAATAGGTCGACCGCATTTAATCAAACAGATCGATCAAACAACAACCAGTGTTGCACAAGCCATAGTATTTCCCAGAATTCACACGTGATATGCTTGCAATTCCAACAAAAACCATTAACGCCAAACATTTGTACGTCGACTCCCGTATCATTGGCTATAATAAAGCCCAACAGAGTGAATCGGGTTAACGATACGACCGTATGCGACTAGCCCGTGTTAGTGAACTATTGAGCTTCCCGACCCGAAACATTACTCTTGACGCAGGTTTGTGCCCGCAATGGAAAGGTAATTGACTGTAATTGTCGCTTACGAGGGTTTGTTGTTTGTAAATAGGTGATGGGATTTATCTTTAGCTGTTTAAAGGTGTAACAGGAGTATGGGAGACACAATTTTCAACTGTAAATGTTAATGCATAAGGATCTTTTTTCCTTACCTACTCGTGTTTCATTTCACAGTCCATATTGAGCACTCTTGAATTGTCATTTTTGTTTTTCTTATACCAAATTCTTTACGTCAAATTTTCTTCAGCTATATTATTATAAAAATATCATAGGCCTAAATGACATACATAAACATTTTAAGTAAGGATTCCGCGAAAATATAAACATATAAAAAAATTAAGTAAGAATTCTGCACGAATACATCACTAAAAAACATGAATAATATTCCAGTGGAATACAACACCCATCTTTTTTGGAAGTCGGTTAGAAATGAACTAAACCCAGTATAAACGCGCCTTACTTTCCCCTCAAAGCGCCATAATACTAAATGTTAATGAACGTTCGTTAGTGACGCCCATTGGTTGTCTGAAGTAGTGCGATTATTTGGCACATAACTCGCGCTCACCGCTGACTTATTATGAAGTACTAATGGGTGATATGATAGGATGACGTCATGATGTTTAGATAATGGCTGGTTTACTAAGCTGTTGTTTATCTGTGTTTGTTTTAAGCTTGTGTGGGTGTCAAATAAAAACATGAAGGTTGAAAATTTTCAATACAATTTCCTTCACTCACCAGCTATTGGTTGGAAGTCTAGTAATTTCTCTTAAGGTCATCCCAGGAACCTTCCAAAGTAGTTCTTGACATGACAATGTAAAACAATTTTCCGGAACTCCTATTCTGTTACATGAAGCAACTTAAATCTGGTTACAGATAATATGAAAGAGTGATTATTTGTGATCGGATTGTAACCGAAGGGTTGCAGCCGAGGCTGCGGGTTGTACGCAAAAGATACCGCGGCCCTGGCACACAGGTATTAGCAGAAAGAACGTAGTGGGTTTTTTAGTCAGTAAAAGTGTGACCTTCTCTCCACCTATACCTACAGCAGTAGGCGTCATTTAACGATTTCGCACGAAAAAAAAGGGTCAAAAAGATTTTATCAGTTTCTATGCCTGTTCCAAAACAATGGGTTTCCTTCTTACTCAAATAACTAAAATGAATTAGAAATCAGCTCAAGAACTTCAAATGAAAGTTATGCTACAAAACTAAATCTGTGATATTTCTTTGACGCAAAAGAAAAAAGCTCTTCTTAGTAGTAGAATAAAAACTAAAGAAGTTCCTTTATAAATCTTATGTAGAAAAAATAACTATAATGTTTCTAATCCGTTTATTTTTGTCCACAGTGAGACGAGTAGCCCCGCAGTTCTCGATCCCGCCGCCTCCGAAGTCCGAAGTGATGCTGGGCGGAAACCTGACCCTCAAGTGCGTCGCCTTCGGATCGCCCATGCCTACTGTTAAGTGGAGAAAAGGTAAGGTTTTAGGAAAAGCAGAATCCGGAGGAAACTTTACAAAAAATACCACTATTTATGTAAAGTAGGTTTTTCACGCAGCGCGGCCGCTGTACACTGAGTCTCGAGTTCAATTCCGGAGTTGGGCCGTCTTCTCTTATTTTTTATCACATATTTAAGTTAATTTGACCATCGAATAGCTCATCTCCAAAATGATACCTGTCTACATACCGTAAGGACTAAATAACAAAATGCATTTAAAAACCCTCACAGTATATCGTCCCTTGCTAGTTCTTCAGCTAAAATTATGCAGCTCATTCTTTACAATATTTATACTAATACATAATATTGATTATTACTGCCGTCGATTTAACCTGCAATTTATCTGTACAGGTTTAACAAAATGGCTGACGCCAGAAGACAATCCGCCCTTAGGCCTGAACACCCTCAAGCTAGAAGATATAAAGGAGTCTGCAAACTACACGTGCGAGGCCGCCAGTGTGCTCGGTGTCATCGAAGCCGTGGCTGAAGTCAAAGTGCAGTGTAAGTACCTCTTAATGTGAACACGGTAAGCCGAGGATCTACTTAAGCTGACAGCAGTATAAGCTTCGTTCGTTAATGCAAACATGAAGGAAATGTTAATAATATTTAAGTATCAAAATATAATTAAGAGTTTGCAGGCAAACAAATGATAAATTATATTTATTTCGCAAATTGGTTGAAATAAACATTTTAACATGTCAATACATTTTTTTAAACGAGATGATGTCGGCTGTTCTGATTGCCTAGAGAAGAAACGCCGAAACAAACTCAATGGTCATAATCTCTTTTAAAGTCTAGACATAATAATGAATAATGTATAGATGAGATAAGATTTGTATCTGATCTTTTGAATCAGCTGGTAACCATATCAGACCCTTCTAAAAACTTTGAGAAACCTTCAAGCATGTGAACCTATTTCCTATTAAGGCCGACGCATTCTTAGCAAATTCAACAAATCGGAATACATTTTTCTTAATTAAACAACAAATATAATAAGGGCCAGTTTCACTGGTTGCTGAAATTCTAGATAGTTTAACTGGTAGATAATTTCATACATTTTTTTTTTCATACGTAACCTGTGAATCTGAACCTAAATGTAAGAAATATTGACCAATAGAGCAGAGGGCTCTATATCTGTTTGAAATTCGAACACCACACCCACACATTTCCTAGTACACTCAAATAATTAATCTAAGCAATTCCTCTCAACTCCAAGTCGAGTAGATGAGTGACTGAATTAAATTACACTCATAATTTCTTGGGATAACTGTTGCAAATTTATGGTAATAACTTCGCCGAGGTGGAAAGAGGGATTTACGAAAATCAATTTGATAAATTACGGGAACGCGAGAAGACATCCATTATGAATTAGTACTATAATTCATAATTGAAAGGGTTGGAAAGTTGCGAGGGCCCGGGAGACAAACGAATGTCAACTTGATTAATGATTAATTATTGTAACTCAAGCGACGTTTTCTCAATTTAATTTTGGAACGAATTAAGTTGTTTGATGCGTTCGGTAATCGTTGGCTTTTTTTGGGTTAGCGTTTTTCTAAGTGTGTTACGGTCTGGTTCGAGAATGTGAATGGCAGCGTCAATGTACAGCCAATAGGGTAGTTTTCGTGTTTATGTAATGGGACACCTGTCTTCACACAACCATCATCATCATCACAGACTTATTTTTATCGTCCCACTGCTGGGCACAGGCCTCCTCTCCCACGGAGAAGGATTGAGCGTTAATCATCACGCTTGCTCAATGCGGGTTGGTCACACACACACACTCGATCAGATATAAGTAAAAAAGTATATCATCTCTATTTAATGAATAAACTAATGAAAAAGACAAAAATATCTAATTATAGAATCACATAAATATATTCCGAAAGAAACTTTAAAATTAAAAATATATTTTTTATTATCTAGTCAGCAGGTTGCAGGTATAATTTCTCATGAAAATTTTAATTACTATCGGATTGAATCTAATATGTTGATTAAGATTAAAACTAAACATACAATACGTTAACAGTCACACTGATAACATGATCATAGCCTGCATTATTAATAATGCAATCCTACATATATATTAATTATACCACAATGCATTAATATTAAATCGTATTAAAAGCGAAACAATTAAATGTCAATTAATTCGAATTCACTATTAATGTGACAATCGTCGTTTATGAATGTTTAAATGTTTTATTATATTACTGTCGCTTATTACGTATATAGGTCCGTACGGATAATGTATTTTAACCATCATCTCATCTAACTGGATTTAGCTGAGTACCAGTGTTTTACAAGGAGCGACTGCCTATCTGACCTCCTCGACCCAGTTACCCGGGCGACCCAATACCCCTTGATTAGACTGGCGTCGGACTTACTGGCTTCTGACTACCCGTAACGACTGCCAAGGATGTTCAATGACAGCCAAAGATACGCGACTTCTCAGACTTACATTACAGACGTCATCAGCATATCAAGCAACCCGAAACAGTCAAATATTCCCAATCAACTTTAAACCATATGCTTCAGCGAGAAAGATGAAAATCTATTAAGGAAATTTGAAAGATTGCAGTAGTTTTATGTATCTCATTGTATCTATATTACCAGCACTGCCGGGCCCGCCAACGGAGGTTCGTCCATCAGAAATCACGGCGACCACCGTCCGCCTGACGTGGACTTACAACGGACCGGAGGAGCCCCAGTACTACGTCATACAGTACAAGCCCAAATACGCCAATCAGGTAACACTTTAAGCCTTCAAACACGGCTATGGATCTACGACACTAGAGTTTAAAGTTGGTTTCTATATAATGTAATCGCAAAAATACGAGAAATATTTGGAGAAGTTGTAGAAATATAATTATTTCATAAATATTTGGTCCTGATTCCAAATGTGCATATTGGGAAAACATTCACCTAACTCAGCTTATATTTCTTCTAAATTCTAAATTTTCATACCATCTACTTACTTTTAGACTCTTTTCGAGCCCCTAACACCTCTTTCCCCAAACAGGCGTTCAGCGAAATCTCAGGCGTGATCACCCAGTACTACTCGGTCACCAACTTATCACCTTACACGGAATACGAGATGTACGTCATAGCTGTCAACAACATCGGCAGAGGACCTCCTTCGGCACCCGCTGTCATCACTACAGGAGAAACCGGTATGTAGAAACATCTTCAATTTTCCAAATGTGTGAGATACGGCCCTAGAATTTGTAACTCGTAGATTTTTGAGAGTGTTGACTTTCAGATGTTAAATACAAAGCATACGATTGACTGCGTGGAAGAACTCGCGAATATTATTAAACTTATTCATGTACCAGACACCCTAGCCAGATTTATTACTAGACGTAATTAACATCCAACGTAGAAGTATACAGTTTTTGAAATGTAGATATCTAACACCCCCGTGATATAACTAATAGCGTCAATATCATGTTCTATAGGGCCTCCAAGATAATCATCTCTACTACAATTACTTACAACAAATGAGATTAATAAATCACCTTAATAACTGCCATCTTCTTAATAATCCCAATTTATAACAGACGGTGAAAAATTATCATTTCAACGCATTTACCTCATACGCTTATTATAATTTCATTTTCTCTTGTCTCGCTTTCAATTTTGTCAAGTCTACTAACTTTACTTGCTTTGAATTGGGTAAATAGATTTCTTTTACGTTTCTTGCGCTCAATTCTCAGTTTTAAGGTATTTTCTTTGAACGTTTTTTCATGCCTTCGCGTATAAACGACGTACGACATTCGCCGATGCTTCATGTAAGTTCGCTTCTGAATTATCAAAGACGTTTACTTTATTTGCACAGTTACTTTTATTTATAGAATGTAGACGTAGAGCGTAAACATTTTTGTTTATTTAATCATGCACCATTTCGTTTGTATCGATGTTAGGATCAGATGCGGTCAGTTCTGTGTCACACGTTTTTAAAGTTTCCTCTGCGGCACCGTTTGTGTGATTTGTGTTACCGTTCACGTTTATCTACTTACTAATATTGTTATTTGTTTCCTTGCTTCTTGCAGTGGATTCCTTGTATGGAGGTGCCAGTAAGTATACTATTATGAATTCTTGTATGTCATTATCTAACGGCGTTGTTTGTGGGTCTATATTCTAAAAATTCTAAAATCTGGGCGATGTTAGCATGCTTCAGGTTGTCTCATTAATTAATGTATTTAATCAGTCGACTGGGTTTAGCTAATATGTCGCTTGTACGAAAGGGTTAATTTGTAATTAATTTGCATGTTTATTGTATTTGACGATACGTTACAAATTGATGTGACTGCTCGTTCACCTCAATTACGTATTAAATATTTACCATAAAATTACCCTGTGGTGGAATTTCATTTCTTTATCCGCGCCCTGAACGTATCTCGCTTCGTAAATGTTAAACCATCATATCTAATTTCCCTCAGCAAAATATATTAAATTTGAGTCGTGAAACCTCGCCCACGGCCCCCGTGCGACGTCACAACAACAGACAAAATAAAAACTTGGATGAATCGGTAATGTAAACGTTGGCATATAAAATTACGAACAGGTCTTTTGATATTCTTTACATTTCTAATAAAGGAAAAGTTTGGCGTGACGTCGACGACCCGGATTCTGGACCCAAACAAGATTATAGCGTTTTAATATTGCACAGTCCCGAAACTTTTATTGTTTCGCCCTTCGTCGGTATCATAAACAGAAAAGAGATTTTTTCATTGAGTGACGCCCCGTTTTCGTGTTAGAGATTGCGATTACAAATCCTATTAAGTGTAGACAGCCATTGTGCCCCAGACGCTTATTGTCCTATTATTTTTATTATCATTCTGTACATAATTGAGATGAGTCGGTTCTTAGTTTAACATCGGGTTGTTTACGTATTATTGCGTCTGAAGTCTGAAACAATGGTGAGGTGTTTCAGAGTATTTGTGTCAAACAACTTTGTAGTTAGGGCTGCATTACCTTTTACGGTCCGTGAATTTAGAAAGCCATCCTTTTACTTTTTAATTTTATTAACATTTAGAACAAAAGAGGTTGTAGGTACATATTTGTTGTGTAATCTTTGTTTTTTGATATTATTGGCTTGTTATTGGTGTTAATTTTATGTATAGTAACATTATAGTATTGTGAATTGTATGAATTAACTTTGTGTGTCAGTAAACATTAAATGTAGTGAATGAATTCTGACTCCTTGAATTGATCTTACATAATCAAGAATGCGAGCACTTATACTCGAGAACAAATTTTAAATAAGTGGGTTTTCAACCTTACTTCACATAAAAATTCACTTGATAAAATAGATATAAATGGAACATCTTCAAATTTATATTCTCAATTTAAAAGAAGCATACCTACTTAAAGCATGCAGAAATGGTTAACCAAAATGGACTAATAAGGGTGGACACAGACTTACACTCACATGACTAACAAAATCTATTTCTTCATAGAACCGGGTTCAGCGCCAAGGAACGTGCAAGTGCGGCCTCTAAGCTCCAGCACCATGGTGATACAGTGGGATGAGCCGGAGACCCCGAACGGACAAGTCACAGTAAGGATCAATTTTGATGATCATTGGGAACGTTAGATTGTAATATAAACGTCTTTGATTTTGTAGGAACCACAGCTATAAAATACCTCTGAATATGTGCTAAAGACTTGAGACTTGAGTATTAAGTCATACGTGGTCCAGATTCAATGACCCTGGTTAACTGGTCATGGGTGTGGGTAGTAGTGATATTAATACTCTTTGTAGACCAGCTCTTTAGGTATAAAACTGAGTATTTCTGATTGCAGAACAAAGTATTTACTAACATTAGTTGATGTAAGGATGACGATGTAATTTTAGACACATGATATAGGTATTCCATCTGTGACAGAGTACCTCATCATCACAGCCTTTTTATCGTCCCACTGTGCTGAGCACAGGCCTCCTCTCCCACGGAGAAAGATTGAGCGTTAATCACCACGCTTGCTCAATGCGTGTTGGTGATTTCAGACATTATAGTCCAGGTTTCCTCGAGATGTTTTCCTTCGCCTTTAATCAGTCATTGGTGTCCAAGATAAACTTAGAAAGTACGTATAACTTAGAAAAGTTACATTGATACTTGCCTGACCTGGAATCGAACCCGCATCCTCATACTCGAAAGGCTGGTGCTTTAACCAATAGGCCACGACTTACACATTTGACAGAGTACCTAATTCATTGTTTTTCTTAGAGTGGGAAATAATCATAGGACTCCCGCTCTCCTTGACTCTCCTGAGTGCGGCTGAGGGCAGACTTTTACTGAATAAACTCTACTTTTGTTCTTTCTGGGGCCCTTCGTTTTCAACATCTTTCATGAACAATTAGATACCACCCGTTTGTTACACAACAACTAGGAAAATAATACACATAAATTTGTACCCATACATCTGGTATGTACGTATGATAATATTCTCAAACCAGAACACTCCCAATGACTGAGCACCCTAATCCTAAACTGTACTAACTGCCCAAATTAGATAGCAAGATTTGATCGCTTTACCCCGAAGTTCGCCAGATACTTGGAACTCGTAAATTCGCCTTTGATGAAAGCGCAAGTGTTACCTAATCTATCTCGGGAATTAGGAAGTCCAAAATGGCGTAAATTCGTGAGATATTCTCTGATAATATCGTCTTTCTTACATCTTAATGTCTTAGTTTTTGTTTTCGAACTGTTTCTATCCAGCATTATGTGCAAATGCATTGTAATAATATACATAGAACTGATTAGATTTGGTTCTCGTGGCTAATTAACAGTCGCGTGGGTCGATCGCTCATAAGCTTAAGCAAAGCTTGACGCAGCTGGTCCGTGGATGGGTGACCATCTTGTCAGGACGAGTTCCACCGTGTTTCCAAAGGCATGGTAAATGTCAGATGCCAGAAAGTCTGACAACCAGTCTTGGCAAGGGGTATGGCGTTGCCTAGGTAACTGGCTGAAGAAGGTTAGATAGACTGTCGTTCCACGTAAAACACTGGTACTCAGCTGCATCCGGTTAAGACTGGAAGCCGACCCCAACACAGCTTGGAAAATGGCTAGGCCGATGACAGAATGGATTATCATACATTTAAATTTCACAGGGCTACAAAATCTTCTACACAACGGACCCGTCGCAACCCCTGCAATCGTGGCATTCACAAATGGTAAGATCTAACTACTCTTACTAACTTTCTTCGGCGATTTTGCTGGATTCTTTGAAGAACCTTCATAAAATACCCGTAAAATACCACAACCAGCACCAAAAGCCAGTAAAAAATAGTAATTCAATTAATCAAACTTCCCCGCAACCTGTTATAAAATCTCTTAACCAATTTTGTTGAGCTACGTCTTTAAAGTATCCATTGATCACAGATGGACAACAGTCACCTAACGACCATCAGCGAACTGACCCCCCACACTGTATACACAATACGAGTGCAAGCCTTCACGTCTGTGGGGCCGGGACCCATATCAGCACCTGTGCAAGTTAAAACTCAGCAAGGTAAGTTTGTAATAGACTCTTCACTGCCCCAATTAGTGCCAGAAAACTGAACATAACCGAGGAATCCAGGATCCAGGATCTAAAATATTTATAAAGAAGTAGCTTAATTTCATGAAAATAAAAAGAATGGATAAGAAATTTTTTTTTTTTTTGGTATATTTAGTATACCTGTTACCAGATTTTCCATCTATGTATATTTATCCAGGATCTACTCATATTTAATTCTGTAGTAATTCTTTAGAAAAATCCGGCAGCCTCAAGAGGCTTGGGCTGTTTTGGGAACTTTGATATTACTGTTAAAACAAATGACTATCAATACTATTCTGTATTTCTGTTCAATCAATAGGAGTCCCATCACAACCCTCAAACCTGGTAGCAGTGGAAGCCGGCGAAACGTCAGTGACCCTCTCGTGGAGGAGACCAGCGCATGCAGGAGACAACATAGTCTCCTACGAGTTGTATTGGAACGACACATATGCTAAAGAACACCATAGGAAGTAAGCATTCTAAATTGAAGTTTATGTGCAACTCTGTGTTTTTAAGGTAGTCGAGATTTAGGCATTTTCCGAGTATCTTAACCTACTTTTATTTCTTTGAAGTTATTCTGTAACTGGACTGCTACTAATTTGATTTCTTTCTTGCCTGAAAAGGTTTGAATAATATTGTGGCAAGTTCATGTTTTTCGCTGCTATTTGTACCAATTTCTAATTTGGTAATAATTGGCAATTAATCATATTCGAATATTTTGTATCTACCAGGAGGATACCGATAACCGAGACCTACACGTTGAATGGGCTGTACCCGAACACGCTGTACTACATCTGGCTGGCTGCGCGGTCGCAGCGCGGAGAGGGGGCCACTACGCCTCCCATCGCCGTGCGGACTAAGCAATACGGTATGTCCTCACACCGCACACCCCGAGTGACGTCGCGTGGAGAGTGAGTGTAGATAGGATGAGGGGGAACGAGCCATGAGCCGAAAGACAAGCAAGCAATTGTCTTTACGGCCATGCAAAATCAATTTAAGGATACCTAACATTTTCTTGAACTTCAGCCAATAGTTTTGCAATTTTTTTACAATTCAACAAAATGGCTCATTTCCAACCATCGCTTTGAGAATATGAGAGAGTGAACCTATTGTGGTTATTCCAGGTAACTCCTAATGTAATATTTCACATAAGAGCACCTGCCCGGCACGCTGCCAGTAATACAGCACAAGCACCAAGTTTTATATATCACAATATTAAGTGTTTTGTAATTGTAAATTTGTCGAAACGGTAAAGTGTACGCCGTAAGTTGATCGCGCGACCGAGCCGAACTGTCAAACTTGTTTCAGGGAATTTGCTTAATTGAAAGCGTACACGGTACCTTAGTAGTAGCTTTATGTTGTTCGTAGGTCAGAGTTTTAATCCGAGGTTAACGCCTCGAAGGACATTTTTTATTTTTATTCAAACGCCGACGACGCGGACGACATTTGGAAATCTTTGCCTAAATGTCATGCTTGAGCATTATATTCATCGGGTATCATCAATCTTATTATCTAGATCGGTCACATCATCTATCATTGGGATAAAAATATATGTTCTCCGCGTCGTAAGCTAGAACATAATCATCACAATTTTCTTCCAACAGGGGAAAGTGTGACGGATGAGACTTAGAGATGTATGGGCGAGCGGATCCTACAATCACACCACACTAACAAAATGTGCATGCTCGTTTATTTTAACGACTGATGTCGTATTTTCATTTTGTTTTGGGCACATTTAATTTTTGTTTCAATCGCATTCAGTGATTGCGTCGGTTAGGTCGCTGTGTAAGGGTGTAACGAGGCGCGCGGCGCGTGAGTCGCGCGTCATTTGAGTTGCAGGTGAGCGGCACGGGTCGATATGTGCCGCGCGTGTTCTTACTGTTGAGCTTGTTTAGTTCCCGGAGCGCCCCCGATGAATGTGACCGCGGTGGCCGTGTCGCCTACCGCCGTGCGCGTGTCTTGGCAACCGCCGCCCGCCGAGCGAGCGAACGGCAGGATCGCGTACTACAAGCTGCTTTGCGTGGAATCTGGGAGGGGGGATTCAGAGGCGACAGTGGTCAAACTGAATCAGACGACGTTTGTACTGGACGAGTTGCGGCGGTGGACTGAGTACCGCATCTGGGTGCTGGCGGGCACCAGCGTGGGCGACGGGCCCGCCTCATACCCCGTCACCGTGCGCACGCATGAAGACGGTACGTTTCACACCATCATTGGACTAAGACTAACCTCTCGACTGCTCTTTATCTGCTCACTTTTATGACGGCCATTGCTGCTCGAAAGAATTTCAGAACGAAAACTCTTGATGAATAAACTTTTTAATAAAATCCGTGAGCGTTAATAAACATAAAATCATAAAATTGAGCGATGCCGGGCCAAAGAATTAATTGCTAATAATTGATGAATAATTTAATTATCTTCCAAATTAACAAAGTTCTTTGGCTATGTAATATCAGAGGAAGTTTTTGAAGTTAATTTTGTTTTTAAAATTATTTAGAATTAGCCATGAATTTTTCAGTGTGTTGTTATTTACATTTTAGTCGATTCCCTACTTTCTCTGGTACTGCAAAATAATATCTCTTTCCCGACAATTATATTCAATGACAATGATTTCTAATGATACATCTATATTTATTAACAAAACCATGGGATTCTACAAAGTTGGTATAAAAGTGTTGTATAAAATTATTCATATTCGGTATTTGCACCGTTATTTTTATAATTGAATTTAAAAGGCTTTTGAATATTTAAAACATATGTATTTTTTTTATAAGCCATATGAATGATTTTATCTCTAATATGACCGCAGTGAAAATAGAACTGGTAATGAACTATGGAAATCGTCAGCAATCCGCTTTGAGCCGCGATCGGTACTCAAAATCAGTTCCATTTTCGCTGCGAGTGAGCATAATGCTATGCAAATGTTTGTTGCTCCTACATTGGTGGTGGGCTATTATCAAATAAACCATTAATACCATGACGGGATAGTTCATATCACATTAGCAAACTCGATGCGCTACTACTACTATCAAAAATACTAATGTCATTTTTTCTTTTGTTCCTTTTTTGTGAGCACATAGCAGGATTCTAAACAAGGAGGTTCAATTCTCGTAACAAAGTATTACTATGCTTGCCGATAATATTTCCATGTATATCTATAACCATGTCACAGATGATCATTTTGGTTTCACTGTATTATAGTCGCTGTGCACAGCGGCATAGAGTTGACATTACCACTCACTTGTCACATGTAATGATTTCTTTTGATGACGCGTCACATGATTCGTCATCGTCTCGTTAAGATGGCACTCACTGAAATGCAAAGTTTATAATGCACCTGGTATAGTGTCGACGGCACCGTTATATTATTGATTTTGGCGCACAGTTGTTGAGTATTTAGCAATGGACACAATTTTGCATGCTTTCTTTACCGACACCGCACCGTTTTTCGTTCAATTAAGTTTTCACTGGGCACCAGATAGGTTTCACGTTTTGCTACACGCAATTGAACACGGTTGGGTTGTTTGTATAACGTTGATTGCGTGAGGTAAATACTGCACTTTTAGGAATCACTCAGCACCACTAGCGACGACACGAGGTGAGAGAGCGAGTGCGTGACACAACGTGCGGCCGCGTGCGCAGTGCTCGGAGCACTGCGCTGCGCTGTCAGCGCTGCTGCCGGAGAGCGGTGCGCTGACAGCGCAGAACAGCGGCCGGCGCGCGCGCACGCGGCTGCGTACCGCTCAACACGCACCACGGCCCGAGCGCCGCATTTGAATACCAATACCGTCCCCACACGACACGCGCGCATGCTACTGAACTACTCACAATTACTACTTCCTTACTCACTGTACTGTCCTGACTACTATCTACTATTAGCGGGAAGGCTGCGGGTCGAAGCCGCATCCCGAGGATCCTCCGTCTAAATTCCCACTGTAACTTGTCCAACCTATTGGCAGCACTCGCGACGGATCCCAGGGATAGGTCCGCGACATCTTCGCCTGTTCTCCCCGACTGCTCAGCTCGGTTACTATAGACTACGCGCTACTTCCTTCTTATCTCTATCTCTCTGTCTATCTCACTTGCTCTTGTGCTACAACTTCTTGGCAGTAGCAGTTTCACTCTTGCCTCTCTTCTTTCTTCTGTATACTCTATCAGACTTTCGTCGTGCATGCACACTAGATATTGTGACATAATACAGAATACTATTATGCCTAACGTTCGCTATTGCCGTAAACAACGAACGGGTGGGGCTCAGAGAACGCTGCGTGATATACCTGGCATCAGTCACTCCTGTAAAGTACAAGGCCGATTTTATACCAAGTACAGACGAGTTTTTAGAAGAGCAACCAACGGACACTGACACAGTCACTAACATCACAGAGGATACACGAGGTTCGAGGCATCACACACACGAAGGTACGAAGGCGCACATTGACAAGACGTACACAATAGAAGCACACACACACATAGACTGGCGCCGTCGCGTTAATCAATACATGTGCGTGTGAGTGACTTCTCTGCACCGACGGACGAGAACGGTTACAGAACGCGAGCGAGTTGCCTTTTTCTGTCGCACTTCGAGATTTTACACACGACGATTAAAAGCGCTCATGTATGCTCTGATGTACGAAAAAGATCCTTAGTGACAAACAAACTCCACACATTTTCACTCTATTCAAGAAATAAAAATTCCCATTTGTTCCGCGCTCTCCGAACAGAAAAAGGCAATGCACGCGAACCTAGACCGGCGTCCCAAGCGGCTTAAACCGAATGCGCCTCCTAAAGAGCTCAAAATACACGAGGAAATAAAATAAGAGTGCCCCCCATTTCGCCGACAAGCGTTCTACTCGTAATCTCTCACTTAGTAGTTCCGTTCGCCCTGCAATGTTCGCACAATTTGTCTTAAATGTATTTGAATGCGTTTTTCTCTTTTTTCTCTCGTCACTGACTTTGTATGGGCCGCTGGTAACCCGTACAGCCATCAGGAGTGAGTACCAATTACTATAGTGCTTGTTTCGATGTGCGTTTGTGCTTGTGCCTAAAGCTTTGTGTAGAAAATCTTCCTAGCTCCTTAATCTAACGATTACTTTGAAACAAACTGCAAGCGGTAACCTCTGAAAGCATGTCTTCGTAGACATTTCTGATGATTTGAAAGACTTGGGTGTGTACCTTTTCTGTGATTGAATTTTTGAATTTTATTTCCAAGTCTTGACATCCCGGAGCATGATCCCTTGCAGAGTGTGAATTAAGGATTTTAGTTATAGAAATGCTGCTTTGGAAACTTATAGATGGAATACTTACTAAATGTTAACTCTTTGTAAAAGCTTGACGATTTTAGTTATTCTATACGATGTGGATTGGAAGGTAATGGATTTTAATTGGTTATGGTGATGTGAAAGGGCGTAAATGATAATGTCTCAGTGTGTGTTGGTATTCAAATGCCCGATCGAGATGCTGACGGCGTGTGTAGACACCCGCCGCGACCAAAGTGCTCTATCAGCATCACCGACGGGGTTTACCGACCGCACTTTACTACGATCAATTACAAAATTCGCAGCGCTTAACTGACAAGCATTTGACGCCGACGCTTAATTCCATTTTTAGGCCCTTGAGAGTCGCTTTAGGTAGTTTTTTAGCACGCTCCCGTAGATGCTGATAGGGCAGTTTAGGTCGATTTGCAGACAGGTACGGCTCGGATATCTCACATTATCGTTGTGTGCTCACAGTACCCGGAGAGCCCCAAGACGTGAAGGTCATTGCGATCAACTCCACATCCATCCACGTGACATGGAAGCCGCCACAAGAAAAAGAGAAAAACGGCATCATTAGAGGTTACCATGTGCACGTGCAAGAAGTACGAGAAGAGGTTTGTACAACAAGATTTGTTTTTTATTGTAATACTTATTATGTAGATAAAACCTATTTTCCAAAATACAATTTCTATAGGGCAAGGGACTTCTTAACGACCCGATGCGATTCAACGTAATGGACGACACGACTCTCGAATTGAACATATCGGGGCTCCAGCCGGATACGCGGTACAACGTGCAAGTGGCTGCGCTCACGAGGAAGGGGGACGGTGACCGAAGTGCGCCAGTGTCTGTGAAGACGCCTGGCGGTGTGCCAAACAGGCCTACCGTCAACCTAAAGTGAGCCCAAATTATTTATCGAATCATATTACATTTTGCCTACATTTTGAACAGCAGTAACGAACCCCTATTTCCTTTGCAGGGTTTTGGAAAGGGAGCCGGTTGTATCAATTGAATTGGAATGGAGCAAGCCGTCGCAAACATACGGTGATTTGCTTGGATATAGACTTCGATATGGTATAAAAGATCAACCTCTAGAAGAAGTAAATTTCCCCGGCACTAAAGTTCATTCGTATAAAATAAATGATTTGGAAAGAGGTGTCCAGTATGAATATAGAGTAGCAGGTAAAAACCATATCGGAATAGGTCAAGAGACAATCAAGTACTGGCTAACTCCAGAAGGAGCACCCAAGGGACCTCCAACGAATGTCACTTACCACTTCCAAACTCCCGACATAATCAGTATAACTTGGGAAGCTCCTATTCGTGCCGACCGTAGTGGTCAGATTAAGAAATACGATGTCCAGTTTTTCAAGAGAGGAGATCAATCTTCTGTTGCAGAGAAGACTACGGAATTAACTAAAGCTGTATTTACTGGCTTAGAAGAAGATGCTCATTATGTGTTCAAAGTTAGAGCGTATACTGACCAAGGGGCCGGACCCTTCAGCAAAGAAGTTACGGCTCACACAGAAAGGGATATTGGTAGGGCACCCATGTCAGTTAAAGCCGTTGCAACGTCGGAATCTAGCGTAGAAGTTTGGTGGGAAACGTTCCGTTCTAGGAAGAAGATAATTGGCTACGTCATATTCTACACAATGACGCCAGTCGAGGACCTTGACGAATGGCAACAGAAGAGCGTTCACGTAACACACTCCGCGGATTTGGATAATTTGGAAAAGTTCGCAGAGTATGCTATAGCTGTTGCTGCCAGAACGGCAGATGGTCTAGGAAGATTATCAGAAAAGGTAACTGTGAAGGTCAGGCCGGAAGAAGTGCCTTTACATCTTAGGGCTCAAGATGTGTCCACGCATTCCATGACATTGTCATGGTCGCCTCCGTTACGCTTAAACCCCGTTAGCTATAAGATTTCTTACAATGCAATTAAAGAATTTGTTGATTCTCTTGGTATGACGCAAAC
The DNA here is from genome assembly GCA_958496145.1 of Heliothis peltigera. Classification (NCBI taxonomy): domain Eukaryota; kingdom Metazoa; phylum Arthropoda; class Insecta; order Lepidoptera; family Noctuidae; genus Heliothis; species Heliothis peltigera. Next base: position 3,146,313 of record OY292334.1, read on the forward strand.
GCAAGAGATACCACGAAGGGAAATCATTGTGAAACATGATAGAACGTCGTATTCGATAAATGATCTGTCTCCGTTCACAACGTATAATGTTAATGTAAGTGCCATACCTAATGACGACTCGTACCGACCGCCGACGAAGATCACCGTGACTACGCAGATGGCAGCGCCTAAACCGATGGTGAAGCCAGACTTCTATGGCGTTGTTGAGAACGAAATACTCGTCATACTACCTCAAGCCTCGGAAGAATATGGACCCATATCGCATTATTATCTAGTTGTAGTGCCTGATGATAAAGCTCATAATCATAAGAATCCGGATCAGTTCCTAACAGACGACTTAATTAAAAATAACGTTCGAACAGATGACGAAAACGCACCGTACATTGCTGCCAAATTCCTACAACGAAATATTTTATACACGTTCCATCTTGGTAATGATGAAATGTATGAAGGTTTTCTAAATAGAAAATTGAATCCTAGTAAAAAGTATCGAGTATTCGTCCGTGCGGTTGTAGATACTCCTCAAAAGCATCTTTATACGTCCAGTCCATTTTCGGAATATTTGTCGCTAGATATGCGTGAAGCGCCTCCTGGTGAAGAACCCAGCAGGCCTGATCCTAAAGATATCCACGGAGACCCTGAAATTAGAATAGAAGAGAATAGGAAAGAAGCCGGCATGGTGTGGGTGATCGGGCCTATTATTGCAGCTCTAATGCTCTCATTATGTTTGGTAGTTCTGTTCATATTTAAGAGAAGACGTCAACCCTGCAAGGCTCCTGACCAAGCGGCGGTGACGAGACCTTTAATGTCTGCAGACGTTGGATTTGGAGCGCCATCTGATCCCGTAGAAATGAGAAGGTTGAACTTCCAAACGCCGGCTATGATTTCCCATCCTCCTATTCCTATTTTGGAACTCTCGGAGCACATTGAAAGACTTAAAACCAATGACAACCTCAAGTTCTCTCAAGAATATGAAAGTATTGAACCTGGGCAGCAGTTCACGTGGGATCATTCCAACATGGAAGTGAACAAACCCAAGAACCGTTACGCCAATGTCATTGCTTATGATCATAGTCGTGTGATTCTTCAACCGATCGACGGTATCCTGGGCAGTGACTATATCAACGCTAACTATTGCGACGGATATCGGAAACACAATGCTTACGTAGCTACTCAAGGACCCCTTCAAGAAACGTTGGCAGATTTCTGGAGGATGTGTTGGGAACTTCGAACTTCTACAATCGTTATGATGACTAAACTTGAAGAAAGAACTAGAATCAAATGTGATCAATACTGGCCTAGTAGGGGAACGGAAACCTATGGCATGATGACCGTAACCATTGCAGAAGTTCAAGAACTCGCTACCTATTGCATTCGAACCTTCCAAGTGGAACGAAATGGAAATAGTAGCGAGCGTCGCGAAATTAAACAATTGCAGTTCACTGCTTGGCCCGACCACGGAGTTCCTGACCATCCTGCACCGTTCCTTCAGTTTCTGCGACGTGTGAGGGCATTGAACCCACCTGACGCCGGTCCTTTAGTGGTCCATTGTTCTGCTGGTGTTGGTCGCACGGGCTGCTTTATTGTTATCGACTCGATGCTCGAAAGGGCTCGACATGAGCGCACCGTTGACATTTACGGTCATGTGACTTGTTTGCGAGCTCAACGCAACTACATGGTACAGACTGAAGACCAATACATATTCATTCACGACGCTTTGCTAGAAGCTGTGATTTGCGGCGATACTGAAGTACCCGCTCGTAATTTACACGCTCATATTCAGAAGCTCATGCGCGTTGATCCTATTGAGAATATAACTGGAATGGAATTGGAATTTAAGAAATTGGCGAATATGAAAGCTGATTCTAGTCGATTTGTGTCTGCCAGCCTTCCTTGCAACAAGCATAAGAACAGACTGGTTCATATCTTGCCGTACGAATCCACCCGCGTATGTCTAACTCCTCGCGATGGTTCGGACTATATCAATGCGTCATTCGTCGATGGCTACAGATACAGAGCAGCTTACATTGCTACCCAAGGACCGTTGCCGGACACAACAGACGATTTCTGGAGGATGCTTTGGGAACACAATTCTACCATTATTGTTATGTTAACTAAATTGAAGGAAATGGGCCGAGTGAGTACTCTCATCATATTATTATCATATGACTAATTCTTATTTCGAGGACTGTCAGTAATATTGTGAAATATTTCAGGAAAAATGTCACCAGTACTGGCCATCGGACCGTTCTGTACGCTACCAATGCTTCGTGGTCGACCCTATCGCTGAATATAACATGCCACAGTACATCTTGAGGGAATTCAAGGTTAGTGACCAGTTGACTTATTAATTTGGCTATTAATTTTAATAGATGCAAAATCCAAGTAGCTTCTTTGTCTTAATGATTTTGGATGGTAAATCATAAATTGTTTTACCTTCCTTTAAGAGTCAAACTTTTGCTGGCACTTAGGGCCAGTTTCACCGGTTGCTGATAAGTTCTAGATAGTTTATCTGGCAGATAATTTCATACAAATTCTGGTTCATTTTTAATTTATCTCGTAGATAGTGGCTATTCGTAACCGGTGAAACTGGCCCTTAGACTTTTTCAATAACTTTTTGCTCTGGGGGACTATCTTTTGAAACTTCTAACGGTCATGACCTTTCATCATCTCCCGAGCCTTTTCCCAACTATGTTGGGGTCGGCTTCCAGTCTAACCGGTTTCGGCTGAGTACCAGTGTTTTACAAGGAGCGACTGCCTATCTGACCTCCTCAACCCAGTTACCTGGGCAACCCAATACCCCTGGTTAGACTGGCGTCAGACTTACTGGCAGCCGGGACCTACAGTTTAACGTGCCATCCGAAACACAGTCATTGGTGTCCAAGATATACTTAGAAAGTACATACAAACTTAGAAAAGTTGCATTGGTACTTGCCCGACCTGGAATCGAACCCACGCCCTCACACTTGAGAGGTTGGCTCTTTAACCACTAGGCCACCACGACTTCTGCCCGTTCTAGAACATTATTACAAAACCTATGTACTAAGCGTTATTCATTCCACAGGTAACAGACGCACGCGATGGGTCGTCTAGAACGGTACGTCAGTTCCAGTTCACTGACTGGCCTGAACAGGGGGTACCTAAGAGCGGCGAGGGCTTCATCGACTTCCTAGGACAAGTGCACAAGACGAAGGAGCAATTTGGTCAAGATGGGCCTATTACTGTACATTGCAGGTAATTATTTTTTTAAATTCGAAATTTGTATTTGCTCCCTGATTTATACAGGTAATTAACATAGGTAACACAATATTAGTACTGTCCAGCTGAACGTCCTTTGTATGTTCCAGAAAGATCTGTTGAAATAATAAATAGCTCACACTTATTATCATTTCAAAGGACGCTGATGTCCGTGCTGTGTCCGTCTGACTGATTACAATCTTCCAATCTGGCCTTTACACATTGTTTACATTGGGTTTCAAAGTTAAAAGAGAGTCTAAGGGCCGGTTCCACAGGTTACGGATAGCCATTATCTACCAGATAAATTTAAAAATGGAACAAAATTTGTATGAAATTATCTACCAGTTAAACTATCTGAAACTTATCTGTTATCGGTGAAACTGGCCGTAAATGTAAAAAGATCCTATTTTAAATCTTGTGTCGATTAACAGCGCGGGAGTGGGCCGCACGGGCGTGTTCATTACTCTGTCGACGGTGTTGGAGCGCATGCAGTACGAGGGTGTCGTCGACGTGTTCCAGACTGTGCGCACCCTGCGCACGCAGCGCCCCGCCATGGTTCAAACTGAGGTAAACAACCTTTTTCTTAGATACCTTTTATTGAATATCGAATAAGAATTCGAATGCTTCTTTGTTTTATTTTAATTTGAATTCAGAATTAAGAATCTTCAGTGTATAAAATGTTTTGAACTCGCGAAATAAATCTGGTCACTCGTAAAAGGGAGCTTTGAGTATTATAGTGATTTTCTCATTCTACGTCAGTTTTAAATTCCAGCTTTTAAAAAGGACCAGAAGTAATAACATCCTCCTAATTTTGGAAGTCTGTTAATAACTTTTATTCCGTCACGTATTATGCCGCATTTTATCTCTTTTACGATTTACTAAAATTAATATTGTTCACAGGATCAATACGAGTTCTGCTACCGTGCAGCACTGGAATACCTGGGGTCTTTTGACCACTACGCCAACTGACGCTGAGACATACTTGTCTAAACGCGCTCTAAGGGACACTGTCGCGCGAATCTTATAACGTATGTACTTAGTAATGTAATATCGGAACACAGAAGTATTGGGAACAGTTCATAAAGTATTTTAAAAATAACGGTTATTCGATGACAAAGAAATAAAGATGGCGTCGTATTCAATGGCCGACATTTTGACAAAAGAGCGCGAAAGATTAGAAATTCAACAGATACTGCGACGGATTTAAAACTTTTGTGAGACATAATTTAAAATTTAGTTCCCAATTAAAAGAAAGTTATGTTTAGATTTTGAATAAATTCAAATCGTTATATACATAACTTGCGTTTTATTACAAGTTAATACGAGTCATTTGTTTTAAGAAAAAATACCTTAGACACGCTTTAATCTACATTGCCATTAAATGAAGACAATAATAATATTAAATAAATAAATAACATAGAACTTCCATCTAAATTCAATCCCACTTACGAACTAGATAAATAGTCGAAATAGTTGTCATCATTTTTACAATTTCCCACGACCACAGACTAAACAATACAATACTTCTTTGTTCTGCCTCGCCACAGATAAAAAATATCTAACGACAGAGTCCCGCGCTGAAATGACCCTTAAGTAGTGATGTACCCGCCACATCGACTGACTGTCATTTTCAACTTCGTATAAGAGGCTAAAAACATGTATGAGTGCCTAGGAACGCTACTTATGATGTATTTTACGATTGTGACCACTAAAAATCATGATTGTGAGTCGGAAGGGTAATAACTATAATTAATTATTATCCTATTATCTAACTTATGATAGAATAAAAGTTGGAAACATACTTAGGTTACGTTAAAAGATACCAAAATCTTTTGACGTTAGAACGATAGAATATTGTAAAATGACGTTATGCCGTTTATGTCAAGTTGTATTAATGAGGCAATACAGTCATGGATTATGGATATCTTAACGTAACTAAATATGTCGCCAACTTTCGCGGCTGTTCGTGCTATTTTTGTCTCTAAATCGGAACAGTTTAAATGTTAAAGTCCATATAAACAGTTGAATTATACTTAGATGCATTTATATTACGAAGAGAGTTTTGAGAAGTATTTAAAAATCAATGTAATGGTTACGCCGTGAAAATATAATTTGCGATCAAAATATAAACGTAACATTAGATAATGAACAGTGCGCTTAGAGACTTAAGTAATAACTTTATGCGATATATGATATTCAATTTTGATCGTCACATACGTATATTATACAAACATAATATTGTAAAATGTATAAATAGTTATTGCAGCTGTAATTAGAAGTTTATTTTTCATATCGGGTGTTGAAATATGTTTAAGTAGTGTAAATTGTGGTAACACGTTTCATTATTGCAATATTATATGAGAACATTTAGACGAATCGGCTGTGTCGTGTGAAATTTTGTGTCTGTCCTGTGGGTAGTGCATAAAGTTTATGTAAATATATGTAATTTACAACATTATTTTGTGTTGCTTATGTTGTATATTTAAACTTGCCCAATTAAACCAGCCAATCATGTTGACGTGACGGAAATAAACGTGCGATCGATAACATATTTAGCATACGTTAGTTTTGCTGCGTTTTATTTTTGCTTGTGCGATTAGATTTTTCTGTAAAATATCAATTGTAAAAATTATGTTTTTTTTTTATCTAACGGTATGCTAAACATATTAGCGGCCCTTTTTTTCTTTGTCTTGAAAATAGAACAGCAGGAATAAAGTTTTTTGACTTGGAAATGTTAGTTTCCCCATTTTGGTTACTTTAATCAGCCACTGCTTGCTTATAGAGTATGATCGTGATTCAATGACATATCTATATGTAGTTAGATAAATATGTTTCTGTGTGGTAATGTTATAGAAGTAAGGAAATGACGTTTCAATTATATTTGATTCGTAAAATTGTATGACGTAAGCATGAGCACTGACGAAATGCATGAGGACTTTCAGAAAGCTTAA